>CM061547.1:256035338-257235338 GCA_030864215.1 Capsicum pubescens | reverse complement strand
GTCAGTGAATCGGGGTGTTAGTCAATAGCTGGGGGGGAAATGGGGCAGACTGTGGTTCCCAGAAGAAATTTTGGGGCAATGTTTTGTCATCCTCTAGTGCACTTGCACCCAGAATTTCTTGTGAGCATAGGTTACATGCTAATAGTGGGCTGCAAATTTAGGGAACTCAAGCTTATAGGAGCATGACTCAACCCTTTAGATCACATCCTTGCCGTAACAATTGTCGAAGGAATAGGTGTTATTTTAAGGACAAAGTGTACTACACTAGTGGAAAACCTTTCCATATTCTAAGTGATTTCCCCTAAGGGAGGGGGACATTTGGGGAAAGTATTGGGGCCGAGCTACTATATCTTCATCCCCAAATATTTAAGGGAAAGTACCTAGAACAGGCATGGGTCGTAACCGTTTGTATGCCTTATATACACTTCAAGACTCAAAGGCTAAACAAATGTTGGTACGTGTATGTTATAGATTTTCTTTTATGATGTCAATATGCTGCTTGATCCCGGGCTTACCCTATCTTATGTGACTCCTTATGTGGTAGTACATTTTGGTTTTGGACCCAAAAATATTTTTGAACCCTTCTCATTCTCTACCCTTGTTGGTGACTCTACTGTTGCTAGAAGAGTTTATATAAATTGTGTAGTGTCTATTTTTCATCGAGACGCTAGATAGATCTTGTATAACTTGATATGGTGGATTTTGACGCTATTATACGGATGGATTGGCTTCACTCATGCTATGCTACACTAGATTATAGAACTAGAAAGGTCACTTTATTTTTCCTAGTGATCCAGTTATAGAATAGAAAGGGGTATTCTCTTACACCCAAAGGGAAGTTCATATCTTATCTTAGGGGCTTATTTCCAAAGATTGCTTACACCATCTTGTTCAAGTCAAATATTCTAGCACTGAAAGTTATTCTGTGCAGTCGTTCTCAGTAGTTAATGAATTACCAATTTTTTTTCCTGATGACCTCTTCAGGATACCCTTAGATAGGGAGATAGATTTCGACATTAACCTATTATGGATACTCATCCTATCTGTATTTTTTTTGTATATAATGGCTCTTATGGAATTGAAAGAATTGAAATGATAGTTAAACGATATTTTTGATAAAGTCTTCATTCATCCTAATATCTCCTACTGGAGTTCTCTTGTACACTTCGCGCGTAAGAAAGATGGTTCCCTCCGTATATGTATAGATTACTGTTATTTGAATAAAGTCATTGTTATCAATAAGTACCCTCTTCTTAGAATTGATGATATTTTTGACAAACTTCAGGGTGCTAGATATTTCTCTAAGATTAACCTTCATTCGAGTTATCATCAGTTAAAGGTTAGGGAGACTAATATTCCTAAAATAGCTTTTCAAATCGGATATGATCACTATGAGTTTCTGGTCATGTTCTTTTGGACTAACTAATGCTCCTATAGCATTTATGGACCTTATGAATAGGGTGCTCTGATAGCTTTTGGACCTATTTGTTATAGTTCTCATTTATTATATTTTGGGTTACTCTATGAGTGAGTAGAATCATGAAAATTACCTTTAAGTCATCCTCAGACCCTTAAATACCATTAATTGTATGCTAAATTCTTAAGTGTGAGTTCTGGTTTAGTGCAATATCCATCCCAGTGAATATTGTTTCTAGTGAAAAGGACTAAGGTTGATCCTTAAAAGATTAAGGCGGTAAGAAAATAGCCAGGACACAAGACTCTAATCGACATTCGGAGCTTATTGGGTTTGGCAGGATACTATAGGAGGTTCATAGAGAATTTGTCATCCGTACTCGCTCCACATACCAGATTGAATCTGAAGAAGGTAAAGTTTTTGTGGTCTGAGGTTTGTGAGAATAGTTTTGAGAGATTGAAAGAAAAATTGACTATTTCACCTATTTTGACCCTTCCCAAGGGTACATAGATTTTTTTTGTTTATTGTGATGCTTCCGAAGTGAGACGTGGGTGTATACTAATACACCATGGTAGGGTTGTGCCCTATGCATCCAGGCAATTGAAAGTACATAAGAAAAACTACCCCACCCAAGATTTAGATTTGGAGGCTGAGGCTTTTGTACGCAAAATTTGGCGTCATTATCTTAATGGGTGAATGTTGATATCTTTACTGATCATAAGAGCTTACAGTTTTATTTAACCCAGAAGGAGTTGAATCTTAGGGAGAGTGTAACGCCCAGAAATTTGATCCCGAGTCTTCGCACAGTGCTCAAGGCTACGAGTAGCCCCACGCTAACCTTTTAAGCCTGCTACTAAGTCTGAACCTTAATTCAAGATAATCTAGTAAAAAAAATACTATATCAAACCAAAATTGAACTAAATAAACTAAAGATACAGTCTTAATAGAAAATACTAAAAGTCTGTAAATAAACTCGTAGTCCAACAAACCTCTACTACTAAGGAACAAGAGAGCCATTGGGACGGATCCCCAACTTACTTAGACTAAATTGAAAACAATAAATCAATTACTATGAAAGCTGGAAATCTGAAGAAGTAGGCCCTTGAATCATAAGGACTCACCAACTATGGGAGCGTAGATAAAGATGCTCAAACTACTCACGTTGCTGATACTGAGCACCAGAACCTACATTATAAGACAATGTATCACATAGACGTATATGTGAATCAACACTTTGAGGATGTACTGAGTTTATGGAGGGTGTAATGCATAAGTAAGACATCATAATTAGAAAGTAAATGCATGTTGGATGTATTTGACTCACATAAGCTTGATTATAGAAAATACCAAAATATAAAATAATGTATAAAAAATCATACTTGTAAATCTAGAGAGTCATAACACGGAGTCTTATAAAATATTTTCTATCATTCTCTTCTTTTGAAACTTGAAAGCTTTGGGATCTTTGGAAATCTTGAATCTTTGGGAGCTTTTTCTAACTTACATAAACCATGTGAGCTGACATGGAGTCCAATGTCTTTCCCACGTTGGGTAGAGCTGTTCTATCCTTACCATCAGAATAGAACCTTAACTTAAGTGATCACTATCTTATCCCACTAGGGGCGTTTAAAACCTACGATGGCTCGTAGTTCTGGGGCATGAGACCTTGGAATCATACCCAACTCGGTGCTAAATACTACTCCCATACTTATTGCTAAAAAAATTTAGGAAATCCACCTTAAAATAGAACAAGGGTTCATAGTTTAAACCAATTATGTTTCTCTTTATTTTAAATCATAAATTGTATGAATAATGTGGATTCCTATCTTAGCTTAGGATCAAATTATCAATATTTTCTTTTGAAAGGACTAATCAAAACTTGTCAATCGGACTTGAGATCATAATCTCCTTATAAAATCCTCAATAGTACTTAGGACTCAAAGTATAAAGATTTAATGCATCAATAATTAAATCAATAATCAGATTTAAACTTTAAGCTGAATAATTATCTTAAAAGCTTTCAACAATCTCAGTCAAGATAATGGTATATAACTCATACTACGAATCGTATAATTTCAAATGTGAATATATGTAAATTTCTTGCAATTGGAGCCTTAAATATCATAATAATGTCATAAACTAAAATAATGAGGATTTGGGTATCAACCCTAACTTAAATTTCTTGGGAAATCATAGAATATTAAATAAAATTGAAACCATAATTAAGTTTTTGGTACTAGGATGAAAGGTTTATCCTTGTTCAAATGCCCACATACCTTGGATGATAAACTAGATGAACAAGTTTTCTTTTGGGATTCTATTTGTGCTCTTGAATGATTATTCTTGGAATTCTTCAATGGGAAATTTGAATCTTGAATTTATTTGGTAAAAGGATTGTTAAATCTTGGGGATTATTGAAGTTGAATGTTGAAGATTAGGGTTTTCCTTGAGAGAAATTTTGATGAATATAAGCATAAAATGCTTGTAAGAGGCTTAAATCTTGTGTTTGGACAGAATTGGGGCTTAGGAATTGACCAAAATACTCTTTTTAAACTCCTAAATGAAACTGGGAAAATGAACTGGGGTCCCTATTTAATTGGCCATCGCGATGAGCCACTATCGTGGTGGCTCACTGGAATTTGACGACTGGGAAACTGGGGTTCTCCACAATGCGGAGCTATCGAGTTGTCCCACTGGATTTTGACAATTGGGACCTGGAACTTCAACGCGATGCGCCACCATCGCGGTGCCCTATAGAGATGCCATTTCAATCATCGATGCGATGCACTACTATAGCGTTGGACTACAAGAAATTGACAAATTGGAAAATGGACCTCTCTACAATGTGCCTATATCGCGTAGGTCCACTGGAAAATGAAAATTATGAATTTAACCACCTCCGCGATGCGGTGACTTCCCAGGTGGCACACTATCAACTTAAAAATGCTCTAACTTTTTCACTGAGCATCGGAATTGGGTGAATTTGGGAACGATGGAAAAATTATTGAATTGTTTGATGTATGGTGGTCCAAACTTTATGTTTTGAAAGAAGGGATTATATTTTGATATTTTATGGCTGAGAAATTTAACTTGCAAGTCAATGGTATGATGATACCATATAAATGAATTCCATATTAGAGTAAGAGTTTCGGACTTGATTTTAGATAAAACATGTCTTAAAGAGATAAAAATAGGCTTAAAGGGTTAGGTGGTTGCTCAAAGAAGTGTTGAGTTCAAATAACTCTTAACCCAAAACTGTGTTTTTCCGATATGGGTTTATTATGTCTCCAAAAGGGACCATACGCTGGCCTAGTGCCCTTTGGCGTATCTGAGACAGAGACTCCAATCCGTGTGGTGAACTTGGATTGGGGGATTGGTTTCCGAGTAGCCCATGGAATATCAGAGTTTTAGGGTATACCAACTAGCTCTGGAGTAATACAGAGCATAGAGTTGCATTTCCAAGATTGTTTTTAGAGCACTGGAGATGGCCCATGTATGCTGAACTATTTCATGCATAATGTTTTATGACATTCTCTCACCTATGTTATATATGTATAAATTAATTATTTTGGATTGCTTTGGGTACCATTACAATTTCATTGACCTCCTATATATCAAGGTATGAGACTCAGTCTAGAGTTCCTGCTAAGCCATAAAGTTTTTCAGAAAGAAGTGAAGTGTGCAGTTGGTGAGCCTTCTATAATACTGAAGGCCTATTTCATTTAGATACTTGTCATTTACTTTGTTTTAGGTCCTCTGGGGGCCTTGTCCCAGTTTAAGACAGTTTGATAATTTCATATGTAATAGAGATTTGGTAGACTGGAAAAGATGTTGTCTGGTTGTTGATTTATTTATTTCCGAAATGTAAAACCGAACTCTGTGTATCACCATGATTCTATTTGTTATATTATGCATCTTTTTCTTTATTATTATTAATGGTGTTCATGAGTACCAGACAGAAAGAGGTGCCCGAGCCTATACAGTTTGGGATGCTCTTCGTGGCCAAGGTCCCGACTCGGGTCATGACATAGGGAATGAGGAAAGGTAGGACAAGAAATCTAGGTCAGTAAATCGGGGTGTTAGTCAATAGCTGGGTGGAAAATGGGGAAGGCAGTGGTTCCATAAAGAAATTTTAGGGCAATGTTCAGTCATCCTCTAGTACGCTTTCACCCAGAACTTCTGGTGAGCAGAGGCTCCATCCTAATAGTGGGCCACGAATTTAGGGCACTCAATCTTATGGGTGTGTGACTCAACCCTTTAGATAACATCCTCGCTATAATAATTATGAAAGAAATCACTCAGGGAGGTGTTATTTTGAGGACAAAGTGTGGTACACTTGTGGAAATCTTGCCATAATCTAAGTGATTTCCCCTTAGGGAGAGGGACATTTGGGGAAAGTAATGGGGCCCAGCTACTACATCTTCATCCCCAACTATTAAAGGGAATGCACCTAGAACGGGCATGGGTCGTAACCATTTTTATGCCTGTATACACTTCAAGACTCAAAGGCTTCACCAGATGTTGGTAAGTGTATGTTATAGATTTTCTCTTATGATGTCGATGTGCTTCTTGATCCCGGGCCTACCCTATCTTATGTGAATCCTCATGTGGTAGTGTATTTTGGCTTAGAACCCAAAAATATTTTGAACCCTTCTCAGTATCTACCCCTGTTGGTGACTGTACTGTTGCTAGAAGAGTTTATAAAAATTATGTAGTGTTTATTTTTCATTGAGACACTAGATAGATCTTGTAGAACTTGATATGGTGGATTTTGAGGCTATTATAGGGATAGATTGGCTTCACTCATGCTATGCTACACTAGATTATAGAACTAGAAAGGTCACTTTATGTTTTCCTAGTGATCCAGTTATTGAATGGAAGGGGTATTTTTTTGCACCCAAAGGGAAGTTCATATTTTATCTTTTAGGGGATTATTTCCAAAGATTGCTTATACCATCTTGTTAAAGTCAAATATTCTAGAATTGAAATTTATTCTGTACAGTCGATCTTACTAGTTAATGAATTAACAAATTTTTTTCCTGATGACCTCCTCAGGATACCCTTAGATAGGGAGATAGATTTTGGCATTAACCTATTATCGGATACTCAACCTATTTGTATTTTGTCATATATAATGGCACTTGTTGAATTGAAAGAATTGAAATGATAGTTAAAACATATTCTTGATAAAGTCTTCATTCGTCCTAGTGTCTCCTACTGGAGTGCTCTTCTACTCTTCGTGCGTAAGAAAAATGGTTCCCTCTGAATGTGTATAGATTATCGTTAGTTGAATAAATTCACAGTTATGAATAAGTACCCTCTTCCTAGAATTGATGATCTTTTTGACCAACTCCAGGGCGCTAGATATTTCTCTAAGATTGACCTTCATTGGGGTTATCATTAGTTGAAGGTTAGGGATACTGATATTCCCAAAATAGCTTTTCAAATCGGGTATGATCACTCTAAGTTTCTAGTCATGTCCTTTTGGACTAATTAATGCTTTTATAACATTTATGGTCCTTTTGAATAAGGTGTTCTGATAGTATTTGGACCTATTTGTTATAGTTCTCATTGATTATATTTTGGGTTACTCTATGAGTGAGTAGAATCATGAAAATTACCTTAAAGTCATCCTCAGACCCTTAAATACCATGAGTTGTATGCTAAATTCTTAAGTGTGAGTTTTGGTTTAGTGTAATAGCCTTCTTGGGGAATATTATTTCTTGTGAAGGGACTAAGGTTGATCCTCAAATGATTGAGGCGGTAAGAAAATGGCCAAGACCCAAGACTCCAATCGAAATTCAGAGCTTATTGGGTTTGGCAGGATACTATAGGAGGTTCATGGAGAATTTTTCATCCATTGTTTCCCCACGTACCATATTGACTCAAAGGAAGGTAAAATTTTTGTGGTCTGAGGTTTGTGAGAATAGTTTTGAAAGATTGCAAGAAAAATTGACTATTTCACCTATTTTGACCCTTCCCGAGGGTACTTGGAGTTTTTTTATTTACTGTGATACTTCCCGAGTGGGACTGGGGTGTATACTAATGCAGCATGGTAGGGTGGTGGCCTATGCATTCAAGCAATTGAAAGTCCAAAAGAAAAACTACCCCACCCATGATTTAGAGTTGGCGGTTAAGACTTTTGTATTCAAAATTTGGCGTCATTATCTTATGGGTGCATGTTGAAATCTTTACTAATCATTAGAGCTTATAGTACGTAATCACCCAGAAGGATTTGAATCATATGAAGAGTGTAATTCCCCGAAATCTGATCCCGAGAGTTCACATGGTTCTCAAGGCTACGAATATCCCCAAGCTAACCCTTTAAGCCTGCAACTAGGTCTGAACCTTAATTAAAGATAATCTTTTAAAAAAATATACTCCGTCATAAAAAAACTGAACTGAGTAAGCTAAAGATACTGTCTAAATAGCAAATACTGAAAGTCTTTAAATAAACTCGTAGTCCGATAGGGCTCTACTGATAAGGAACAAGAGAGTTATTGGGACAGACCCCCAACTTACTCAGGCTAAACAGAAAACAATAAATCAATTACTATGAAAGCTGGAAATCTAAAGATATTGGCCCTCGATTCATGAGGACTAACCAACTATGGGAGCATAGATGAGATGCTCGAACTAATCATGCAGCTGATACTTGATAAAGCTCAATCTACAGCTCTCGTAGGAGTGTAAAGCGGTCGTTTGTCAAATATAGAACCCAACTGGGTTGGGTATCGATCCCACAGGGAATAGCTTGGTCAACAAGTAAGCAACGATTACTAGACTTTTAGTGCAAGTCTCGTAAGAAGGGGGGTTTGTAATGTGTAACCAAATTATTAAAGCAAAAACTGAAAATAGCAAAGTAAAAAGAAAGAATGTTTAGTAGGTTGTGAAACAATGAGAATTGAGGAGTTGGGGTTATGTCCACCTTCTGAGTTATACGTCTCTATTGACTATGAGTGTGTTGAATTCAGACATGCATGTGCTTATAGAGAATTGTATTCGATGGTAAATCCAGGCGTCTTTCGACCTATTCGAGGATTACTTCACTTTAACTCTTTCGAGCTTAAAGCGTGTCTAACGGTACGAATTCTCCAAGAGGTTAATCCAGTTACGGCACTAACTTTTTAATAGGGGATGGGACCCTACTACCTTGACATTATCTCTTTTCCAGACAAATAACCTTTCTTTCGAACAAGTTAAATGTTATACTGGCGTATTCTTGCGTTTGCAACCACAAAGAATTTAGATTAAGATGAAGAGAATAATGATATAAGCAACATACGTGTCACGAACTCACAAACTCACAGCAATAGATAGTATCTCATTCGGCTTCCATAACCCCAACAGAGAAGTTTAGTTACCCATGAGTGCGAAGGAAATCACAATTGACATTGTTGTTATACCACAATAAATATTTCACGTTTGTAATGGTGTGGTAGGCGTTAGGCGTGAATCCCTTAGAAAAGTAACGTTTCTCTTGTTGTGGAATTTAAGAATAGATGAATAGAAGAAGAAAAATAGAATTAATGGAAGAATGATTGTTTAGAACTAGAATGTCTTAGAAGTAGAATAGAATAGAATTGAATGTAAGAAGATGTCTTTAAAATCTCTAGCAAGATAGGGTATTTATAATACCCATATCCTATTCCTACTAAGCTAATGAAATGCTTAACCAAATCCTACTAAGCTAATGAAATACTTAACCCAAATATTACTAGGTTAATGTATCATTATCCTAATCCTAATAAGCTAATGAAATACTTAACCCAATTGTACTAGGTTAATGTATCATTATCCTAATCCTAATAAATTACTGCTAGTCCCCAAAGTCTTCAGAAATGTTGTTTTAGCCCGGGACAGAATTTCCATGCGCCATCTTTAGCCCTTGGCGTCCAAGATTGGCTTTTCTCCTTTCGTGAAGCTTTCTTTGGCGTCAAGTTATCAATGAAATGCTGAATTCTGCATCATTTATACCTGAAACTTTGCTAATCATGTTCGTTAGCTCACTTACAGGAAAATGGACTAAAAGTGCATGAAATATATAATTTGTTCTCAAAACTAGGCTAAAATATGGGCAAAATATAGTGCTATAGGCATGTAAATTCGCCTATCATCAACACCCCACACTTAAAGCTTTGTTCGTCTTCGAACAAAATATCATGTCCCTCTAAACATCAACTTAGGGTTTCACAGCAACAACATAAAATATTCGTCAAGACAAGCACAACAATTATCAACAAAGAGTAGTTTTCCGATCATTAGTAGATACCATTTAGCCTCCAACATAGACTCGTGATGGTGGTCAACTCATATTCAAAAGTTAAGGCACAAAGAATCATACACAACTACCTAAAACTCATCAACCATATGTGTCTCACAATATATTACCCATAATCACTCACAAGTATAGCATATTTTTCAAACATGGGTATCAAAATATCCTTGCTCTCACTCTCACAAAGAATTCATATGCAGCAACTGATGACCATAGGCTTTCCCTTAGTGTAATGCTCCACTAAATGTCAGAATGCTAAGCTTAGAATCAAATAGGTCTTTTGATGGTTGTAATGTAGGCTAAGGGACGGGTAGGACTATTTTGGCCAAAAATAGTGACTATGTTCCTAAGCGCTTTAATACATCACATTGTATCATTAACACTTTTCTTTCAAAAAACCTTTCTACTTTCTTTTATTCTACCACTCTTTTTCTTCTCTTTTGTTTTTCAATTTTAAACATAACTAACTTTTCAGTTTTCCTTTCCTTTTTCTTTTGATAACATACCTCTTATGATAACACTTTCTTTTTCATAACTCATTCAAGCACCAATGCATTCTAAAGCATCATACTCACCCAATTTCCTCTTATTTTGTCACATGACTTTTTCACTTTAAAGCACTTAGGAATTTGGATCAAATTATGGTCTTGAAAAAAATGGATTAGGCTTACATACGAGGTTTGTCAAAGAAAATAGGCTAAAGGCTCAAAAGGGTTTAACTAGGATGATGTCCATGGGTAGGTAAAAAGAAGGTAAATAATCATAGGTTGCCAAAGAAATGCCTAAATCATCTCCTAGACTTGCACTCTTTATTTTCGCTTTACATACATACCAGGCAAGTTCTAGCATCAGCCACAAGCACAGAATATACTATTATCTCTCACACACAAGGCACATGGTCGACTTTATTGGGAGTAGTATAGACTCTTGACCCAACAGATGAAGGAATTAAACCAAACAATATCACATCGTGAGTCACAATTAGAGCCTAAATGTCTCAATAGTCATGATTTTAGCACAAACTCTTGTCATAATCTCATGCTGCCTATTAGAATAATTTCATGCGAAGCTAAGCTAAAAAAACAATTAACTACAAACAAACATAAATAAATGCAAATGTGGATGGAGAAGTATAGCATGCAAATACCAGCATCCCACACTTAGACGGGACACACTGTCCTCAGTGGAAAATAAATAAGAAAAACCTGGTCAGTTGGACTCCTCCTCAATGTCGGGGGTCATACCCCCTTCGTCGGAATCATCATCAGAGTCATCGCCATCAGAGTTCTCCTCCATGTCGGAGTTTGGCATTCTGCGATCATCATCGGTTGGCACATCGTCATCAAGAGGTTCCTCAAAGTATACCCCTACTCCACACATGACCTTCACATGCTCATTCATTGGGTAGTCATAGTCCAGCTGTTGGAGCTCTGCAGCAGTTGGAACACGACCTCCACTCATCATTGTAAACCTCATCATGTCGTACATATGGCGGGAGAAACTCTCATCCCGAGCATGTCTCTCTGCCGTAGTAAGGTTGATTCTATGTGTTGATTCAGCATCTTTGACCTTTGTGAGGTCAACCTTCTTCGGATTGTGTGGGATTTTATGATCAGCTGGTTCCTCTTCGATGTCTTCCTTCCTCAAGATTGCAGTCAACAGATTGCCAAAGCTGAAATGGGACCGCTTGTGTAGCCTAGCCTTTCGCATTGTAGATCGGATGATTACCCCAATGTTGATAGGGACATTCGTCATCAATGCGTATACCAAGCACACTCTATCTCTTGTTATTTTTGTGTATTTCATCCCTGGAATGAGGCAAGAGTTGACCATGCGCAACCATATCCTTGCTTCCCTATTCAAAGAAGCATATGGGAAAGTGTTGTGTCGACCAGTGTCCTTGTGTCTACTCCAGCATGCCATGGATCTACTTCCACAAAGTGTGTGCCGAATTTCTCTATAAGGAGGTCTGATGTACATCTCTTTGAATGGTGTTGGATCGACTGAAGGGAAGCCAAGAAAGGAGTTGGTCAAATCCGTATTGAGTTGTAAAACTTGGCCCCGAATCTTGACTTCGCTGCCTGTGGTTTTCGGCGACCAGTTGGCATAAAATTCTCTTGTCAAATCAAGATTACATTATCCCATGTCGGGGAAGATAAAATCCAGATTTAATGCCATGATGTTCGCCAACATGCGCGGCTCCTTCTTCGCTAGGCTTTCCTTGTTTATCAAGTCGACGTGAACATATTTTCTTTCCTTATTTTTCCTATACCATTCCTTGGATTCCTCCTCAAGAAACCATTTTATTCCAAACATACGGCGTGGTAATTGCATTGAGGATGATTCTCCTTGCTCCTTGCGGCCTCTTTTCTTGCCCTTTTGGGAAGTGGTAGCCTTCTCCTTGCCTTGTCTCGCTTTGTGTGCCATTGTACCTGAGACTTGAAATAGAGTTCACATTAGCACAATCTCAATGGATACAATCTATACATAAGCAGTAGGGGTACCACCCCACACTTAGTTTGTTGATACGAATTAGTGAAGTGAAAGTGGTCGATTACTTAGACTTCATCGACATACGTTGTAGGAGCTATATTCCAACAAGAAAATCAGAGATGTATCACTTCTTGCAACCTTTGCAATATTTTCATGTTAGATATATCAAGACTGCTACATAGGGATTACATCATGGTATTGTTTCTATCAATGATCACAACCTCCTATGTCGGTAGGCAATTATAAGTCTTATTCCGATGAACGGGACATTCTAACATGTAAGCATTCTAGTGACAAGATTATGCAATGTTCATGACTATAGAAATTCCGCAAGTAGTATAACACTGCATCAAAATCAATATTCAAGTCGGAAATAAGTTAAGAGTATCCTAATGTACATGTTCACGCACTTGGTTTTGTATCAACAATTCAAACGCATTAACATCACCAATATTTCTTCAAGATGTAGAAATTCATAATAGACATAGAAACGTAGAACTTACGAAAAATAGATGAAGAACAAAAGAGTACTTACGTGATTGAAGCCTTTGGAGATGTTCTTGTGAAGTGGAAAGCAAAAAGAAAAGTTTTGAGATGATTTGGAGAGTATGTGCGGCGCCTAGGTCAAGTTTTCAATGTGTTTGTGTTTCAAGACTAAGTCTCCTTTATATAGGAAAAGAATGGGTCGGGTTTTGACCCATTTAAAATCGGTTTTGGAGACAAAAAGTGACCATAGGCGGTGCCTTTAGCTTTGCCTATGGTGACCATAGGCGGCGCTTAATGAAAAGCATTTGCTAGCATAGGCGGAACCTAGTTCAATACCTTTAGTGACCATAGGCGGCGCCTTTAGCATGGCATATGAGATTCAGAGACCAAATGCTTTAGCATAGGCGGCGCCTATGCTATGGCATACTTGAGCATGGGCGGCGCCTATGCTATAGCACACTAGATTCCGAGACCTTGGGCTATAGTATAGGCTTTGCCTTGTTCGTGGCCTAGTTTTACCTAGGCCTAGCCTTGCTCGATGCCTATTTTGTCATGATCAATGCTCAATCCATAGCCTTATGCATCTTAATTCCTAACTTACCACCTTTACCATGCCATACGTCCAAATCACATCTGAAATCGATCTCCTCGCTTTATACCTCTTGCACCTACATTCACTCAAAACCAATGAAAACGATTAGTACGATGGGTTGCCTCCCATCAAGCGCCTTAGTTTTGGTCGTGGCACGACTCTTATTTTTGTATTTTTATTTATCAAAAACGAAACACGTACTAGAATGAGAGAAAGACAAAAAAATGAAAAACGATAAACGATGGGTTGCCTCCCATCTAGCATTTGATTTATTGTCGCGGCACGACATAGCTATCTCTATTACTTAGACTTCATCGAGATAGATGGTTGATCATTTTCTGGATGGATTCAGACGATAATGAGGCTTACTTGTAGGCATGCAATCTTCTTCGAGATGACCCTTGTGCATACCTATCCCAGGAGGGATACCAATTATATCATCAATAGTCCAACCCATAGCTCTCATGTATCTCTTCAGAGCAGAGATGAGAGCCTCTACGTGCTGTTTACTTAAATCATCCGCACTCACCGGAAGTATATTTATACTTTCCAAGAACACATACCTTAGATAATCGGGGAGCTCTTTCGATTCTAGCATTGGTGGCTCTTCAAGGGAAGTCTTCGTTGTTGGTGACGGTTGATTCTTAAGATCACGGTCCGGTTGCTTAGGAGTATGGGAATAGGACTCTATTTCTGTTAGAGCACCCATAAGTTCTTCATAATCTTCATCGTCCTCATGCTCAACATTCAGTGGCGCAACAGACAATGGCTCAACAGTAAGCTGTTTCTATACAGATAATGCTTTCTTATCCTTATGATGAACATCAGCTACAGAGAACACATTCATATCACTGGGCTGCTTCATTGCTTTGCATATATCAAAGCGGACCACTTCATCATTCAACCGAAATAAAAGCTCATTAGCTTTCATGTCAATAAGAACACCTCCCGTTGCAAGGAAAGGGCGTCCCAAGATTATGGGAACCTCTGAGTCCTCTTCACAATCTAAAATAACAAAGTCTGCTGGAAATATGAATGAAGAAACCTTTACCAAGACATCACATAGGATACCAACAGGTCGTTTTACCGACCTATCCGCCATGACGAGCCTCATATTGGTTGGAGTAGGATCACCCAACCCCAACTTTTTATAGATAGATAATGGCATCAAATTGATGCTGGATCCTAAATCACATAATGCTTTGGCAAAATTCAAAGATCCAACGGTGCAAGGAATAGTGAAAGATCCGGGATTAGCCTTCTTCTGAACTATTGATCGGGTAGCGATTGCGCTGCAGTAATGGACATCATCTTTCAACTCATAACTTGCTGCCCGCTTCTTTGTCAAAAGATCCTTCATAAATTTTGCATACCCAGGCATTTGTTCAAGTGCTTCCACCAATGGAACATTAATGGTCAGCTGTTTTAACATAGTCATGAATTTGCTGAACTTCGTATCATCCGCCACCTTCTTCAATCTTTGGGGAAAAGGTGGTGGTGGGTATGGAATTTTTCTCTCCACGGCTTTCTTCTCCTATTTCTTCCATTTTTCAGCTTTTCCAGGATGCACGTTGTGAGGAGTGACGTTAAGGACGTTAGGATCGGCTGCTGCGACATCTTCCCCTTTCGCCTTATCATCAATTTCTGCTTCTTCGTCAACCACTTGCTTGCATTTTTCTGAAGTTTCCAGCACCTTACCACTTCGAGTAGTAATATCCATGCATGATCCCTCATTTCTTGGATTTTGCACAGTGTCGCTAGGTAAAGTGCCAGCCTTTCTTTGATTGAGTGTTGCTGAAAGTTGGCTCAATTGCTGCTCTATTTGCTTGATTGAAGTGGAATGTGAATCAACTAATTTCTTCATAGAGGACAAATCATTTATTACCTCCATTACTCCCGCGCTAGTTGCTTCCACTCCTTTCAGTAGTTTAGCCATTATGTCCTCCATACTTCCAGAACTAGATGTGGTGGCGTCACGTCTTCCAGGGGGAACATACAAACCACTACTGTCATTCTTGTTCTTCCAACTACCTTGGTCCATGTTTCTAGATTTACCATGATAGTTCCGACCTTGGTTTCCTTGGGCATTGCCTCGGAAACCCCCCTGATTGTTCAAGTAGTTGGCTTCCTCTTCCGAATCAGATTCGTCTCTTCCTTTTGACGCAATAGCTTTCACTTTTTCGGTCTTCCCTGATAATAAATGCTTTGTAAGAAGATCCACTTGTGTTTTCATGTGCGCCATATCTTGATCACGTTCTTCTTCTCTTCTCCTTTGGTCTGCAGTCATGCCTATAGATAAAGTGGTGCTTGCTACCTCAGAATCCCTGGTATGCCAAGCTCTACTTTGTTTCGTCATACGATCTAGCATATTGCTTGCTTGACCAAAGGTGAGATCCATAAAGGATCCTCTAGCCGCATTATCCACCACTGGTTTAGTTATTGAATTCAGGGCTCTATATAATATCTCCATTAGGTGAACATTAGTCATATGATGGTTTGGTCACCTCGCTAGCTTTGTCTTGAACCTCTCCCATGTTTCATGAAGAGCTTCAGTGGGAAGCTGACGAAAGTTGCTGATTTCATCTCTCAATTGTGCTCTTTTGGATGGCGGAAAGAATCTTTCTAGGAAAGCATCTCTCAATTGCCTCCAATTTGTAATAGAATTAGGAGTCAACCCATTCAACCATAGAGTTGCCTCCCCAGACAGAGACAATGGAAATAGACATAATCGAATTGCATTCTGACCAACTCCAGGATTTTCAAACGACTTGGATGTAGAAATAAAGTTGATGAGATGCATATTCGGATCATCGCCTGCTAGTCCACCAAATATTCCCTTGAGTTGCAATAACTGAATCATGGTGCTCGTGATGTTGAACTTGGCTCCGGGTGCCAATGGTGGAGGAATAATGGCTCCTGTGGCTCCGGCTCCATCAAGATCATCATCATCATCGTCGAAAAGATGGCTGCATAGCTTGGCGTTCAGGCCTAAACCTAGCTTGACGATCTCTTCTGTTGGCAGTTGTTGCGATCTCAGCGGCATGCCTAGGGTTTAGTAGCTCGTCATCACCTAGATCTTCATCGTCAGGATTTGTTGCTCACCCAGGGTTATCAATATTCTATTGATGCACTTGAGCGGCGGCTAGCGCAACTAGTCTCTCCTGTTCCTGTTGAGCAGCCATCCTTTCAATTGCGTGTTGTGCCTCCATTCTGCCAATACGTTATGGTTCAGGATTGATAGGTAATAACGGTTGACCAGAACTTCGGGTATGGGGCATACACTGAATAAAAACCTGCAGTAAACAAAAACAAAAACTAAAAGTAAAAGTACGAGAATCTTTGACCAAAGGGTCTAGTAATTATTACGAACTTAATTGACACTTGTATTCCCCGGCAGCGGCGCCAATTTTTGATAACGCTCAATCTACAGCTCTCGTAGGTGTGTAAAGCGGTCGTTTGTCAAATATAGAACCCAACTGGGTTGGGTATCGATCCCATAGGGAATAACTTGGTCAACAAGTAAGCAACGATTACTAGACTTTTAGTGCAAGTCTCGTAAGAAGGGGGGTTTGTAATGTGTAACCAAATTATTAAAGCAAAAACTGAAAATAGCAAAGTAAAAAGAAAGAATGTTTAGTAGGTTGTGAAACAATGAGAATTGAGGAGTTGGGGTTATGTCCACCTTCTGAGTTATACGTCTCTATTGACTATGAGTGTGTTGAATTCAGACATGCATGTGCTTATAGAGAATTGTATTCGATGGTAAATCCAGGCGTCTTTCGACCTATTCGAGGATTACTTCACTTTAACTCTTTCGAGCTTAAAGCGTGTCTAACGGTACGAATTCTCCAAGAGGTTAATCCAGTTACGACACTAACTTTTTAATAGGGGATGGGACCCTACTACCTTGACATTATCTCTTTTCCAGGAAAATAACCTTTTTTTAGAACAAGTTAAATGTTATACTGGCGTATTCTTGCGTTTGCAACCACAAAGAATTTAGATTAAGATGAAGAGAATAATGATATAAGCAACATACGTGTCACGAACTCACAAACTCACAGCAATAGATAGTATCTCATTCGGCTTCCATAACCCCAACAGAGAAGTTTAGTTACCCATGAGTGCGAAAGAAATAACAATTCACATTGTTGTTATACCACAATAAAGATTTCACGTTTGTAATGGTGTGGTAGGCGTTAGGCGTGAATCCCTTAGCAAAGTAACGTTTCTCTTGTTGTGGAATTTAAGAATAGATGAATAGAAGAAGAAAAATAGAATTAATGGAAGAATGATTGTTTAGAACTAGAATGTCTTAGAAGTAGAATAGAATAGAATTGAATGTAAGAAGATGTCTTTAAAATCTCTAGCAAGATAGGGTATTTATAATACCCATATCCTATTCCTACTAAGCTAATGAAATGTTTAACCAAATCCTACTAAGCTAATGAAATACTTAACCCAATTGTACTAGGTTAATGTATCATTATCCTAATCCTAATAAGCTAATGAAATACTTAACCCAATTGTACTAGGTTAATGTATCATTATCCTAATCCTAATAAATTACTGCTAGTCCCCAAAGTCTTCAGAAATGTTATTTTAGCCCGGGACAGAATTTCCATGCGCCATCTTTAGTCCTTGGCGTCCAAGATTGGCTTTTCTCCTTTCGTGAAGCTTTCTTTGGCGTCAAGTTATCCATGAAATGCTGAATTCTGCATCATTTATACCTGAAACTTTGCTAATCATGTTCGTTAGCTCACTTACAGGAAAATGGACTAAATGTGCATGAAATATATAATTTATTCTCAAAACTAGGCTAAAATATGGGCAAAATATAGTGCTATAGGCGTGTAAATTCGCCTATCATCAATACTGAACACCTGAACCTACATTATAAGACAATGTAGCACGTAGATGTATATGTGGATCAACACTTTGAGGATGTACTGAGTGTATGGGGGTGTAATGCATAAGTAAGACATCATCATAATTAGAAAGTAAATACATGCTGGATGTATATGACTCATATCATCTTGATTATCTAAAATAACAAAATATAAAATAATGCATAACAAATCATACTTTTAAATCTAGTGTGTCATAACACTTAGTCATATAAAAGATTCTCTATTAATCTTTTCTTTTTAAACATAGAAGTATTAGGAGCTTTGGAAATCTTGAAACTTTGGGAGCTTTTTCTAACCGAAATAAACCATGTGAGATGACATGGAGTTCAATGTCTTGCCCACGTTGGGTAGAGTTGTTTTGTCCATGCCATCGAAATAGAACCTTAACTTATGTGATCACTATCATAGACCACTATTTGCATTTAAAACCTATGGTGGCTCGTAGTTCTGGGGCATGAGACCTTGAAATCATACCCAACTCGGTGCTAAATACTACTTCCATATTTATTGCTCAGAACTTTTAGAAAATTTACCTTAAAATAGAATAAGGGTTCATAATTAAAACCAATTATGCTTCTCTTTGTTGTAAATCATAAACTGTATGGATAATGTGGATTCGTATCTTAGCTTAGGATCAAAATATCAATCTTTGCTTTTGAAAGAACTAATCAAAACTTGTCAATAGGACTTGAGATCATAATATCCTTATAAACTCCTCAATAGTACTTATGACTCAAAGTGTAAGGCTTTAATGCATCAATAATTAAATCAATAATCATATTTAAACTTTATTCTCAATAATCATCTTAAAAGCTTTCAACAATCTCAATCAAGATAATGGTATAAAACTCATAATACGAATCTTATAATTTCAAACATGAATATATGTAAATATCTTGTAATTGGAGCCTTAAAAATCATAATAATGTCATAAACTAAAATAATGAGGATTTGGGTATCAACCCTAACTTAAATTTCTTGGGAAATCATAGAATATTCAGTAAAATTGAAACCATAATTAAGTTTCGGGCACAAGGATGAAAGGTTTGTCCTTGTTCAAAAGCCCACATACCTTGGATGATGGACTAGATGTACAAGTTTACTTTTGGGATTCTATTTGTGCTCTTGAATGATGATTCTTGGAATTCTTGAATTGGAACTTTGAATCTTGAATTGATTTGGGAAAAGGATGATGAAATCATTGGGGTTCTTGAAGTTCAATGTTGAAGCTTAGGGTTTAGCTTGAGGGAAATTTTGATGAATATAAGCATAAAATGCTTGTAATAGGCTTAAATCTTGTGTTTGGATGGAATTGGGGCTTGAGAATTGTCCAAAATACTCTTTTTAAACCCCTAAGCAAAACTGGAAAAATAAACTGGTGTCCCAATTTAATGGGCCACCGCGATGAGCCACTATCGCGGTGGCTCACTGGAATTTGACGACTGGGAAATTAGGGGTCTCCTTGATGCGGAGCTATCACGTTGTTACACAGGATTTTGACAATTGGGATCCAAAACTTCAACGCGGTGTGCCACCATCGCGGTGCCCTATAGAGATGCCATTTTGGCCTTCGGCGCGACATGCCACTATAGCGTTGGACTACAAGAAATTGACAAATGGGAAAATAGACCTCTCTGAAATGTGCCAATATCATAGAGGTCCACTGTAAAATGACAATTATGAATTTAACCACCTCTGCGACGCGGTGACTGCTCAAGTGGCACACTGTCAACTTAAAAATGCTTTAACTTCTTCACCGAGTGTCAGAATTGGGCAAATTTTGTATCGATGGAAAGCTTATTCAATATCCCACACAATGGAAAGTCTAAATCTAGTGAATTCTATATGAAAAAAATTACTTATTTTGGAAGACATCCTCTAATATTCGAGGAACGAATTTAAGCTTGAAAAAGTTTAGGGTATTACACAGAGGCAGTGACTCAAACTATTGAAGAATTATGATATAAGCCTACACTATCATCCATTTAAACCTAATGTGGTTGCTGGTGCTCTTAGCAGGTTGTCCATGCGAAGTCTTTGTTATGTCTTGGAAGAAAATATAGATATGGTAAAAATATTCATCGACTTGCTAATTTGGGAGTTCGACTCCTAGACTCTATAGATGGATAATTATTCATCCAAGAGGTGGATAAATGATCCCTATGTGTAGAGTTTTAGGAAAAACAAGTCATAGATATCATATTGATACAGATCAAGGAAGATGTTTGTTAGAAAAAAGCTATGACATTTGAAATTGGAGGAGATGGTATTTTGAGATACCAAGGTAGGTTGTGTGTGCGGAATATGGATGGGTTGAGGGAAAGGATTATTGATGAGTCTCATAATTCAAGGTAAGTTATTCATCCTGGCTTCACTAAAATGTATCACGACCTAAAGGAGATTTATTGGTCGAATAACATAAAAAGAGATGTTATTAACTTTGTGGCTAAGTGTTTAAATTGACAACAAGTTAAGGTGGAACATTTGAGGCTAGGTGGTACCTCCCAGTACATAACTTTGCCCTTATAGAAATGGGAGATGACCAATATGGACTTTGTTACTGGTCTCCCTCGATCCCTAAACCAGTACAATTTTATTTGGGTTATTGCTGATAAGATTACCAAGAACGCTCACTTCTTGCTAGTGATGACTAATTATTTGGGAGATTATTATGTGATGTTGTAAATTCAGTAAATAATTTGATCGTATGGTGATCCGGTATCCATTATATCCCATCGAGGTACGCAATTCTCTTCTCAATTTTGACGGTCTTTTCAGAAAGCTTTGGGTACCTAGGTGAACCTTAGAACCATTTTCCACCCTCAGATGGATAGGTAAGCTGAGTGTACTATTTTTACTTTAGAGGATATGCTAAGGGATTGTGTGATTGATTTTAAAGGCAGTTAGGTAGACCACTTGCCTCTAATAGAATCCACCTATAACAATAGTTATCACTCTAGCAATCAAAATGGATTATTTTGAGGCTATCTATAGTAGGATGTGTAGATCACTTATTGGTTGGTAAGAGGCAGATGAAACCAATTTATTTGGACCTAATATTATTGATTAGGTGATAGAAAAGATGAAATTCATTAGAGAGAGACTTAAGACCACCCAAATTGGACAAAAGTCCTATGCAAATATTAGGAGGAGGGAGTTAGAATTTGAAGTGGATGACTCGGTGTTTCTAAAAGTCTCCCCTATGAAAGGAGTCATGAGATTTGGGAAGAAGAAAACTCATTCCTTGTTATATAGGTCCTTATCAGATTATGTGAAAGATTGGTAGAGTTGCATATTAGTTAGATTTTCCCACATGTTTAGCTTCAGTTCAACTCATATTTCATGTTTCGATACTCAAGAAGTATATTGGATATCATTCACTTGTGTTACTTGTTGAGGAGATTAAGGAAAGGGATTCCTTTTCATATGAAGAAGTACCCATGGCAATATTAGATCGAAAAGTAAAAAATTAAAGAGCAGAGAGCTAGCTTCGATCAAAGTGTTATGAAGAAATTAAAAGACAGAATAACCTACTTGGGAATCAGATGATGATATGCGTTCAAGGTACCCATCACTTTTTGAATCATCGGACGATGTCATGGAAGGTATTAATCTTATCTTACTCATTTTATTCCATATAACTCTTTAAATCATGTTTAAGGTGTTTCGAGCCATCATTTGGAGATGAATGATCCTAAGGGGGGATAATGTAACACCCCAGACTTTTTTTTGATAAAATAGTGCATGAAATAATCTCTTAAGACCCTAATATTAAAGATAAACCACCTAATATTGGATTTGAATTGGTTAGGGGTATTTTTAGGCTAAAAAAAGACCCTTGCACCGTGAATATCCCCTTGAAGTATCCCTACCCTGCGAAGATCCCTGTGATAGGCTACTGCCTCAGGTTTGCATCAGGGGGTGCTCCATAAACCTCCAGAAGTCACGCTGCGAATCTCCTGGTTTGCGATAGGGGTTGCGTTGCAAACCCCCTCCCTACTCATAAAAGATATTCTATTTTAGCAATATTTTAAGGGTACTAGGGTCTTTTCAAACCCTTAAGTAGTTCGTAATCCTCTATGTACATAATTAGGCTCATAAAATGTTTTTTCATCTAAAAAATCTCCTATCCATCATTCAAATTGCTAAAGAGGAGAATGCCACCTAGGGTTTGGGAATTTTAAACTCCAAGGGTTAATTTGCACTATGTCTCTCCATTATAAGGTATGTAGAACTATCCTACTAATTATGGGCTTGAAAAATATGTTTTTATTGTATTCTCAATTGTGTTTATAAGTACATGGCATGGATTTTAAAATTGATTTAAGAGAATGTATCATGAACCCCCTTTTGATAGAATTTCGTATGTATTATGGGGTTTTCTATAAACGTAAAACTATATTTATGTTCAAGGGTTATGAATAATGAAATGGGTTTGAGAGAATGAACCATAAGTACCCTTTTTCGAGCATGAGATTTAATCATAACTAATGTTGGGGCTGTTTTATGTATGATGATGAATCATGAGTTTAAATGCCTCTTTATATATTATGCATTGTTATTTTACATATTTTCAAAGAGGTGATTCTTGCTCTAAATGCTCTTGTTTCCTAATAGAGAATTACATGCGATTTATGAAAGAGTTGGCCACCATATGTTAAAGTCTTTAAAAGAGGGTTCTTTGCATAAGTTTCATATGTTATATGAAATAAGAACTCTCATGTGATGTTTAAATCTTTTAGTGCTCATGAACATGATTTTAAAATAAAGGACTAAAAAATATGATATGATATGATATGGCTTGTAACTCTAGGTATGATGATACCTATTATGGAGTGTCCATAACATGAAAGCAATAAATATTTTGAGCATAAAGCATGGTTTTATATGAGTAAAGTTTGTCTTAAAGAGAAGTTAATAGTCACCCGAAGAAAGCATGAGCGCAAGGGCTTATTGCTCAAACTGTGTTTTGTCGATGCGAGATTTATGATATATTATCCTACACGGAGGATAATTAGGACATCTTATACGGGTATGACTATGGTATTCCTAAAAGAAGGTATACCATTTTATGAAAACCTCAATCCTTGAGGCAAACTTGGATTGGGAGCGTGGTCGTCGAGAAAATAGTGGACCTATATAGTCCTTGGGTAATCAGAATTGTAGGGTGAATTATCTAGCTCTGAATTAAAATAAAGAGTGTTGTTTGTGTTGTTATGAGAATGGTTTGAATCTTCTTAATTATTCCCATGTGTTTACAAAAATCGTAGGCATGCTTCCTGGTTGCTGCCCATTTTGATATCTTTAAATTCTTTTCCTCTTAAACCCCTATTCAATAAGGTAAATCCATGAGATCGGAGAATTTACTGTAATAATTGTTGTGAGAACCTTCACTTAGAGTGACATAAGTAAATCTTCACATTAACATTAATTTCTTCAATATATATGACTATTTAATTGTTAAAAAAAAGTCCATATGTTTTGATCTCTATAATGTTAAATTGTTTTCACAATGCTTTCCATTATTTTATATGGAGAATGTGTTATTTTTTGATTGTTCTACATACCAATACATTTCAAGTATTGACTATCCTTGGGAGGCTGCATTGTCTCATAATGTAAGTTTCAAGGCACAGTCTCGAGGTCCACCACAACAGTAGACCTTTGTAAATCGAGAGTTGGTGAGCCTTCCTTACTTCAAAAGATGTCATATCCATATGTTGGTTTCTTTTGGTTTGATGGTCCGGTTGGGGGATTTTTCTCGGCTTAGACGGACTAGTATTTCAGTAGAGGCTTCGTTGACTGAATTTGGGTTTATGTTTAGATGATATACTGTACTTCAATTTTATTATGAGACTTTTCATGTTTCAGTTTATCTTCTGCACTCCTATTTCAAATGAAGGATGCTTATGGTAGTATGCTATAGGGTCTCTCGGACCTTCATGTTTCTGGATGCCCATCGTGGACAGAACCCCAACTTGGATCATGACAAGATGTTGTCTGAACAATAGACGATTGGGTAAAGTTGATCCCAAAGTTTAAAGAAGGGTAAAAGTGGTTTATTTTCAATAGTTCAAAGATAATTTTTATTCTTTTTCCGTTTGTTGATTCTATTGGGAAAATGGTCATATTTGCCTCTCTACTATTAAAAAATGGTTTAATATTCCTTTCATTATAATATTTATCCATTTATCCATTTATAACATTAATGTTATAAGAATGGCTCAAACTTGCCCACCTACTATTGAAAAAAGTTTAATATTGCTTTGTTAACCGCATTCATTTTAGCTAAAATGACATGTCACCTCACCAGTTCAACCCTTCTTCTCCTATCACCACACAAAATTATCAACACTTTCACTTTATGTATACCATTACAATCATTACAAACCATCTACCTTACATAGGAAGAAAAACAATTTTATTGTTAAAACTTGTGATTATAATTTTTTATCTCCCTTAATTCTTGTCTCTAATTTATTTTATTATGCTTGATACGAGGGCTGAAGCAGTGTATTTCTTAAGTATAAGATGATGTAGGCTTTGTGGTTTACTTGATATTCAAGAAAAGTTAGTAACGCTTCGGACTTAGTGATGATAAATTTTGATGAGATCTTCAACTGCAGATTTCTAACAGATTAATGGAAGTGCAACAATAATCTATTTCTTGGTTTTAAAAATAATGAAATTGTTGGTTCAATAAGTTTAACATGAGAAAGAAAAATAATTTCACTGGCATTTCAATGTTTTGATAAGTTGGTCAACATTGGGATCTCTCACGTAGGAAACAAACAAGTGAAAGCAACAAAAGTAAAAAGAAGATGCATGAAAGGAAGCACAACTGGGATGGAAAGATGACTAAAGAACTTGTTTCAAGGCTTCTATTGATGAAACTAGTAAAACAGAATCATATTACAGTATCAACTTTAAATTTGATAAGAGCTTCTGCTTCTCTCTCTCTCCCTCTCTTTCTCTCTCTCCCTCCCCCTCCCTCTCCCTCTCTCTCTTTCTCTCCCCCCCTCTGTCTCTCTGGAAAACACTTATTTTCTCCAGAAGCTTGCCAAACACAATATTTTTTAAGTGAGTACTTTTGGCCTCCCAAAAACTTAACGAAACAGACTACCACACTAGAAATTGGCAAAGATGTATGGAAACAACGAGAGGAAAGGGTTAATTTATTAGCACCTTTAAAATCAAAGCACAAGTCTCATCCTCCATAGCTATTTAACATGTATACATAAACACTACACGCACAATGGGATAACAAATGTTGACAACATAATTACATTTTGAGAATAATATCTAGTTCATTGATAACTAATTAGACTGATGATTTCCATAACTTTCCTTTGAAAGAGATAATGACAATCGATACTTCATCATGGTATCTTCGACGATCTCCAGGTGGTATGTGAAGAAACACATGGAAATCTATCCCTGAAAAATACGCAAACAAAGTTCTTGAGCACGTTTGATTGAAAGGAGAAATTAGCAGTTACAAATCGATGCACAAATATGGTGCTTGCAAATGCATACCAGCTTTCTTTGCAGCTTTGAATAATAGTTCGTCAATAAGATGATGAGACGGATCTCCCTCTGGGAATTTAGACATGAAGGACTCAACTTCAGAAACTACTTTTTCATAGGTGGAAGCATTGGTAAAGTCCAACAGAATATAAGATCAAAAAGTTGTCTCTAGGGCCAAGCTTTTGGTGGTGAAGTTATGGTAAACAGTTTATGTAAGGGGAATTTCCAGTATAGTCAATTCTAAAGGGCTCTAGAAGTTCATTATTTCATTTGGGATGTAGGATAACATGAGTCAAAAAGGCATCAACACAAGAGCGAAAATTTTGTAAAGTCAAGAAATTGTTTAAGTCACAGCCACAACATGATCGGTTTAGAAGCATGCTATTGAATTCAGGTAAAACACAATTGCAAATACTGTTTCCAAGTTAAAAAATGTGTAGCTGTCACGACCCAAGACCGAGTCCCTGGCCACGACTAGCATCCCGAACCGTGAAGGCTCGATTGCTCATTCTACATGTCAATCATATGCATAGTTCATATATTATAAAGATGTGGAAAACAAATGGAAACATGGTCATTCTAATACTTCAACTAAGCAATGCGGACATAAGTTCAATAAAATTCATAACCATCTATTACACGTTTGCAAAATCTCTACCAGAATGGAAACACATATGTCTAAAATCGGGACAAGGCCCCCAGTTGGACCATGAACTAAAACCAAATGTAAATATCTCATGAAACGAGGCCTTCCAAAATAAGGGAGGCTCACCAACTTCAACGTCTGAAAATAGTCTACTGCTTTGGGGGACCCTAGGACTGTGCCTCAGATCCTGAAATATAGGGGGTCAATACAAATGTACCTATATCTGAAATAACCCAAAATAACATGTTTTTATTCAATGTAAGTGAGTGCATTTCACAATAACAGTAAACATAATATAGGTAAAACTACATGGCCATATTTTAGTAAACTTCGAAACAATCCTGACAACTTTGACTCACTCTTTATTATCATTCAAAGCCAGAAAGTACACCCTATAAATCTATAATTCCACAGGCTATATGGAATCTACCCTTAACTCGGCGGCCAAGTCCCCAATTCAAGTTTTCCACAAGGATTGGAGTTCATAAATAACTGGTAATACCCCCCATGTGAGTATAATGTTGCAACCCACCTATGGGAGATGTCCTAATTATCCTCCTATGTAGGATAGCATATCATAACCCCTGCACCAGCAAAACACGGTTTTGAGCTAAGAGTTATCTAACTCAAGACTTCTTCAGGTGACCGACTAGCTCTCTTAAGCCCAACTTTTAGTTCTTTAAACCATTTTTAAGGCATTCAAAATGTACAACACTTATTCCGTTAAGGGCATATTATCACCAGGTATTGTATTACCCCGACTTACAAGTCATTCATATTTATCATAGCATATCTGGAGCACTTTTTAGTTATCATTATGTTAATAAACACCCAAGGTTTTTAAGCATCATTTGAGAGAGGGAGTCATGCTATAGGCTTTCATTTAAATTTACATCAAAACACTCTCCTCCCAATAGTACAATCATAAGGTGGCCACATCATGTTTGCATTACTTAAAACTGATGGAAATTATAAAATTGACAAAATAAACGTTTACCATATGAAAAAACCCTCTCAACATGTCATAGATCATATCACTCCATGATAATTAGTAAAGAATTCACCCTCTAGTTTCTTTAAGAAAGTTCATGCATTTAAACAATTCACAACACTTGAAGTCAAAGACATTTTAATAAGAGAGGGAGTTTAGTCTTTATGCTCTTATTCAACTTTACAACATGAACAAAGACACACACACACACATATATATAATTATATTTCAATTCCATGAAAAATGGTTGAAGACAACATTTATTTTCATCTAAACGATTCCATGACACATACTTTTCGAAACAACATCAAAACACTACTTCGTAAACATGATTAGGGATCTTTGAACTTGATAAAATAATTAAACCTATGCCCATGGAGTTTAGGGTAGTCCCGCATACCTTAAGTGCTTAGTTTTAAGAGTGAAACCCTAATTTTGACACCTTTCTTCAGAATATTGAACTTAGAAGGATTGATTCTTGATCTTTGGGGAAGAAGGAAGGGTTTGTTTGAGAGTAATTTCGAATGGAATGAGGATTTTCGTGCCCTAATTATGTTATTAGCCGAGGTTAGACAAATAAAATTGATACGAAAGGACATGATTGCTCCTTAGGCATTTAAACTCGTAACTGGATCCCGTTTTGGAGACCCACCGCAATGCGCCAAGGGACTCATTGCCATTGGCACCGCGACGCGGTGAAATCTCGGTGACCCACTATTTTTGTAATCCAAACACGGCCCAATCCTCATCCAAAAAATCAAAAACTCCCCCGAGACATGCCGTTTACACCCCTGAACATGAAGTCACTCAATAATATATGCCTCAAGGTCGGTAAGACAAAATTTAAAACCTTCAAAGTTAGGAGGTTCAACATAAGCCTAGGTCTCTCAACACTTAGAAAATTTCCAGGCTTCAAATTCCCTTTACGTACATGCCACTAGGAGCGAAATCTAGTCAAGGATGATTCGGGGTGTTACTTTAGCCTTGTGAAATCAAGTAATTATTTAAGTAACAGCCACAACATGATCGGGCTAAATTAATACTATTGAGTTTATGTGAAACAAAGTTGCAATTATGATAGCAAGATCAATACATGTAGCTTAGTGAAATCAAGAAATCATTCAAGTCGCAACCAAAATAAGATTATGTTAGAAGAATGTTATTCAGTTAAACTGAAATGCAATTGCACCTGTAACAAGTTAAATTATTACGAGCAACTATGCAAAGAGTATAAAATTAAGTTTAAATTTACCTATTTGAGATAACCTGCCCCAAAAGCTCACGTAAACTTCAAGGAACCCTTCACTCCGTCATTTTGTAAGATAGAAGCATCATGAGGGTTCTCACTTCTAATCCTGAGAACTTCCTACAATAACGCAGTAGACAAACCGAAGAAGTAGTATATGAAATATGGAAAACTGAATCTTGAATACACCGACACATATTTATGTTCTGAAAATAGAATGTTATAAACATGAAAACATTTGATAAACAATTTATATGTAATATAAACTAGAAGTTCGATAAACAACTTACATATAATCTAAACCTCCATCCCTACAGTATTGTCATGTGGGCAAGTATTTCTCTCCAGAAACTATGTATTCTCATTTTTATAATAAGATCTTATTTATAGCCACGAACGAAACAATCCAAAACCAAACTATTTCCCATTCATGCAAGGTAGTTGCTAGTCATATTTGCAAAAAAAAGAATTGGGAAAAGGGAGTGGATTTCCTGCCACATAAGGTATTCCGGAGTTCAGGTAGTCAACCAACTGAGCTACTAAGATTCACCTATTGTGAGTCCTTTTCAGTGAGAAAACTAATTTCAGTTTAATTCTAATTATTCAACCATAGCAGTGACCACAAAATTAATTGATGAGGCTTCATATTATGGAATTAGTTTGTTTCCTTCCGAATTAATTCTACCATGATAAATTACGAATTCTTCTATTAAATCTTATTTAACTCCCTGTGTCAAGATTCAAAAATCATGTACTAATCAAATCAATTAAATCACTGATAATATGATAGGTTAATTATTTTCTTTAGACTTTTATTTAAATAATTTTATGTTGCAGATATAAAATTTACGAGTTGAGTTTCACTTGAAAACTTGTAAACTTTCATAAAGATGTATCATCAATCTTTAAATTGAGAAATGAATTTCACAACTAACTATTACTTTGCCAATGTACATTTCATCCAAATTAGAAGACATGTTAACCCACAAAAGAATTTAGTCGTTTAATAAATCAAGAGAATAAATGTTATACATAAGTTTGACACCCCAAAAGGTTTAAGCCAAGATCTGAGCCATTATTGTTGGGATGGTTTTGGTGATTGACATGGAAATCTGAAACAAGTTAGTTGGACTGGTCCACCGATATGCAGAGCAAAATACATGATTCAGTTCATTGATGAAAGTAAAATGATGACTGAATGTATATTAGATCAATGATGTTTTGATGATTAACATATAAATGAAACATCTTACTCAAGCTAGTCCAATCACATGAAGACTAGGGAAAGCGGACACGAATGTATAACGAATGGATAAACTCTCTTGCGCTCTTGATGGATCACATGTGATAAAAGAAAGTTGTAATTGAATATAACACTTACTTGATAAGCTAAAGAGGAAGAGTTTCTTTAAAACAAGGAGATCAAGTTGAAGGAGTTATACCAAAGCATGGAGTTTCATTTGAAGAAGTACTTCAACTTAACAAAGAAGTGTGACAATTTAAAGAGTACAAAGGGCGGCAAACAAAAGAACAAAGTGAAGGACTCTTTGGAGAGTCATTATATATCAAGGGAGTAAATCACTTCATTACTCAGACACTTACAAATATCGCAACATATCAATAAATTGCGTGTGAAGTTCCAAAGCTCGAAGCAACCTGAGTTGAACATGTTCCTATTACATAGAGTTAAGGAGTCTTAGACTTTAAGTATTAGGTTTGTTCTCAGTGGTATTGTTTTCTAGTCTCAGTGAAGTATAAACTTATTTGGGATCTTTGTCTTCAAGCCTGGGAGCTTTAATTCCAAGGTTGTTCCTCCTTACTTCTTCAAGTAGAGACTCAACATAAATTTGGCTTCCCTGAAATCTATGTGTTTTACATAAATGTATCTGCTAAGGGAAACCTTTTTACTACAATTGTCTATGGTGTTCCAATGGGTTTGATTGCGGTAGATATTGCTGCATTCTGGAAATTCCTCTTGGGGATGGGATCACTACATAAAGTTTGGATGGCCTCCTCTAGAAAACTTGGCCTCTTCTTTGGCCTTTAATAGGAAATTTTTAGGAAATCCCAAGCTAGCTCAATACAGACATATTCTGAAGAGGGAGATGTATCCTCTTCATCAGCTCTACTTTGATGCAGTGCACAAAATTCTCATTCCTAACAAGGAGAAGATAACTGAGGCTAGCTATCTTGATTTCACTATAATGGAGTTTCTTGAAAGAAAGGTCAAGATAAATCTTCCTAGCTTTATCATCAAACATATGCAAATAATACTCTGGAAAGATGACAAAAAAGCACATACATTTGCATATGGGTTTTGGTTGGGGTCACTTTTTGAGGATTTTGATGTGCCTGTTCAGGTTTGGTCACTCCAAACTAGAAAGGACATCATTTGTAGATTAAACCATTCTGCTCTACCTATTTCCATGCAACAAGCAGATACCCTACTACAACGGGTAAGAAATGAGTTGGCCGATGCTCTAGCCGAATTTGATAAAGTTAGATCCTCTCATGCTATTTAGAGAGAAAGGCTTCAAGCTTAGATCCATACTTTTTAAAAGGATCTTGCCAGAGAAAGGGCTGAAAATGATGAGATCATGGGCAAACTGACCAAGCTTATACGATCTTTTCCATTCCCCTTCAGCCATATTTCTTAGAGATCTTAGGATTAATTCTCAACTTGTTTCTCTTTTTCTGTGTGTATCTTATGCCTATATAACTTCATGTACTCTTTTTGGTGCTTTGATTGTAAATTGTATATTGCTATATCAATGAAATTTTCTCTTGCCTATGGTTAAATTTCTTACTGTCTTGACTACCGCATTACTTTATTTCATTATTCTTGTACTAATTTTCTAGGTGATAGACCAAGTGGCCATGATGAGAATAGCATTTCTTTTAGAGGTTTATGCCTTTTCGATGATGCCTAAAGAGGGAAGACATGGACTGCAGTTGGTTGACTTGTTATTGCTGGTTGACTTGGCATATGCAATTTTTATAACTCATAACTAACTTGTTTCTTATTTAGTCATGACTCAGTGGTTACAGGAAAAGTCAGCAGTTCAGCAGTTATTTGTCATCACCAAAAAAGGGGAATTTATTGGGATGGTTTTGGTGATTGACATAGAAATCTGAAACATGTTAGTTGAAATGTTCCACTGATATGAAAAGAGTAAAATACAAGATTTGGTTCACTGATACAAGTAGAAACAATGAATGAATTAATATTAGATCAAGATGGTCAAATCACATGAATAATAGGGAAAGCGTACAGCAATGGTTAAAAAATGGATAAACTCTCTTACGCTCTTGATGGATCAAGTTGAAGAAGGAGTTCTAGAAAAGCAAGGAGTTTCACTTGAAGAAGGACTTCAACTTAACAAAGAAGTCTGTTGAGTTGAAGAGTCCAAAGGGTGGAAAAAATAATCACACAGTGAAGGACTCTATGGAGTATCATTATATATCAAGGGATTAACTCACTTCGTTACTCACGCACTTTTAAAGATAGCAACATATCGACAAATTGTGAGTGAAGTTCCAAAGTTTGAAGCCGCCTGAGTTGAACCTGTTCCTATTACTTAGAGCTAAGGTTTCTTAGACTTTATGTATTAGGTTGGTTCTTGAGTTGTATTTTTTTCTAGTCTCAGTGAAGTATAAACTGAATTAGGAGCTTTGTCTTTATGTTTGGGAACTCGGAGACTTGGGAACATATACCTTGGGTAGGTTTGTGTTTTTGTTGAATTAGGAGTCAGAGTTTAATTCCTAGATTACAAGAGTCTTGTAATTTGTCATTTGTTGGGGCTCAATTATTTTATAGGAGTTGGGGTTAAATCCTGTAGAGGTACAAGTCGTGGTTTTTTATACCTCTTTGTGCAGGGTGTTTTCCACGTAAACATCACTGTGCAATTGCTTACTGTTCTAGCTACATAGGAACACATTAGCCAACTTGTTCCATCAACAGGTGACTATTAGGCTAAAACAAGTATTCAGTATGGCTCGTACTCAAAAAATTCTTTATGTGTATGTAGGCCTAAACCCAATGATTCCTTACTATACATAGATATCATGCTCAATCTTGTAGTGTGGTGAGTTCTTTGGATGCCAATCTTGATCATAAGAAATTTCTTGCATAGACTTAAGTTTAGTGAACTCTTACTGATTGAGTTCTATCATTGGATTGTACTAGGGTCAACTTTAAATGAGCATTTCTCCTAGAATATGAAGTGTTATGTGGTCCATTACCTATCAAATAAAAGATCTTTGAGTTTTCTTACCAGCGCCACTAATTATTTGTAAATTGAAGTTCAGAAGAAAAGTTATGAACAAAACAATGGAGATCAGCGATTTCAAGGTGCCACGCAGCTGGACCTTTCGCGATTTCATGGTGTCCCGAAGGCCAGCTTCCGTGATATGACCGTGGACAAAAGTGATGTTCCAGTGGCGCCTCCTTTGATTTCTCGGATGTTTTAAGGGTCATTTGGTCCTTTTCTTACTCCAAACTAAGGCATGATATTAAAAATCAAAACGCGTTCCTCTTCTCCCCAAAGGATCCAAGATTCATGAAAGCCTAGTGTTCAAGATTAAGGTTCCTACATAAGATTTTCTTACTTAGTTCGGGTCAAAAAGATATGTAGAGAAACTTTGGTCAGACAGATTTAATCTTGATTCATGCAAAAAACATGGATTGGGGCTTAGCTGATAGAACATTGATTGGACCCATATGGCCCGTGGTGCTTAACAGAAGTCGGTAATACCATCTAGTCCAGAACTAAAAAATATAACATCTTTGTTTTAACTTTGGAGTCACTATTGATATATATATATCGTTGGTGTTTGATTTCTGCGTCCATGACTTATTTTCATGTGAAATATATCTTACTAATTTATTGGTCGATATACCAATACATTTCACATATAGTCCATCTCTGGGTGCTACATCATTTCATGATGTAGGTTTTGAGACACATACACATGGCCTTGTGTAGCACTAGGTTCATCTGTTGAGCCCTCCATCTTTTGTAAGGCAATATGATCTTCATGACTAGACCTTGACTTTATGTTTTATGGTATTATCGAGCTATGTACCAACTTTAGTTTTTCATTCGTATGTTAGAAGCTTCATAGACTTACTAGATGTATTAATGTTTTGTTCCAAAGTTGGATAAATTTATATTATATTTTAAAAGGATTTCCTCTATTGGGTCTTTCTTTCACAAAGGTTTTTAAAATGCTCATGATGATACGCTAAGGGGTCCTCTTGGGCCTTTATTGGTCTGGGATGCTCATTACATCCACAGCCTAGTCCTGGGTCATGCTAATAAGTAGAAATAACTATATCAAGATTGTAAGTACCTTTGATGAACAAGAAAATTTATTTTACAGGATCAATATGAAATACTTATCTCTACTTGGTATGTTTAATACATACAAAATGTACTAGCACAATAAAATGAAAATTGTATCGTTCTTGTAATCAAGAAATTTTATAATTAATCATGTTCTATATTCAACTTCAGTATCCATCTTAGATTGTGAACATAAACTTTATACTTATAAAAATCAATGAGTTAATCTCTGGTGTATAAACTAAAGTCTATACACTAAATTAAGCAACATATAAGTAATGACAGCTTTAAATTACTTTATTTTGTTAAAATGCAGATAAAAAGTTAAGAAATTTGAAGTTCATTCTTCTCTGTTTAAGAAGATCTCCAGATAATTTAAAATTTTACTTGTGTTGGATATAAGATTATTTAGAAGCATAAGCAAGTATGTCGCTGACTAGCAGAAAAATCTGCAACCCACAAGCCCTAGCCTCTTACTTCAAGAATTGTTTATTTTCCTTTTGCTCCTGAATAAAAAATGGAAATTGGCAATTAAACAAAGCCTAAAAAGAACATTCAATGCTAAATATCATAATCATACATGTTTGGGATCTTAATATCCAAATTTAGAGTGTGTTGGTATGAAGGAAACCATTCTCTGGAAAATATTTTCTCTTGGAAAATAAGGAAAATGACCTTTCTAACGAAAGTAGGGAAAACAAATTTAACTAGTGACATTCTACATTTAATTAATTATGTCCTCTCACCCTCCAGCATACGTCATGTTCACTCCCATACTCAATTACCCTCATCGTCTCCACCCAACACCCTTGTCTCCCCACACACACCTCCACCTCCACCTCCCATAATATTTATCTAAATTATATACAAATGATTTTAGGATAATATTCTTCGCTTATCTACCAAATAAAACTCACTTACTTTCCTCGAAAATGTTTTTCAAGAAAACATTTTACTTCATACCAAACACACCCTTAATGTTATGATATCCAATTATTTCATATTCATGATGTCTTTAAAATATGTAGTACAAAACTGATAGCTAGATTAACCAAAGAAATTGCTTCTTCAGATTTAATATGTTAGAGTACCAAGCTATCAATGTACAATATCACAATTCTCAAAAGGGGGGAAGTACAACAATAACAACAACAAAAACAACATACCTAATTTAGTCTCATTTATGGGGTTTGAGAATAATAAAGCATATACAGATCTTGTGTCACGACCCAAGCCGAGGCTTTGATCACGACGGGCATCCCGAACCACGAAGGTCCAAGAGACCACTTAGCATACCGTCATAAGCATAATTCATACAAAAATCAAAGTGTGGAAGATATACTGAAACCAAGGAAATCTGAAAAATCAAATTATGCAAAAAATGTTATGACAATACAATAACGAAAACTCATCCATGAAGCCTCTACTCAATACTAACTGTCTAGGTTGGGACAAGGCCTCTGGATGGACCGTAAACTGAATGACTCAAAATATGAGTGAATACCTTCCGAAAGATGGATGGATCACTAATTTTTTCATATCCCAAATGTTCTAGTGATGTGATGGACTATGATACTGTACCGCAGAACCTTAAATATAAGGGGTCAATACTTGGAGAGTACTGACATGTAGAACTTTCCAAAAACAACATATATTTCATATTAAAATAATCGAGAAAATTGTAAAATTTTTATCATAATGTATATACAAAAACACATGGGCATAATGTAAAAAAAGCTTCAGTTCATGCTTGTAAAATATTGACTCAACTCTTTGCTTTATGTCTGAGATAGATGGTACACCCTACAAGTCCAAAGTCCACGAGCTATATGAAATCTGCCTTTAACTCGGTGGAAAAACCCCCAATCCAATTTGTAATGCCCCGAATCTGGTACCTAAAATGCCACACGGTGCTCATGACCCCGAAGGACCATAAGCTGACCCATGACTGATATCTATACTGAGCACTGCATAACATACTTTATTAATAGGGAATAAAAGTCTGAAAGGCCATAAGTTCAAATATATGATAACACATAACATCTGAATAATAAGGTATCACCATACCAAAACTGAAATAACTATTTGAACATACTAGTCTGAAAGCCTCTAAACTGTCTAAAAACTATGGAGTTGATGGGACATATCCCTAACTAACTCCGAAATACTAAAATAATAAAGTAATAAAATAATCATGCTATCCTTGAATGATGAGGACTCACTGCTAGTTTGGCTGCTGAACGTCTGATCTACTAAGGATACTCTAGAGCTCGTGCTTCTGAACCTATGGTAAAAAATACCATAGCGCAAATGCATCAGTGCGATTGAATGTACTGGTATGCAAGTAAGGTAGGCTGAATGCAAGGGGTTTATATCCATGATCAATACTAACTGACTGAATAACATAAACTTGAGAATACATGCATGAATACGAAAACTGTGATTGAGACCATGACATTACTGAATCTGAATTCTGATAACATATGTTTTGTATAACTGATATACTATTATCTGAATGACTACATCTGACAGTCCTATTTCTAATGGAACCAGCTGAGTTTTGTACTGAACTGGGTGACTGTATCCAACAGTCCTGAATTTTGTAGAATTATCTCAGTTCTATTACTGAAACTAAGACTGAGACTGTAATTGTAAGAAGTAGTCATCTAATATACATGACCCAAATAAGCTATTATAGTTGTGTTGGGGTCCAATCTGTTACCCCAATTGGAAGGGTGTCAATACAGCGCCACCAGTAAGGTCAAACTGTGGGTGACCCTCATCAGACATTGTCCCCAAAAGAGAATGGTGGGATCCTCATCTGACAGTGATAATCCACCTCATCAATCCTCATTTGTCAGTGTTGATGTCTCAACCTATGCTGGCTACATAGTCCTAGAACGCAATGATTACTTCTAAGGATCACACCCTCAACTGTCAGTGTCTGCCCTCATCCTTGGGTTCACTCAGTGCTAATTCCTACTCCCTTATGAATAGACACTGTAACATGATTACGTGAACTGATCTATACTAGTCTCAGTTAGTTCCATTGACTGACGGAATACTACTGAGATTACTGAGTTACTGAGATTTCTGAGATTATTGTGATTTCTGAGTTTTACTGAGTCATGAATCTAACTGAATTCTACTGAGAATGGCTTGACTGAGAGTATCTTGAAAATTGACACTGGCTCTAGGCACACAGTTAAATTGTCGGGTACAAGTAGCCTCAGGACTCGCTAGCATAAAAGTAATTCATGGCACAAGTTCGAAAGCACAACAATGGCTACACATATATCCATAACTCATTGACTAAGACATTTCATAAAATATTTAACATGCATTAACTTGTACATGAATGGGGATTTCATACTATCATACTATAATGGCACTTTTTCCTTCACATAGGCATTTAATCAAATAGATGAGGAACATACTTTAGTTATACCATCATCAATGCATCTAATTATCATGGTTGCATAAGTAAATTTGCAATTTGAAGGGTTTATCCTTAATATTATGCAAATTATCATACACTAGGATCAATTATTGGAACATGTAATTTAAAACATGAATCAAAACCCCACAACAACAGGGACATAAATTTCAATTCAACTAAATCATGAAAATTCTTAAATACACAAATCTTGGATTTTTAAAAGATATTCTTGAGTTTCATGGGTGAAATGGACCCATGAATCAACACTTGGCATACTTTGGTGGATGATTCCTTGAAGATTGCTGGAGGAAAGCTTGAATTTTTGACTTAGGATTAAACACCTAGGGTTTCTTGTTCTTGGGGATTGATCTTTCAGAGAAACCCTAATTTGGTGTTGTCGATGAATAAAGATGTTATGAGCTCTGGTCTAGTATAATTAGGGGTTAAAATGGGTGGGAAAAGACCTAAATACCCTTTTAATAATGGCTTAAAATTATCGATCGGAAGTGGTGACGATTCGTCACTGGCTTGACGGTCCGTCAGTCCTGACCATCGCACTTGGCCAGAACCTATACTTTCTACCTCATCTACGACAGTTTGGACGACGGTCCATCACTGGATTGACGATCCGTCGGTCCTGACCATCGCACTTGAATAGAAGTTGGGTTCACTGCCTTAGTTGCGAAGGCTTGGGTGATGGTCTGTCGCTAGCTCGATGGTTCGTCGGCCTGATCGTCACTTCTGGGCAGTTTCGATAGTTCTCTATAAAAGTCCATAACTTTTTGTTCCTGAGTCGGATTTGGACAAAATTGGTATCTTTCGAAAGCTAATTCAATTTCCCACGAAATTAGGGAAATTCTATCTGATTTAAACATTAATCATTTAGGAAGTCATCACTAAATCTTCTGGAGACTAGATTTGACTTAAATAAAGTTTGGGGTATTACAATATCTCCCCCTTGGGACCATTCATCCTCAAATGGGACTGACTAGACAAGGAAAACTGATAGACTGATTCTACTTAAGGGACGTGAACATTTGAGCATGTCTATGTGACTGGAACTTCTGATATACTGAAATCTTATACTGATTATGCATGTCTCATGCATAAATATGTAACGGATAGTCTTCATAAATGCATTACTGAAATTACTGAGAAACTGAGTTTCTCATGATGAGAATGCATTGCTGATGCATGAATACGTGACTGACATAGTACATAAACATATGACTAGATATGCAAAGGTATTTGATAACAAGTATATAACTGAAATTTGAACATGAAACTGAATAAGCTTGAGGAAAGCTATTACCTTGGGTTGAGTATGAGTTTACGGAAAAGAGGTGAGGATACTTGGTCTGCATGTCTGCTTCTTCTTCCCAAGTAGCTCCCTCAATGGACTGATTCCACGAAAGAACTTTGACTAGAGGGACTTCTTTGTTCCTCAGTCTACGAGTCTTGTAGTCAAGAATTTTGATATGGATCTCTTTAAAAAAAGGTTATTCTGAATGTCTAAGCCCTCTACCAGGACTACAACTGTTGGGTCACCTATGCACTTCTTTAGAAAGGAGACATGGAACACTGGATAAATTGAGGATAGATCTGAAGGCACTTCGAGCTCATAAGCTACCTTGTCGAAACGATTGAGAATTTTGAAGGGACTAACATATTGGGGATTGATCTTTCTCTTCCTGCCGAACCGCTTCACTCCCTTCATGGGAAAGATTTTCAAGTACACATAATCACCAATCTCGAACTTGAGATCCTTTATACACATATCTGCGTAAGACTTTTATCATCTCTGAGTAGTCCAAAGTCTTTCTCTAATCAACTAGACTATTTCTAAGACATCGAATACTAAGGCAGGCCCTATAACCTAGGCCTCACTAACTTCGAACCAACCGATTGGAGATCTATATCTCCTACCATAGAGAGATTTGAATGGATCCATCTGAATACTGGAATAATAACCGTTGTTGTATGCAAACTCAATCAAAGTCAAGTGGTCCTCCCAAATGCCCTTGAAATCAATTGCACACGTTCGTAACATATCTTCTAAAGTCTGAATGGTCCATTCTGCTTGACCATCTTTCTGAGGATGAAAGGTTGTACTGAGATGAACTTGGGAACCAAGACTCCTTTGGAACGCTTTCCAGAAGTGAGAGTTGAACTGGGTACCTCTGTCTGAAATAATGGATAACGGAACACCGTTCAATCTAACCAACTCCCTAATATATAGTTTGGTGTAATCCTCGGTTGAATAAGAGGTATGGACTGGAAGGAAATAAGTTGATTTGGTCATCCTTTCTACATTGACCAAAACTGAATCATGCTGCTGATGAGTACGAGGTAAACCCGTCACAAAGTCCATGTTCACTTCTTCCCACTTCTAAGTAGGAATACTAAACTCTTTCATGGACCCACTAGGCCTTTGATGCTCTATCATAACCTGCTAACATGTAGAGAACATAGCTACAAACTCTGCAATACCTCTCTTCATCCCCCTACACCAATAGATCTCCTACAAGTTGAGGTACATCTTAGTGGCCCCTGGATGAATAGAGTAGCACACACCATGTGCTTCTACAAGAATTCATTTCCTCAAGTCATCTACACCTGGAATACACAGACGACCCTGACAATGCAAAACACCATCTTCCTCTTGGGAGAAAACCTCTACTTTCTGATCTCTGACTGGCTCTTTCAACTTAACAAGACTGAGACCTTTTTCTTTCTTTTCTTTTACCTCGGACACTGAAGATGATTTGGATATGTTCTAAATGTATATACTACCTTTTGCTGAATCGACTAAGAGGACACCTAGTCTAGAAAGATGATGGACTTCCTATGCTAACTTCTTCTTACTGTCCTCAACAGAAGCAACACTACCCATAGACAGTCTACTGAGAGCGTCGACCACTACATTGATCTTGCCCGTATGATAAAGGACACACATGTCATAATCTTTCAAGGTCTCTAACAACCTTCTCTGATAGAGGTTAAGATCTTTCTGAGAAAAGATAAACTGAAGGCTCTTATGATCTGTGAACACATCTACATGAACACCATACAAGTAATGCCTCTAAATATTCAAGGAAAAAACTACGGCTGCTAACTCAAGGTCATAAGTAGGATAATTCTTCTCATGGTTTAAAGCTGTCTGGAGGCGTAGGCTATGACCTTACCATGCTGCATGAGGACACAACCCCAAACCTACTCTGGATGCATCACAAAATACTGCGAACCCATCTGAACCATCTGGAAGAACCAAAACTGGAGCTGAGGTGAGTCGAGTCTTCAACTCCTGAAAACACTTCTCACAAGGATCTGACCACTAAAACTTTACTTTCTTCTGAGTCAATCTATACATAGGGTACGCAATAGAAGAAAATACCTCAACAAACCATCTATAATAGCCAACCAAACCCAAAAAACTCCTGATAGCTAATGGAGATACAAGGGCGGCTAGTTTATTACTTCTTTGATCTTTTGAGGATCAACTCTAATGCAATCACCAAAAATGATATGAACAAGGAATTCTACTGACCTTAGCCAAAATTCACACTTATTGAATTTGGCAAACAACTAATGATTTCTAAGAGTCTGCAGCAATATTCTGAAATGGTCTGCATAATTTTGCTTGCTACGGGAATAGACAATAATATCATCTATGAAAACTATGACAAATATGTCCAAGTACTTCTTGAACACACGGTTCATCAAGTCCATGAAAACTATTGTGGCATTATTAAGACCAAAGGACATGAATAAGAATTCAAAGTGATCATACTGAGCTCGGAAAGCTGTATTTGGAATGTTACATTCTCTGACTTTTAGCTAATGATAGCTTGATCTGAGGTCTATCTTGGAGAAATAATTGGCACCCTGAAGTTGGTCAAAAAAATCATCAATTCTGGGAAGTGGATACTTGTTCTTGACCGTGAATTTATTTTGCTGACGGTAGTCTATACACATCCTGAGAGAACCATCTTTCTTCCGCATGAATAAGACTGGTGCACCCTACAGGGACACACTGGGTCTGATGAATCCCTTATCTAGGAAATCTTTCAACTATTCTTTCAATTCTATGAGTTCTGCTGGTGCCATTCTATATGGTAGAATAGATATAGGCTGAGTATCTGGAAGAAGATCAATGTCAAAGTCTATTTCCCTTTTGGGAGGAATTCCTTGAAGATCTTCCAGAAAGACATCTAAATATTCATTCACTACTAGGACTGATTTGAGACTGGGAGTTTCGAAACTAGTTTCCTTAACTCAAAAAAGATGATAGACACACCCCTTAGATATCATTTTTTGTTCCCGAAGTTAGGAAATATGTTGACCTCTGAATGCTGAAGTAATACCCTTCCACTCTAGGACAGGTTTATTCGGAAACTAAAACTGGACCGCTCTATTTCTGCAGTCGACTATGGCATAGCAGGAATGAAGCCAATCCATGCTGAAAATGATGTCAAAATCAGTTATCTCTAATTCAACTAAGTCTACTGATGTGACTTTCTGAGATACCATAACCGGACAGTTCCTGAATACCCATCGGGATATGATGGTTTTACCCACTGGGGTATAGACTGAGAAGGGTGTTGCTAGAATTTTGGGACTGACTCCAAAATCAACTGCTATATATAGAGTAACAAAAGACAAAGAAGAGCCTGGATCTGGTAAAGCATAAATATGTAAATGAAAGATCTGTAACATACCAGTAACCACATCAGGAGAATTTTCTTGATCTTGTCGGGACTGAAGAACGTAGAGTCTGTTTCGGCGTCGGCTACTAGTTGTGCTGGAAGTGGCAGCCTGCTTATTCGGGCGACTAGGATGAATTGAGGGACAAATTTGCTGACCCTGAAATCCTGACATACGATAATCTCTAACTCTCTGGCCAGGCTTGCCATATTCGAAACACATATCACTGCCAGCTCTACAAAAACCCTTTTGGTTCTTACTACAATTCTTGCAAAGAGGATTGGTTCAGGCATTGCTAACACTACCCTAAGAATTTAAGCTTGGTGCCCTATCTTTGTTTCCATCCCTGAACTTAGGAACTGGAGCACTGACTGAGGAAGGATATAGAATGGATGACTTTAGGCCAAACTGAGCACGGTTACCACTCTCTGACTTGGGCTGATTAAAGTTGAAGCTACCGGTTCTATCTCTTTTATTCTACTTCTCTCTTATCTTAATCTTCTGCTCTTCTATCTATTGAACATGTATTATAAGCCTAGCTATGTATATCTCACTAATCAGCATTGCGGATCTGCACTCATTGACCACCCTATCATTCACTTAAGAAACAAACTTACTCATCTTGGCCCTGCTATCTTCCACCACATAAAGAGCATATCTATCTAGTTGAGTAAACTTAAGAGAATACTCTTTCACTTTCATGTTTCCTGTCCTGAGGTTGATAAACTCTAACACCTTAGCTTCTATCAGCTCTAGGGAAAAAAGTCTATCTCGAAGTGTAGTGGATAACTCCTCCTACTTAATAGGCCCTACATCTATAGCCCTCTCTTCTTTTCAGTATTTAAACTAAGTGTGAGCCATATCCTACAACTGATATGTATCTAGCTCAGCACTCTCACTAGAAGTAACTCCTATGATATCTGTAATCTTCTGAACCTAATCAAGGCATTCCTTACTATCCTCATCTAACTTAGACCTAAAAAAGGATGATGGATTCATTTGGGTAAAGTCTCGAATCCTGGCTACAGCTGAATTGGCCACTGAGTTGGCCAAAATGACAGCTGGTCATTTATTTTGGGCAGCAACTAAATTAGCAAGAGTAGTGAATGCAGATATGAACTCTGCATGAGAAACATGTTCGTCCAAGGGATCTACTTGGATGGACTGAGGGGCTGACTGATTTCTATTTATTTTCTTTTGTGAGGCATGTTTTGTGAATGAAAGGTAGAAACAGATTAGACCGAGGGTTAAATTTGAGCGCATTCTCATAGGTACGATATGAATACTGAAAGAAGGGAAACTGTTCCTAAAACATGTTATAGCCTCTTGTACATAAATATGGCACACAACACACCCATGCACACAACTCTACTAGATGCGGCTTTCAGATTTCCTAGGAAACAATTGAATCTTAGGCTCTGATACCAAGTTTGTAATTCCCCAAATCTGGTACTCGGAATGCCATACGGGGCTCATGACCCCGAAGGACCACAAGCTAACCCATGACTGATATATGTACTAAGCATTGCATAACATACTGTATAAATGCAAAATAAAAGATTGAAAGTCCATAAGGTTCAAATATCTGATAACACATAACATCTGAATAATACGACATCACCATACCAAAACTGAAATAACTGTCTGAACATACAAGTATGAAAGTCTCTAAACTATCTAAAGACTGTAGAGATGATGTGACAAATCGCTAACTAACTTTGGACTACTGAAATAATAAAGTAATAAAATAATGAAGCTATTCTCGAATGATGAGGACTCACTGCTAGTCTGGCTGCTGAACGTCTGATCTACTATGGATGCTCTAGAGCTCGTGCTTCTGAACGTATGGTATAAAACATCATAGCACAAATGCATCCGTACAATTGAATGTACTGTTATGCAAGTAAGGTAGGTTGAATGCAAATGGTTTACATATATGAACAATACTAACTAACTGAATAATATGAACTGAGAATACATACATGAATACGTAAATTGTGACTGAGATCATGACATCACTGAATCTGAATACTAATAACATAAGTTTCATATAGATGATATACTATTATCCGAATCACTGTGTCTGACAGTTCTATTTCTGATGGACCTTGTTGAGTTCCGTACTGAATTAGGTGATTGTATCCGACAGTCCTGAATTCTATAGAACTATCTGAGTTTTATTACTAAGACTAAGACTGAGACTGTAACTGTGGAAAGTAGTCATCTAACTGGCATGCCCCAAATAAGCTATTATAGATGAGTTGGGGTCTAATCTGTAACCCCAATTAGAAGAGTATCAATATCGTGCCACAAGTAAGGATAAGTTATGGGTGACCCTCATATGATACTGTCCCCAAATGAGAATGGTGGGACCCTGATCTGATAGGGTTAATCAATCTCAGCAACCCTCATCTATCAGTATTGATGTCTCAACCTATGCTGGCTACATAGTTTTGAAATGCAAGGATTGCTTCTAAGGATCACACCCCCAACTATCAGTGTGTGCCCTCATCCCTGGGTTCACTCGGTGCTAATTCCTACTCCCATCTTAATATACACTAAAACATAATCAACTGAACTGAATTGGACTGGTCTCAGTGAGTTCCACTGACTGATGGAATACTATTGAGATTACTAAATTACTAAATTGTTATGATTACTGGGATTTCTGAGTTTTACTGAGTCATTAGTCTAACTGAATTCTACTAAGCATGGATTGACTGAGAGTATCTTGAAAATTGACACTATCTCTAGGCACTCAGCTAAATTATTGGGTACAAGTACCCCCAGGACTCGATAGCATAAAAGTAATTGATGTCTCAAGTTCGAAAGCACAACAATGGCTACACATTTATCCATAATTCATTGACTAATACATTTCATCAAACACTTGACATACATTAACTTGTACATGAATGGGGATTTCATTCTATCAATCTATAATGGCACTTTTTCCTTCACATAGGCATTTAATCAAACACATGGGGAGCATACTTTAGTGATACAATCATCAATGCATCTAATTATCATGGTTGTATAAGTAAATTTAAAATTTTAAGGGCTTATCCTTAATATAATGCAAATCATCACACACTTGGATCAATTATAGGAACATGTAATTTAAAACATGATTCAAAACTCCACAACAACATGGACATGAATTTCAATTCAACTAAATCATGAACATTCATAAATACACAAATCTTGGATTTTTAAAAGAGATTCTTGAGCTTTATGGGTAAAAGGGACTCATGAATCAACACTTGACATATCTGGGTGGATGATTTCTTGAAGATTGGTGGAGGAAATCTTGAATTCTTTACTTGGGATTAAACACCTAGGGTTTTTGTTCTTGTCGATTGATCTTTAAGAGAAACCCTAATTTAGTGTTATCGATGAATAAAGAAGTTATGAGCTCTGGTCTGGTATAATTAAGGGTTCAAATGGGTGTAAAATGACCCAAATACCCTTTTAAAAATGGCTTAAAATTGTTGATCGAAAGTGGCGATGGTTGGGGCAATGGTCCGCCACTGGATCGACGGTTTGTCGATCCTGACCATCATACTTGGCCAGAACCATAACTTTGTGCTTCATCTATGACGGTTTGGGCAACGGTCCATCACTGGATCAACGATCCATCGGTCCTGACCATCGCACTTCACTAGAAGTAGGGATCACTACCTTAGTCGCGACAACTTGGGCGATAGTTCGTTGATAGCTCGACGGTCCGTCGGCCTGACCGTCGCTTCAGATTAGTTTCGACTGTTCTCTTTAAAACATCTATAACTCTTTGTTCCTTAGTCAGATATGGATGAAATTGGTATCGATGGAAATATAATTCAATTTCCCTCGAAATTGGGGAAATTCTATCTGATTTAAACATTAATCATTTAGGAAGCCATCACTACCTCTTGAGGAGACTATATTTACTTAAATAAATTTCGGGGTATTGCAATATCTCCACCTTGGGAACATTCATCCTCGAATAGGACGTACTAGACTGGGAAAGCTGATAGACTGATCTTACTTTAGGGACGTGAACATTTGAGCATGTCTATGTGACTGGAACTTCTGATTTACTGAAACCTCATACTGAATATGCATGTCTGATGCATGGATGTGTGAAGGATAGTCCTCATGAATGCATTACTAAAATTCTATCTGATTTAAACATTAATCATTTAGGAAGTCATCACTAACTCTTCTGGAAACTAGATTTGACTTAAAGAAAGTTTGGGGTATTACAAAGTTTATCGCAAAGATTGGAGTTTTCATAAACTGGTATACCCCGCATGTGAGTATACCAAAATAATCCCCCTATGTGATATGTCCTAATTGTCCTCCCATGTATGATAACGTATCATAAATTCCACATTGGCAAAACACAATTTCCAACAACGAGCCCTTATACTCAAATGCCTTCTTTGAGTAACCATCTATCTCTCTTTAAGCATAATTTTAATACTTTAAAACTATGCTTCATGCTCAAATTATTCATTTCTTTCATATTAAGGGAATTCCATAATAGGTATCGTCATACCTGGACTTGTACCCATATCATATCATATCAAATCCACACCCCTTCTCATTCAAAAATATGAAAATGACTATCAAAATATTTTAACAACGCATGAGATTTATATTTTCAAATGACATATGAAAACATATGAAAAACACTCTCTTTTCAATACTTTAACATGTGGTAACCAATTCTTAGATAAAACACATGCAATTCCTTCATTAGGAAACCATAACATTTAGAATAAAAATGTAACACCCCATAGAATATTCAAATTGACAGAAATGTAACACCCCAAGACATAGATTTTTGAGTTGATTCATGTTTCAGGATGTTAAGGGCATGTCTCGAGGAAGTTTTAAATTTTTTAGATGATGTTTGAGACATGTTTGGATGATAAAAATAGCGTACCAACATGATATAGTCGCGTCACGCTAGGAATTACATCAGCAGGGACCAAAGCGACGTATCATATTTCGTGTAGAATGACTGATGCAGTGCAACGCTTAATGCATTGGGTACCGAGTTCATCTTAATGTTTTTTGAATCCATGAGGGTATTTTAGTCTTTTTTCCCCATTTTCTCTTAGCTATAACACAAGATTAAGTCGTCATTAGGGAATTCTATACCAAATACCACTTAAATTCTCTCCAAAAACAAACCCCAACTCCTCCCCAAAGGTCCAGAATCCAACCCCTAAGTTCAAGATTTTCAAGAAAGGAGTCAAGCCTAGGGTTCCAATATTTAAACTAAGTAACCAAAGGTATGTGGGACTATCCTAAACATCATGGGCATGGATTTACTATTTTGAAACTAGGTTTAATTAGTATATATGTATATAGACGAGATTGCTTTCAAGATTTTGATGAACATGTATTGAAAACCCAATGATTTAATAAAGTATTGTAGAAATTGTAAAGTGGTGTTTAAAACTCAAATTATTTTCATGTGATAATGAGACATTAGAATTGTGAAGTTAAATGAGAGTATGGGATATGTAATTCCCTCTTTTACTATGAAAATCCCTTGATTTTTACATGTAATAAATTGATTATGCGAACTGCTAAGGGCTTTTGTCTGTTGACTAAGTAATATGTACAATTGTACTATTTTAAGTGAAAATATGAGGGTTTATTACTTGTTTTGTAAATGGTCATGTTTTCCAGTGAGAATGTCTTTAAATTTGATAAAAAAGGTGACCACCATAGATATAATATTGAAGAGGGAAAAGTTTGGTTTCCAACTATTTTGAAATATGAACTTTTATTTAGTTGTAGATCTTTTGTGTGGTTGATAATTCCTTTGAAATGATAAGAGGGTAGTAGAGTTGTTATATAACTTGTAAGTTAGGGTATGACAATACCCTATTGTGATGTGACCAAAAATAGAATAGGAGTGAAACAATTATAAGAAGAAGTCATGTTTTAAAGAGTCTAAAATTATGATTAAAAGAGTTCAATGGCTACCTAAAGAAGGTATGAGTTAGATGACTCATTGCCTGAAATCGTGATTTGCCAACATGGGTCCCTGTTACTCGAAAAGTGAATTGTATGCTAGCGACAGCCTTGTGGTGTAGTAGAGATGTAGAGACTCCAACCCTTGCGACAAAATTGGGTTGGGGGCTTGGCTGCCATGTCAAAGGAGGATTCCATATAGCCCATGGAATTACTGATAGTAGGGTGTACCATCTAACTTAGAGGAGAAGAAAAAGTAAAGGACTTTGAAAAATGTGTTTTGAAAGATATCCAATTACACCCATATATTCTTAAATTCTTTATGATAATATGTTTTATGAAATTCTCCCATCTATGTTGTATAAGAATGTATTTTGTTTTTGGATTGCTCTCCGTACTAGTACATTTGTATTGACCCCCTATATTTCAGGATCTGTGGCTCAGTCCCACTGTCACTCTAAGTAGTATAAGGAGTTTTCAAAAGTTTGCAATTGGGGTTCCTCCCTTGTTTTGGAAGTCCTTTTTCTATGAAATATTGTCATTTGATTTTAGTTCATGGTCCGACCGGTGGCCTTGTCTCGATTTTTCGACAAATGTTGTTTTCATATTTTTAGAGATTACGCAGACTGGTGTTAGATTTTTTTGAATTTTTATGGATTCATACTCATATTGTTAGTTGGAATAAAAGAGTGACCATGTTTCCGTTTTGAATTATTTTCCATGCTTCTTTATAATGTATGAATATAGCATATGATTCTAAGTTAGCAGGGCTCTCGGATCTTTATGGTTTGGGATGCTTGTCGCAGCCAGGGCCTCAATTTGGGTCATGAAAAACTTTGCATCATAGGATGGTTCATGGTCCCAGGGTGTTTGGAAAATTGCATCGGGTAGAGTCCCATTTATGGGTGTATAGCGGGCCACACTTATAAGTAGGAAGCTACTAGGCATTTAGGAATGTCTCTCTTTCTTTTCATGACTTAATTCATGCTATACAGTATGAATGTCCTCTAATCAATGATTTTATATCTTTTAGAATTTGACCATCCCTTCCCGTAGATCCAATGAATAGAATACCCAAGCTGATGATGTCCGCCCTACTCATGGAATACAGACTCAAAATAGATCTCGAACTCCTGAGTTTGTTGCTACTCAAGGAGTTCCTCCAGCCCCGGCTAGTCCACCTCGGGCTCCAGAGTTCGGTATTAACCATCCCCATAATTTTCAAATAGAAATTTCAAATGCTAAGTTTTGACAGTCCATTCATATAATTTCTCAGCTGGTGGCCTCTTAGACTCGTCGATCTGAAGATGTGGGTTCTGTATCTAGTTTTTCTGAACTTACTCGGGTTGGCCAATTCATGAGGCTAAACCCACCCACCTTTACTAGCACAAAGGTTGAGAAGGACCCCCCAACGGTTCATTAATAAAATAAAGAACATTTTTAGAGTTTTGCATACTAATGAAGTTGAAGGGGTTGAATTGGTAGTCTATCACTTAAAGGAAATATCTAGCCCGTGGTATAATGAGTGGGAGGATTTGAAGGGTGGTGATGCTAAACCGTCTATTTGGGGTGAGTTTGTAGAATTTTTCCTGGATCATTTCTTTCCCCAGGAATTAAGAAAGGCAAAGGCTAAAGAATTTATAAATCTAAAACAAGTCAAGATAAGTTCTAAGGAGTATTCATTGAAGTTCACTTAGCTATCGCGTTATGCTCCAGAGTTAGTAGGAAACATGAGGGCTCGCATGAGAAAGTTTACATTTGGTCTCTTGGATGATTTGGAGTTGGAATGTAAGGGAGTAATGCTAAACAGGGACATAGATTTCTCTAGTTTATTAGTGCATATGTAGTAGGGAGAAGAGGAAAGAAGAGGTTGGCAGAGGTGAGGGAGAAATAAAGGCAGTAGCAATGCTCAATCTTTGGCTAGTGTCCCAATGCTCAAACCCTCGGGTGATCAACGATTTCCTTATTTCCAACCTAACAACAGGCCGAGAGTACAAGTTACTTAGTCTTAGGGGAGTGTAGATCATACTTCTTGATCATACCCACGTTGTGGAAAATTTGGAAAAGATCATTTAGAACCGTGTTAGTTTGGTAGTCTTGTGTGCTATGTATGCGGCCAACTAGGCCATATCAAGAAGGACTGTCCTTCGGCAAAGTGAAATTTTAAGGTGCTAAGTCTTTATCGAACTCTACAGCTCCACCACCTAAGGGTACTACTTTATCTACTAGAAGTGGTCGCAATCGGTTATATTCCCTAATTAACCATCAGGATGTAGAGATTTTGCCAAATGTCCTCATGGGTATGTTACAGATTTTCTCCCATGATGTGTATGTATTACTTAATCATGGATGTACCTTTTCTTATGTGACAGTTAGTTTTGGTTTTGAGCCTGAAAATATTTGGAAACCCTTCTCAATTTCCATTCCTTTTGGTGATTGTATTGAGGCTAGGAGAGTTTATAGAAATTGTGTTGTGTAGATTTGTCATCGTGATACTGTGGTCAATTTTGTTGAACTAAAAATTATTGATTTTGATGCTATAATAGGAATGAACTGGCTCTATGCATGTTATGCTATGTTAGACTGTAGAACAAGAAAGGTCACTTTTTCTCTTCCTAATGAGCCAGTGATAGAATAGGAGGAATACTCTCTCGCACCTAGGGGGGAATTCATATCTTATCTTAGAGCCCGTAAACTTATATCAAAGGGTTGTTTGTACCATCTTGTCCAGGTCAACGATCTTAGTACTGAAAAACCTTTCCTCCAATCTGTTCCCGTAGTTAATGAATTCTCAAAAGTTTTTCCTGAAGACCTTCCTGGGGTACCACCAAATTGGGAGATAGTCCAATTTTATGGGGCTCCTGTGTCTATTATATCTAACCGGGGTAAAAAGCTCACTTCTTAGTTTTGGAGGTCTTTTCAGATGTGTTTAGGTACCCAGGTGAACCTTAGTACTTCCTTGCACCTTCAGATAGATGGGAAAGTTTAACGCATCATTCAGACCTTAGAGGATATGTTGAGTGCCTGCATGATAGACTTCAAGGGTAGTTGGGTAGATTATTTGCTATTGATATAATTCACCTACAATAATAGCTACCATTCAATTGTTCATATGGCAACTTTTGAAGCCCTTTATGAAAGGAGATGTAGGTCTCTGATTAGGTTGTTCTGATCTGCTACTTAATGAGCTAAGGTAGTGAAAGCAGGTCTGAACTCGGCATGAGAGATAGCCACATTCAGGGGATCTTCCTGAATAGATGGATATACAGGCTGGTCCCCATCCCATTTTTTGTTCTTTCTTCTAGAAGGCATTATCTGTAAATAGAATAAAGGATGATTTATAAAGAGAGTTTAAATAGAGCTCATGCTCATTCGCATGACACTAATACTAAAAGAAGGGAAACATTTCCTAAAATGTCTCATATCTCTCTGTCCATAAGTGTGACACGCTTCACACTCATGCATAAGACTCTACTCAACCCAGCTTTCAGACTTCATAAAACAGTTTAAAACCTTAGTCTCTAATACAAAGTTTTGTCTTGACCTGAGGCTACCCCCCTGTCACGACAACAGTTCTTACGACCATGAGGGTCACAAGCTAACCTATGAACTAATACCTATTGTGAGTACTAAATAAATAGTAACAAAATAGATGACCGGCAAATTAATTGACATAGTACTGAAATTTTAATACTGAAAAATGCATCAAAATATGTCTGAAAAACTGATAAAATACTAGAAATGAAATATTTAACCAAAACGTCTAGAAATACAGAAGCAACTGACTGATTGTCTAAACGTCTGAAAGCCTCTAAACTGACTGAGGAATTGATGGGACAGATCCCCAACTAAATTCAACTGACTGAATAAAATGAAGTACTTAAATAATTGAATAATCATAACATGTACTCGATGGATTAGGACTCACCACTACGGTTGCTGAATTACACTGAGCTGTCTAACTACGATCGAGAAACTATGCATCCAAACCTATGATATAAGATTTAATAATGGAAAAAAAAGTATGCAGTCAGTACTTTGAATGTACTGGTATATGAGATGAGGACAGGCTGATATGCATGGGGTACTATGTATATGAAACAAAAACTAACTGAATAGCATTAGATAATTGAACATGAATGCATGAAAACTAGAATATTAGAGAATGCAAGACTAAGTGTATATCTGTTATATTACTAAGATAATCTGTAATCTGAAAGACTAAAAGCGGTAAAACTAAATATTTGAAAGTCTGTACACTTAGTCAAGAAAACCTAAACTGATAATACACTAACACTGGTTGTGTGGATCCATTAATCTAGTGTCCCAAAGGACCAGGATGTCAAGACTAAACTGATGGGTGACCCCTGAGAGGAATTCAAGCCCAAATTGATATGTGACTCTTCATATCTTATGTTGGCTATATAGTTCTGGAATGCAGGGTCTGCTACTAACGACTCTGCCTAACTGACGAGGAAGTCACCACCCCTGCATTCACTCGATGCTAAATCCTACTCCCAACTAAACTGACACTGGAACTTAAATTGGACTAAGTTTAATTGAACATAATTTCATGAATGATAGTGCTCCTTATGATAAAAATAACAGAATAACTAGAAATAATTGTGGTTTAACTAAATATTACTTGAAAATCTAAAAATCATATAAAACACGTAGGTATCGGGTGTTCATAACCCACCAACACTAAATAGAATTAATAATAATACCATATAAAATATCTAAAACCATAGTAGGAGATCATTATTCAAAACCAAAAACTTAGGCATTTCATCAAACACATAAGAGTCATGAACTTAAGCATGGGAATGGGTAAAGCATGTGAGGACAACATGATTACAAGACTAAAATCATGAATTAGGGATTTAACGTGAAGATTTCAACATTCAAAACATGTAATGGATCATTCCACTTGAAAACACTTATAAACATAACTTGTAATTGAATTAACAATAGATTCATAGAGATAGTTCAACTTAAATATGTAAAACATATAATTTAAGAACCAAAAAGGGTTCTTGGACTCCATGGGTGAAAGGATCCCATGGATGAACATCACACATACCTTAAACCTTTAACTTGAAAGAAAAACACAAATCTTCATGCTTCTTTTAAGGTTCTTGAACTTGGGGAACTTAAATTCTTAATTTCTTGATGAAAAGGGAGTTAAATTTGTGTTCTCTGGGAAAAGAGGTGGGTTTTCTTGAGATGGATTTGGAGAAGAAGGGAAAATAATGTCCTAGTTGATGCCCAATTCATGTTAAGGGTGATTTGAGTTGAGGGGAAAAAACCTAATTGCCTGTAACACCTCGAATTTACACCTCGAATGCTACACGATGCTAACAATCCCGAAGGACCACTAGCTAACCCATTACTGGTACCTGATGTGAGGGATGAATAATAAAGACACTAAAATAACAAAATAAGGAAGTAAATGCGAAAACTGCCATAAGGTTCAAATCTGAAAATAATACTATATACAGAAATTTGAATGCTGGAAAACAACTGTCTGAAAACACTCTAGTCTGATAACCCTCTAAACTATCTGAAATAAGAAGTTAACGGGATAAGTCCCCAACTAACTCTGACTGACTGCTAAAATAACTAAAATGCTAAAAATAATCATGTCCTCAAAATATGAGGACTCACCACTATGCTGTCTGCTGAGAAGTTGTACTTCTGAGGATGCTCTGGGGCCCGTGCATCTGAACCTATGATATAAGACATCATAGTGCAAAAAGCATGCGTCAGTACTTTGAATATATTGGTATGCTCAGTGAGGTAGGCTGAAATGCATGGGTTCATGATGTATGAACAATACTAACTGAATAACATGAATATGACTGAATGTAAGTACATGCATGAAAACGTAGACTATAACTGGAATTGTGATGATACTGGATACTAAGTCTGAATACTAAGTTACTGATATCTAAGTTTACTGATACTGTATTTCTGATTATCTAGATAACCGTATCTGACAGTCCTACATCTAAAGAACTGAACTGAGTTCTAATCTGAGACTGAATCTGAAACTGAGACTGTGGGAGGTAATCATCTAACTGACATACCCTTTTTTCTTTTTTGAATAGATTTTGGGGTATAACCTGTAACCCCAGTTAGAAGGGTGTCAGTACCATGCCATAGGTATAGACAATTGAATAAATACCCTCATTTGGAAGGTACTCTAATGAGAATAATGGAACCCCCAACTGAGAGGTTAAAACACCTTATCAACCCTCGACTGGTAGGTTTGATGTCTCAACCTATGATGGCTACGTAGTTATAGAATGCAAGGATTGCTTCTTAAAATTGCACCCTCTACTGGAAGGTGAGTCCCCATCCTTGGGTTCACTCAGTGCTGAATCCTACTCCCAACTGAATAGACACTGAACTGATTTCCTAGTTCAAACTAGGCTTAATGGAACTATTACTGATTATATTGTTTGACTGAATTGGACTGAGTTCACTGAATTTATTTGAATAATGAAATACTACTAAATCTTGCTAAATGACTGAGTTTACTAGGTACTAAACTAAATACTGAACTGGACTGGATTAGTACTGGATTTATTGAGTTTTCCTAAATTCTGAAACTAACTAAAAGTACCACTGATCGTGACCTGTCTGAGGCTATTATGTAATTGACACTGGCTCTAGGTATAAAGCTAAATTTTCGGGTATTAAATACCCCTAGGACTCGATAGCATAAATATTAAAGCGTAACATAAATCTTGAAGGCACAACAATGGCCACATGTTCATAATTAACTTTCTAAGGGATTTCCTCAAACACTTGTAAATCTTGAACTTATACATATATTGGGATGCATTCTATCATGTCATAAGTACACTAACAATTCACATAGCCATTTTGACAAACACATGAGAGGCATCACATTATACTTGGGCATGAATAATAATTCAATACATCATGGCTAAATTAATCACTTCAATTTCAAAGATTTCAACCCACATGCTAACATAAATTTATGAAATTCATCAAAGACATCATCTTGGAAATCACACAACAAGATTAACATAATACAAACAACCCAAAACATGGAAAACATGATTTAAGATTTTAAAAAGGGTTTCTGGAACTCCAAGAGTGAAAGGGGCCCTTGGATGAACACTTCACAAACCTTTACGCTTGTTTTTTAGAAGATTGATGGTAGAATTCTTGATAGTTGAATCTTGAATTGAAAAGCCTAATGCTTGTTATTGAGAGAGTTTGAGAGAAAGTGAGTGTATTCTGGTGAATGGGGGCTTAATTTCATGTTTTGGGGTGAATAAGGGTGGGGAAATTGACCCATTTACCCCCGTAACTCGTAACTGGAATTTTTTGAACTGGGTTGCCCCTCGCGTCGCAACTTCTACTTAGGTTTACTACCTGTTGCGATGGGACCCCTAGCTGGGTTGATTGGGCCTCACAATGCGGGGTCATTGCGACCCCTCACTATATTTAGCATCCAAACTCACCCTTACGCTAGTCGGAAAAACCCGAAACTCACCCGAGATGGCCTATAAGTGACCCTAATCATGAATCAATTTAAAAATTGACAAAATAAGGTTGGGAAGGTCGTGAACTAGGATTACCAAACTACGAAGGCTAAAATGACTAAGTATAAATACTTAGCTGAATTTTCTAAGTCTGGGACCCCTTAGTAGGCTTTAAAGGACTGAGTCAATCTTAGAATTTTGTGGGGTCTTACAATATCTCCCCCTTGGGAACATTCGTCCTCGAATTAGGCTGACTAAGTTGAGATTACTGATGTACTGAACTTATTTACTTAACATAAACAATGAAACATGATTGAAACTACTGATATACTAATTTTTCTTCATACTGAACATGCATATCTAAATATAACAAATACATGTCTGAAAACAATTCATTAATGCATGACTAACTATGCAACGGTAATTGATACCAAGTTTTGCAAGGGAATTCTGAGTAAGTTTTAAGGAAAACTGTTACCTTGAGCAAAGTCTGAGTTGGAAGAGAAAATGTGAGGGTACTTGGTCCGTATATCTTCTTCTACTCCCCAAGAAGCTCCCTCAATGGACTGATTCCGCCAAAGAACTTTGACTAGAGGGATTTATTTGTTCCTCGGTCTACAAATCTGATAGTTAAGGATTTTGACTGGAAGCTCTTCATAAGAGAGATTGTTCTGAACATCTATTCCCTCTATCAGGACTACGGCTGATGGGTCACCTATGCATTTCTTTAGAAAGGAGACATGAAAAACTGGATGGACTGAAGCTAGATCTGAAGGCAACTCAAGCTCATAATCTACCTTTCCATAATGGCTAAGAATTCGGTAAGGACTAATATATCGGGGACTAAGTTTCCCCTTCTTTCCAAACCTCTTCACTCATATCATAGGAGTGATTTTTAAATACACATAGTCACTAATCTCGAACTAGATATCCTTTCTACATACATATGCATATGATTTTTGTCAGCTGTAAGATATCATAAGCCTTTGTCTGATCAACCAAACTTTTTCTATGGCATCAAATACCAGGTTAGGACCTATCACTGTGTCCTCACCCACTTCGAACCAACCAATGGGAGATCTACATATCCTCCCATAAAGATCCTTAAACAGAGCCATCTGAATGCTGGAATGATAGCTCTTGTTATATGTGAACTCAATCAAAGGAAAGTTGTCATCCCAACTGTCTTTAAAATCAATCGCATGTGCTTACAACATATCTTCTAAAGTCTGGATGGTCCTTTCTACCTGACCATCTTTCTTAGGATGAAAAGCATTACTGAATTGAACTTGGGTACCAAGACCCATTTGGAATGCCTTCCACAAATGAGAGGTGAACTGGGTACCTCTATCAAAGATAATGGACAATGGAACACCATGCAATCTAAACAACTCCCTGATATAGAGTTTGGCATAATTCTCAGCTGATTAAGAGGCATGGACTGGAAGGAAATGAGTTTATTTGGTCATCCTGTCTACCATGACCCAAATTGAATCATGCTGATGACGAGTACGAGGCAAACCCATCAGAAATTCCATGTTCACATCTTCCCACTTCCAAGTAGAAATGCTAAACTCCTGCATAGACCCAATAGGTTTTTGATGCTCAATATTAACCTGATAACTTGTAGAGAACCTAACTACAAACTCTGCAATGTCTCTCTTCATCCCACTCCACCAATAGATTTCCCATAAATCATGGAACATCTTCATAGACCCTAGATGAAAAGAGTAACGCGCACCATGCGCCTCTATAAGAATTCTCTACCTCAAGTCATCTACACTCGGCACACACAGATGACCCTGATAATGCAATACACCATCTCCCCCTTGGGAGAAAACCTCTACCTTATAATCGCAGACTGACTCTTTTAACTTAACTAAATTGGGATCTCTATCTTATTTTTCCTTTACTTTGGAAACTAGAGATTATGCTAAACTATTCTGAACCCACACACTACCTTTTGCTGAGTTGACTAAGAGGATGCCTAGTCGGGCAAGCTGGTGGACTTCCTGTGCTAACTTCTTTTTACTGTCCTCAACATGAGAAACACTACCCATAGACAGCCTACTGGGAGCATCAACCACTACATTGGTCTTGCACAGATAGTATAGCACACTCAAGTTGTAATCTTTCAACAACTCTAACCACCTTCTCTGATGGAGGTTAATATCATTCTAGGATAACACATACTGAACGCTCTTATGGTCTATGAACATATCAATGTACGCCCCGTACAAGTAATGCCTCCAAATCTTTAAGGCAAAAACTACTGCTACTAACTAAAGATCGTGAGTGGAATAGTTCTTCTCGTGGGGTTTAATCTATCTGGAGTCATAGGCTATAACCTTACCTCTCTGCATGAGAACATAACCCAAACCTACTCTGTATGTATCACAGTACACAACAAAGTCATTGGAACCATCTGGTAGGGTCTAAACTGGAGTTGTAGTGAGTCGAGTCTTCAACTCCTAAAAACTCTTCTCACACGAATCTGACCACTTGAATTTGACCTTCTTTTGAGTCAATCTGGAAATAGGGGATGCAATATATCAAAATCCCTCAACAAACCATCGGTAATAGCCAGCCAAACCTAAGAAACTCCTGATATCTAATAGAGAGATGGGTCTAGGCCAGTTACTTACCACTTTAGTATTTGGGGATCAACTCTAGTGCCATCACTGGAAACTATATGGATGATAAAAGCTACTGACCTTAGCCCAAATTTGCACTTACTGAATTTGGTAAATAGTTGATGGTTTCTGAGAGTCTGCAATACTATTCTAAGATGGTCTTCATGATCATATTTACTGCGGGAGTAAACATGAATATCATCTATGAAGACTATTGATCTTGGGTGTATTTATACGCCTAAGCAACATAATTTATCCATATTTTAGCTATGTTTAGAGAACAAAGTGCCTAGTTTCTTATGTTTTTACTCTACTTCTATGTAGTTGAGCTAACCGATGTAATTAGCATGATTTCAGGTATTAATGAGGTAGATGAAGACATTATGGGACTATGGAATGCGGATGGCATAAGACACAAGAGAGAGTAGCAATCTGGACCAAAAGTTGGCACCTAGAAACTATGTCCAAGACTAGTTTGTCATTTATAATTAGTTCAAGGACTTAGAAAGCAATTATGAGAGAAAAGATTATTAAAAGGCTTAATGCTGAATTTTTATTCATTATTGAATTATTCTATATTATTCTGAGAGAGGAGAAAGGCGGCTTAGCTTGAGTAGACAGAGATAAACGTTTTTCTCTCTTGTTTTCACTATTCGCACACCAAGATCGTCTTCTAGTTTTTGGTATGATGAATATATTTATGATGTTTTTCATTTTATTCATGAGTAGATAATTTTATTAGTTAGGGTTATGGAAGCCTTGTAGCATACAATCTATCACTTTGGGTTTTGAATTCATTATGCATTGATTTGTTTACATCATACTCTCTTCGCTTATCTTGAATTCTCATGGTTGCAAACATAGAGGATATGCCTTAAAATGCAACTTGTTAGAAAGAAAGGTTGATGTTCGGAAAAGAGAGTTGTGACAAGAAAATAGGATTACCAACCCCTATTTTGCAAGTTAATACCTTAGCAGGATTAACTACTTGGAGATTTCGTATTGTTTTTGGTGAATGTTTTTGATTCAAGAGAACTAAAGTGAATTAGTCCTTGATGGTTGAGAAACACCAGGATTATGTTATTAAATACAATACATTTCTCTATAAGCACGATGCATGTATGAATTCATAAAGCCCATAGTTAGTAAGTATTGAAGACTACAAGGTGGACATAACCCTAGCTTGCTATTTCTCTGAATTTGAATACTACTACACATATTTCATCTTGTTAAATTGAAACCATTAATTTGTGAGCTAAACCAAATCCCCTCTATTTATTTTACGGAAACAAATGATTAAAAGTCAACTAATCTGCATACAACTTAATTAGCACCATATTCCCTGTGGGATTCAACCCCAACCTAGTTGGGTTATATATTTGACAACGACCACTTACTCTCTCGTAAGAGAGGTGTAATTTGAGCGTTATCAAAAATGGCTCCATTTCTAGGGAATACGGTTGTCGATTGATTTTATGTGTGTTAATTGACTGCTAGTCAAGTTTCTTAATTTTACGTTTAAGAGAGTTGGCTTAGAATTTTAGCCTACTTGCTTGAATTCAAACTTGTAAATATTTATTTTTAGTTTTCTTTTATTTCTTGTGTTAGGTAGATTTTTATTTTAGTTTACTTATTACTATGGCATCGTGGAATGAACATGATCTTGGTGGTTGGAAATCTTATCTTGATGATCCATGTCCATATTGTGATGGACCTCACTTTTGGCAAGATTTTAGATATGCTCCCCAGAGAGAGATGTGTGCACCATCTCCATCCTACCAGGAGTATGATTGTTGTCTATGTGGTGGTCAAGATGGACATTGGAGTGATTGACCTAATCCACCCTCCCCCCATTGTGCTAACCCAAATTCTACTTCTTCTTTTGAGCTTAACAGGTCTTATGGTCAAGAAAAGGAAAAATGAAGCACCGAAAAAAGTGGCATTGAAGCTATGTTTCAACAAATGTTGGATCTCCAGGAAGAAACATACGTTATTGTATGTGATATGCATCAAGGCATGAGGCCAATCATTCATGAGAAGATTGATATAGAGGTCAATCATTCAAATCACTCTTCTACAATATACTTAGATGATATCTTGTCTGTGGAATCATTTAACATAATGGAAGAGTGCAAAGATGAGGAGCTAGAACCCTATATTGATGTTGAGCAACCCTCAGTGACTTCCTAACAAACCGAACCAACCATTAGATATGATTCCAAGATTGAGGGCTTGGTGCTAGAGGTAAAAGAAGAAACCAAGAAAATCTCTAATAAAGACTCTAGCCCAATTCCAAGAGAAGATGTCGAGAAAGTGAGTAAAAGTGAGTGTGTAGTAGATAGTGTAAATTTTGAAGTAGAATTAGTTGAGCCTCACTCAAAGAATTTTTCCACATTATGTTTAGATGATATCTTATCCGTGGAATCATCTAAAATAGTGGAAGAGTGTGAAGATGAGGACCAAGAATCCTAAATTCTTTATTTTACACTTGATAAGCAACATAAAAACACACCTCACTTTAAGACCGAGTTTTTTACCATGCATCATCCATTACTCGATTTCTTAATTTCTGCACCACCCCATATGAGCGAGGCAAAAAGATGGATGCAATGTTGGGGGTGAAATTCATATCCTCAAGGTGGAGGAAAAAGTTGATTAGGTCGCACCGTGACACTAAATTAGGTGCTTGGTGGGAGGCAACCCAGCCTTCTAATCATTTTTGTTGTTTTTGATTAAGTGTAGGTGTATGAAGTACTAAGGAGATGATTGGTACCAAAGTCAATTTTGAATTGAGCCATAGCAAAGATGGTAAGTTTAGGAGTAATGGGAACATTATAGGTAAATTAGACTGGTCAATTTTTAAGGTTTGAGTCATGATTTGTATTAGAGTTATGCCCCGAATAATGTTAATTCGATCCCGAAGCCCACCACTAACCTCGATGGGGGTGCGGGGGTAAAGCCCCCGCGGTATGGACTTTTCTGACCAAGAGTGTGCTGCGCATCCCATCGCACATGCTCACTGGACCAACTATGCGATGCACAATGTGCCGCACACCTTGACGTGTGTGATAACGTATGTGTCTCAAACTTTAACATGTGCAATAACCTTTGTGTCGCACACCTCTCCGCATATGCTCACTGCCTCAAGTGTGCGATACCCTATGCGCCGCACTCTTAAAGTTGTGTGATAGGGTATGCGTCGCATACCTCTTCGCAGATGCCCACTGTATCAAGTATGTTATATATTATGCGATGCACACTTAGTCCAAACAACATAAATCCAACCTTAAATTGGGTTAACCTAACCCATATTTTATCCTTTAAAAACCATGCCTTCAACACACTCTCTGTCCGACAAGCTCCTCACCACTTTCAAAACCCAAGAACATCGACTCGCTTTCTTCAATCCTTCATCTTCAAGGTAAGTGTTCTTTTCTTAATCCTTAGGTGTTGTGACTTTATGTTGTAGTTATTAATTGATCACTTAAGGATTATGAATTAAATTCTTTCCATGGCTATGTTGGGAAAGTGATGGTGTTTTGTATATCTTGATATGGTTGAAAGTGTAGGGTATGATTTTGATCAAAAAATGTTTCATTGAAATAGACATGGGGAAATTGAAGTGATTGAATTGTATTGTGACTAATGTGATGCACCATGTCAAAGTGTATGTCGGTGAAGTTTGAGTACCCGATAATAACACTTAATTAGTTGATACTAACAAATTAAGTGTGGAGTGGTGACTTCACCACCCTCATCTTAATTATAGTTAGTTTTATTATGTGTGGATGATGGGATGATTACAGGAAAAATGGCTCCAATGATGATCTTCATGCAGGTGGAATGACTCCTAATGTGGATGAGAAGTACTACTATCCAGGTTTTTTATCTTGTTATTTGCATTGGGGACAGTGCTGAGCTTAAGTGTGGGGTGGCTGGTTACTTTGCTACTTGTTTTGTAAGAAAATAGGACCTTCACCTTAGTATACTTCTGGATAGGATTAGTTATTTTGTTCCTTTTGTTAGTTATTTAGTCATAATTAGGTGTTTTTCTATATGATAGATGGATGACGACCATCTTAAGAGAAAAGTAGTCTTTCAATTACATGTAACTGCTCTTATGGATCAGATGACATTATAACATAAGTATGTGATGGATTATTACATTTGAAACACCTAGGCTCTAGTTGCGACTCTTGTTGTGATTGTTGGTTTTAATTGAATTCATGTAATTGTTCGATCAATAATCTATAATGCTCCTAATTGATTTGGCCATGTTCCATAAGTGTGTAAGACTGTTGTACATTCCTTATTGCAACTGATGCTAGAACTTGCCTGGTGTGTATGCAAAGAGAAATAAAGATTGTAAGTTTAGGAGATGATTTAGGCATTTATTTGATAGCCATTGTTCATACCTTCTTTGACCTACCTTTGTACATTATCTTAGCTAGCCCCGTTGAGCCTTTAGCTTGTTCTTTTGTTAGCCTCATATGTAGCCTAATCCGTTCTTTAATAGACCGTAATTTGATCCAAAAGATCCTAAGCGTTTTAATGTAAAATCAATGTGTGTTAGGAGTTTGACAATAAGAGGAAAAAGGTAAAATTGATTCCCCAAAGTCTAGTTATTGGCGTGAGCAATTGATGTGGGTGGGAGTAGCTAAAATAGTTGAAAAAGTTCAAAATTTTATCCCAGACATGTTACAATGGGAGTAACTCTCTTGTTGTGAGGGCACATGGTTGATCAAGGTTGGGTAATTTATATGATTTATTTTCTTGAACGATATGCATGAAATTGCCAACTTAATGAGTCTATTCTTGAGGGTAGGTTGTATCTAGGAATGATTCCTGAAGCTACTTCTTGTTTATAATTGTTGTGTGAGCCTATTTGGGCATCTTGTTTTCCTTTATGGGTGCTAAGTCTTGTGTAGTATGCATAAATAGATATGTTGTTCGATGATGAACAAAGCTTTAAGTGTGGGGTGGTGATCTTGGGTGTATTTATACGCCTAAGCACTATAATTTATCCATATTTTAGCTATGTTTAGAGAACAAAGTTCCTAGTTTCTTATGTTTTTACTCTACATCTATGTAATTGAGCTAACCGATGTGATTAGCATGATTTCAGGTATTAAAAGACATTATGGGACTATGGAATGTGGATGGCATATGGCACAATAGAGAGTAGCAATCTGGACCAAATGTGGCGCCTAGAAACTATGTCCAAGACTAGTTTGTCATTTATAATTATTTAGGGACTTAGAAGGAAATTATGAGAGAAAAGATTATTAAAAGGCTTAATGCTGAATTTTTATTCATTATTGAATTATTCTATATTATTCTGAGAGAGGAGAAAGGCGGCTTAGCTTGAGGAGAGAGAGAGAAATGTTTTTCTCTCTTGTTTTCACTATTCGCACACCAAGATCGTCTTCTAGTTTTTGGTATGATGAATATATTTATGATGCTTTTCGTTTTATTCATGAGTAGCTAAGTTTATTAGTTAGGGTTATGGAAGCCTTGTAGCATACAATCTATCACTTTGGGTTTTGAATTCATTATGCATTGATTTGTTTACATCATACTCTCTTCGCTTATCTTGAATTCTCGTGGTTGCAAACATAGAAGATATGCCTTAAAATGCAAATTGTTCGAAAGAAAGGTTGATGTTCGGAAAATAGAGTAGTGACAAGAAAATAGGATTACCAACCCCTATTTTATATGTTAATGCCTTAGCAGGATTAACTACTTGGAGATTTTGTATTGTTTTTGGTGAACGCTTTTGATTCAAGAAAACTAAAGTGAATTAGTCCTTGATAGTTGAGAAACACTTGGATTATGTTATTAAATACAGTATGTTTCTCTGTAAGCATGATGCATGTATGAATTCATAAAGCCCATAGTTAGTAAGTATTGAAAACTACAAGGTGGACATAACCCTAGCTTGCTATTTCTCTAAATTTGAATACTACTACACATCTTTCATCTTGTTAAACTGAAACCATTATTTTGTGAGCTGAACCAAATCCTCCTATTTATTTTATGGAAACAAACGATTAAAATTCAATTAATCTGCATACAACTTAATTAGCACTATATTCCCTATGGGATTCGACCCCAACCTAGTTGGGTTATATATTTGACAACGACCGCTTACTCTCTCGTAAGAGAGGTGTAATTTGAGCGTTATCAACTTTGAAAAACATGTCCAAGTATTGCTTGAATACATGATTCATCAAGTCCATGTAAACTATTGGGGCATTGGTAAGACCAAAGGACATGACAAAGAATTTTAAGTGACCATATCGGGTTCTGAAGGATGTTTTGGGGATGTCACATTTCCTGACTTTGAGCTGATGATAGACCGATCTGAGGTCTATTTTAGAGAAATAGCTGGAACATTGAAGTTGGTCAAACAAGTCATCGATTTTGGGAAATGAGTACTTTTTCTTAACCGTAACTTTGTTTAGCTGACGATAGTCAATTTACATTCTGAGAGAACCATCTTTCTTTCGCATGAATAGAACTGGTGCACCCCACGTGAACATGCTGGGTCTGATGAATCCCTAATCTAAGTGATCCTTTAATTTCTCCTTTTAATTCTATGAGTTCTACTGGAGCCATTCTATATAGAGGAATAGATATGGGCTGAGTATCTTGAAGGAGATCAATTTTGAAATCAATTTCCCTTTCAAGAGGGACTCTAGCAAGATCTTCGGGAAATACCTCTGGGAATTTCCAAGCTACTGATACTGATTCAAGAGTAGGGGTTTCTGATTTGGTGTCCTTGACTTGGACAAGATGGTAGACACAGCCCTTCGATATCATTTTTCTAGCCCAAAGGTGAGAAACAAGATGACCCCTAAATGCTGAAGTACTACCCTTCCACTCTAAGACGGGTTAATTCGGAAACTAAAACTGGACAATTCTATTTCTGTAGTCGAATGAGGCATAGTAGGAATAAAGCCAATCCATGTCGAGTATGACATAAAAATCAGTCATCTCTAATTTGACTAAGTCTGCTGAAGTGACTTTCTGAGATACCACAACCGGACAGTTTTAGTATACCCGTTGGGCTATGATAGATTTACCCATTAGGGTAGAGACTGAGAAAGGCTCTACTAGGATTTCAGGAATGAATCTGAAATCAATTGCTATATATAGAGTAATAAAAGACAAAGAAACTCCTTGATCTAGCAAAGCATAAATATGCAAATAATAAACTTCTAACGTACCAATGACTACATCAGGAGAATTTTCCTGATCCTATTGGGACTGAAGAGCATAGAGTCTATTTGGACACTGCCCAGCGGTGGCACTGGATGAGGCACCCTATTGATTCGGGCGACCAGACTGAGTTGGAGGACGGTTACGCTGACACTGGGAACTTGACTGGGAATAATTTCTGACTCTGTGTCCTGGCTTGCCATATCCTAAACATGCATCACTTCCTGCTCTGCAGACACCCTTATAGTTTCTGCCACACTGCTAGAAGAGAGGATTCGTTCGGGCACTGCTAACACTACCCTGAGATTTAGGGACTGATTCTCTATCTCTGTTACCATCTTTGAATTTTGGAACTGGATCACTAGCTGAGGATAGGGCTAGAACTGAAGATTTATGGTGGAATTGAGAACGATTCCCACCCTCTAACTTAGGTTGAGCAAAGTTGAAACTACCTGTTCTAGCCCTCTTATTATACTTTTCTCTCTCCTTATTCTTTTGCTTTTCGATCTATTGAGCATAGACCATCAGTCTAGAAAAGTCCATCTCACTAATCAGCATCAAGGTTCTGCACTCCTTAACCACAATATCATTCATCCAGATAAAAACTTGCTCATCTTAGACTTGTTATCTACTACCATGTGAGGAGCATATCTGGCTAATTGATTAAAATTTAGAGAATCCTCTTTCACCGTCATGCTGCCCTGCTTCAGATTGATAAATTCTAGAACCTTTGCTTCCCTCAACTCCTGTGGGAAGAACCTATCTACAAAAGCAGTGGCAAACTACTCCCATTATATGGGCCCTGCGTCTGCGGTTCTTTCTTCTTTCCACTATTTGAACCACGAGTGAGCCACATCCTGCAACTGCTATTCAACTAACTTAGCACTCTCACTAGCCATCACCCCCATAATATCAGTAACTTTCTGCACCTGAACAATAAATTCCCGAGGGTCCTCATCTGACTTAGACCCGGTGAAAGATGAAGGGTTCATTCGGGTGAAGTCCCAAATCCTGGCAACCGCTGTGTTAGACACTAGGTTGGCTAGAACAATAGTTGGGTGCTTATTCTGGGCTTCTACTGCATAATCTAGGGTAGTAAAAGTTGTTCTAAACTCAGCATGGGAGACATGTTAGTCTAGAGGATTTAGCTGGATGGGATGGGGTTCTGGCTGGTGTCTCATTCCTTTTCCCTTAGTTCTTTTGAGAGGCATATCCTGTAAACACAGAGAAGCTTAAATTAGATAGAGGGTTTAACTGGAGCTCATGCTCACTCGTACGACATGAATACTGAGAGAAGGGAAATTGTTCCTAAAATATCTCATAGCCTTCTGTCCATAAGTGTAGCGCGCAGCACACCCATGCACAAGACTCTACTAGATGCGACATTCAGACTTTCTAGGACTATTGTACCATAGGTCTGAAACCAAGATTTGTAACACCCTGAGTTTGTACCCCGGATGCTACACGACACTAACAATCCCGACGGACCACTAGCTAACCTATGATTGGTACCTGATATGAGCACTGAATAAAAAAGACACTGAAATAATAGGATAAGAAAGTAAATGTGGAAACTTCCATAAGGTTCAAATCTAAAAACAATACTCTATACGAAAATCTGAATACTAGAAAACAACTGTCTAAAAACACTCTAGTGTAATAAGCCTCTAAACTGTCTGAAAAAAAGAGATGATGGGACAAGTCCCCAACTAACTCCGACTGACTTCTGAAAAAAGTGAAATGCTAAAAATAATCATGTCCTCGAAATATGAGGACTCATCGTAATGTTGTCTGCTGAGAAGCTATACTACTGAGGATACTCTGGGGCCCGTGCGTTTGAACATATGATATAAGACATCATAGCGCAAAAAACACGCATCACTACTTTGAATGTACTGGTATGCTCAATAAGGTAGGCTAAAATGCATGGGTTCATGATGCATGAACAATACTAACTGAATAACATAAATCTGACTGAATGGGAGTACATGCATGAAAACGTAGGCTATAACTACAATTGTGATGATACTGGATACTGAGTTTAAATACTAATTTACTGATATCTGAGTTTACTGATACTATATTACTGATTATCTGGATGACCGTATTTGATAGTTCTAAATCTGAAGAACTAAACTGAGTTATAATCTGAGATTAAATCTGAAACTGAGACTGTGGGCGGTAATCATCTTACCGACATGCCCCTTTTTCTTTTTTGAATAGATTTTAGAGTCTAACTTGTAACCCTAGTTGGAAGGGTTTCAGTACCATGCCACAGGTAAAAACAACTAAAGAGATACCCTCATCTGGAAGGTAATCTAATGAGAATGGTGGAACCCTAAACTATGAGGTTAAAACACCTCATCAACCCTCGAATAGAAGGTTTAATGTCTAAACCTACGCTGGCTACATAGTACTAAAATGCAAGGATTAATTCTAAGAATTGCACTCTCTACTGGCAGGTGAGTCCCTATCCTTGGGTTCACTAGATGTTGAATCCTACTTCCAACTAAATAGACACTAAACTGATTTTCTAGTTCATACTAGGCTTGACGGAACTGTTACTGATTATATTGTTTGACTAAATTGGACTGAGTTCGGTGAAATTCATTGACTAATGGAATACTACTGCATCTTGCTAACTGACTAGTTTACTGGGGACTGAACTAAATACTGAACTGGACTAGATTATTACTGAGTTTACTGAGTTTTCTTAAATTCTGAAACTGACTAAAAGTATCACTAATCGTGACCTACCTGAGTCTATTCTATAACTGACATTGGCTCTAGGTATACAGCTAAATTATTGGGTATTAAATACCCCCAGGACTTGATAGCATAAAGAGTAAAGTGTAACATAAATCTTAAAGGCACAACAATGGCCACATGTTCATAATTCACTTTCTAAGGCATTTCATCAAACACATGTAAATCTTGAACAGGTACATGTATAGGGATGCATGATATCATGTCATAAGTACACTAACAATTCACATAGGCATTTTGGCAAACACATGGGAGGCATCACATTATACCTGGGCATGAATAATAATTTAATACATCATGGCTACATTAATCAATTAAATTTCAAAGATTTCAACCAACATGCTAACATAAATTCATGAAATTCATCAAAGACATCATCTTGGAAATCAAAAAATAAGATTAAAATGAATAAAACCAACCCACAACATGGAAATTATGATTTAAGATTTTAAAAAGGGTTTCTGGAACTCCAAGGGTGAAAGGGGCCCTTGGGTCAACACTTCACATACCTTTATGCTTTTTTTTAGAAGATTGATGGTAGAATTCTTGAGATTTAAATCTTGAATTGAAAACCCTAATGCTTGTTCTTAAGAGAATTTGAAAGAAAGTGAATATTTTCTGGTGAATGGGGGCTTAATTTCATGTTTTTGGGTGAATAAGGGTGGGGAAATTGACCCATTTACCCCCATAACCCGTAACTAAAATTTGTTGAACTTGGCTACCCCTCGCATAATGACCCCACTTGGGTTGACTACCTATAGCGATACGACCCCTTGCTGGGATTTTTGGGCCTCACGACGCGGGGCCATCGTGACCCCTAACTATTTTTAGCATCCAAACTTGCCCTTACGCTAGTTGGAAAAACCTGAAACTCACCTAAGATGTCCTACAAGTGGCCCTGATCATGAATCAATTTGAAAATTTAAAAAATAAGGTCGGAAAGTTTGTGAACTAGGATTTCCAAAATACGAAGGGTAAAATGACTCTAAGTATAAATACTTAGCTGAATTTTTTAAGTCTGGGACCCCTTAGTAGGCTTTAAAGGACTGAGTCAAGCTTAGAATTTTGTGGGGTATTACATTGCCCCCCAACCATTTAAATCAAAAACTATAGCATCACCGTGACACGGTCTAATCGCGGTCATTTTATTCCCTCACTGCGACACGGTGAACATAAGTTTGGGACTATTGCTGCACTGCAGCCTTATTGCGGTGACCCTTTGGTTCTGTGATCCAAACATGCCCCAAACTTTGTCCAAAAAATCTAAAATTTCTCCAAGACACACTTCTTATATCTCTGAAAATGAATCAACTCAAAAACCAATGTCTCATGGTCGAGAAGACTATATTAAAAATCCTCAAAGTTTAGAGGCCTTAAAAATTACTAAGTCCCTAACACTTAGTGAAATTTTCAGGCCTTAAGCCCTTTATGCATGCAACTAAAAGCTAAACTTAGTTAAGAATAATATGGGGTATTACAGCAATGTGGTAACTTAAGAAAGAAAAAGGTAGATTTCGTGAGGAGTGAAGTAAGAGGGTTGCCACTAAATCGAGATAAAAATGTTTGTCCTTCTTTTAATAAGGACATTTTTATAGGTAAACATAGGTTAACACGTACCAAAAGAGAAGATTCCCTTTGAATATTTAATGACGGAAACCTTAGATGCTTCCAAAACTTGTGTAGGACCTTCACTCCAAGGTAAAAAAAATGTTCTCAATATTTTCAAGGTAAAATAGCTCACTCTTACATTTTTATACGTGTGAATGACTATTATGAGGCTAGAATCCTAATGAATGTGAGTTTTAGATTGCCTATATGTGAGTCTCATAATTCTTTACCTCTTGTTGATAATGTACCCATTGAGATTATGGATGCACTAGTCGATCCTATTGATGACAGATTGACTCTTTTTGTATGATCAATTTGAGTCCACCGAGTGTTGAAGTCAACGTAATGAATAATGAAATATTTTCTTGTAAAATTTGTGTTGATCAACTTGTTTGTGAAACTATCCCACAACTTGAGGATACTTGTGATATTACTAATGAACCTTAAGTGAGTGATGATATTGAAAATATTGATCAAGTGATTAGGAGTAACCCTTTGAGCATGTCCTTTAGTGAAGATTCTATTGCTTGCTTGGCTAATAGGGATAATCATGTGTTTGACACATCTTTGACACTTGATAATTGTTTTTCAGAGACTGAACTTGTATGTTCTAATTCCTCATTAGGGAATGCCCCTTGTCTCTGTAATTATAATATCTTGTTCGAAGATGATGAAACCACTCCTAATACACTACCTAGTGGTGTGGATAATATTGATGGTGTATCTCATCTTGAGGGATATATCCTATATGACAACCCACTATGGTATGACAACATTTCTCTAAAAGATGGAAATATCTTCCTTGAAGATGAGAGTACTCTTATGGGAAAGGAATGTAAAGTTTTGAAAAGGAATGATCAATTGGGTGATGATAACTTTGATTTACTTGAATTTTTTAGAAACCCAATTAATGATTGTTTCTATGAAAATAATTTTGGCTGTGATCCTTTGTACGATACCCCACCCATGTTTGATAATTATGAGGATGAATTGCATGATTCTTGTGATGACTCGAGTAATAATCCCTTTGATGTTAGTGGTGGTTTGTGTCTACTTGAGGATTCATCCCTTGAAAGAGAAGGTGTTACTTGTTCAAAAATTGATCCCTCTTCTTTGTGTGCCGCTATTGTTGAGAATACTCATGGTAATGATCTTGCATACAATAATAAGTATATGCATGACGACATATTATTTTAATGTAATTTGCATGATTCCTTTCTCTACCCTCTCTTTGCTTATGAAATTATCGATGGTTATGTAAAGGGTAAATTTAATTATGAAAATGGCACCTTGGGGAAAAGTGATTATTTCCTTGACACATGCTCTTGCCTAATTCATCCACTTGACCTCAGTGACCTAATGGGATGTGGTGTTTTTCACACACCCAACTTGATTCTTGGTCTAGATGACAAACAAGATTTGAAGGAGGATGTTGAAATCCTTCCTTGTGATGGAAAATCTTTCTTGGGGATTTGCAATCCACTTAATAGACCTAAGTTGTGCATAAGTGGCATTACCAATAAAAATGAGTTTTCATTAAAGAAGGAAATAAAGAAAAGATCCAAGAGAGTTCAACATTATGTACTTCTATTCTTGTCCATACTTTCACTACTTGTAGGTCAAGGAGAGAGTTACCGCTTGAAAACACTTTGGATAAATTCCATGAATGTGATACCCTTCTTTGTGACTTGTTTACAATTCATGGGACCTTTCTTAAAGGAAGTTGTTTGAAAGGGTGAAGTTATATATGCTTAAATAATTTGATTCCATCCTTGTGTGCATTATCTGCTAAATATTTTGAGCCAAATAGCCATCTTATAGATAATAGCACCTTATATGATGCTTGTCTACTTGATGTGTTTTGATACTACCTCTTTGTCTATGATGTATCCATGCTCATCTTGGAATTGTTACATATGGAGGTATGAAGCTTGTTGGTTGGTCCACTTGTTTGAGTTATAATTCTAGGTGGGTTATTCATATCTTTGACTCCGAAAAACCCTTGTGGATTATTGAACAATTGGTGGTACCACATTTGGTATGGTCTCTGCAATTGTGTCTTATGGCATCTAAGACAAATGTAGTCTCACCTTCTTGGCTTGTTGAGTTCATTATGACCTCTGGGGTTTCCTTATCTCTAAATATTTGTCATAGACAATTCCTTTGTAACTTATTCAATAAGTTTTTCATAATTAAAACAATGGATTCGTGGTTATATCTTAAGCGTGTGCAACCTTGGCATGATGCTATGACAATTTGTTCTAACTATTAACTTCATGTCATGAGGATGTTTTATTTGTTTTTCCTTTATTTGGTTTTGTAAGGTTTGGATTCGAGGTCGAAGCCATTTCAATAAGGGGAGGATGATACAAGACAAATTACCTTCGGACCTTTGGATGGGATATGTATGATGCTTGAGGTGCTTGAGACTCCTTAGTTCTATTAAAAGATGCCATATGGATGATAATTATGATTATGGAGGGTCAAAGGACTTTGAAGACATCTAAGGAGTTCTAAATGGGGCTCAAAAGCCCCTTGGAAGGGATATTCTCCCAATGCTCTTTGGATCCGCCTTTGATCCGCTCTAGTATTTCAAGAACGGGTCAAAACAGCCCCTAGTGGGCATTTTCTTACATTTGAGTCTCTTTTTGACCCTAATTATGTAATATTTAGCCAAACTATAAATACTTGGTAGTTAGGGTTATTTTCTTAGTTAGTTTTGTTTAATGATGATGATGAATTCATGAAAACTCCATTGGGACTGTTGAATGCTTGGAAAAAACAATGTTGAACCTTGTTTAGAAAGGGTGGTTATAAGGGGTCTTAGATTCCTTTGCGATCAACATAAGATCTAGGTGATCGTAGGTAATCAATAATGAAGGTCTTTGGGTTTGATACACCATTTGGTTTCCCTTTTGTTATCTTATTGTGTCTATCTTTTTATCATCTATCCATTTTATCCTTTTACTTTTCATTTGTCAATTTCATTATTTCTTTAGTTTTGTCTTTGTTCTCGTTGTCGTAGATTACTCTCGTATCATTGTTCAACTTTTGATGGACATTTTTATAATTCAACTTTACAATTGTAGGCCTCTCCGTTTTTTAATATAACCATATTCGAATCATGTGTGTTGCACGTGTATTCCACGTTCATTGATATATTTTATTTTATATTAGAAATATTATTCAACTAATGTTGTTATACTAACTTTATTCCTTTTTAAGTATAATTTGTGTAGCATGTTATATGTTTCAACTATTCAAATATGGTCATGTCATTTAAATTTGATTGGTTGAAAAGAGTTTTCCTTTATTACTACTCCTCCACCCTATGACAATAAATAGAGGTCATAAAATATAAAAAAGACTCCAAAACTCTAACTAGACACTAGAGAGAACCTGTGGATCAAACGTTGCAAATTTCTCTATGAGATACAAGCAATCAAATACTCAATTATTTCTCTACAAGTTCTAGATATCAAGAAAGAGATTCAAAATTAAATTTTAAGGCTTTAATTCACAAACAATCCAAGATCAAGACCACCAAATCCAAGATCTTACTTCAAGCTCCTTGAATTCGAGTACAAGTTAAGATTAAGTCCATCAAGATTCGGGATCAAACTTCCCTTAAATTTAAGTGTAAGTCAAGATCAAGTAATTGAAGATCTGTAAAGAAGAATCAAATAATGTATAGCTATTGTAACACTCACCATAGTATTTCCTTTTGTTCCAATTTATAGTATTTACTTTTGTTCCATTTTATGTGCCATAATTTCTGTTTTAGTCTATTTTAAAAAATGTCACCTTTCTATAATTATAAATAATTTAAAATTAAAATTTCTCTTTTACCCTTAATGAAATGATTTACTTTCACACAAATGATCAAAAAGTGTTTTAGACCACAAATACCAAAAGTTTTCCTATCATTCTTAAAGTTTTTAACAATTCAAATGGTGCCACAGAAATTTGATGGAGTAAGTATATACTAACAATGTAAAGAGTCTAAAATTGGCATAACACATATAAATGTCATTTAAATTAGCTTTAGTTGGCATCTATATCATTCAACTTTGGGTTCGTAGAAGTAGACATTCAAACTATCATAAAGTTTAACAAGTAGACACATGTGTCCTATGTGGCAAATCTTACGTGATTTGACATATAGGAATCATGCATCAATGTGTTTGTCATGTAGGACACTTGTATTTTCTCGCTCAACTTTATGAAACTCAAGTGTCTACTTATGTATACTCAAATTTTAAGGGCATGAATACTAGCTACAGACAACGTAAAAGGCACGCTTATGTATTATGTCGGCTGGAATTTTTACCTCTTTAACAGATGTGCTATGATCCATGGTGAGTTGACAAGAAGTGAAATTGGATTCTTCTCAATAGAATAAATTATATATGTATATACTTACCTCATTTATATGATCTAACTGGATATGGAGTTCAAAATTTTGAGCTAAAATTGCTCCGCCATCTCCAAGATTCATCAAGTAAACATCCTTATTAATCAATAACATCACTAAAACACAAGATCCCATTAAGGCCAACTATGAATTCTCATTCATCCTCATATCAACTATCTCTACATATAGCTAGTGCACCTTCTTAGCTAAGATCAAACTCTTCTTTTAACTATGATTGGGCCCTTCGCATAAAGCTTTCCAATTCTCTTCCTTTATGAAGAAAGGAAAGGCTAGTTATCGACGCCTTTGATAATGCCTTTAAAATGTCAAAATGGTCAATTTCCACAACTTCATTTTTTTTTCAAATTGTTAAAATTCTCATCAGTCATGGAATTTTGAAAGATCTCTAACTTGTCATTCTAAAGAAATCCCTTGAGCTCCTTGAAGATATTTGAATGTAGATTGTTTAATAGAAAATCAGCAGCATCAGGCTTATTATATCTATCATAAATCTCAACAAAAACCCACTCATGTTCTTTAGAAATCACAGTATTTACTCTATTTTTTGTAGTTCAACTTTACAATTTTGGGGCTCTCCATTTTATAGTATTACTAGCTTTGAATCACGTGTATTGCACGTCTATCTCATGTTAATTGGTATAATTTTTTTTACATACTCATACCCAACAATAACATACTCATACCCATCTATACATACTCATACCTAACAATAACATACGCATACCCAGTGAATTTCCATAAATGGATTATGGGGAGGGCAAAGTGTACAAAGACCTTACTACTAACACGTGGAGGTATCGAGGTTGTTTCCAAGAGCCCCTTGGCCAAAGTGGAAAAAATCCAAGTATAAGAAGAAGAAAGCATAACAGTTAGAAAGGAAAGCAGTGCAGAGGTTAGACGAAAGAAATGATAACAATAACAAAATAGTATGGTAACTAAAACACAATAAACAACATATGAAAAAAGAAATATATTTTATAGTTTTAGTAATAAAAATATTGTCCAAATAATTATTTATTTCCTTTAAACTATTTTTTAACAGTTAAACTCAGAGTGGAAGCTACAGTATATTATGAGGGTTCAGACAAACCCAGTAGTTTTTATGTAGTTCCTGTATTTGTATTGAAAATTTCGGTGAATATATACTTTTGAACCCACACGCAAAGCTGGAGAGATGGTTAGTGGTAAGGAAAAGGTAGCTAAGGTTTTTCATGTCTGATGTTGTGGGTTTGATTGTTGGAAAAGGGTTTTTCCTCATTCTTTGTACAGGTTCTTTCTCTTTTGGATTTCCTAAAAAATTATTATTATTATTTTAAAAAAAAAAATAATAAGATTAAAAAGAAATAATAATAAGATTACCAATTAAAAAACAACAAAAGAGACTCATGTTTCTATACAACAAAAACATCCTCCCAAATTAACTTCTCGCAAATGACCTAAAAACCTATTGATTGTCTTCTTTTTCTTCTTCACAATATACAAAATCCTTCATCCACTAGCCACCCTTCAAACCTCATTATTGTTACGCTCATGAAATTCTTTCAAGTTTTTCTCCTCTCTTCCTAATTTTTATTTTTAATTTGTTTGACTATTATTATAATGTGTAGTATATATTCAAAGTTAAATTTTAATCTTTGATTCTAGGGATGTCCCATATTCTACATTTGTTTCTGTTATTGTTTTGTTTCCTAAAGCTTCAACCTAGAACTCACAATAAGCTGACAAGTATATGATCCATTTCATAGTTTCGATTTTTTTATATTGTAGTAATTTTTTCTTTTTCATAATTTATTATCTTTATATGAGTTGACTATGAAAATAGGAACAAATAGTGGAAACGTTTTTTTTTTCTCTATGAAGTTTATTAAAAATGACTTGCCAAGTAGTTGAGTTCAGTTGTAATGATAATATTTATATTTATATAGTGTTTAAATGATATTTTACTTTTTAAATATATTAAATATTTTTAAAGTCTAGGTTCTATTGATAGCAACCTCTAAAGGTCTGCGTAAACTATGTTCCCCCAGATCAACTTGTGAGATTACTAGGTAGTTGTTACATTGGTATTGTTCATAGTTTGATAGTTATTATATATTTGTTTGAGGTTGTTTTCCCGTCTAAAATTTGAAACCCTCAAGCTTCAAATCCTGACTTCTCCTTTGGTTAAACTTTATCTTTTCATAAAAAAACTAGAATAAAAGATGTTTCAATTAATAGAGAAGTCTTAGATCATCTTCTCAAAGGCAATACACTTATAAATATAGATATTGAAATGTTGCAAACCACTACTACGTTAAGGAATCTTAAAGATAAGGTGCACAATATTATAAGATCAAGATATCCAAGTAAAACAACAACTAGAGTTTAGGTACCGGTCATTCCCTATCCATTCAGTGACACTTTCATCTCGGTTACGCTTGTCAATGCCCCTCCTTTTGGCAAGAAGAAAAGACTTATTTAGAATAAGAACCCCGATGTCCAGCATATATTTGAAAAGATTTGTAAATAGTAATAAGAGTGAGATTCAGGACTTTAACAGTCTTGAAATATTCAACATGTGTTGTCTGGCGATAGTTCACTTTCTCAAACTTCAAAAACTCGTACTTATGAAAATTCGACTCTTCATTGTATTCCTTGATAGTAAGTTGAGTCGAATCCTGATTTGTATAATATCCTTATCCGTACTACTGAGTGCCACCATTAAGCCCAATGGACGTGCATCAGCAACCTCAACATCACCAGGAAAAGTACCAAAGTTCATACTATTGGTTGATAAAAGATGACGAAAGTAACACATTCAATCCACAAATCCAAAAGATGAATGTGATAATCGTATGGAGTGCCTTTGGGAAGATCTACATCATTCATAGTATTAGATCATTGAAGGTCGGTTGGCTTTAACCTGAGACCGTATCCAATGCCTTGTTTAATCCACTTCTTATACTCCTCCATCCATTTCCTCTTCCTTCCTCCTCCCGAGCATCCTTTTTCTTTTTTCTATTCTCGTTCTTACTTCCTCCTTGCAGTTGTTGCATCTTCTCCCCCACCAAAGATGATGCCAGTAGATTCCAACATTTCTATCTACGAAATCATAGATTTGGAAAATTATGTTAAGGAGTTAGCTATTTTACCCACTTTTATATGCCAAACTTTTTTTATCCTTTAAACTATTTATTGACTCCATTATTAAGTGTTAGATCAATTGACTTATAATACTCAGAAGATTCATCTAACAAACATATTTTTGTGATGACCTTTTGAAGAGGCATATAAGCAGCGGGCCAAAAATCCTTATAGAAAGAATATTTGGCTGTTATACCTAAGTGTATATGTGTAACACCCCTGCCTTTTTATCACTCAAATAGTGCATGAATTGAGTCCTTAAGACCACAATATCAAAGTAAACCACCTAAGATTGGGTTTGAATGAGTTGGGGAATTTTTAGGCTTAGAAAAGACCCTTGCATCACTAAAGGGGCACCCCACAGTAGCCCCATGTAGCAAAGACCCCTATAATAGGCTACTACCTCGAGTTTTCATTGGGGGTCATGCCATAAACCTTCAGGATCATGCCTCAAACCTACTAATTTTTTATGGGGGCCGTGTCGCGAACCCCCTCCTCGTGCATCAAAAATGTTCTATTTTAGCAATATATTCAGGGTACTGGGGTCTTTTCACACCCTTAAGTCATTCTCAATCCTCTATGTACATAATTAGGGTATTAAAAATGACACTTCATCTCAAAAATCTCCTATCCATTATTCAACTATCAAAAAAGGAGAAAATCACCTAGGGTTTGAGAATTTTAAACTCCATGGGTCAATTTGCACTGTGTCTCTCCATTAGAAGGTATGTAGAACTATCCTACTGTTCATAGGCTTGAAAAATATGTTTTTATAGTACTCTTGTAATACCCCGAGAATCCCAACCGATGGTAGAACCATGATTCAAGATCATGAGAAATAAATTATAGTTATTTCGTATTTTTATGATCAAGTGTGATGTATATTAATACCTCAAATACGTCCTAGCTATTGGACGAATCAAAACATTCCTTACTGATTAAATTCTTGAGAAGGGCATTGCCATAGTTAACTTAAACGAGAATATCTCTCATTATACAGATAATTTTTGAGCTCATGACCCACCAAAAGATATATAATTTAATTAGCTTTCCAACGATACCAATTTCTCCAAAATACGGCATCAGAGTAAAAAGTTAAGTCCGTTTTACTGAGAGCTGCCCGAGCTGTCCAGGAGTGACGGACAAAATGACGGACCGTCACTTTGGCCATCACAACTGAACCAGTGAGGCCGTTTTATGGACCAAAAAATGATGGTTGGAGTGACGGTTAGTCACCCGAGTGACGGTCCATCACTCAGACCGTCAGTTTTGTCCGAAATTGCGCTGAAACGCCATTTTAAAGAGATTTTTGGGTCTTTTTCCACCCTATTTAACACCCAATCACATCAAATCAAAGCACATAACTTCTCATTCATCCATAACATCAAAATTAGGGTTTATTTCAAGATCAAAACCCAAGAACAAGATTCAAACCCTTCTCCAAGAAAACTCAAGAATCAAAGCGTCACCATTCAAGAACCCTTAAGAAAAGTTAACCTCCTTCAAGATTTGGGTTTTTATTACTCCATGATTTATCTCAATCTCCAATAAAACTATTTGATTGGGGATTCAATTTCAAGAAAGTTCCACCGTTAATCTTCAAGAATCTTCTATCTAAGGTATGCGTAGTGTTCATCCATGGATCCCTTTCATCCATGGAGCTCAAGAATCAAGTTTTAAAATCATGAATTGTGATTATCTTGTTGTGGTATGATTATGTTCATGTTGATGGTTTTTATTTGGTAACTCGATGTATTTTCATGAAGTATGTGAGCATGTTAGTTGAAATCCATGAATTTAGGTGGCTTAAGATTGTTAAATTGATAAGTATACCTATGCCCAAAGTTGTGCATGTAAGGTGTTTGATAAAATGCCTAGAATGATAGAAATCATGTATTATATCTTAGGGATCAATTATATGATAAATTCATTCTAGTCTATTATGTTCAAAGTGCTCACATGTTGTTGTTGTGCAATATATGTGTTAATGGAATGTACATGATAATTGGAGAATGGATTCATAGTGTGTCTATACGCATTCCATGTTATGAACAAGATCATGATTATGAAGTACCACATGAGTTATCCCCCAATTATTACAATATGAACTAAATGTTACATGCTTTCTATTCCCTTATGTTTAAACGGTTTCCATGCTATCGTTATGAAAAGTATATGTTGTCGGAATGCCTATGATATTAGAACATAAGGTTTATGACTTGATTTCAAGTATTCCCATTCATGTTAGATATTATGATGACCATGTACTTCATGAAATCCCTCACTCATGTATTATGGATTATTATTGATGGTCATGTATTCAAGAAAGTCACGTTGTGTCAGTTTTCTTCCATCGAGTCATAGGGTACTTGTACCCGAAAAATATAGTTGTGTGCCTAGATCCATGTCATCTTTTCATGATACTCTCATTCAAGCCATGTTCAGTAGACTTCAGTCAGTCTCATGACTTAGGAAAAATCATGTAAATTTAGTATCAGTTCAGTCCTACTCAGTACTCAGTAACTTCAATAAACTCAGTAATTCAGTACTCTTAGAAATCTCATGAACTTAGTTTGTTAGCGGATTCAACAGTATTTCGTTAGTCAACGGAAGTCAGTTACTCAGTCTATGTACCATCAGTTAAATCACGTTCAGTCTCTTCAGATGGGAGTAGAAGTTAGCACCAAGTGAACCCAAGGATGGGAACTCACCTGCCAGTTTAGGGTGTGATTCTTAGCAGTCATTCTTGTGTTCCAGTACTACGTAGCCAGCGTAGGTTGAGACATATTAACCTGTCAGATTAGGGTTGATGAGGTGGCTTAACCTGTCAGTTTATGGTTTCCACCGTTCTCATTTTTTATTACCTGCCAGATAAGGGTCACTCACAGCTTGTCCTTACCAGTGGCTCGGTATTGACACCCTTCCAATCAAGAAAGAGATTAGACCCAAGCTCAGCTATAATAGCTTATATAGGGTATGTCGGTTAGATAACTACTTCCCACAGTCTCAATTTTAGTCTCAGTCTCAGTAAGAGAACTCAGATAGTTCTTCAGATTTTAGGCCTATCAGATACAGTCAACTCAGATTCAATATGGAACTCATCTTGTTCCATCAGATTCAGGAATGTCAGATACAGTCACTCATGTTATCAGATATATCAGTTCTCAAAACTTATGTTATCAAATATATCAGCTTCAGAACTCATGTAATCAGTCTTCAGCGTCAGGACTATCAGATATAGTTAACCAGATCAGTTCTTCATAATTCAATCTGTCAGAAATAATTATACATGAATCAGTAATCTAGTTTCAGTCCTTCAGTATTTAGCAATACAATATCAGTTCCTCACTTATCAGTGACTCAGATATCAGGAACAGTAAACTCAATTATTCAGTATCCCAGTATTCACGTACTCAGATATTAGTAAATCCATGTTATTAGTAACCTCAGTAGACAGAACTCAGTATTCAGTCGTATCATGGTCTCAGTTACAGTTACGTAGCCATGTATGTATTCTCATATTTATGTTAGTCAGTCAGTTATTATTGTTCATGCATATGAACCCCATATATTTAGCCTACCTTACTTTCATACTAGTACATTTAAAGTACTGACGTATTCATGCTATGGTGTGTTATACCATAGGTTTAGAAGTACGAGCTCCCGAGCATCAGCAGTAGATTCCAGTCTCAGCAGTCAGATTTATAGTGAGTCCTCATCTTTCGAGGACATGATGATTTCATTACTGTTTTAGTTTTTAGTTTATTTCAGTAGTTGGGGTTAGTTGGGGACATGTCCCATCAACTCCTTATTCAGATAGTTTAGAGGCTTTCAGACTATAGTATGTCCAGACAGTTATTTCAGATTTATTTTGGTATTGTTATGCCATATTTTCAGTTATGTATTAGTATTGAACCTTAAGGCCTTTCAGTTCATGCTCTTGCATTTTTTTAGTCTTTTATGCAGTATAGAGGTACAAAAATTAGTCATGGGTTAGCTTGTGGTCCTTTAAGGTCATGAGCACCGTGTACTGTTCCGGTTTAAAAAATTGAGGCGTTAGAACTCTCAATTGTGTCTATTAGTACATGGTATAGATTTTGAAATTGGTTGAAGAGAAAGTATCATAAGTCCATTTTTGATGGAATTTTCTATTTATTATGGGGTTTTCTATAAGCATAAAACTGTATTTATGTGCATGTGATGTGAATCATGAAATGTATTTGAGAGCATGAACCATAAGTCCACTTTTTCGATCATGAGATTTATTTGTGACTATTGCTAGGGTTGTTTTATGTATGATGATGAATCGTGAGTTTAAATGCCTCTTTATCTATTAATGCATTGTTATTTTACATGTTTACAAAGAGATGATTCTCAGTCTAAATGCACTCGTTTGCTAATGGATAATTGCATGTGATTTGTGAAAGAGTTGGAAACCATATGTTAAAGTCTTGAAAAGAGAGTGTTTTGCATAAGTGTCATATGCTATTTGAAATAAAAACTTTCATATGGGGTTTAAATCTTTTGGTGGTCCTGAACATGAGTTTAAATGAAAGGGATATGAACATGATATGGCTTACAAGTCTAGATATGACGATACCTATTATGGAGTGCCCTTAACATGAAAGAAATAAAGATTTTTTAGCATGAATCATGGTTTTAATGAACTAAATTAGGCTTAAACAGAGGTAAATGGTCACCTGAAGAAAGAACAAGCGCAAGGGATCATTGTTGGTAACCATGTTTTGTTGAGGAGGGATTTATTATATATTATCTTACATGAAGGATAATTAGGACATTTCATACAAGGGATGCCTACAGTATGACTGGAAAGAGGCATACTATTTTATGAAAGCCTCAATCCTTGTGGCAAACTTGGATTGGTTACTTGGTAACCGAGTAAATTGCAGGGCCATATAGCCAGTGTGTAATCAGAATTGCAATGTTTCCCTCTAGCTCAGAATTAAAATAAAGAGTGTTGTCTATGTGGTTATGATAATGGTTTGAAGCTTCTTAATACTACCGATGTATTTGGATCTCTATTATGTTAAAATGTTTTCACAATGCTCTCAATTATATTGTACGAATAATATATTATTTTTGGATTGTTTTGTGCACCAATACATTCAAAGTATTAACCGTCCTCAGGTAGCTGCATCATCTCATAATATAATTTTGAGGCACTGTCCTACCACAGTAGTAGACCTTTGTCATAAATCAAGAGTTGGTGAGACTTCCTTACTTTGGAAGGCTTCATATCCATATGTTTGTTTCTTTTAGTTTCATGGTCCGGTTGGAGGCCTTGTCTCGTCTTAGACAGACTAGTATTTCAGTAGAGACTTCATAGACTGAATTTGGGTTTATGTTTTGATGATATTTTATACTTAAATTTACGTATGAAACTTTACATGTTTCAGTTTATATTCCCCTTTCTTATTTTATTGTAATACCCCATAATATTCTTAGGTCAGTTTGGCTACTAGTTGCATGCATAAGAGGCGGAAATGCTAAAAATTTTAGTAAGTGTTGGGGACATAGTCATTTTTAAGTTCTCTTAAATTTGAGGATTTTTAAATGGGTATTCCTGACTCCAAGATGTTGGTTTTTGAGTTAATTCAGGTTCAAGGATGTAAGGAGCATGTCTCGGGTAAGTTTTGAATTTTTCAGATAAGGATTGGGTCATGTTTGGATCACGACTCCAGCAGATCATCATGATAGTGTAGCGTCGAGGTACTATTCACGATGGCACCTTCACCATATCACTGTGAGCATATGAATCACAGTACAGTTATGAATTTAATTTCTTGAGGGGAGATTAAGTCTTTTTCCCTCAATTCAAGCCGTCATATCACAACTTATATCACCAGTTAGGGTGTTATTTACCCCTCTTCAATTCTCCTCTCAAATAAACCCTATTCATCTCCCAAGAACATCAATACAATTACTTTTTCTCCAAGGAAACCAAGAATTCAAGCTCCCAAATCCAAGAACCTTCAAGGAGACATCAAGATTGGTGTTTCTCTTACAAGATTAAGGATTTAAGGTATGTGTTATGTTAATTCATGGGCCTTTTTCACCCATGGAGTCCAAGAATCCTCTTTTGTTTTTAAATTATGAATTTTTCACACTTAAGTTGAATTATGTCTGTGAATATCTTATTAGTTTGATTTCATGCTGTGATTATAAGTGTTTTCAAGTGGAATGATCCATTATATGTTTTGAATATCAAAATCATCACAATTAAATCCCTAATTCATGGTTTTTAGTATTGTAACTATATTGTTGTCGCGTGTTTGACCTATTCCCATTTGAAGTTCATGACTTTCATATGTTTGATGAATTGCCTAAGTTGAGTTTTGAATAATTATTCCATATTATGGTTTTGAAAGTTTTTAATTGTCCTTATTGTTATTTCCATTCGGTGCTTCTGGGTTATGAACACCTGATACCTAGGTGTTTACATAATTTTAGTATCTTCAGAATGATTTCAGATAAACCGTAATCATTGTCATTTAGACAGTTATAATGATTAGTTGATTTCTCAGTTAAACTTAGCTTAGCCCAATGTCTGTGTTATTCAGTTGGGAGTAACACTTAGCACCGAACATAAGGATGGTGTCTCCCCCATCAGTTTAGGCATGAGGCACTAGTAGCAATCCCTAAATTCCAGATCTACGACACCACCATAGATTTTGAGGGGTCTTTCATCAGTTAGGCATGACACCCTTGTCCTTCAGAACATTAGCCTTATGGAATCCATATCGTTAGTCGGTGCTTCTACCCTTGACAAGGTACCAACACCCATATTGGGGCATGTCAGTTTTGCTAGCTCCTGTAGTCTCAGTTTAGTATTTAGTACAGAATTCAGTTCAGGTTTGTTTGACCAAGGAATACAAATTTCCAGTTATTCAGTCATAAGATTTCAGTATTTTAGTTTACAGATTATTTTAGAAATATTGTATGGTTGGTATTGCATTCTCAGATATCTCAATTTTTCATGCATTCATGTTCAATTATCCCATGCTATTAAGTCAGTCATTATTTCATGCATAATTAGCCCATGTATTTCAGCCTAACCTCATCTCATATACCAGTAAATTCAAACTTTTGATGCATACCCTTTTTTTCTATGATGTTTAATATCATAGGTTCGGACATTCAATTTCCTGATCATACCCAGATCATCCAACATTATACTAGCAGCAGCAGTGGTGAGTCCTAATCCTTCGAGGACAAGTTTATCTTTCATTCAGTTATTTTAGCATTTCTCTTACTTAGTCTATTGGTGTTAGTTGGGGATATGTCCCATAAACTCCAAAGTCAGTCAGTTAGAGGCTTTTCAGACAGTCAGTTAGATAGCTAGTCAGTTGTGTTTCAGTATTTTTATCAGATGTTTATAGGCTTGTGAATGAATCTTCTTTCAGTATTCATATTGATCTTACCTTATTAGTTTATCTTTCACATACATGTTTTACTACCAGATTACTTAGTGCTCTCAGCAGGTACTAGCTCATGGGTTAGCCTATGGTCACTTATGATTGCAAGCACCGTTATCGCGAATAAGGGGTATCCTCGGGTCATGAAAAAACTTGGTATCAGAGCCAAAGATTTTACAGTGTCCTAGTGAGTCTGAAAGATGCTTTGAGTAGAGTCTTGTGCATGGGTGTGAAGTGTGCCACACTTATAGGCAAGAGGCTACAATACATTTTAGGAAAAGTTTCCCTTCTTTCAGTGTTCATGTCACGTGAAAGAGCATGAGCTATATTTAAACTCTCTTTCTAACTCTTCTTTTATTTCGACAATGCCTCCCCAAAGAAGAAACAGAAGAAGGAACGGGAATCAACCATCACCACCGCTTGTTCAGGAAGATCCCCTAAATGAGTATGTCACTCACTTTGAATTTAGGGCCGCTTTTACAACTCCAGCCTATTTTGTAGCTTCTCAGAACAATCAGCAGGCTGCTGCTCCTACCAATCTAGTGGAAAATACCACTACGGCTAGGGTCCAGGATTTCACTAGATTGAATCCCCCTTTGTTTTCGAGATCCAAGTATAAGGAGGATTTATAGGAATTCCTTGATATGGTTCAGAAGCTGACAAATATTATGGGTTTCACTTTGAGTGAGAGTGTAGAATTGGTATATTATCAGTTGTAGGATGTAGCTCACACCTGTTATAAGTAGTAGAAAAAGGATAGAGGTGTTGAGGCAGGGCCTATAGAGTAGGAGATGTTTGCCACGACTTTCTTAGATAAGTTCTTTCCACTAGAGTTGATGGAAGCTAAGGTGCAGGAGTTCATAAATTTGAAGCAGGGTACTATGAGTGTGAAGGAATACTCGTTTTAGTTTATTCAGTGGGCAAGGTATGCTCCTTATGTGATGGCTGATGTCAGTACTTAGGGGTCAAATTATTTCTTATCTTAAGGCAAGAAAAATGATATCTAACAGGAGCATGTACCGGCTTGTTCAAGTCAAAGACTCTAGTTCTGAGATTCTAAGTCTTGAGTCAGTTTCAGTAGTAAGGGAATTTCCAAATGTTTTCCCTATAGATCTTCTAGTCGTTCCTCTTAAAAGGGAAATTGACTTCTGAATAGATCTCTTTCCAGATACCCAGCCTATCTCTATTTCCCCCTATAGAATGGCTTCATTTGAGTTTAGGGAATTGAAAGAATAGTTGAAAGATCTATTAGATAAGGGATTCATAGGGCTGAGTTGTTCCCCATGGGGAACTCCAATCCTTTTTATGCGTAAGAAAGACGGTTCTCTCAGAATGTGCATCGATTACCAACACTTGAAAAAAGTCAAAATCAAGAATAAATATCCACTACCCCAGGATTGATGACTTGTTCGACCAACTTAGGGTGCCAGTTATTTCTCTAAGATGGACCTCATATCCGGCTATCATCAGGTTAGAGTCAGAGAAAGTGACATTCCGAAGATAAATTTCAGAACTTGGTATGGTCACTTTAAATTTCTAGTTATGTGTTTTGGACTAAAGAATGCCCTAACAACTTTCATGGACTTGATGAACATAGTGTTCAAGCAGTACTTTGACATGTTTGTCATAGTCTTCATTGATGATATTCTTGTCTATTCCCGTAGTGAAAGTAATTATGTTGACCATCTCATAATTGTATTGCAAACTCTTAGAGCACATCAGTTGTGTCACGACCTGAGATGAGGCCCTGGCCGTAACTAGTATCCTGAACCATGAAGGCCCGGGCGCTCCTTCTAAATCTGGTAATCATGCACAATATTCATATAGTATGAAGGAAAATGCAGAAATATAAACAATACGGTATCATGGTCAATGTCAAAATTCAATTGAACAATCGGGAATAGAAACCATAAACCTCTAACAACATCTAACATCAGTCTGCGAAATCTCTACTAACTGAAAATGACATCTGTCTGAAATATAGGACAAGGCCCCCAGTCGGACTATGAACCAAAATAGAATAACAAAATCAAGTTTCATAACCAGGTCTTCCGAAGTAAGGGAGGCTCACCAGCTGCAAACTTCTAACAAGTCAATCTACTACTCACGGAACCCCAGGACTGTCTCAGAATCCTGAAATATAGGGGGTCAATACAAAAGTACTAGTACGCAGAGCAATCAAAAATAAAAAAATATATTCAACATAGGTGAGAGAAATTTATAGATAGTTCTATATAAGATATATGAAAAACATATGGGCATATTTAAAAGACTCTAAACAATTATCTGAAATCCATGACTCAGTCTTTATCTTACTTCTGAGCTAGGTGTTATACCCTACAACTCTAAAATTTCATGGGCTATATGGAATCTGCCCTTGACTCGGCAGTCAAGCCCCCAACCCAAGTTTGCCACAAGGGTTAAAGTCTCTGTCTTTGATATGCCACAGGGCACTAGGACAACATATAATCCCTCTAGGGGATGAAATGAACCCGCATCGGCAATATACGATTTCAGGCTAGGAGTTCTTGAACTCAAACCTTCTTTGAGCAACCACCTAACTCTCTTTAAGCCCATTTTTTAGCTCTTTAAGACATGTATTCTCTGAAATCGAAATCTGAAACTCTTACTCTGTTATGGCATTCATTTATATGGTATCATCATACCATCGACTTGCAAGTCACATCTCTGGGCCATTTGATAACGCTCAATCTACAGCTCTCATAAGAGTGTAAAGCGGTCGTTGTCAAATATATAACCAAACTGGGTTGGGTATCGATCCCACAAGGAATAGTCGGTCAATGAGTAAGCAAAGATTACTAGACTTTTGGAGCAAGTCTCGTAAAAAAGGGGGATTTTAACATGCAAGTAATGTAAACAAAGTAATAAAAACAACAAATAAAGGAGTAAAAACGGTTTGCTTGGTTGGTTTTTGATCAATGAGAATTGAGAAGTTGGGGTTATGTCCACCTTATGAGTTGTACGTCTCTATTGGCTATGAGTTGTGCGGAATTCAGACATGCATGTGCTTATAGAGAATTGTATTCGATGGTAAATCCAGGCGTCTTTCGACCTTAACCAGGACTATTTCACTTTAACTCTTTCGAGCTTAAAGCGTATCTAACAGTACGAATTCTCCAAGAGGTTAATCCAGTTATGGCACTAACTTTTTAACAGGGGTTGGTGCCCTATTACCTTGACATTATCTCTTTTCCAGACATATAACTTTTCTTTCGAACAAGTTAATGCTATACTGGCGTATTCTATGCGTTTGCAACCACAAAGAATTTAGATTAAGATGAAGAGAATAATGATATAAGCAGCATACGTGTCACGAATTCACAAACTCATAGCAATAGATAGTAGATCATATGGCTTCCATAACCCCAACAGAGAAGTTTAGTTACCCATGAGTGTGAAGGAAATCACAATAGACATTATTAATATACCACAATAAAAATCTCGTGTAGTAAGGTGTGGTGTGGCGTTTTAGGCGTGAACTCCCTTGCAGAGTAACGTTTCTCTTGTTGTGGAAATTAAGAATTGAATAGATGAATAAAAAGTAGAATTAAAAGTAGAAGAATTGTTTTCAGAGTTAAAAGTAATGGGCGTGTTCTCAAAATCTCTAGCAGAATAGGGTATTTATAATACTCCTATCCTATTCCTACTAAGCTACTGCATTACTTAACCCAATCCTACTGGGTTACTGCATCATTATCCTACTCCTAATAAGTTACTGCTAATCCCCAAAGTCTTTAGAAATGCTTTTTTTTCCCGGGATAGGTTTTTCATGCATCACTTTTAGTCCCTAGGCGTCCAAGCTCTCCTTTCCTTCTTTCGTGAAGCTTCCTTGGGCGTCAAGTTATCCATAAAATGCTGAAATCCTCATCATTTATACCTGAAAACTTGCTAATCACGTTTGTTAGCTCACTTACAGGAAAAAGGACTAAAAGTGCATGAATTATATATTTTGTCCTCAAAACTTAGCTAAAATATGGGTAAATTATAGTACTTTAGGCGTGTAAATACGCCTATCATCAACACCCCACACTTAAAGCTTTGTTCGTCCTCGAATAAAATATCATGTCCATCTAAACATCTACTTAGGGTTTCACAGTAACAGCACAAAATATTCATCAAGACAGGCACAACAATTATTAACAAAGAGTAGTTTTCTAATCACTTCTAGAAACAATTCAACCTCTAACATAGACTCGTGATTATGGATAATTCGTATTCAAAATTTAAGGCACAAATAATAATACACAACTACCCAAAACTCATCAACCATGTGTGTCTCACAATATATCACCCATAATCACTCACAAGTATTTTCATCTATCGAAGCATGGGTATATGATTATCCTTGCTCTCGCTCTCACATAGAATTCATATGCTGCAACTGATGACCATAGGCTTGCCCTTAGTGTAATGTTCCACTAAATATCAGAATGCTAATCTTAGGATAAAATAGGTCTTCTACAGGTTGTAATGTAGGCTAAGGGATAGGTAGGACTATTTTGGCCAGAAATAGTGACTATGTTCCTAAGCGCTTTAATACATCACATTATGCCATTAACACTCTCTTTTAATCAACCCTGCTACCTTTCTTTCATCTATCACCCCTTTTCACCTATTTTGCCATTCAAGCATAATTATCTTTTTATTTAATCATAAACACAATTTATCTTTTTGTTTTTCTATTTCTTTTTCTTTTCTCTTTTTTTTTATAACACACCTCCATGATAGACACTCTTTTTCATAACAAATTCAAGTACCAATACACTCTAAGGCATCACTCTCACCCAATTTCCTCTTATTTTGTCGCATGACTTCACAATTTAAAGCACTTAGGAATTTGGATCAAATTATGGTCTTGAAAAAAATGGATTAGGCTTACATATGAGGCTGTCAAGGAAAATAGACTAAAGGCTCAAAAGGGGGTTAACTAGGATAATGTCCACGGGTAGGTAAAAAAAAGTAAACAAGTATAGGTTGCCAAAGAAATGCCTAAATCATCTCCTAAACTCGCACTCTTCATTTCGCTTTACATACATACCAGGCAAGTTCTAGCATCAGCCACAAACATAGAATATACTATATCCTCTCAGACACAAGGCACATGGTCGACTTTATTGGGAGTAGTATAGACTCTTGACCCAGCAGATGAAGGAATTGAACTACACAATTAGAGCGTAAACGTATCAATTGTAATGGTTTTATCACAGACTCTTGTCATAATACCATGCTGCCTATTAGAACAATTTCATGCAAAAAAAAATTTTAACTACTAAAAAAAACAAAACAAACAAACATAAATAAATGCAGATGCAGATAAAGAAGTATAGCATGCAAATACCAGCACCCTACACTTAGACGGGACACACTGTCCTCAGTGGAGAATAATTAAGAAGAACCTGGTTAGTCGGACTCCTCCTCTATGTCTGGGGTCATACCCCCTTGTTCTGAATCATCATAGGAGTCGTCGTCATCAGAATTCTCCTCCACGTCGGAGTCTGGCATTCGTCGATCATCATCGGTTGGCACATCGTCATGAAGAGGTTCCTCGAAGTATGTACCTACTCCACACATTTCCTTTGCATGATCATTCATGGGGTAGTCATAATCCAGCTGTTGGAGCTCTGCAGCAGTTGGAGAACGACCCCCGCTCATCATTGTAAACCGAGTCATGCCATAAAGATGGCGAAAGAAACTCTTATCTCGAGCATGCCTTTCTGAAGTGGTAAGGTTGACTCCATGCGTGATTTCAGCATCTTTAACCTTCGTGAGGTCAACCTTCTTTGGGTTGTGTGGGAGTTTATGATCAGCCGGTTCCTCTTCGATGTCTTCTTTCCTTAGTATTGCAGTCAACAGGTTGCCAAAACTGAAGTGGGACCTCCTGTGTAGCCTAGCTTTCCGCATTATGGAACGAATAATTTCCCCAACGTTGATAGGGACATTCATCATCAATGCGTATACCAAGCACACTTTATCTCTTGTTATCTTGGTGTACTGAGTCCCTAGAATTAGGCAAGAGTTGACTATGCGCAACCATATCCTTGCTTCCCTATTCAAAGAAGCATATGGGAAGGTGTTGTGTCAACCAGTGTCCTTGTGTCTACTCCAGCGTGCCATGGATCTTGTTCCACAGAGTGTGTGTCGAATAGCTCTATATGGAGGTCGACTGTACATCTCCTTGAATGGTGATGGATCGACTGAAGGCAAGCCAAGAAAGGAGTTGAAGAAATCCGCATTGAGTTGTAAAACTTGGCCCCAAATCTTGACCTCGCTTCCTGTGGTTTTCGGTGACCAGTTGGCATAGAATTCTCTTGTTAAATCGATATTGCATTCTCCCATGTCTCGGAAGATGAAATCCAGATGTAATGCCATGATCTTGGCCAACATGCGTGATTCTTTCTTTGCTAGGCTTTCCTTGTTTATCAAGTCCTCATGAACATATTTTCTTTCTTTGTTGTTCCTATACCATTCCTTTGCTTCCTCCTCAAGAACCCATTTTATTCCGAACATGTGGCGTGGTAATTGCATCGAGGATGATTCTCCTTGCTCTTTTCGGCCTCTTTTCTTGCCTTTTTGTGAAGTGGTAGCCTTATCTTTGCCTTGTCTTGCTGTGGGTGCCATTGTACCTGAGACTAAAATAATGTTCATGTTAGCATCATCTCGATGGATACGATCTATAAATGAGCAGTAGGGGCACCACCCCACACTTAGTTTGTTGGTATAGACTAGTGAAGTGAAAGTGGTCGACTAGTCAGACTTCATCGACATACGTTTTAGGTGCTATATTCCAACAATAAAATCAGAGCAGTCATACTTCTTGTAATCTTGGCAATACTTTCATGTTTGATATATCAAGACTACTACATAGGGATTGAATCAAGGTATAGTATCTAAATAATCACAACCTCCTATGTCGGTAGGCAACTATAATTCTTATCCCGATGAACAAGTCATTCCAACATGTAAGTATTCAAGTGACAAGATTATGAAATTTTTGTGACCATATTAATTACGCAAAAGTATGACAGTGCATCAAAATCAAATACAAGTTGGGAACAAGTTAAGACCATTCTTACGTATACGTTCACTCACTTGGTTGTATCACAACAATTCAATCACTTTCAAATCACCAATACTACTTCAAGATTTAGCAATTCTTAATAGGCGTAGTAGTGTAGTACTTACGGAATATAAATGAAGAACAAAGTAGAACTTACTTTATTGATGACTTTGGATGATGTTCTTGTGAAGAAGAAAAGCAAAAGGAAAATTTTAGAGTGGATTTGGGGACTATAGGCGGCGCTTATGCTAGGTTTCCAATGTGTTTTTGGTTCAAGACTAAGTCTCATATTTATAGGAGAAGGTTGGGTCGGGTTTTGACCCATTTAAAATTGGATTTGGAGACAAGAAATGACCATAGGCGGCGCCTTTTGCTTTGCCTATGCTTGGCATAGGCGGCGCATTTTGCATAGAATTGTTGAGCATAGGCGGCACCTATGCCATGTCATTCTTAGGCATAGGCGGCGCCTATGCCATAGCATATGAGATTCAGAGACAAAAGGCATTGGCATAGGCGGCGCCTATGCTATGGCACACTTGGGCATGGGCGGCGCCTATGCTATGGCACACTAGATTCCGAGAGCTTAGGCCATAGTATAGGCCTTGCCTTGTTCGTGGCCTAGTTTTATATAGGCCTAGCCTTGTTCGTTGCCTATATTTTCATAAGAAATGCCCAATCCATAGCCTTTTGCTTCTTCATCACTAACTTACCACCTTTTACATGCAATACGTCCAAATCAAAATTTGAAACCAATCTCCTCATTTACGCCTCTTGCACCTACACTTGCTCAAAGACAACAAAAATGATTAGAACAATGGGTTGCCTCCCATCAAGCGCCTTAGTTTTGGTCGTGGCACGACTCTTATTTTTGGATTTTTATTTATCAAAAGCAAACACGTAAACGAAAAAAAACGATAAACAATGGGTTGCCTCCCATCTAGCGCTTGATTTATTGTCGCGGCACGACATAGTTACCTCGAGTACTTAGACTTCATCGAGATAGATGGTGGCCATATAGTTTATCGATTCAAGAGGACCGATATATGGTTTTACTCGTTGACCATTCACCTTAAAGACAACACCATTATCGTCTTCTAGCTCAACTACTCCAGTCGAGTAGACTTGGGTAACTTTGTACGGACCAGACCATTTGGACTTTAACTTACCTGGGAATAGCTTCAGTCTGGAATTGAAAAGAAGTACCATATCATCCTTTTGAAAGTTTTGTTGAACAATTCGCTGATCATGATACTTTTTCATCCGTTCCTTGTAGAGGTCTGCTCTTTCGTATGCATGTAGACGAAATTCATCCATCTCATTCAGCTGCTCCAATCTCAGATTCATGGCATCATCCCAATTCAAATTAAGTTGCTTTAACGCCCAAAATGCTTTATGCTCGAGCTCAATGGGCAAGTGATAAGCCTTCCCATAAACTAGTTGGTACGGGGACATGCCAATTGGCATTTTGAATGCAGTCCTATAAGCCCATAGTGTATCGTCCAGCTTCCGAGACCAATCCTTCCTATTAGCATTTACAGTCTTAGCAAGGATTTGCTTGATCTCTCGATTGGAAACCTCTACCTGTCCACTAGTTTGTGGGTGATAAGGTGTGGCTACCTTATGTTGCTTGACACCATATTTGGCCAATACGGATTTGAATAGCTTGTTGCAAAAGTGAGATCCTCCATCGCTTATAATAGTACGTGGTACTCCAAAGCGAGAGAAGATATTCCTCTTCAAGAATGCTACAGCACGCTTTCCCTCATTGTCGGCCAATGCTACTGCTTCAACACATTTTGAAACATAGTCTACAGCAGCTAGGATATATTTCATTCCAAACGAATTTACGAATGGACCCATGAAATCAATACCCCCATACATCAAAGAGCTCTACTTCAAGAATTTTTGACATAGGCATCTCATGGTGTTTTGAAATAGCACCTTGTCGCTGACATTGGTCGCATCTTCTAACAAAGTTGTAGGCATCTCTAAATATCATTGGCCAATAATATCCACTTTGCAATACCTTCCTTGCTGTTCGATTACCTGCGTGATGTCCCCCAACTTGGGAAGTGTGACATGCTTCCAATATATTAGGCATCTCTACATGGGATATGCATCGCCAAATAACACCATCCGTGCATCGTCGAAACAAGTATGGCTCATCCCAAAAGTAGTGTTTTACATCATGCATAAACTTCCTCCTTTGATGGTAAGATAAGTTTGCAGGTATCACATTACTCACCACAAAATTCGCAAAGTCGGCATACCACGGTAACTCTTCCATTATCGTGGCTAAGATCTCCTCGTCAGGGAATGCATCATCAATCTCGATTTCAGGCTGCGCTATATGCTCTTTCTCGAGTCTAGATAGATGATCAACCACTTGGTTCTCACAACCTCTTCTATCTTTTACCTCGAAATCAAATTCTTACAACAGTAATACCAATCGAATTAGTCTTGGTTTTGCATCCTTCTTTGTCATTAGATATCTTAGAGCTGCATGGTCTGTATGAACAATCACTTTGGTTCCCAACAAATAAGCACGAAACTTCTCAAACGCATACACGACCGCTAGGAGCTCTTGTTCTGTGACAGTGTAATTCTTTTGGGCTTCGTTCAGGACCTTGCTCGCATAGTAGATAGGATGGAATAATTTCTCCCGTATCTGGCCAAGTACAACGCCTAATGCTACCCCACTGGCGTCACACATGACTTCAAACGGTAAAGACCAATCTGGTGCTACCATGATAGGAGCTTCAATTAGTTTTCCTTTGAGGCATTCGAATGCCTTCAAACAATCTTTATTGAAGTCAAATTTTGCATCTTTCTCCAAGATTTTGCACAATGGACTAGCAATTTTGGAGAAGTGTTTGATAAACCGTCGATAGAAACCTGCATGACCGAGGAAACTACGGACTCCCTTTACTGAAATTGGGGGTGGTAGCTTCTCCATAACTTCAATTTTCGCTCGATAAACCTCAATTCCTTTTTCGGAGATTTTATGCCCAAGGACGATACCTTCGTTGACCATAAAGTGGCACTTCTCCCAATTCAGCACTAGGTTGAATTCTACACATCTTTTCAACGCCATACTCAGGTTTGCTAAGCACGCTTCAAACGTCTTGCCAACAACTAAAAAGTCGTCCATGAATACCTCCAAAGTATCTTTAACCATATCAGAGAAAATGGACATCATACAACGCTGAAAGGTGGCCGGTGCGTTACATAGCCCGAATGGCATACGTTTGAAGGCAAACGTACCATATGGACATGTGAACGTTGTTTTCTCTAGGTCTTTGGGGGAAATACAAATTTGATTATAGCTAGAATAACCGTCTAAGAAACAAAACCATCCTTTCCCCGCTAATCGATCTAGCATTTGGTCCATAAATGGCATTGGAAAGTGATCTTTGAGCATCCATGAATTTAGCTTTCGGTAGTCCATGCATACTCTCCATACGGTGACGGGTCTGAGTGGAATAAGCTCATTCTATTCATTCACGACCACCGTCATGCCTCTTTTCTTGGGAACACATTGTACCGGTCTTACCCATGTACTGTCAGAGATTGGATACACAACTCCTGCATCTAACCACTTAATAATTTCTTTCTTTACCACTTCTTGCATAGGTGGATTGAGACGCCTTTGATGCTCAATGGTGGGCGTGCAATTTTCTTCAAGCTGAATCTTGTGTGTACAAATCCCAGATGGAATACCAATAATATCTGCGATGGTCCATCCGATGGCTCTAATGTACTTCCATAAAATAGCAATGAGAGTTGCAACTTGTTGCTCACCCAAATCTGCCGCCACAATGACTGGAAGTGTGTTTCCGCTTCCTAAGAATGCATACTTTAAATGACTAGGCAACTCCTTTAATTCTAACGTGGGTGGCTCTTCAATAGATGGTTTAGCTGGTGGTGTGGGTCGATTTTTGAGATCAAGGTCCAGCTTCTTAGGAGCATGAGGATATGACCCAAATCCTGTTAGAGCATCAATAGTTTCTTCATAGTTTTCAGCATCCTTACTCTCTCCATTCATGAGCACAACCGCCAATAGGTCATCAATAGTTTTCTCTTCTTCAAGTAATTCTTTCTCATCATCAACATAAACATCCGCTACCGAGAATACGTTCAGATCTTTGGGTTGCTTCATTGATTTACACACGTCAAAGTGAACTATTTCGTCATTTATTCGGAATGAAAGCTCATTATCTCTCAAATCAATAAGCACACTTCCCGTAGCAAGGAAAGGGTGCCCCAAGATTATGGGAACTTCTGAGTCTGCCTCACAATCCAAAATAACGAAGTCCTCTGGAAATATGAATGAAGAAACCTTCACCAATACATCACATAGAATACCAATAGGTCGTTTTACCGACCTATCCTCCATTACGAGCCTCATATTGGTTGGAGTAGGATCACCCAACCCCAACTTTTTGTAAATGGATAGTGGCATCAAATTGATGCTGGCTCCTAAATCGCATAATACCTTGGAAAAATTCAAAGATCCAATGGTGCAAGGAATAGTGAAAGCACCGGGGTCAGCCTTCTTCTGAACTAGTGATCGGGTAGTGATTGCGCTGCAGTGATGAACATTATCTTTCAACTCATAGCTTGCTGTCCGCTTCTTTGTCAAAAGATCCTTCATAAATTTTGTATACCCAGGCATTTGTTCAAGTGCCTCCACCAATGGAACATTAATGGTCAGCTGCTTTAACATAGTCATGAATTTGCTGAACTTTGTATCGTCCGCCACCTTATTCAATCTTTGAGGAAAATGTGGTGGTGGATATGGAATTGTTTTCTCCACGGATTTCTTCTCCTCTTGCCTTCGTTTTTCAGCCTTTTCAGGCTGCAACATACTCGGTGTACCGTCATGGACGTCGTGGGTGGATTCTACGGCAGCTTCTCCTTTTGCCTTGTCATCAATGTCTGCTACTTCGTCAACCACTTTCTTTCCTTTTGATGAAGTTTCCAGCACCTTACCGCTTCGGGTAGTAATGTCCATGCATTACCCATCATTCCTTGGGTTTTGCAAGTGTCGCTAGGTAAGGTGCCAGTCTTTCTTTGATTAAGTGCTGCTGAAAGTTGGCTCAATTGCTGCTCTATTTGCTTGATCGAAGTGGAATGTGAATCAACCAATTGCTTCATTGAGGACAAATCATTTATTACCTCCGTTACTCCCGCGCTAGTTTCTTCCACTCCTTTCAACAGTTTAGCCATCATCTCTTCCATATTTCCAGAACTAGATGTGGTGGTGTCACATCTTCCAGGGGGAACATACAAACCACTTTTGTCATTCTTTTTCTTCCAACTACCTTGGTCCTTGTTTCCATATTTATCATAATAGTTCCGACCTTGGTTTCCTTGGGTATTACCTCGGAAACCCCCCTGATTGTTCAAGTAGTTGGCCTCTTCATCCGAACCAGATTCGTCTCTTCCTTTTGACGCAATGGCTTTGACTTTTTTGGTCTTCCCTGATAATAGATGCTTTGTAAGAAGATCCACTTGTGTCTTCATGTGCGCCATATCTTAATCACGTTCTTCTTCTCTTCTCCTTTGGTCTGCAGTCATGCCTATAGATAAAGTGGGGCTTGCTACCTCAGAATCCCTGGTATGCCAAGCTCTACTTTGCTTCGTCATCAGGTCTAGCATATTGCTTGCCTGACCAACGGTGAGATCCATGAATGATCCTCCAGCCGCATTATCCACAACTGGTTTAGTTATTGAATTCAAGGATCTGTAAAGTATCTCCATTAGGTGAACATTAGTCATGTGATGGTTTGGGCATCTCATTAGCTTCTTCTTGAACCTCTCCCATGTTTCACGAAGGGCTTCAGTTGGAAGCTGACGAAAGTTGCTGATTTCATCTCTCATTTGTGCTCTTTTGGATGGCGGAAAGAATCTTTCTAGGAAAGCGTCTCTCAATTGCCTCCAATTTGTAATAGAATCAGGAGTCAGCCTATTCAACCATAGAGTTGCCTCCCCAGACAGAGACAATGTAAATAGACGTAATCGAATTACATTCTGACCAACGCCAGGATTGTCAAACGACTTGCATGTAGAAATAAAGTTGATGAGATGCATATTCGGATCATCTCCTGCTAGTCCACCAAAAATCCTTTGAGTTGCAATAACTGAATCATGGTGCTTGTGATGTTGAACTTGGCTCCAGGTGCCAATGGTGGAGGAATAATGGCTCCTGTGGCTCCGGCTCCATCAAGATCATCATTATCATCGTCAAAAGATGGTTGCATAGCTCGGCGTTCAGGCCTAAACCTAGCTTGACAATCTCTTCTGTGGGCAGGTGTTATGATCTCAGCGGCATGCCTAGGGTTTAGTAGCTCGTCATCACCTAGATCCTCATCGTTAGGATTTGTTGCTCGCCCAGGGTTATCAATATTCTGTTGATGCACTTGAGCGGCGGCTAGCGCAGCTAGTCTCGCTTGTTCCTGTTGAGCAGCCATCCTTTCAATTTTGTGTTGTGCCTCCATTCTGCCAATACGTTGTGGTTCAGGATTGATAGGTAATAACGGTTGACCAGAACTTCGGGTATGGTGCATGCACTGAATAAAAACCTGCAGTAAACAAAAACAAAAACTAAAAGTAAAAGTACGAGAATCTTTGACCAAAGGGTCTAGTAATTATTACGAACTTAATTGACACTTGTATTCCCCGACAACGACGCTAATTTTTGATAACGCTCAATCTACAGCTCTCATAAGAGTGTAAAGCGGTCGTTGTCAAATATATAACCCAACTGGGTTGGGTATCGATCCCACAGGGAATAGCCGGTCAATGAGTAAGCAAAGATTACTAGACTTTTGGAGCAAGTCTCGTAAAAAGGGAGGATTTTAACGTGCAAGTAATGTAAACAAAGTAATAAAAACAGCAAATAAAGGAGTAAAAACAGTTTGCTTGGTTGGTTTTTGATCAATGAGAATTGAGAAGTTGGGGTTATGTCCACCTTATGAGTTGTACGTCTCTATTGGCTATGAGTTGTGCGCAATTCAGACATGCATGTGCTTATAGAGAATTGTATTCCATGGTAAATCCAGGCGTCTTTCGACCTTAACCAGGACTATTTCACTTTAACTCTTTCGAGCTTAAAGCGTATCTAACAGTACGAATTCTCCAAGAGGTTAATCCAGTTATGGCACTAACTTTTTAATAGGGGTTGGTGCCCTATTACCTTGACATTATCTTTTTTCCAGACATATAACTTTTCTTTCGAACAAGTTAACGCTATACTGGCGTATTCTATGCGTTTGCAAGCACAAAGAATTTAGATTAAGATGAAGAGAATAATGATATAAGCAGCATACGTGTCACGAATTCACAAACTCATAGCAATAGATAGTATCTCATATGGCTTCCATAACCCCTACAGAGAAGTTTAGTTACCCATGAGTGCGAAGGAAATCATAATAGACATTATTAATATACCACAATAAAAATCTCGTGTAGTAAGGTGTGGTGTGGCGTTTTAGGCGTGAACTCCCTTGCAGATTAACGTTTCTCTTGTTGTGGAAATTAAGAATTGAATAGATGAATAAAAAGTAGAATTAAAAGTAGAAGAATTGTTTTCAGAGTTAAAAGTAATGGGCGTGTTCTCAAAATCTCTAACAGAATAGGGTATTTATAATACTCCTATCCTATTCCTACTAAGCTACTGCATTACTTAACCCTATCCTACTGGGTTACTGCATCATTATCCTACTCCTAATAAGTTACTGCTAATCCCCAAAGTCTTTAGAAATGCTGTTTTTGCCTGGGACAGGTTTTCCATGCGTCACTTTTAGTCCCTAGGCGTCCAAGCTCTCCTTTCCTTCTTTCGTGAAGCTTCCTTGGGCGTCAAGTTATCCATAAAATGCTGAAATCTTCAGCATTTATACCTGAAAACTTGCTAATCACGTTTGTTAGCTCACTTACAGGAAAAAGGACTAAAAGTGCATGAATTATATATTTTGTCCTCAAAACTTAGCTAAAATATGGGTAAATTATAGTACTTTAGGCGTGTAAATACGCCTATCATCACCATTCATAGCATATTATAATCTCTTCTTTCAAAACATGAGGCTTGTGACCACCATATCAGTCAATAAATTCAAAAGGACTCTTGATTTAAACTCATGTGAACATATGCATGAAAACTCCCTCTTTTCTATATTTCAACAACATATGGTGGTCATGAAATTTTGTGACAAATCATGCAAATTTTTTAGCAATGTCCTTAACATTTAACATAAAACAATCCACCCCCTCTTTAGTTCAAAACCATTATCAAATCATAATCCAAAATTCAGAACCTTCATGTCATACTTCTCAAAAATACAATCGGGTAATTCATGATGCACATAAAAACAAACAGTTGAACAACAAGAGGGGGGTTATATGGATTCATTCTCTTAGTACAATCTCAATCTCAATTTTTTTAAACATACTTATATAGATATGAGTATAAACCAATTTAAGGGGAAAGGCCTCAAGGCCAAAACAATGATATAATTAGAATGTTCATGATGCATAATTGAAAATAGATTCCAAAACCCCTTTATAATTTCATGTTTGCTAAACTTTAAAACATATTCAAGTGTTTCAACAAGCCCATGAAATTAGGATAAACCCCACATACCTTAGATTATAATATTTGAATGATGGAACCCGGAACTTGATCCGTTTCTTGGAATTCTTGATCTTAGGGATGAGTTAGGGTTTTGATTTGAGAGGAAAATTAAATTATAGAGTGTATTATGGTTTTTGGAGCTCATATCTTATGTTATGGATGGATTTTGGGTGAGGGTAAGTGACCAAAATGCCCCTAGACCCATTAGAAAACTTATTTAAGGAGTGAAACAGTTTCGTAATGCGCTGGCTGACGCGTCGCATCGACATAGTATCGGCTTACTGCCTCACAGAGAAAATGTCATAACTTTTTGCTCGTTTATTAGATTTTGGAGAAATTGTAATCGTTGGAAAGCTAATTAAATTATATAAAATTTGGTGGGCCTTGAGCTGAACAATTCTCTGTGTATAAAAAGTTATAAGCATTAAAAATAGACCCTTGTAGAATCGAATATCCAATTTTGGATTAATGAAAGATTCTTAGCTCAACTTTGCTCTAAGCCCTTCTATGAACACTTTTCACCTCATAATCACTTTATATATTAGGAGAAAGATCATGACACATGAATTTAAATATAAACCATGGAATTAGAGTTTATACACGTAGGAGACGGTTCGATTTCTAGCTTTAAAATGCAGGGCGTTTCATTATCTCCCCCTTGGGATCATTCGTCCCCGAATGATAGGTAGGGACTTTTGAGGATCTATAAGTGTAGAATAAAGAACATCATCTCGTATTGAATTATTTTTCTCAACAAAACATACAAAGGCATCAAATGAGTTTTGTGGTAACCCTGAGCGAAACGTGTAAGCATGAAACATGCGGCAATGAGACTTTACATAGGGATGATCTTACACATGAGCTCTATGAACCATAATCATCACAACATAAGGCATGAGTCAATTTGGTGATCATAGATCTGATTTATATTGGTACTAATAATGAAATAAGATTTCGCGGAAGATAGGACTAGAAGCATTCTCTTCCTTACAAAGTACCACGAAGAGACTTAAACTTAGGGGCACTAATCATCTACACCAGAAACAATAAATAGCATACTTCATACTCTCCAACTTACAATTCTCCAATCACGCATCTGGCCATAAGAATTTGAGTCCCACTACTTAGTACTACTATGTTAAAGCCTAACTCGGAGTAAAAAGGTGATAACTTAATCTATAGGACACTGTACTTTACATCCCATTAAGAATATTGCCTCACCTTATCACTATCGTCAAACACTCTCAGGTTTTAATTCAAAGAATACTAACCACATAGTACATGGGTTGAGTTTTCATCAATCACAATATTCAACCTATCATTACTACACCCACTTCATGGATTTCCCCACTAAGACCAACAATTTCAATCAATCTCACAAATATTTTTGCCACATTTCTTATTCTTAGCTATTTCACACAACAAAAGTCCATCTCCTTCTTTCCCCTGTCACCTATACCCTTAGCTCGAGAATCACATTAATTTTTTTTCACCTTCAAGAACATCTACTCCCTTACCTAACACATCACCACTTTTCCACAACCACCATCATACTATCATATGGAGGGTCATTAAGGGACCCGAGCATAAAGGTCATCAATGGAAGTAACACTATTAGACCATAACTTATGCTTATTGCATAACTCAAGGAGGGACATGAAGTAAAGATACGATAAAATAGATAGGAGGTGCTTCATATATCAAGTGTCTGGATCATAAGCAAAGAGTCATTCAAAAAAACACAATAAAGCATAAATTCTTAGGATAGGGAACTGTGAGAAAACATTGGTGCACATTTCAAGATAAAATGAGGGAAAGAGACTGAATTACCCTCCCAAACCTAGAAATTAGTAAGATGAATTGGGCATCTGATGTATTAAGCGACACTCCGCGTTGGTCTTTACCGATGTGATTCCTAGTGCGATGCATCAACATCGCATTGGCCCACTATTTTGATCATCCAAACATACCTCAAACATCATTTGAAAAATCCAAAACTTTCCTGAGACACCCCCTTTACACCCCTGATCATGAATCAACTCAAGAATCTACGTCTCGGGGTCGGGAAGATCAATTTGAAAATCATGGAACTTAATAGCTCAAAAATATGACTAAGACTTTTAAACTAGACAAATTTTCAAGTTGTCATCTCTCCATACATGCAACCAAGAGTGGTATTGATTTGAGAATGCTACGGGGTGATACATTACAACTAAAACAAAGATTTCCGTTTGAAGCGATTCTTCTTTATTTAAGGAATTGAAATTTACCATGATACCAAGTTTGTCATAAGTTTGCATAAAATTAATAACTTTGGCTAAACCCGACATAGGATGAATCGGTGACATATAGAAACATATTTTTGTAGGACCAAGCATGCTGAGAGACATAATTACTTCTATTTTGGAGGTCAGATCATAAACATAAGTCCATAGAGAACTCAAACCATAGGCATAGGCATGACTTGAACACATGACGTAGGACATTAGCAGAATAATCTCTAAAATGGAAGCAAAAGGAGTATGCTTGGGTAGGAATAGATTTATCATGACTTCTACCCGCAACTTGCCGAATTGGGAAAAATTCAAGAACTAAATCCCCCATCTCCCCCTTAGATCAAAGTAATAATCCTAGACTTATGGACATATCCCCTTATCAAGTCTATAGCCACAACTCTCAACATAAAAGACATATCACCATACACTTAAACTCTAAACTCTCCCTGAAGAACTATACTCTGAAGGCCTTGTTTTTTTGTAAATGCTACTCTTAACTTCTGCTAGCCTCTACAACCATCACTCTACAACTCCCACTCTCATGAGTGCACGCCTTCACACTACTTATCACAAAAGGGGGTATCAGTATATACATGAACACAAACTCCTCTTATTAATCTCTAATAAAAAAACACTAAATTATTTTCTAGGACATCCTCTTTTAGGGACACTAATCGTAATATCTTCTAACTCCCAAAGTCATCAACTTACAACTAACATTTTCATGGGTATAAACACCCACGCTTCTAAACACTTAACACTCTATCTTTAATTCCTTAGAATATTATCATTACACCTCTAATCACATAACTTACAACTTCACAAAATCTGTAAGACTATACCAAGGGCGCATATTTCCTACCTATATCTCCTCAATTCAACTCTAAAGAACATCATACAATAACTTTCTAGACTTCTCCATACTACAATATTCGAGAATGAAATATAGGTTCTCGTGAAACTCACACACTTCACGCCTTATCAAGCAACATGCTACCTCTAGGTTCAACTTATTCCTATATACTCATGTTCTTATCCACTTAATGATTCAACCATAATTCATTATTTTAACACTAGTCTTCATGTACACATATACCTCACAGTAACCACTTAAACTTTTCATAAATGATCAACCTAGGCTATTTCACACATCACATCAAGCCTGCTAATTATTCCATAAAACATGCATCATTAATCTCAAGCTATTATTATCACCACTACACACCACATCTAAACTCCATATCTAAAGTTCAAGACTGTTGTCTATCCTCAATTATATACCACCAGTAAAGCATGCCATATACTATACTAGTCTATCAAATTGGGAAATCAGCACAAATACTTCACTTTACTTAGCTACTACCTACAATCATAACTCCACCATATCATCATTATTACAACTCAAAATCCACTACATACCTTCTCGCATGAAATACTAGTTTACTACTACTAAAGGAAATACCATCAAAAGGGTAAAGTCAGACGATAGGATTAGTCGATCTTAATCTTGTAATATAACCCATTTCAATCTTATAAACATATTCTAATTCCTCACATCATACTTACTTACCTAATCATACATCACAATGATCTTCAAAATTCAATAAACACTAATGAGCCTCTACCAACAACTTATTAACTAATCTACCCCTTTCCTCTTACCACTTATAAATGATTTCTATAACCACCATAATTATCCACTTTAAGCTCCTTCTCTATTGTTAATAAATAATAATCATATCCAGTAACTTCCTTCACAGACTACCATACAATCTACAATTATTGCTACCACATTAGTCTATCACTATAAAATGGCAAGCCACTCCTCAAACCACGATTATAAAACTAAAATTATTTATTTATGCAAATGGCATCCTCACTCTAACTTCTAACATTGTGACTTCATATCACTAACTTCTTGGCAAATCTCGCTACCTATAGGTCATGACACTTTAACATACACTACTACTCGAGTAGAAATACAGTTCCAACACTCTGCTACACATCATTACCCTTATGGAAGACATCTACAATAAGAATTTTAAAAGAGGGCAGAATAAAATTTGTACCTCAGGCTGAAAGTGTCACGCCTCAAATCCTATTGGGGCGGACTGGCACCCGTAACCGAAGAGGCCCGGGAGAACCAGCTCATAACCTTATACTTCCCATGCATACCTCTATGACAACCCAAAATTCAGATAGGATCACGTCACATATAAAAGGAAATAATCACCTGTATAAGCTCGAGCACACATATATATGTATATACAATACTTGGCCGTTGAAGCCATCACGTCTATTAACTAAACACCACCTTGACTGTACATTAGGTCTACAAAGCCTATAGACAATACACAGAGTTTAACTAAGGTTGGGACACAACCCACCATATAACTAACTTCTATACAATACCAAAAGTGACTAGATATGACACGGAAAGCCCCTAAGCAAACTGGAGCTCACCAAAAGTAGCTGGATATCCTGGCTCTTACTTGTGCGGTGTATGAGCTGAGGTACCTGTGCCTGCAGCATGAAATACAAGTCCCCCATGGGGGGCGTTAGTACAAAATATGTACTGAGTATGTAAAGTTGTAGATAATCACTTATGATATAGGAGCTCAATAGAAATCAAAAACAAGTGAATGAATCCTAATATGAGTGGACCACACTTACTAGAACTTGTGACAACCTGTACATTGTATTTATTCAATCACTTTACCTTCGTTCTTATCATCTTTGTAATCATTACTGTACTGTACTGTGACCATTAGACTGCCTCCAGTACATATCAACTGGGATCGACCTATGCTAGGCTTATGACCCTAGGATACCACCCATAAACACATAAATAGGGATCGACCCATGATAGGCTTATGCCCCTGGGATACCACACGATAAGAGAGAACTTCCATCACTTAGTTCAATTAATCTTTGAGATTGTTATTTCGGTCGCCACCACATTTTTGATACTTTGAAACAATGATACATCAATAAGAGACATATAAATAGACCATCAATGCAATAACAATGAAGTAAGAACTCATTGTCACATCAATAAAGTGTTTTGGAGTCATCAATTCCATAACAATGAAGTAGGAACTTATTGGTATATCAATGAAACGTTTTGGAGTCATTAATAGCACATGGATCTTGTTTGAGTAATCGGATACCTTCTGACATTCATTAGTGCAATAAACATGTAAGATTTGGAAAACAAGTAAGTATTGGAATGTCTTGACATCTTGTAGGGTGGAAACAAGTTCATTGGTAATGTAGGACATCATGCAAAACCATTATGGATCACATGTTATTGAATAACTTTGGAAACTTTCTTAATAGAACAATTGTTCACTTTCATGCCAAAGATATGGTATAGAGTATGCTTTACATACCTGACTGTCAACCTTCAATACTAGTCCCAAATGGACTTCCCGTCTTTTCGGATTACTTATCTACAATGAACATATATAGCAATCTAGTATTAGCAACCAAACATCACAATTTAATTGTTTGAATTCACCAAACTAGTGGTTAAGTAGTAAGCCTTAATTACACCATAAAGGGTGTCACTTTAACCCTCTTATACTCCAATTACATTCACATGCCATGCACATTCATAGAACATCCTCCAATATCAAGTTTGGATTCATTTATCCTTCCAACCAATCCATTAAACCAAATTGAGCCATAGACATAAATAATCATCAATTCAATAGTATATCACCATATCCACCTTCCATAACTCAATTACCATATCCACCTTCCATAACTCAATTACCATATCCACCTTCCACAATTCAATACAACCAAACCATGCAAAATAGTCCATAACCCTATTTCCATCACCTTTCAATAACAACCAATACATATAATCCTCTATCACACATATACATATGGAAAAGAACAAAGGCAAAAAATATTCATACCTTAGAATTCACCTCTTGATTATGAAATCCTGTTTTCACAAATAATAGGTGCCGTTCGAAGCTCTCGAGATGACAAACGCAGTTATCGGATTACTTTGGAATTTCTACGGTTGAATCAAAAGTAATTTAAAAGTCAAATTTGGCTAGGGTGTGTTCTTTCTCAATTATTGATGATGAAAATGAGTTTTTGAACTCATATACATGTATATATACACATATTCTCATCCATAATATAATAGGAAATGACCAAAACGCCTTAAAAATTTAAATAATGTCAAATCTGTCCTTTGGTGGACTGTTTTGATAAGCTGAAGTAGATCGACCATAACCCTTTTCTCCAATATCAGATTTGGGTGAAATTGGTATCGTTGGAAGGATAATTCAAAGTTATTTCATTTCATATAAAGTAGGCCACCCAGTTCTTCCTGTACAAGGAGTTATGGTCGTTTGAAGTTGACCCTAAAAATCTGTCTAGATAGGCTGAAGTAAAATGAGTATAACTCCTTACTCAGACGTTGTATTTGTATGAAACCAATTGAATTGGAAATAAGACTCAAAGATCTTTATTTTCATAGGTCTCATCTCTCCTAATTCATTATATTAAGGGAGTTATGATTGTTCAAAGTTGACCCAAAAATTCGGCTGGCCTCAGTAGTTTGTGTGCAGGAAATTTTCCTGCACATTTACTATTCCCAAATATCCCGGCCATCGTTTTATAGTTTCGAACGTGCTCGATTATATCCGAAACTTATCCGTTTTTGGAAATATTTATATCGTTCGAAAGCTTATTCAATAACCTTCGCATGAAACCATCGACGGGAAAATTACGGTATAAATAAAATGAAAAATTAATTCCATATAAATAAGACCAATACACGTACTTCAATACGCCAATACACGTACTTGAATACGGGGTGTTACAGAAAGGCACAATTTTATCAGAATAAAGGCATACGCTCAAATCAATACTCCTTGAAGAACTAATGGACTCCTCTCAAGTCCTCATGCTTCTCATAACTTCATGAATAACTCAACCAGAGAGAACCACATTGTTGGGGGAGCTAAAATCTTAGAATTGTATCGCTTCGACAGTGAGGCATGACCCATGAAATTAGAACAAGGAACGAATTTGGATAACTTTCTTATGGACAACTCAATAGCATAAACTAGAGTATGAAAGAATGGGAAACAACTCTTAAATGCCTGGTAGCTTCCTGATTATAAGTGTGATGCACAACACACCCATAAGCAAGAATCTACTAGACACGATTTTACAGACACCCTGGGACTACGAACTGTTCTCTGATACCAAGTTTTTCATGACCCAAGCTGAGGCCCTGGCCGTAATGAGCATCCCGAACCATGAAGTCCCAACTCTCCTTCTAAATCTGATAATCATGCACAATATTCATATAGTATGAAGGAAAATGCAAAAATATAAATAATATGGGATCATGGTCAATATCATAATTCAATTAAACAATATGAAATGGAAACCATAAACCTCTAACAATGCCTAACATCATTCTGTGAAATCTCTACTAACTAAAAGTATCATCTGTCTGAAATTTGGGACAAGGCCCCCAGTCGGACCATGAATCAAAATAAAATAACAATATCAAGTTTCATAACCAGGACTTCCGAAGTAAGGGGGGTTAACCAGCTGCAAACTTATGACAAGTCAATCTACTGCTTACAGAACCCAGGACTGTGTCTAAGAATCCTAAAATATAGGGGGTCAATACAAAAGTACTGGTACACAGAGCAATCCAAAATAAAAAAATTTATTCAGCATAGGTGAGAGAAATTTGTAGACAGTGTTATATAAGATATATGAAAAACACATGGGCATATTTAAAATATTCTAAGCAATTATTTGAAATCCGTGACTCACTCTTTATCTTACTTCTGAGCTAGGTGGTATACCCTAAAATTCTGAAATGCCACGGTTTATATGGAATCTTCCCTTGACTTGGCAGTCAATCCCCCAACCCGAGTTTACCGCAAGGGTTGGATTCTCTATCTCTGATATGCCACAGGGAACTAACCTAGCATATAATCCCTTTAGGAGATGAAATAAACCCTTATCGGTAAAACACAGTTTCGGGCTAGGAGTTTTTGAACACAAGCCTTCTTTGGGCAACCACCTAACTGTCTTTAAGCCCGTTTTTAGCTCTTTAAGACATGTATTCATTGAAATCAAAATCTGAAACTCTTACTCTGTTATGTCATTCATTTATATGGTATCGTCATACCATCAACTTGGAAGTCGCATCTCTGGGTCATTTATAGAATATTATAATCTGTTCTTTAAAAACATGAGGTTTGGGACCACCATATCAATAAATAAATTCAAAAAGACTCTTGCTTTAAACTCATATGAACAAATGCAAGCAAACTCCTTCTTTTAAATATTTCAACAACATATGGTGGTCATGAAATTCTGTGACAAATCATACAAATCTTTTAGCAATGTCCTTGACATTTAACATCAAACAATTCTCCCCATCTTAAGTTCAAAACCATTATCAAATCATAATCCAAAATTTAGGACCTGACCTTCATGTCATACTTCTCAAAAATGCAATCGGGTAATTCATTATGCACATAAAATCAAATAGCTTAACAATAAGAGGGGGGTTATATGGATTCATGCTCTCAGTTCAATCTTAATCTCAATTTTTTTAAACATACATATATAGATATGAGTATAAACCAATTTAAGGGGAAAGGCCTCAAGGCCAAAACAATGATATAATTAGAATGTTCATGATGCATAATTGAAAACATAGATTCCAAAACCCCTTTATAATTTCATGTTTAATAAACTTTAAAACATGTTCAAGTGTCTCAACAAGCCCATGTAATTAGGATAAACCCCACATACCTTATATTATAAGATTTAAATGATGGAACCCGGATCTTGATCCGTTTCTTGGAATTCTTGATCTTAGGGATGAGTTAGTGTTTTGATTTGAGAGGAAAATTGAATTATAGAGTCTATTATGGTTTTGGGGGCGTAAATCTTATGTTATGGATGGATTTTGGGTGCGGGTAAGTAACCAAAATGCCCCTAGATTCATTATAAAACTGAATTAATGAGTGAAACAGTTTAGTAACGCGTTGGATGATGCGTCACATCGATATCACGTTGGTTTACTGCTTCACACGGAAAATGTCATAACTTTTTACTCGGTTATCGGATTTTGGAAAAATTAGTATCGTTGGAAATATAATTAAATTATATATACTTTGGTGGGTCTTGATATGAAAAATTATATGTATATCAATAGTTATACACATTCAAAGTAGACCCTTGTAGAATCAAATAACCAATTTTGGATGAATAAAAGATTCATAGCTCAAATTTGCTCTAAGCCATTTCTATGAACACTTTTTACCTCATAATCACTTAATATATTAGGATAAAGATCATGAAACATGAATTTAAATATAAGCCATGAAATTAGAGTTTACACACGTAGGAGACGATTCAATTTCTAGCTCAAAAATATGGGGCGTAAGTGTGACTTTTTGCAAAGATCAGTAGCTTTCCTTTTCCATATTTTTCTGGTGATGGCATTATAGTTTACCCTCAAAAGACCAAAATAGTGAAAAATTAGATCAGACCCATCTCTTCATTAGATATCAGGAGTTTCTTTATTTGGTTATCTATTATAGATGGTTTGTTGAAGGGTTCTCTTCAATTGGATCCCCCATGTCTCAATTGACTCAGAAGAAAGTCAAATTCCAATGGTAAGATTCTTGTGAGATGAGTTTTCAAGAGTTGAAGATTCAACTCACCTTAGCTCTAGTATTGACTTTTCCAGATAGTTTGGATGGTTTTATTGTTTACCGTGATACTTCTATAGTTTGTCTTGGTTGTGTGTTGATGCAAAGAAATAAGGTCATAGCCTATGCCTCTAGACATCTTAAACCCCATGAAAGGAATTACCCTACCTATTATCTTGAGTTAGAAGCTATTGTATTTGCCTTAAAAATTAGGACGCATTATCTTTATAGGGTTCATGCTGATGTGTTCACAAACCACAAAAGTTTGTAGTATGTGTTCTCACAGAAATATTTAAATCTTCCTTAGAGAAGGTGGTTAGATTTAGTAAAGAATTATGATATAAGTGTGTTGTATCATCCAAGCAAGGCCAATGTAGTGGTAGATGCTCTTAGTATATTGTCTATGGGTAGTGTTGCTCATGTTCAGAATGATAAGAAGAAGTTAGTTCAGAAGGTTTGTTAGCTTTCTAGATTAGGTGTTCGATTGGTTGACTTAGTTAAGGGTAGTATATAGGTTTAGAAAGGTTCAGAATCTTCTTTGGTTGCCGAAGTAAAGGAGAATAAAGATAAGGATTCTAGTTTTGTTAAGTTGAAGGAATCAGTTAGAGATCAGAAGGTAGAAGTTTTATCCCCAAGTGGGAAATGATGTGTTTCAATGCCAGGGAATGTTATGTGTTCTGAGTGTTTATGGGTTGAGGCATCGGATCTTAGCAGAAGAACATGGTGTGCATTACTCCATACACCTAGGAGTCACTAATTTGTATCATGATTTGCAAGAAATCTATTGGTTGAGTGGTATGAAAAGAAATATAACAGAGTTTGTAGCTAAGTGTTCTAATTGTCAGCAGGTCAAGGTTGAACACCATAGGCCTAGTAATACATTATAGGAGTCCATCATTCCCACTTGGATGTGGGAAATGGTGAACATGGATTTTGTATCGGGTTTGCCTCGTACGCGTCTTCAGCATGATTTGATTTAGGTCATCGTAGACAGAATGACCAAATCAACTCATTTTTTACCATGTCATACTTTCTATTCAATCGAGGATTATACGAAGCTCTATATTAGAGAGTTGGTTAGGCTGAATAGAGTCTCATTTTCCATTATTTCAGATAGAGGTACTCAGTTTACCTTTAACTTTTGGAAGGCATTTCAGAAAGGTCTTAGTACCCAAAGTCATCTCAGTACAACTTTTCATCCTCAAATAGATGGTCAGGAAAAGATGACCATTTAGACCCTAGAGGACATGTTGAGAGCATGTATTATTAACTTTAAAGGGATTTGGGATAATCACTTACCTTTGATCAATCTTGCCTACAATAACAGTTATCACTCCAGTATTCAAATGGCTCCATTTGAGGCTCTCTATGGGAGGAGATGTAGATCTCCTATTGGATGGTTTGAGGTAGGTGAGGCTACTTTGATAGGACCATATTCAATGTTTGATGCAATAGAGAAAGTTTAATTAATTAGGGAGAGGTTTAAGACAACCCAAAGTCGTCAGAAATCCTACACAAGTGTGAGAAAAAGAGACCTTAAGTTTGAAGTTGGTGATAGTCTATTTGAAAATCTCACCCATAAAGGGAGTGAAGAGATTTGGAAAGAAGGGGAAGCTCGGTCCCTGATATTTTGGGCCTTGTATAATTTTGAGTTATTTTGGGAAGGTAGCTTATAAGCTAAAGTTGCCTGCAGATTTGGATTTAGTGCATCCGGTGTTTCATGATTCTATATTAAAGAAGTGTATTGGTGATCCAGCTATTGTAGTTCCTTTAGAAAGCATAGATGTTCGGGATAGCCTCTCTTACGAAGAAATCCCAGTTGAGATTCTTAATCATTAGATTCATAGACTAAGGAACAAAGAAGTTCTCTTGATCAAACTTCTTTGGTGGAATTTCTTAGATTAGTTCTCCTACTAGTTTCATGCATAAGAGGCTTAAATTCTAAAAATTTCACGAAGAGTTGGGGACTTAGTCATTTTGAAGGCCTCTTAACTTTGAGTATTTTTAAATGGGTCTTCCCAACCCCGAGCTATTGGTTTTTGGGTTAATTCATGTTTAGGGGTGTAAAGAGCATATCTCGGGGTAGTTTTGGATTTTTTGGAGTATTGGGTCATGTTTGTATGACGATTCCAGCATCTCATCATGATAGTGTTGCGCCGTGGTGCTTTCCCGATGGCACCTTTACTACATCGTGGTAAGCATGTGAATCACAGTCCAGTTATGAATTTAATTGCCTGAGGGGAAATTGTTTCTTTTCCCCCTCAATCCATGTCATCATATAGAGACTTATATCACCAGTTAGGGTGTTAATTTACCACTCTTCTTTAATTCTCCTCTTAAAGAAACCCAATTCATCTCCCATGAACATCAATACAATTAATTTCTCTCTAAGAAACCAAGAATTCAAGCTCCCAAATCCATGAACCTTCAAGGAAACATCAAGATTGGTGTTTCTCTTCCAAGATTAAGGGTTTAAGGTATGTGTGATGTTCATTCATGGGTCCTTTTCATTCATGGAGTCCAAGAATCCCTAATTGTTTTTAAATTATGAATTTTTTCATACTTAAGTTGAATTATGACCATGAATATCTTATTAATTTGATTTCATGCTATGCTTATAAGTGTTTTCAAGTGGAATGAGCCATTACATATTTTGAATATAAAAATCATCACAATTAAATCCCTAATTCATGTTTTTTAGTACTGCAATTATGTTTTTATCACATGTTTGACCCATTCCCATGCGAAGTTCATGACTCATGTGTTTGATGAATTGCCTAAGCTGAGTTTTGAATAATGATTCCCTATTACGGTTTTCAAAGTTTTTAATTGTCTTTATTGTTATTTCCATTCAGTACTGGTGGGTTATGAACACCCGATACCTAGTTTTTTACATAAATTTAGTATATTCAGAATGATTTCAGATAAACCATGAGCATTGTATAACACCCCATATTTTTGCACTAGAATTAAAACCGTCATTCCTATGTGTATATACATTAATATCATAATTTGTATGTTAATACATGTTTCATGATCATTACCCTAGTTTATGAAGTGCTCTCAAAGTGAAAGATGTTCATAGAATTCACTTAGAACAAAGTTGAGCTAAGAATCTGTGATTCGTTCAAAGTTTAGCATTTGATTATACAAGCGTCTAATTTGAACGTGTATACCTTTTGATATACATAGAATTTTACATATCAATACCACCAAGTTGTATATATTTGAATCAGCTTTCCAACGATACTAATTTCTCCTTAATTTGACACCCGAGCAAAATGTTATAGCCATTTTTGTGAAGAGAGGTTGTAGGTCAACGCAATTACACCTCTCGGCGGTGCCTATAGTTTTGTAACCAATAGCTCTCAGTGGTAAGACTCAAAATTGGGATTCTCCAAAATAGTAGGTCACCATGATTACACTACTCGACGGTGCCTATAGCAGTGCAACCAATAGCGCTTAGTGGTTAGCCACAAAATTGGGATTGTGCTGAAACTTTAAATTTCGAGGGACAGTCTTGTCTTTTCCCTACATCCCCAAGCCATAAAAATAGCAGATTAGAAGTTATTCTAAACAAAATATACTCATTATTCACCAAATTTCTCTCCAAGAAACCAAAAAAATCCAACTTTAACTCGAAGAAATCACAAGTTTCACCATTCCTTTTTCAAATTAATCAATAATTCAAGTTTTTGGGTTCAAGAACTTAAGAAGAAGCTTAAAGAACATCATTAGGGATTCAAAATTAAATCTTCTACATCCAATTAATCAAATTAGTTATGTGGGGTTATGAAAAAAGGATACTCCTTTCATCCTTGCACCTAAAACTAGTTTTTAAAGTTGAGTTTACATGAATTTACATAATTTACAGTTTAGGGTTCATACCCAAATATCATTGTTTGATCCTTATGATGTTACAAGTGATTTAAGTGTTGAATTGCATTACTAATTACACATACTTATGTGTGAGACTTGATTTTGTATATTGAGCATTGAATTTCGTTATCTTGACTAGAATTGTTAAGGAATTTCAAGATTTTCATTATTGAACATGAATTGTGATGATTTGACATGAGTTCAAGAAAAGGCTTTTCAAGCCTTAAGTTTAAGTCTTGATATTCAAGAAAGATGATGTTTAAGCATTCTTTGAAAAGCATGTATTCAGATTTTAAGCAAGATTTGATATGTTGATCCTCAGCTAAGATATGGAATCCATAGAGATTAGTTTTGAATACAGTTTAAAATAGATAGTTGAATAACTGGTCTTCATTATAAATCCTTATGCTAGTTTTAAAGTGGATTTCCTTTAGAATGAGCATATAGATTAAAGGGAGTAGCATTTAGCACCAAGTTGGGTATGATTTCAAGGTCTCATACCCCATAACTATGAGGTAACAAAGGTACAGATTTAGATTAGTCCCATTAATATGGAGGAAGATACAGAATGTGATCACTCAGCTCAGGTTATACTCCTTGGAAAGAGTATGATACCTCTCCCTAATGTGATGTTTTTCCCTTAGGGGAACTAAAAGTTGGACACATTGACAGCTCACATAGTATATGTAGGTTAGAAGAACCTCCCTAATTCCAAAGACCCTAATTCCTAACAGAAAAGAATAGCTAAAAAAGGAAACAGAAAAGCTTTTCGAAACAAACTGTAAAGGCTCATAAATTTTCACAGATATTATCTTACATAAGACATTAGTTATCAGATTTCAACTTTCAATTTTCATATGATAAAGGTGAGTCTTTTTTCACTTAGCCTGTATAATTTCAAAGCAGAATAAGAGTACAACTTTTAGAACTAAGTGTGGTGGCTCACAAGAATTTCTTTTATGCTTTACTACTTATGATTTATGATTAGACTATTTTGATTATTCTAGTCAAGGTGAGTCACTTACAGTTAGCATGCAGTTTCTGAAAGTCTGTTTCAATATTGCGTTATTGTTTTACTTATACATTCACCCTCATATGCTCAATACATTCTAAAAGTACTGATCCACATATACGTCTATATTCTACATTGTTTAATAATTTGGGTACCAGTTGTAGACCATACATCAAAATCAGAAAATTACAGCTTCCAGTCAGCAGATGATGAGCCCTTTTGATTCAAGGGTTCGAGTCAGTCATAGTACTATTATTTCATTTTATTTTATTCAATCATATTAAGTTGGGATAGTTGGGGGTTATGTCCCGACTACCCATTGTCAATATTAGTAGAGGCTTCATAGGCAGTCAATAGAAGTTGATGTATTTGATTTCAGTCTTGTTTGTATAAGTAGAGTTCTATTTATTTTAATAGTTTTGTTTTCGAAGATATTTAGCTAAATGTATTTGTTCCTCTTATTACCTCATGGTTTATGTATTTTATTTATTTTTTCATGAGTTATGCCAGTACAACGGTTAGCTTGGGATCACTTGTGGTCCTAAGCATCGTGTGATGACTCGGGGGTAGTCTCGGGTCGTTACAAACTTGGTAATAGAGCATATATTTCAAGTGTCCTAGGGTGTCTATGAATTCGTTTCTAGTAGAGTCTTGCAAAAGGATACGTAGATATCTGTACTTTTCTTCAAGAGGATACATGGCATTTAAGAAATGTTTCCCTTTTTTTTGCTCTAGGTCGTGCTGTAAAGTTATTCTCTCAGAAACTTTTTCTAATTCATGTGTTACTCCATAATGCTCCATCTATGTTATATTCTGAGATAACATGATTAGTAAGTTCTAATTCCTCTCAAGATGATGCTCTTAGATTTTACTATCGGTACATCAGAAGTCACATAAGGGGCTTGAGAGAAGCTTGCTAGTGTATTATAAGTCCCTTAAGATAAAAGTTATTTCCTCATCCACATGAGTTATTTAGTTAAGACAAAGTAAGATATGTATTTTGATTCCTTATTAATCCTTCTCTATAGATAGCGCTCATGAGAGGAGATAGTATGAACCTACAGTGTTATAATTCATAAGTAGTAGAAATTTTCTATAGATGGAAGTATGGGTATAGAAGTGTAGTGACAAGAAAAGTGATAATGATGAGTTATAGAAAATATCGAGATAAAATTATGTATGCTATCGAGTTTTTATTGAGGTGATATATTTTTGTGTGTTAGCTAATGGAAGGAAGAGAAAGATTTATTAGTTAAAGTGAATTGTTGTTTGCTTGAAGTATGAAAGGAGTTATTGATGGTATTTATGGCGTTACAAAGGTATAGGATATTAATGAAGTATTTGGTGGTTGAGTTTTGTTAATTTAGGCTTCCCCAGAAGTTGCAAGAAAAAGGAGTTTAGTTGAAACTTATAGAGCTATGAAAGTAATTTAGGTGTATAGATGGGTAAATAGTCATAATGTGCATAAGGAGGATGTGCTAACGTAGTTTAATAAGATATATTATATGATTATGACCGATTATTGTTGTTATGAAGTTCTAGTGGACTAGTGTTTCTTGATGCATTATTTTATAGCTTCCAAGTGAGAATAGTATGTGATATTGGGTTGTTAATCATGCCTAGCACTAGACACTAATTTTGAGTAGTAGATGATCATCAAGGTGGAAATAATGATTTCATAGTTAGTGCGTCTAGTTGTATGGAAGTGATCTAGTAGGCTTGAACAGTGTATACAAAATTTTAAGTTCATTTATTCGTAATTTAGTATGATGTTGTAAGTATAATGTAGAGGGGTGCCCAAGGTGATATGTGGCATTATTATTTTCAAAGGTTATTAAGTGTTGTGTTTTGTTAATAGTACCCTTGAGTGGTTAAGTGGAAGAAGATTAGTTGTATAGTGCAGGGTGTTCCTAATAACTAAGTTAAGAAGTTATGGATAGTTGGTGGTGAGTCTTTTAAGTAAGAATTCAATTCTTATGGTTTAGGGAAAGTATAAGTTTAGAGGTATGATATTAGTAGACTATGAAGGAAAAGAAGCGGTCTATGTGTTTCAATAAGGTGGGTATATTTGTCAAGTTAATAGAGTGTAAGTCTATGATGATGACTATTAAAGCTAAAGGGAGTTAGGGTGGTATCTACTAAGAGGCTGTCTAAGAATGAAGTCAGTAAGTTCAAAATATAGTTTATCCTTGTGAGTTTAGTATTTATGTGTAGACCATTAGAGAAAAGCAATTACGGCTAAGTCTCAAGGATATGGAATAGACCCATAAACTTAGAATGTCAGCTTTGATCTAAGAGGGAGATGGTAGAGTGAAGAACCAAATCAAGTTTTAAGAATTAGATTGCGATACATGTCAATAAAAGTTGTGATGAGATAGTGACCCCTTCTTACTCTAGAGTATTCCTTGGATTTCAATCATTATCACACCAAATTCATATCTTGCATGAGAGATCCATGCCAAGAGCCAATGCTTATACACTTCATGCATATTCAAGTTCATTCTCAACTTCTAGTAAGTAAGTAATAGCTTCAATGGCAAATAGCAGACAAGATCATATAGATATGGAAGTTACTAGCAACAAAACAAGTGCAGATACAACACATTTACAAAGAGGGCAATCAATTAGCATATTGTTTAGATAATATTGCGTTGGAGAAGCAGTTCATATACACAGGTTTTACTCAATTACCAACTGCAGCTAAAACGATACTAAACAGTGATAAATAGCAGTGTCTATATATTAGGATAGCAGTACTCAAGAAGACTGGTAAGGATAATGACAAGGATTGAACATTGTTCTTATTTACAAGAAAACACATATTCAAAAAAAAGAGAAGCATATTTAGCCTATGTTCACCAGCCAACAAAAAAGCTTTCTCAGTAGGTTGGGGGTCACTTGGTAATATCTTTAATGCATGCGGCTGATGATGTTGCCTACATCCAATCACCTGCGGGTCCGAGCATCTCTCAATCTCCATCCCTTCTATAACTGCAAAGTCAAATGGGATTCATCAGTGGTATGGTCAAGTCAAGAGATGAACACAGTAGAAAAAGGAGGATATCTAGATACAAAATCAATTCTCACTGTATAAGACCTAGATGTTTAGCACCAAAAATCATTGTGCACTCCCTTACTATGAGGACAATAGCTGAAATGAAGAAAAAAACATCAGTTGTAAGCACTGAAATAGGATTTAAGGTTAACTTATCAAAGAAAGAGGACTTACTCTTGCAAGCTAGATAAGAAATTGAGTTTAACCATCCAAGGTGTAGTGTTTATCACCCACAGAAGAAGAAGATTGAAGGTTTGATTCTAGAAGGTAAAGATGGGGAAAGTGATGGAGGCGGTGGAAGCTTTCTGAGTAAGGAGCTTCACTTAGCTCATTTTAGAAACCCTACTCCCCCTTTTTATATACTCTTTGAAAGGCTGAGTTGAATTAGTTGGGCCGGCTATTTTTTATATATGTGTTGTTGATTTTGTAATTTATTGGATGGGTTGGTCTATCCATTGTGGATTGAGTTAAATTATATATAAAATTACAAATTAAACCAAAAAAAAGTAACAACTTCACTCTGTGATTCGAGTTATCCCTCATAAATATATAAACTCCAGTCTTATGTTGAATAGCTTATGATAAGTATGAACTCATGTTTCAGAATATGATCAGTTCTCAGAAACTCATAATACTAGCAAATATATTGTGTACATCCCTAGTTTAGATCTCCTTAATGAATACATACCTTTGATGTTCTATTCCTCAGTCCTCAGTTAAGCGTCTAAGTTATGTATGGTATTTCTTCATGTTTCAGATACTTATTTGTTAGCCTGCCATGACCTCTTCCTATGTTAAGATAGTGGTGATGCTAATGGATAATCAATGGTTTAGATGAGTGGGAATTGATGACCCTCATTAAGAAATTTTATTTATGCTTTTCTATCTAAGGCTAGATAATGAAGAAATATTGAAGTAAATCTTTGGCATATATCATAGTTAGTTGAGAATTCTGGGTTTGTCTTTGTAAGAATAGTATAAGAACATAGTTTCTTATAGAGGTATAGGGAATATGAGAAAGATGTCTTTATGTGTGTTTGCCTTGAAGTTCACGTGTGGTTATAATGATAGGATTGAATATCATGTTGAGATGTAAGTAAGGGAATGCAATATGCACTAGTGAATCCATAGTAAAGTTCAGAGTTAGTCATTAAAGAAGAATAGTAAGAGTTCAGAGTTAGTCATTAAAGCAGTAAAGCATGTTATTCTTAGGGTGTGAGCTCAGGGAGAGACATAGAAGATTAAATCATGTGGTTTAGACTAGCATTATGGTGTAGCGTGTGTATCTTATGATTTCAAGTTACGATTTATCATGGTGAGAGAATTTAGTTTAGTTTAGACTTGAGTAGATTGATTTATCAATGCCCATGTGAGAATTATAAGTTGAATCAATGAGTATGGTAACTAAAGGGAATAGTATAGTTGAGGGAGTATTTTGAAGTGTGGCTAAGCTTGGAAGCAAGAAGTTGCATTGCCTAAGGTCTAGTAATTCTATCCAAGCTTATGATTTATATGTCTTTTTCAGATCATGACATATTATTAGAATTTCTTAGAAGAGTGTTGGCGAAATACTCCATTTAAGTATGGGCAGCCAGTATGGTCCAGTTCATAGAGCTTGTGATCCATTTTAGGAATCAAACAGATAAGCTCCTATAGATTTCTATCTTTCTATCTAGTCTTACTACCCAAAGTTTGACAAGTAACTCCATTACATGAGGTAAAATGTTAGCATTCATGTAAATTGTGAATTTTTCTCAGTTCATGCACCATGCATCAATTTTAGATTCAGATATTTAGTCGTGATTCAGTTCAGAAGTGTTCAATGATTGATCTTAGTTTTCCAAGTATTCCAGCTCAGATAGCGTAATACCCATTGTATGATCTTAGTATTGTTGTCTCATGATTTTGTTATCATAAGTTATCACTTTATTGTTCTATATGTATGATTGTATCATGAACACTTCAAGTAAATTCTAAATTATCAGTGTGAATCAGCTCCTTATAGTAAATAAAGGCAAGTCAACTCAGAAATTGGTTTCATGCAAAAAGTTTTAATGTTTCAAATTATTTATTTCCTTTCATGGAAACCATATCATGTCCACATTATTCCATACCTCTAAGTCTTTAAAAAGTTCTTGCCTATCATTAGAGGATGATTGATTCCAAGGGGGAGATAATATAACAACCCATATTTTTGCATTAGAATTCGAACCATAGTTCCTATGTGTATAAACTTTAATCTCCTGATTTGTATTTTAATACATGTTCCATGATCATTAACCTAGTTATGAAGTTATCTCGAAGTGAAAGATGTTTATAGAATTCACTTAGAACAAAGTTGAGCTAAGAACTTGTGGTTCATTCAATGTTTAGAATTTGGTTCTACAAGGGTCTACTTTGAAAGTGTATACCTTTTTATATACATAGAATTTTACATATCAAGATCCACCATGCTTTATATAACTGAGTCAGATTTCCATCGATACCAATTTTGCATTAATCTGATACCCAAGCAAAAAGTTATAGCCATTTTTGTGAAGAGAGGCAGTATGTCACCGCGATAACACCGTTGGCGGTGCATATAGCGGTGGTACCAATAGTGCTCAGCGGTAAGCCTAAAAAAAAAAGATTCTCTAAAATAGTAGGTCACTAGAATTACACCACTCGACAGTGTCTATATTGGTTGAACCAAAAGCGCTCAGCGGTAAGCCTCAAAATTGGTATTCTGCAAAAACTTTTAATACCGAGGGGCAGTCTTGTCTTTTCCCTACAGCCCCAGGTCATGAAAATAGAATATGAGACATCATTCTAAGAAAAATATACTCATTATTAAACAAATTTCTCTTTAAACCCTAAAACTCCAACTTTAACTACAAGAAATCCAAAGTTTCACCATTCCGTTTTCAAGATAATTAAGAATTCAAGTTTCCGGGTTCAAGAACTTTAAGAAGAAGCTTCAAGAACATCATTAGGGATTCAAAGTTCAAGTTTCTACATCAATTAACCAAATAAGGTATGTGGGGTTATGAACAAGGATACTCCTTTCATCCTTGGGCCCAGAACTAGTTTTTAATGTTGATTTTTCATAAATTTACATGATTTATAGTTTAGGGTTCATACTCAAATATCATTGTTTGATCCTTATGAAGTTACAAGTGATTTAAGTGTTGAATTGCATGACTATTTTCACATACTTATGTGTGTGACTTCATTTTGTATATTGATCCTTGAATTTCGTTATCTTGACTAGAATTGTTAAAACATTTCAAGATTTTCATTATTGAACATGAATTGTGATGATTTGACATAAGTTCAAGAAAAGGGTTTCATGCCCTATGTATTAGTATTGATATTTCAAGAAATATGATGTTTAAGCATTCTTTGAAAAGCATGTATTTTGATTTTAAGCAAGATTTGATCTTTTGGTCCTCAACTAAGATATGGAATCTACACAGATTAGTTTTGAATACAGTTTAAAATAGATAGTTGCATAACTGGTTTTCATTATAAATACTTATTCAAGTTTAAAGTGGATTTCCTTTAGAATGAGCATACAAATTAAAGGGAATAGTATTTAGAACCGAGTTGGGTTAGATTATAAGGTCTCATACCCCATAACTACAAGCCAACGTTGGTACAGATTTAGATTAGTCCCATTTATATAGATGCAGATATAGATTGTGATCACTTAATTTAGGTAATACTCCTTGTCAAGATTATGACACCTCTCCCCAACTTGAGGTTTTCCCCTTAGGGGAACTAGACGGAGACTGTGAAAGCTCACATAGTGTAAGTCTGTTAGAAGAACCACCCTAATTCCAAAGTCCTTAATTCCTAACAAAAAAGTATTGCATAAAAGAGAAACAGAAAAGCTTATAGAAATTAAGTGTTAAGGCTCACAAATTTACTCAGATATTATCTTACATAAGACATCAGTTATCAGATTTCAACATTCAGTTTTCATATGATAAAAGTGGGTCCATTTTCACTTAGCCTGCATGATTTGAAAATAGAATAAGAGTACAACTTTTAGAACTAAGTGTGGTGGCTCACAAGAATTACATTTATGCTTTCCTACTTGTGATTTATGATTAGAAAATTTTAATTATTCAAACCAAGGTGAGTCACTTACACTTAGCATGTAGTTTTTAAAAGTGTGTTTGAATATTGAATTATTGTTTTACTGATGCATTCACCCCCATATCTCAGTACATTCCAAAAGTACTAATCCACATATATGTCTATGTGATACATAGTTTAATAATGTAGGTACCAGTTGTAGCCCATACATGAAAATCAGACAGTTGCAGCTTCCAGTCAGCAGGTGATGAGCCCTTTTGATTCAAGGGTTCTAGTCAGTCATAGTTCAAGTAGTATTTCATTTTTCTTTATTCAGTCGTATTGATTTGATATATCTGGGGTTCATGTCTCGACTACTTATAGTCAATATTAGTAGAGGCTTTATAGACATTCAGTAGAAGTTAATGTATTTGATTTCAGTCTTGTTTGTATGAGTTGTATTTATTTTAATAGTTTTGTTTTCAAAGATATTCAGCTAAATGTATTTCTTCTGCTTATTACCTCATGATTTATGTATTTTATTCAATTGCTCATGAGTTATGTGTAACGCCCTGAAAATGGGTCCCGAGACGTCACACGGTGCTTAAGGCTATAAGTAGCCCCAAGCTAACCCTTTGAGCCTACTAACATATCTAAACACTTCAATAAAGATGTTGAAAGCAATATCATGAAAACCCATTGTATCAAGTCTAAATGAAATGCGGATAAGTACTGCAAAAGTACCAAAATACGGAACCTCTGACAATTCTGAAAAATCCATCCTGACAAGCCTCTACTACTCAATGTACTATTGAGCCATTGGGACAAACCCCAACTAACTCGAACTCAAAGAAACAAAAGTAATCAACTCATAATGAAACTAAAATTCTTAATAACACATCCTCGAATCATGAGGACTCACCACTGCATAAGATGAAGATCAACGTGCTCGGGAATCACTATCGAGGCTGGAACTGAGCACCTAAACCTACATTATGAGAAAATATAGCCCACATAGGAGTATGTGGGTCAGTACCATGGAAAATGTACCAAGTATATGGATGTGTGTGCAATTTCAATAATCAAATATCATAATATTTATAAGAAAAATGCATGCTGATGTAAATGACTCACTTAGCTTGAATTAACCCATCATAGTCATGGATGAATAATACATGTAAAGTAAAACAAGTGAGTCATTACAATAAATTCTCAATTCATTTTCTTCTCGGTTTCAAACTTGTAAAGTAATCAAGTCTTAAAACAACTCTCTTTAGAGCATACATTTCAATCTTTCGGAAACAAGAAATTTTCTTAGAAATCATAGTTTTCAAACAATACACACGTATCTTAGATAGAGCAGAGACACACTATGGGAGTTTGTCATAACCGACATAAACCAAGTGAGCTACATGGCATCCAACGTCCAACCCACGTTGGGGAGAGCCATCCTATCCTTTCCATCGGAGTAGGAATTTAATAATTCATTCATTCACAAGTGATCACTATATCAGCCTCTGGCTCACATCCTACGGGGGCACATAGTTCTAGGGAAGTACCACACTTTCCCACATGGTGCTACATACTACTCCCGGACTTAGCTCAGAATTTTTAAAAGACAATCCACCTTACACAATTCAATACTTTGAATTGGGAGCCAATATGCTACCCCTTTTATCATAATTCAATCAAATAGTGTGGATTTTTTTTCCTCACTTGGGTTCAAAATCAACTCTTTCACGACCAAAAAGGTCAAATCTTTCTACATCATGTCAATTCATTTAATTCTCAAGATGCTTATAACACATGATTTCTCAAAACTAACAATCTCAAATAGGGTTCAAAGACCCATATATCAATATCACAATAAAACCTTCAAGATGTACGCTATATATCGTAGACATATATATAAATCACTTTAAAACTGAAAAGTTCAGCTTTATGTATAACCATATCAACATTCTCATGAAAGCAATATAGGGTATAAATTCATACTTCAAATTCATAGGAAAAAAAGTATAAAATCATGTAATCTTCGTAAAAGGAAACCAACTTTGGGCACAAGAACAAAAGAGTGGTCTTGTTGAAAAACCCCACATACCTTTATGGTAACGAAATTGTTGAATGATTGAACCTTCAATCTTGATTGTGTAACCCTAGTTGTTTTGCTCTTATCATGCTCTTTGATGATGTGCTTAAACTGATTATAGGTTTATAATATGATTAGGAACAGTTAAATTCATAAGGTTAAGTTTAGGGACATGTAAGGAGTGTTAAAAGACTTAGTTGTCCTCGAAATAACTCAAAAATTGAGTGTTTTTGTTGTTAGAACCCTAAGTGTATGTCGCACACCTCATCGCATATGCTAGGGTGTGCACTGCACACCTTATCTCACAAGATAAGGTATGCATTGCACACCTTATCTCACACTTAAGGGTATGTGTCACGCAACCTATCGCACACCCATTCCAGTAGCCACGTACGATTGGTTAGGCAATGCACTCCATTTTGCAAAGCCATAACTTCTTGTTCGGGTGTCGGATTTTGGTAAAATTGATATAGTTGGAAAGATAATACGATTCTCTAAAATTTGGTGGTCCAAATATACAAGAATACCACATATTCATCAAGTTATTCTTGTTCAAAGATGACCCTTTTGGAATCGAACACTAAAACTTGATGGATTCAAAAACTCTTAGCTTGCATTACCTTAAGTGACTCATATGAATAAATTTAACACATCATAAGCTTTTTCTCAATAGCATACTCATGGTAAGTCATGTGCTCAAATACGAATTGCAGGATAGGAGGTTTCACATGCAGGAACAACGGTTCGTGTTCTAGCTTAGAAATGTATTGGGTATTATAATATCTCCCCCTTGGGGACATTCGTCCTCGAATGACACTTGATTGGTTATGAATACAGAGAAATACTAAGGGTACACTTCTGAAACATCTTGCTAAATGGATTCCACTTCTTTCTAATCTTTCGGATACTTCATAGAATGCATAAACTCATAGTAGGAATGGCTATATAGCTGCAACTTTATTAGAAAGGGATTGAAGTAATAAATAATGGTACCTTCGTCTTGATATGAACTTGAGGGAAAGAGGTGCGGGTACTTGGATCGTATAGCTGCTTTGGCTTCCCAAGTAGCACCCTCAACTGACTGATTTTGCCACAACACTTTGACCAAGAGAATTTCTTTGTTCCTTAGTCTCCGGACTTGGTGATCTAAAATCTCAAAAAGAACCTCATCAAATGAAATAATGTCTTGCACATCAGGGCTTTCTAAAGGATTTACAAAAACACAATCACCAACGTGTTTCCTAAGCATGGAAATATGAAAGACAGGGTGAACAGCTGACAACTTTGTAGCTAACTCAATCTCATAAGCCACTCTTCCTACATGATTCAGGATTCTATAGGGATCGACATAGCGGGGACTAAGCTTCCCCTTCTTCCCAGGCCTCTTCACCCCCTTCATGGGTGAAATTTTCAGGTACACCAGATCATCCACTTCAAACTCTAAGTCTCTACACCTCATATCTGCATATGACTTTTGGTGACTCTAAGTTGTCTTCAACCTCTCTCTAATCAACTTCACCTTCTCCATTTCCTCAAATACTGCATCAGGCCCAGCTATAGTAGCCTCATCCACCTCAAACCAACCTATGGGTGATTTACACCTTTTACCATACAAAGCCTCAAACGGTGCCATCTAGATTCTAGCATGATAATTGATGTTATACGCGAACTCAATTAGTGGCAAATTCTCATCCCAACTACCTTTGAAGTAGAGAGCACATGCTCTTAACATATCCTCCAAAGTCTGGATGGTCCTCTCGGCCTGACCATCTGTTTGTGGGTGAAACGCAGAACTCAATTAAACTTGGGTGCCCAGACCCTTCTAAAAAGCCTTCCAAAACTGAGAAGTGAACTGAGTACCCCTATCCAAAATGATAGAAAAGGAAACCCCATGCATCCTGACTAACTCCCGAATATACAATCTAGCATAGTCCTCAGCCGAATAGGATGTATGCATAGGCAAGAAATGCATTGACTTAGTCAGTCTATCAACATAACCTAAATAGAATCATGATGGCCTCGGGTAAGAGGTAGACCAGTCACAAAATTCATATTAATCTTTTCCCACTTCTAAGTAGGAATACTAAACTCTTGCATCACACCACCAGGTATTTGGTGCTCAACCTTAACCTGCTGACATGTTGCACACTTCGCCACAAACTTATCTATATCTTTCTTCATACCACGCCACCAATAGATTTCCCACAAGTCGCGGTACATCTTGGTAGCACCGGGATGAATAGAATACCGCACACTATGCACTTCAGCCATAATTCTCAGCCTTAGTTCATCAACATTTGGAACACACAACCTACCCAGCAACCTTAACGCACCATCTCCCCATTGGGAGAAAACCTCTACCCTTTAGTCTTTGACTGACTCTTTCAGTCTGACCAAGCTAGCATCTAAGTCCTTCTTCTCCTTTACTTCTGAAACTAAGGATGATTCAGAACTACTCTAAACTAACATACTCCCCTCAGCAGAATCAAGCAGCCTAATACCCATCCTAGACAAACGGTTCACATCATGATCCAACTCTTTCTAACCTTCCTCAATATACGAAACACTACCCATGGACACCCTGCTAAGGGCATCTGCCACTATATTGTCCTTTCTCGGATGATACAACACGCTCATATCATAGTCTTTTAACAATTCTAACCACCTCCTCTGTCTAAGGTTCAACTCTCTCTGGTTATACATATATTGCAGGCTTTTTTTTATCAATAAAAACATCTACATGCACACCATATAAATAATGTCTCAAAATTTTTAAAGAAAACACTAAAGCAGCCAACTCTAAGTCATGGGTCGAGTAGTTCTTCTTATGAGGTTTTAACTGCCTAGAAACGTAGGATATAACTTTCCCCCTTGCATCAACACACAACCCAAACCCACTCTCGAAGAATCACAATATACCACAAAACCATCTACACCATTAGGAAAAGTCAACATAGGGGTGGAAGGGAGTCGAGTCTTCAACTCTTCAAAACTCTTCTCGCAGGAATCAGACCAGACAAACTTTACTTTCTTTTAGGTCAACCGAGTCATGGGAGACGCAATAGAAGAGAACCCTTCAATAAAACAGCAGTAATAGCCAGCTAGATCTAAGAAACTCCTAATATCAAACGGAGAGATAGGACTAGGCCAATTTCTTACAGCTTCTGTCTTTTAGGGATCAACTCTAATACCTTTGGAAGAAATAATATGACCCTGAAATGCAACTGACCTTAGCCAAAATTCACACTTACTGAACTTGGTGAACAATTGTTGATTTCTAAGAGTTTGCAAGACGATTTGGAGATGGTCTGCATGGTCATCCTCATTGCGGGAATATACAAGAATATCAACAATAAACACAATAACGAACATATCAAGATATGGCATGAACACTTGATTCATGAGTTCCATGAAATCTTCGGAGGCATTAGTTATCTCGAAATACATGACAAGAAACTCAAAATGACCATAGCGGGTTCGGAAGGCTATTTTCGGAATGTCACACTCCCTTACTTTAAGTTGGTGATAGCCGAATCTAAGGTCTATCTTGGAAAAATAACTCGAACCTTGAAACTGATCAAAAAAATCATCTATTCTCGGAAGGGGATACTTGTTTTTGATAGTGACTTTGTTAAGATGACGATAGTCAATGCACATACGCAAAGAACCATCTTTTGTAATACCCTAAAAAATACAAACCAATATTAGAGCCATGTACCAAGCTCATGCATAGTACATCATGGTTCTTTTATAGTTTTATGAGCAAGTTAGATGTATATTACGGCTTTAAATAACTCCTAACTATTAGACGAATCAAAACATTCCTTACCGATTGAATTCTTGAAAAGGATATTGGTATAGTCAACTTCAAATGATCATATCTCTCATTATACTTGGAATTTTTGATATCATGACCTATCAACAGTTATATAATTGAATTATCTTTCTAACAATACCAATTTCTCCTAAATCTGATATCGGAGAAAAGAGTTATCCCTATTTTATTCCACCATGTCAAGCTGGAAAATGGTGACGACGTTTCTGACGGGCTATCACATTTCTGACGACCTTTTTGTAGACGTCGTCACATTCTGACGACATTTCTGATGACGTCGTCAGCCCTGGGCAGAAAATCAAGAATTTGGACCCCTTTTGTGACGACCATTCGTAACGGCCTATCACGGACCTGACGACCTGTCACGGATGGCATCAAGTATATTTTTCAAGCAATTCAAGGGAATTTTTGCAAGGGTAATTTGGTCATTTCCTTCACTTTCCACGACTTATAACCCAAAAGAGGCGTAATTTTTCCCATTTTTCTTTAGTTAAGCATCTCAAAAACCTTCTCTTACACTCTTAACCACAAGATTAGGGTTTCTATCAAACTTATCTCTCAAAAGCAAGATTCAAGCCTTTTTCCAAGATAATCAAGAATTAAGTTTCCCAATCCAAGAACTCTCCAGCAAATCATCAAGGTTTCCTTTCTAAGGTATGCGTGTGTTCATTCATGGACTCCTTTCGTCCATGAAGTTCAAGAACCCCTTTCTAAAACTATATATTATGGTTTTCATGTTATGAATGGATTGTTGATCATGTTTATCTGTTGAATGATGCCAAGATAGAATCTTTATGTGTTATTATGAATCTATTACATCATATGAGTTGAAAACATATACGTTTGATTATTTATGATAAGTAATTGTATGATTTACACCTATGCCTAAGTTGTGCATGTAAGGTATTTGATAAAATACCTAAGAGACTAGAAATCATGCATTATAGCTAAATTGTGACTAAGGGAAGGATTCATGATAGGCATCTATGATTCAATGTCATCCATGTTTATAATATGTCTTGTGAACACTATTGGATTACTCATGAACTAGTCTTATGGAATTATGCTACGCTTACTTGCAAAACCCACTCATGTACAAGATGTAGAGTACCCATGTACTTCATGAAATTCCCCAAGTTATGATATTATGGATTGGGGTTATAATATGTAATGAGCATGATATTGAAAGCTATGCAAGTATATACATGTTGTATGAAATTCCCTTCCACAAAATAGATTGTTGAGAACCATGCTTAGAATGAAATCCCTTATTTATGATAATGTGGATTATAGACTCTACTCTTATGATCAAGTCAGTCATGTGTGTCAGCTTCCTTTCATCGAGTCCTGGAGGTACTTGTACCCAAAAAATATAGCTGTGTGCCTAAACCCATGTTATGTTTTCACGATACTCTCAGTCAAGCCATGATCTATAGAAATCAGTTAGTCATGTGACTCAGGAAAACTTAGTAATCTCAGTAGTTCAGTATTCTCAGTAATCTCGGTGCTCAGTAACCTCAGTAATCACAGTAAATCTCAGTAACTTCAGTACTATTAATCAGTCCTCAGAACTCATTATATTCCATCCGTCATCAGAATCCAGTAAACTTAGTTTTAGCTTCGCTAATAATACCTCTATTTCCAGTTTAGGTTAAATAGTATAGGTTCAGCAAATCAGTTCAGTTAAGTTATTTAGTTTAGCCTAGTTATTCAGTACAGTGTCTTTCAGATAAGAGTAGGATTCAACACTAAGTGAGCCTAGGGATGGGGACTCACCCTCTAGAATAAGACTGAGATTCCTAGAAGCAATCCCTAAGTTCAAAAACTACGTTGCCATCATAGGTACGATATGTGACCAATTAGATAGGACTGACATACTCAGGGGTAACCCATTAGCATATTTATATGTATAGGACTGATCCCAGGAGTCACCCGCTATATTAGGATTGACTCCATGGTAGATGTCTTTACTGGTGGCGCGGTACTGACACCCTTCCAGTCAGGGCAGAGATTAGTCCCCAGTCAGCTTAGCTTGGGGTATGTAATTTAGATGAAAATATCCCACAGTTTCAGTTACAGAATCAAGGCTTTGAAACGCAGTCAACTCAGTTTAGTAGTACAGATCCAGTACTGTTAGATTCAGTCAATGGTTATCATTATAAATAGACTTCAAGATCACCCATTAGCTAGGAATGATCTCAACTATGATTAATCAGTATCAAAATCATCAAATTTAAAGATCAGTCGCTAGATAGGACTGATCTCAGACTAAGTCAAATCATCCTTATTTTTTACTATACTCATGATCAACCGCTAGATAGGACTGATCTCAAATTCAGTTACTCTATATAAAATAGAACTCAGATAGTTCCATCAGAACTTAGACTATCAGATACAGTCACTCAGTATCAGTTACATCAGTTAGGCCGATCATCACAGTTATTTCAGTTATATCAATTTTCTAAACACATGTATCAGTCATATCAATTATCAACATTCATGATATCAGTATTCAACTTCAGGACTATCATACACAGTCAACCAGACCAGTTCTTCAAAATTCAAACTATTAGAAATAGTCGTTCATCTATTCAGTATCTCAGTATCAGTACACTCATGTTGTCAGTATTCAGACTCAGTAATCAGTATCTACACAGTTTAGTTACAGTTATGTATGCATGTATGTATTCTCACATTCATATTAGTCAGCATTGTTCATGCATATAACCCTTTTCATTTAACCTACCTCACTCGTATACTCAGTATATTCAGACGTACTGACGCATTTGCGCTATGATGCTTTCTCTTATGTTACACCATAGGTTCAGAGGCACGAGCTCCAGATTAGCAGTAGTATTCTAGTGTTCAAAGTTTGCAGTGAGTCTTTCTCATTCGAGGATGATATGATTATTGCTACATTTACTATTCAGTTGCTAGATAGATTTAGTTAGAGACATGTTCCTTCAACTCATTATTCAGTTCAGTTAGAGTCTTTCAGACTAGATGTCAGATTAGATATTCAGATCTCATTATTTTCAATATTTATGACTTATTTTGGTAGTGTTATACCTTTTTCAGACATTTTGTTATCAGACATTTATTCAGTTCGAACCTTATGGCCTTTCATGTTCATGTTTCCGTATTTTATGATATATTATGTAGTATAAAGGTACAGATATCAGTCTTGGGTTAGCTGATGGTCCTTTAGGGTCATAAGCACTGTGTATCATTTCGGTTCAGAAAATCGGGGTGTTACAAACTTGGTATCAGAGCCTAAGGTTCAATAGAGTCCTAGGAAGTCAGAAATCCACATCTAGTAGAGTCTTGTACATGCGTGTGTTGTGCACCACACTTATGTGCAGGAGGCTATGAGATATTTTAGGAATAGTTTCCCTTCTTTCAGTATTCATGTTGTACCAGTGAGCATAATCTCATTCTAATCCATTTGTCCCTTTCATCTATAGACATGCCTCCTAAGAGAAGAAACAGGAATCAGTCAGGCTCTCAGCCCAAAGACCCTTTAGGTGATTATGATTCTCGTGCGGAGTTCAGGGCCGTATTCACCACTCCTGCTCAGTCAATCGCTTCCTAGAATGAACGACCAACTATCATTCTGGCCAACCCAGTGGCCAATTCAGCTGTAGCTAGAATTTGGGACTTCACCTGAATGAATCCTCCTTCCTTCAAAGGGTCTAAGTCAGATGAGGACCCGCAGGAATTCCTAGATCAGGTTCAGAAGGTGATAGATGTTATGAGGGTTACTACTATTCAGAGTGTTGAGTTAGCCACATACCAATTATAGGATGTCTCTTATACTTGGTACAAGCAGTGGAAGTCGGAAAGGTTAGATGATGCAGGCCCTATAGAGTGGGAGGAGTTTACCTCTGCCTTCCTTGATAGATTCTTTCCGCTAAAGCTTAGAGAAACTAAGGTACTAGAGTTCAACAACCTGAGACAGGGCAGTATGACGGTAAAGGAGTATTCTCTCAAGTTTACTCCATTAGCCAGATATGCCCCTCATGTGGTTGCAGACGGTAGAGCTAAGATGAGTAAGTTCGTGTTAGGGGTGAATGATAGTATAGTAAACAAGTGTAGATCTTCTATATTGAATAGTGATATGACTTTATCCAGAATTATGACACATGCTCAGCAGATAGAGGAGCAGAAGATTAGGATGAGAGAGAGACAAAGTAAGAAAGCAAGGACAGGTAGTTTTAGCTATGCTCAGCCTAAGTCACAGGGTGGTAACTGTTCTTAGCATAGTCAAAAATTTTCAGTGCCAGCTCCATCCTCAACTAGTGTACCAGCACCTAAGTCCAGAAATGACCGTCATGATAGAGCGGCAGGCTCCGAGGCCTAGGGTAGTGAAAATAGAGGTCTTACTTATCCGCTTTACGAAGAGCGTGGTAAGAATCATCTAGGTGCATGTATGGAAGGCAGTGATGTATGATTTGGATGTGGAAAACTAGGCCACAGGATGCGAGAGTGTAGATTTTTAGAATAGAGGGGTAGGGAGTTGCGTCAGTAAGGTACCAACAGTGGTCAGCGTCAGAATAAACTTTATGCACTCCAGACCCATCCTAATCTAGAAAGTTTCCTTGACTTAGATTCGTGTATGTTACCAGTCTTTCATGTTCATAGTATGCATTGTTAGATATCTTTCTCTCATTCGAGCATATGTTTTAGTATGAGTTAGCTAGTAAAGCCAACAAGTTAGTTTAGCAATCGAGCAGTCAGATTTTTATAGCTTGTTTTCTCATCCTTGCATCTATTCATGCTATCCAAAATCTTAGAGAATGTAACTATTTCAAGGTATAACCTCCTAGTAGTTTCAAGTTTAGTTCATCTCATGCATCATGTATTAGTTTCAGAATTCCAAAGTTTAGTTATAATCTAGTTCGTAGATGCCCTGTGCATCACCCAGTATCTCCGTAAGGTAAGCATTCTTAGAGGGACATAGTGTCCCAAGGGGGATATACCCTACTTTCTCTTAACTCACTCATGCCTTAGATCCTTTAATTTCTCCTTGCATAACGAATTCAGTCTAGAATAGATGGTACTCATAAGTTGACCTTCAAGTTAGACCTCAGTTGTAAGTCAAGTATTCAGAGGTTCAGTTCAGTTCATGATGGTCAGTCCATATATCATGTAGAAGAATCAGTCATGTTCTCATGTTTCAGTTCAATCTTAGTGCCTTTACCATTGTATGTTCAGTCGCATGTTCGTGAGTCAGTTCAGTCATGTATTCACGCATCAAATATTTGTGGTCATCTTATCAGTACTTTCAGTCATGCATTCACATATTATGTCAGTCATATAATCCTGCATTAGATATGCATGGATTCAACTTATCAGTTAAGCATTAGATATGCATTCTCAGTTTGAGAAACTTAGTTTATCGGAACACTCAGTCCTACATTTATAAATAAGCTACCCATGCATTAGATATGCATATACAGTATGATATGCTCAGTTCTCAGTCATGTCAGCTATGAAATCATGATCAATCATTCATACTATATATGCGTCATTTTATCTTTTATCCCCTCTCAAGCAGTCATCATTCGAGGAAGAATGTTTTCAAGGGGGAGATATTGTAATACCCCAAAAAATCCAAACCACTATTAGAGCCATGTACCAAGCTCATGCATAGTACATCATGGTTCTTTTATAGTTTTATGAGTAAGTTAGATGTAATTAAGGCTTCAAATAACTCCCAGCTATCAGACGAACCAAAACATTCTTTACCGATTGAATTCTAGAGAAGAATATTAGTATAGTCAACTTCAAACAATAATATCTCTCATTATACTTGGAATTTTTGGGCTCATGACCTATCAACAGATAGATAGGTCATTGTAAGTATATTTTTTCCAGCAATTCAAGGGAGTTTTTGCAAGGGTATTTTGGTCATTTCCTTCACCTTCCACAACTCATAACCCTAAAGAGGCATAATTTTTTCCATTTTTCTTCAGTTAAGCATCTCAATAACCCTCTCTTACACTCTCAACCACAAGATTAGGATTTCCATCAAACTCATCTCTCAAAAGCAAGATTCAAGCCTTTTTCCAAGATAATCAAGAATTAAATTTCCCAATCCAAGAACTCTCCAGCAAATCATCAAGGTTTCTTTTCTAAGGTATGCGTGTTTTCATTCATGGACTACTTTCATCCATGAAGTTCAAGAACCCTTTTATAAAAATATATATTATGGTTTTCATGTTATGAATGGATTGTTGATCATGTTTATGTGTTGAATGATGCCAAGATAGAATCTTTATGTGTTATTATGAATCTATGACATCATATGAGTTCAAAACAAGTTTCATTATTTATGATGAGTAATTGTATGATTTATACCTATGCCTAAATTGTGCATGTAAGGTGTTTGATAAAATACCTAAGAGACTAGAAATCATGCATTATAGCTAAATTGTGACTAAGTGAAGGATTCATGATAGTCCTCTATGATTCAATGTCATCCATGTTAATAATGTGTCTTGTGAACACTGTTGGATTACTCATGAACTAGTCTTATGGAATTATTTTATGCTTACTTGCAAAACCAACTCATGTACAAGATGTAGAATACCCATGTACTTCATGAAATTCCCCAAGTTATGATATTATTGATTGTGGTTGTTATATGTAATGAGCATGATATTGAAATCTATGCAAGTATATACATGCTGTATGAAATTCCCTTCCACGAAATAGATTATTGAGAATCATGCTTAGTATGAAATCCCTTATTTATGATATTGTGGATTATGGACTCTACTCTTATGATCAAGTCAGTTATGTGTGTCAGTTTCCTTCCATCGAGTCCTGGGGGTACTTGTACCCAAAAAATATAGTTGTGTGCCTAGACCCACGTCATGTTTTCCCAATACTCTCAGTCAAGCCATGATCTATAGAAATCAGTCAGTCATGTGACTCAGGAAAACTCAAAAATCTCAGTAGTTCAGTATTCTCAGTAATCTCAGTGCTCAGTAACCTCAATAATCATAGTAAATCTCAGTAACTTCAGTACTCTTAATCATTCCTCAGAACTCATTATATTCCATCAGTCATCAAAATCCAGTAAACTCAGTTTTAGCTCTGCTAACAATACCACTATTTTCAGTTCAGTTAAGCAGTATCAGTTCAGTAAATCTGTTTAGTTAAGTTATTTAGTTCATCCCAGTTATTCGATTCAGTGTCTTCATATAGGAGTAGGATTTAGCACCGAGTGAGCCTAGGGATGGGGACTCACCCGCTAGAATAGCACTAAGATCCCTAGAAGCAATCCCTAAGTTCCAGAACTATGTTGCCAGCGTAGGTATGAGATGTCACCTGTTAGATAGGACTGACATACTCAGGGGTCACCCGTTAGCACATTTATATGTATAGGACTGATCCCATGAGTCACCCGCTAGATTAGGACTGACTCTATAGCAGATGTCTTTACTGGTGGAGCGGTACTGACACCTTTCAAGTCAGGGAAGAGATTGGACCCTAGTCAGCTTAGCTTGGGGCATGTCAGTTAGATGAACACATCCCACAGTGTCAGTTACAGAATTAGAGCTTTTAGACATAGTGAACTCAGCTTAGTAGTACAGATTCAGTACTGTTAGATAGAGTCAATGCTTATCATTGTAAATAGACTTCAAGATCACCCATTAGCTAGGACTGATCTCAACTATGATTAATCAGTATCAGAATTATCAGATTTAAAGATCACCCGCTAGATAGAACTGATCTCAGACTAAGTCAAATCATACTTTTTTTCACTATACTCATGATCACCCGCTAGATAAGACTGATCTCAAATTTAGTTACTCCGTATAAAATAGAACTCATATAGTTCCATCAGAACTTAGACTATCAGATATTGTCGCTCAGTATCAGTTACAGCGGTTAGGCCAATCATCACAGTTATATCAGTTATATCAATTTTCTGAACTCATGTATCATTCATATCAGTTATCAGAATTCATCATATCAGTATTCAGCTTCAGTACTGTCAGACACAGTCAACCATACCAGTTCTTCATAATTCAAACTATCAGAAATAGTCCTTCATCTATTCAGTATCTCAGTATCAGTACACTCATGTTGTCAGTATTCAGACTCAGTAATCAGTATCTCCGCGAGTTTAGTTACAGTTATATATGAATGTATGTATTCTCATGTTCATATTAGTCTGCATTATTCATGCATATAACCCTTTGCATTTAACCTACCTCACTCGTATACTCAGTACATTCATACGTACTGACGCATTTGCACTTTGGTGCTTTCTCTTATGTTACACTATAGGTTCAGAGGCACGAGCTCCAGATTAGCAGTAGCATTCCAGTGTTCAGAGTTTGCAGTGAGTCTTTCTCATTCGAGTACGATATGATTATTGCTATATTTACTATTTAGTTGCTAAATAAAGTTAGTTGGTGACATATTCCTTTAACTCCTTATTCAGTTCAGTTGGAGGCTTTCATACTAGATGTCAAATTAGATATTTAGATCTCATTATTTTCAGTATTTATGACTTATTTTGGTATTGTTATACTTTTTTCAGACATTTTGTTATCAGATGTTTATTCAGTTTGAACCTTATGGCCTTTCATGTTCATGTTTCCATATTTTATGATATATTATGCAGTATACAGGTACAGATATCAGTCATGGGTTAGTTGGTGGTCTTTCAGGGTCATGGGCACCGTGTAGCATTCTGGTTCAGAAAATTGAGGTGTTATATTTTTCTTCCGTAAAAATAGCACAGGGGAACCCCAAGGAGAGACGCTGGGACTTATGAAAATCTTTGAGTTTCTATTTCAACTCCTTAAGTTTCTCGAGTGCCATACGGTAGGGAGGAATAGAAATGGGTTGGGTGTAGGGAAGAAGATCAATCCTGAACTCTATCTCTCTATCGGAAGGTATCCTTGGAAGATCTTCCAGAAACACGTCAAGAAACTCATTAACAATGTTGATTGATTAGAGAGTTGGAGTCTCATACTTAGTGTCTTTGACTCTAACCAAATGATATATGCAACCTTTGGAAATAAGCTTTTTGGCTTTGAGATATGAGATAAAATGACTCCTAGGGGATACAGAATTTTTGAACCATTCTAAAACTGGCTCACCAGAAAGATGAAATTTGACCATATGGGAACGACAATCTATAGATTTATAGCAAGAGTGAAGCCAATCCATACCCCGGATAATATCAAAATCCTCCATGTCTAACTCTATCAGATCAGCAAACATGACTATATAATATGGACCATGATTTCGATGCGTTGATAATCCCAAAGCCATAAATCCTATTCCAATATATCATGTTAATTATTTGCATAGTATGTGAATCCATTCAAGCTTGAATTTAGACCATAGAGGTCCTTCAACTCAAGGACGAGTTGAAAACTACTGCGACCGATTAAGCTTAAGTGGACATTATAGTTTGTGCCAACTTCTATCGACCATGACTCTTTTTATATGTCGAATTAGAAATCCTACTATGTGTAAAATTATAGGTTCCCGAGTTATCTTTTCAACGATACCAATTTTGCTAAAATCCGACACCCGAGCAATAAGTTATGGCCTTTCAAAGTTATATGTGTCACCTAACCAATCGCCCATGGCCACTGGAAAGTATAGGCGATAGCCTAGGAGGAGCCTATGTAAACATAGGCGATGGAATGGGTGGCGCCTATGTAATGATTTCAAGTGACTTAAACACTCCATTTTTGGGGCAAAATTGTCCTTTTCCACCCTTACTCAGCCCTAAAACACGAAATTCAGTTCCAAGGACCCCAAAATACACCTTCTTTCATCAGAAGTGCTCAAGTATTCTCCTTAGGGTTTCAAAATAAAAACTCAAGCAACTCAAGATTCAACCGGGGGTTTTAGAAACTAATTGCATATTTGGAATCCTCTCAACGTAGGCTTCAAGAAGCACCTAATATTCATAGAAATCGAGGTATGTGGGGTTATCTCAAAAATCTCATGGGCTGTAAAAATTCATGTTTTCAAATGGGGGTTTTGAAATTACGAATATGATTATGTTTTAAACGTTTTATAATATTTATTTGGCCCTTAGCAATACTCCCAAAGTGATTTTCTATATGATATATGTATATGCATGTATTCCAAAAATATGTTAACTTGAGAGCATGAATGATATGAAATTTCCTCTCTTGATGTGAATTTGTTTTAAATGTTCATATGATGTAAATTATTTGAAAACATCTTGAAGAGCATGACATGAAATGTTTTAAGAATTGATATGATTTTGACTTGAAAATGAGAAGGTTATTCATGTTGAATACAATGGTTGAATGATAATAATGATGTGATATTGATGGCTTACAAGTCGGGTATGACGATACCCTATAGAATATGATATGTGATTAAATCAGATGAAATTTGAATGCATTAATTTTACACGAGATAGGTGGATGCCCGAAGAAGGCGTTTGAGTGTAAGGGATCATTGCTGGAAACCGTGTTTTCCAACATGGGAACTTAGTACCATGTGTTGTGATCTTGCGTACCTGACTTTATGTCATTCCCAAATTGGGACTATGGTTAGGAGCCCTGCTTTGTGATCTTGTGCACTACCATTGGGTCGAGACACCCTGTTGTGTGATCTTGTGTGTCTTCCCCTCACTTATACTCTAATCTTGGCGGCAACCGAGGTTTGACAGTTGGTGTAAATGTGATATGTAGGGTATTCCACCTAGCTCAGTTGCATTGCATTATTGTTGAAAACAATTACATTATGCCCATGTGTTTTCAAATGATTTGATATGAAACTGCTTTATGATGGCTCTCAACTATATTTTGTAAAAATATTATGTTTTTTTTATATCTCTGCATACCAGTACTTTGGTATTGACCCCCTTCCTTCCCAGGTTCGGAGGCACAGTCTAGGGGTCCAGAAAATCAGTAAATTTCCTCAGATAGATTCGCAGAGTCACTTGGAGAGCCTTCTATATTTTGGAAGGCCTGATATCTGGCATTTTCATTTATCATTTATTAGTTTGGGTCTACTGGGGGCCTTGTCCTAGTTTTCAAATAGATATTTGTTTCAGTTCATGTAGTAGAGATTTCGCAGACGATTTTAGAGATGTTGATTGAGATTGTGGGACATTGTTTCCCCATTATTGTTTGCATATGATTCTTGACTATGTTTCCGTTATATTTTGTATCTTCCATATTTCTTTTATCATATGAATTATGTGCATGATTACAAGACCGATAGGGATGTTTCGGACCTTATGGTTTGGAATACTCATCACGGCCAGGGCCTCGGTTCAGGTCATGACAAACTTGGTATCAAAGCACAGTTCATGCTCCCAGGGTGTCTGCGAAATTGTGTCAGGTAGAGTCTGGCTCATAGGTTTATAGTGCAACACACATATAAGCAGGAGGCTACTAGGCGTTTAGGAACGTCTCTCTTTCTTCATATTCTAGTTCATGCAATAGAGTCAGAATGTTCCTCTTTCATACTCAAATTTGTGCTACGGTGTCGCCCATACAAAAATAACAGTCATCCCAATTCTTTTCTTACTTGGACATTCTCATACATGTCTCATCATTGGGCGGATTCAAGTACAAATGTTTAGAGTCTAAATGGTATGGTTCGTTCTGATCGAATCATATAAGATTTTTGCAAGGACTTAAGAAGTGTCCGTTAGTGCTTCAGAGTGTGTTGGTTCTAGTGTGAACCTTGATTTTGATGAAATCATGCTTTTCAGCCTGCAGTATTAAGTGTATTTAGTTCTTTTCAGAACTTATGTTGCCAGTGTCACGCTCAGAGGTAATAAGGTGTAGCAGAATATTGGAACTGTATTTCCACCCGAATAGTAGTGTGTGTTAAAGTGTTGTTGTGATGACCTATTGGTAATGAAATTAGACCAAGAAGTTGGTGATGTGAAGTCACAAAGTTAGAAGTCAGAGTGAGGATGATTTACCCCTTTATAGTGATAAACTAATTTGGTAGCTAGCAGCATGTGTGGACAGTATGGTAGTCCATGGAGGAAGTGTTTTACTCTGATTTTATTTCTACAGAGTAAGATATGTATTCTTAGTTCATTGAATATTGCGTATTAAATCTCTATATCATGAAATATTGTCATCAAAGTGTTGTTGAAAAATAAAGTCTATTGAAGCCGTGTGAGGCCTATTTCGATTCACTAGCAACTTGTTGTCCAACTTGTGGTTCTTGTGTAGATTTAATGTATGTATAGCTGAATATGGATGCATGAGATTGGTCTGGTAAAGAGATGATTCGTCCTTGTGTGTTAGTTTAGTAGAAGGTAGAGAAGGAGTTGTTAGTTAGGGTGATTTGTCGGTTGCTTAAAGTGTGAAAATGGCTATATTAGCCAGTAAGTTGTAAGAATAGACTCATGGTTGTTTGTTGAATTTGAAGGTAGTCTAAATGTATGTTTGGGTAAGTAAGTATGAGGTGAGAAATCCGTATAAGTAGAAAAGATTGTATGGGGTTATAATATAAGGATAAGGTTGACCATCTCTATTATGAGGCTTTAACCCCCTTGACCCTCTTTTCATTGGTAGTTGTAAACTAGTGCTACTTGTGAGAAGGTATGTAGTATATTTTTGAGATATTTGGGTAGAATGTCCCAATTTGATGGATTAGTATATTTATATTATGTTGCATTCTTCATTGGTGGTAGATGATTGATACTAAACTATAGGCATGAATTTAAATGGTGTGGTGGTAAATAGTGGCAAGAGTTTGATGATGCATGTTTTGTGGGATTAAGTTAGTAGGCTTGAGGTGCTGAAATAGTATATGTTAATGGATTATGATAAAGGAAAACCGTTAGGTCATGATCGATTATCGTGGTTATGAAGTTCTAGTGCACTAGTGTTACGTGATATTTATTTATAGTTTCCAAGTGAAAATTTTGTGTAAGGTTGGGTTGTAAATCATGTTTAGCACTAGACATTAAGTTTGAACAGTTGAAGTTCATAAAGGTGGATGTGATGATTTATTGATCAATGATGTTAGTTATATGAAAGTGATCTAATAGGCTTGAACGGTGTATGAAATGGCTTAAGTTTAAATTGATTTGTAATGAAGTATAATGTTGTAGGTATGGTGTAGAAGTATTCCAAGGTGATATGAGGTTACGGCATATTTTTCTAAGACTATAACATAATTTGTGTGGCTAGTGGTACCATTGAATTGTTAAGTGGAGAAAGACTATTTAGATGGTATATGGTGATCTAAATAGCCATGTTAAGTGTTAGAATCTAGGTTTGAGTTTTGAAGGTTGAACCGATAGAAATAAGTGTGCAAACTAATGTATCCCAGAAGGTAGTCATTCGGGTTAAGTTCTATGATATGCATGCATTGTCATTTTTTTTACCCTAGAGTGTTGTAAGTGTAGTTCAGTTAGAATCTGGTGAAGGATCTCCCAAACTCTAGATGATGACGTGAATCTAAGGGGGAGATGATAGAATGAATGACCAAGTAAGGCTCTCAAATTCTAGTAGTGATGCAGTATGATTTAGAACATCAGAAAGTAAGGGTGAATCTCAACCCATTCCTACCTCAATATTCTTTTTTTTTAGTTATCCGGATACTTACTCATGCCTTACGATTCAGTTCCGTGATGATAGTTCATGATTCCGGTATATGATAGAGAGTCACGTACTCTTCCAGTTCTAAGATAATGAGTTCTAGTTCATTAAAGTAGTCGGAATCACATTCCTTATGTTATGAACTCTAGTTGAGGTCATGCAACTCATGACGTATGTACTCACTCTTATATTGTGCTTAGTCCTGTATAAAAACCTTTTCATGCTTCAGGATCTTATGTTTTAACCTTTTAGTGACCCTCCCTATGCAATGATAGTGGTGACAATGTAAATGTTCTTGTTGATGGAAGATCATAGTATGCTTGCTTAGATAAGGCCATAAGTATGAAGTAAGAGTTGGGGCCAAGTCTTTGATACATGTGATGGTTAGTGGAAAAGTTGGTGTGTGTATGTTTTTAGGATAGTGCGTAAGAGTTATATTGATAATAATTTAGAAACCATGTGAAGCATGTATTTATGGGTGATTGACTTGGAGTTAACATGTGGTTATAAATTAGGCTTGAATGACGTTTAAGGATTATAGTGGAAGGTCGCAATATGCATTAGCGACTTCATATTAAGAGTTCAAAATAGTCATTGAAGTGGTAAGGCATGTTATACTTAGGATGTGATCTTTAAGGGAGATATAGAAGATTGCATCATATGGTTTAGAATAATAGCGTGGTCTGGCATGTTGTATTTTTGTGACTTAGAGTTAGGCTTGATCATGGCGAAGGGATTAAGTTATTTCCGACATTAGTAGAAAGATTTGTCAATGCTCATATGAGAATTTTTCGCTGAGTTGAATGAATATGATATTTAAGGAGAATAGTATAGTTAACTGATATTCGAGAAGTGTGCTAAGGTTGAAAGTAAGAAGTTGTAATGCCAAAGGCCTGGTAATTCTATCCTAATACAGGAGTTATATGCCTATGTTCCAGACTGCAGAGTAATGTTAATGTTAGGATCCTATAGTCAGATGTCTTGTATGACTCATACCCAAAAATCTCAGATATGTTACTATTCCAAGATAGAGTATACTAGTAGTTGTGAGTATAACCTATTTCATGCGTCATGTACTAGATTCAGACTCCAGATGTTCAGTTATGACTCACTTTATAGGTGCCTAGTGCATAGCCTCAATCTTTCCGAGTATCTTAGTGATTTGAGCATTCATAGAAGGACATAGTGTCCCAAGGGGGAGATACTCCCATTCAGTTGCATGCATAGATTCTTATTACAAGTTTCGCACCAGTTATCATTGCATATTCAGTCATACGTCATACGTCATACGTCAATTCAGTCAGATATGCATGCATTAGAAATGCATGATCAATAGAAAAGCTCAGCTTATCAGTGTATTCAGTTCTGCGTTCATGAGAACAACTCAGTAGCAAATCCATGCATCAGATATGCATGATTCATTATGAGAATTCAGCCTATGAGTCGCTTCAGTTGTGTATTCCATGCATCAGATATGCACGTCCGGTATAAGAATTCAGAACATCAGTAGTTCCAGTCTTATAGTCATGTTTCAGATCAGTGTATTCTTAGAGAAATATATCATGTCTGCGTTATTCCATACCTCTAAGCTTCAATATATTCCTACCCATCATTTGAGGACGAATGATCCAAAGGGGGAGATAATGTAATACCCCGTATTTTTGGGCTACAATATGGACCATGATTTCGATGCGTTGATAATCCTGAAGACATAAATCCTATGCCAATATGGCATGTTAATTATTTGTGTAGTATGTGAATCCATTCAAGCTTGAATTTAGACCATAGAGGTCCTTCAACTCAAGGATGAGTTGAAGACTACTTCGACCGATTAAGCTTAAGTGGACATTATAGTTTGTGCCAACTTCTATCGACCATGACTCTTTATATATATTGAATTAGAAAGCCTACTATGTGTAAAATGATAGGTTCCCGAGTTAGCTTTCCAACGATACCAATTTTGCTAAAATTCGACACCCGATCAAGAAGTTATGGCCTTTCAAAGTGATATGTGTCGCCTAACCAATCGCCCATGGCCACTGGAAAGCATAGGCGATAGCCTAGGAGGCGCATAGGTAAACATAGGTGATGGAATGGGCGGCGCCTATGTAAAGATTTCAAGTGACTTAAACACTCCATTTTTAGGGGAAAATGGTCTTTTTCCACCCTTACTCAGCCCTAAAACACGAAATTCAGTTCCAAGGACCCCAAAATACACCTTCTTTCATCAAAAGTGCTCAAGAATTCTCCTTAGGGTTTCAAAATAAAAATCCAAGCAACTCAAGATTCAACCGGGGGTTTTAGAAACTAATTGCATATTTGGAATCCTCTCAACATAGGCTTCAAGAAGCACCTAATATTTGTAGCAATCGAGGTACGTGGGGTTATATCAAAAATCTCATGGGCTTTAAAAATTCATGTTTTCAAATGGGGGTTTTGAAATTACGAATATGATTATGTTTTAAACGTTTTATAATATTGATTTGTCCCTTAGGCCTACTCCCAAAGTGATTTGCTATATGATATATGTATATGCATGTATTCCGAAAAGATGTTAACTTGAGACCATGAATGATATGAAATTTCCTCTATTGATGTGAATTTGTTTTAAATGTTCATATGATGTAAATTGTTTGAAAACATCTTGAAGAGCATGACATGAAATGTTTTGAGAGTTGATATGATTTTGACTTGAAAACGAGATGGTTATTCATGTTGAATACAATGGTTGAATGAGAAGAATGATGTGATATTGATGGCTTGCAAGTCGGGTACGACGGTACCCTACAGAATATGATATGTGATTAAATCAGATGAAATTTGAATACATTAATTTTACACGAGAGAGATGGATGCCGGAAGAAGGTATTTGAGTGTAAGGGCTCATCGCTAGAAACCGTGTTTGCCGACATGGGAACTTGGTACCATGCTTTGTGATCTTGCGTTCCTGACTTTATGTCATTCCCAAATTGGGACTATGGTTAGGAGCCCTGCTTTGTGATCTTGTGCACTACCATTGGGTCGAGACACCCTGCTATATGATCTTGTATGTCTTCCCCTCACCTATAATCTAATATTGGTGGCAACCGAGGTTTGACAGTTGGTGTAAATGTGATATGTAGGGTATTCCACCTAGCTCAGGTGCATTGCATTGTTGTTGAAAACAATTACATTATGCCCGTGTGTTTTCAAATGATTTGATATGAAACTGCTTTATGATGGCTCTCAACTATATTTTGTAAAAATATTATGTTTTGTTTTGATATCTCTGCGTACCATTACTTTTGTATTGAACCCCTTCACTCTCCGATTCGAAGGCACAGTCTAGGGGTCCAGAAAATCAGTAGATTTCCTCAGACAGATTCCCAGAGTCACTTGGTGAGCCTTTTATCTTTCGGAAGGCCTAATATCTCGCAGTTTGATTTATCATTTATTAGTTTGGGTCTACTGGGGACCTTGTCCCAGTTTTCAGATAGATATTTTTTTCAATTCATGTAGCATAGATTTCGCAGACGATTTTAGAGATGTTGATTGAGATTGGGGGACATTGTTTCCCCATTATTGTTCACATATGATTATTTACATGTTTTCGTTATATTGTGTATCTACTGCATTTCTTTTATCCTATGAATTATGTGCATGATTACCTGACAGATAAGGGTGTTTTGGACCTTATGGTTCGAAATACTCGTCACGACCAGGGCCCCAGTTCGGGTCATGACAGAAGGACTGTAACAGGACACTTTTTATACACTTTCTGGGAAATAATAGATTCACCCACTAGGGTATAAACTAGGATAATCTCGGGAATATTTTTGGGATACTCCTCAAAGTTCACAGCAACCAGTGGGGTCACATAAGAAAAATTTGACCCGGGATCCAATAGCACGTAAACCTCAAAACGGAAAACATGGAGAGTACCAGTAACAACATCTGGAGATTACACCTGCTCCTGGAGGGATAGAAAAGCATAGAACCAGTTCTGGCGCTGACCGCCAGCGGTGCTAGAAGAAGGGCCCTGAGTAGGGCCTGACGAGTTACCGAAGCTGGAGCACTAGCTGTCTAAGTCTGGGGGCAAATATCACTTTTCCCCTGCCTAGCATGCGGGCACACTCTAAGTCTGTGACCCAGGTCACCACACCCAAATTATCCTCTCTTCTCACTCCAACACTCACTCAGATGGGTCCTACCATACTTAGCACACAGAGGATAATTAGGCCTGCTACCAACACTATGATGAGACCTAGATATAGATGGACTATTTCCTTGCTCCTGCCTGCCTCCAGAAGCGGGACCGCTAGCTAACGATGGTGCTGGCATAGATGAACGGATCTGAAATTGAGCGTGATTCCCTCCCTTAGACCTGGTCTAACCATAATCATGCTACTCAGATCTAGCCCTCTTATTTCCCCTGACTCTGTCTCTCTCCCTGAGCTTGTCTACTTCAATCTACTGGGCATAAAGCATGAACCTAGCCAGATCCATATCCCTATTTAACATAGAAGTCCTTCACTCCTTCAACACTAAACCCGAAACACCTGTCACGAACTTGCTTATGCTAGAGCGAGCATCAGCAATCAAGTTAGAAGCATATTTGGCCAATTGGTTGAACTTTAAGCAGTACTCCTTAACAGTCATGGAGCCCTTCCTCAAATTCATAAACTCCTTTACTCTCGTCTCTCTCATCTCCAATAGAAAGAACTTATCCAGGAACGCATCCTGGAATACTTGCCAAGTCATAGAGGCAATACCCTCTTCTCTCTCCTTCTTTTATGCAATAACCCAGTCATGAGCAATGTCTTTCAACCTTTGGGATGCCATATCAACACTTTCTTACTCAGATATGTACATCACCCGCGTAATCTTCCTCACCTCCTCAAGAAATAACTGTGGGCCTTCACCTGCCTTTGACCCATAAAACTCAGGTGGATTCATCCATATAAAATCATGAATTCTAGCAGCAGCTGAGTCACCTACCTACTGAGGTGGAACTGGGGCCTGATTTGCCTGAACATTGGCGGTAATAGCTTGGGCCAGCACCTGAAAGGCTGCCCGGAACTCAGCGTGGGATACATTTGCATTAAGGGGATCAGCGGGTTGAGGTTACTGATTATTGTTATTTCTACGACCTCGATGAGGAGGCATTTTCTGAAGCAAGAGAGAACAAATCAATACCTGAGAGAGACAACTTTAAGAACGATGGACTTGAAAGAAAGAAATAACTTTTTCCTAAAAATTCTCGTAGCCTCTTGATCATAGATGTGGTGCGCTACACACCTATGATCAAGACTCTACTTAACGTGGCTTGTCAGACTCCCGAGGACTTCTTAAACCTTAGGCTCTGATACCAAGTTTGTAACGCCCCAAAAATGGGTCCTGAGATGTCACACGGTGCTTAAGGCTATAAGTAGCCCCAAGCTAACCCTTTGATCCTACTAACATATCTAAACACTTAAATAAAGATGTTGAAAGCAATATCATGAAAACCCATTATATTAAGTCTAAATAAAATGCGGATAAGTACTGTAAAACTAATAAAATACGGAACCTCTAACAATTCTGACAAATCCAGCCTGTCAAGCCTCTACAATTCAATGTACTATTGAGCCATTGGGATAGACCCCAACTGACTCAAACTCAAAGGAACAAAAGTAATCAACTCATAATGAAACTAAAAGTCTAAATAACACGTCCTCGAATCATGAGGACTCACCACTACATAAGATATATATCAACGTGCTTCGGAATCACTATCGAGGATGGAATTGAGCACCTGAACCTACATTATGAAAAAATGTAGCCCAAATACGACTATGTAGGAGGTTAGTACCATGGAAAATGTACCGATTATATGGGGGGGTGTGCAATTTCAATAATAAAATGACTCACTTAGCTTGAATTAACCCATCATAATCATGGATGAATAATACATATAAAGTAAAACAAGTGAGTCATTACAATAAATTCTCAATTCACTTTCTTCTCGGTTTCAAACTTGTAAAGTAATCAAGTCTTAAAACAGCTCTCTTTAGAGCATACATTTCAATCTTTCAAAAACAAAAAACTATCTCAGAAATCATAGTTTTCAAACCATACACACGTATCTTAGATAGAGTAGAGACACACTATGGGAGTTTCTCATAACCGACATAAACCATGTGAGCTACATGGAGTCCAACGTCCAACCCACGTTGGGGAGAATCGTCCTATCCTTGCCATTGGAGTAGGACTTTAATAATTGTTTCATTCACTAGTGATCAGTATATCAGCCTCAGGATCACATCCTACGAGGAAACGTAGTTCTAGGGAAGTACCACACTTCCCTACTCGGTTCTAAATACTACTCCTGGACTTAGCTCAGAATTTTTAAAAGACAATCCACCTTACATAATTCAATACTTTGCATTGGGAGCCAATATGCTACCTTTTTTTATCATAATTCAATCAAATGGTGTGGATTTCTTTTCTTACTTGGGTTCAAAATCAACTCTTTCACGACCGAAAAGGTCAAATGTTTCTACATCATGTCAATTCATTCAATTCTCAAGATGCTTATAACATATGATTTCTCAAAAATAACAATCTCAAATAGGGTTCAAAGACCCATATATCGATATCACAAGAAAACCTTCAAGATTTACGCTTTATATCGTAGACATATATATAAATCACTTTAAATCTGAAAATGTCAGCTTTATGTATAACCATATCAACATTCTCATGAAAGCAATATAATGTATAAATTCATACTTCAAATTCATAGGAAAAAGGTATAAAATCATGTAATCTTCGTAAAATAAAATCAACTTTGGTCACAAGAACGAAAGAGTGTTCTTGTTGAAAAACCCCACATACCTTTATGGTAACGAAATTGTTGAAAGATTGGACCTTCAATCTTGATTGTGTAAACCTAGTTGTTTTGCTCCTATCGTGCTCTTGGATGATGTGGTTAAACTGACAATAGGGTTATAATGTGATTAGGAACAGTTAAATTCATAAGGTTAAGTTTAGGGACGTGTAAGGAGTGTTAAAAGACTAAGTTGTCCTCGAAATAACTCAAAAATAGAGTATTTTCGTTGATGGAACCCTAAGTGTGCGTCGCACACCTTATCGCATATGATAAGGTATGCGCCATACATATTATCGCACAAGCTAAGGTATGCATCACACACCTTATCATACACTTAAGGGTGTGCGTCACACAACCTGTCGCACACCCATTGCAGTAGCCATGTGTGATTGGTTAGGCGACGTACTCCACTTTGCAAAGCCATAACTTCTTGCTTGGGTGTTGGATTTTGGTGAAATTGGTATCGTTGAAAATCTAATCCGATTATCTAAAATTTGGTGGGTTGAAATATACAAGAATACCAAATATTCATCAAGTTATGCTCGTTCAAAGATGACCCTTGCGAAATCAAACACTAAAACTTGATGGATTCAAAAACTCTTAGCTTGCATTACCTTAAGTGATTCATATGAATACATTTAACACATCATATGATTCTTCTCACTAGGATACTCATGGTAAGTCATGTCCTAAAATACGAATTACATGATAGGAGGTTTCACATGCAGGAACAACGGTTCGTGTTCCATCTTAGAAATGTACGGGGTATTACATTATGCCAGTACAAGGGTTAGCTTGGGATCACTTATGGTCTTAAGCACCATGTGATGAATAAGGGGTAGTCTCAGGTCATTACACATTGTTATTCAGTCAGTTACTATGATTAGTTGATTTATCAATTAAACATAGCTTAGCCTAGTATACGCGTCAATCAGTTATTAGTAACACTTAGCATCGAGAGAACATAGGGATGGTATCTCCCCCATCAATTTAGTAATTAGGCACTAGTAGAATTCTCTAAGTTCCAAACCTATGGCACCACCATAGATTTTGATAGGTCACGCGTCAGTTAGGCATGACACCCTCATCCTTTGGGATATCTACCTTGTGAAATCCACATCGCCAGTTAATATTTGTACCCTTGGCAATGTACCAGCACACTTTCAATTGGGGTTACAAGTTAGAACCTAATAGCATATTAGGGCATGTCTGTTTTATCTATCTCTCAAAGTATCAGTGTAGTATTCAGTACAGAATTTAGTTCAGGTTTGTTTGACCAAGTCATACCGATTTCCAATTATTCAGTCATAAGATTTTAGTATTTCAGTTTATAGATTATTTAAAAAATTGTGTATGCTTGGTCTTGCATTCTAAGATATCTCAGTTTTACATGCATTCATGTTCATTTATCTCATGCTATTTAGTCCGTCATTATTTTATGCACAGTTAGCCCATGTATTTTAGCCTAACCTCATCTCATATACTAGTACATTCAAAGTACTTACCATATACCCTTCTTTGCGCTATGATCTTTAATATCATTGATTTGGATGCTCAATTTCCTGATCATACCTAGATCGTCCAGCATTACGCAGCAGGAGCAGTGGTAAGTCCTCGTCCTTCAAGGACAAATTTATCTTTTATTCAGTTATTTTAGCATTTGTTTTACTTAGTCGATTGGAGTTAGTTGGGAGTGTGTCCCCACAACTTCACATTCATTCAGTTAGAGGTTTTTCATACATTCATACAGTCAGTTAGATAGCTAGTTAGTTTATCATTATTGTCAGTTGCATTTCAGTATTTTTATTAGATGTTTACAGGTTTGTGATTGAATCTTCTTTCAGTATTAAGATTGATCTTTCCTTATTATTTTATCTTCCACGTATATGTTTTATTACCATATTACTTAGTGATCTTAGCAGGTACCAGCTCATGGGTTAGCTTATGGTCACTTATGACCTTAAGCACCTTTGTCACGACTAGTGGGTATCCTAGGGTCGTGACATTTATATGAATGGTGCTTATGGTAGTATTTTAAGGGGTCTCATGAGCCTTCATGGTTCGGGATGCCATCGTAGCTAGGTCCCCAGCTTGGGTCATGACAAGTTTGGTATCAGAGCATGATTTAGGGTCCCAGGGTTTCTATGAAGCCATATCGAGTAGAGTCCTTTTTATGGGTGTGTATCACACCATAATTATAAGGAAAAAGCTACCAGTAATTTATGAATGTTTTTCTTTTCTTCATGTTCTAGATCATGTTATATGTTCTAAGTTATTCCTAAATCATGACTTTCCATGTTTTAGATCATGCCTCCACATTGATCCAATGGTCAGAAAACCTCAGTTGGGCCTCAGTTCTTATTCGAACAAATACTGAAGAGGTCCTCCCAACTTATGGGATGTGGACCCAAATTGAGCCCATACTTTGGAATTCACTTCTCCTCCACGGGTTCTACCAATTCCTACTATTCCTCCCCGAGCTCCTTAATTTGGTATTAACCATACTCAGTCTCTATAGAGAGAGGTCTCAAATGCAGAATTCCACCAATCCAACCATATGCTTGCTCAGCTTGTGGCTTCGCAGTTATGTTGGACTAGAAATGTGAGCTCTGTCACTGGTTCTTCTGAGATCACTCGGGGTGGTCAATTCATGAGGATGAGCTTATCCACCTTTATGGGTACCAACGTAAAGAGGATCCTTAAGGGTTTTCACATGAGATAGAGAAGATTTACAGACCCATGTATGCCAGTGATACTGAGAGGGTAGAGCTTGCATCTTATTAGATGAACGAAGTATCTTACAAGTGGTATGATGAGTGGAAAGAGTTGAGGGGAAAGAATGTTGAGCTGGTGGTATGGGAAGAGTTTTTAGAGGCTTTTTGGATCACTTCTTTCCTTAGGAAATGACTGAAGCTAAATCTAAGGAATTTTTTAATTTAAAGCAGGGGAAGATGAGCGTCGGACAATATGCATTAAAATTCACTCAGCTATCTCATTATGCTCTGGAGTTTGTGTGAAACATGAGGGCTCATATGAGAAAATTCACATCTAGTCTTTAAAATAATTTGGTGTTAGAATGTAAGGGGCAAGGCTAGATAAAGATGTGGATATCTCCAAGTTAGTAATGTATATGCAGTAGGTGGAAGATGAGAAGAAAAAGCAGACAGGGAATGGGGAGAGGCAGGCTAAGAAAGCTAGGTTAGTGAATCAGTATGTTAGTCAGCAGCAGGGTGGCAAATAGGGCAGGTAGTAGTTCCAAGAAGAAATTTTGGGGTAATGTTTAGTCATCAGCTAGTGCGCTTACACCCAAACCTTCTGGTGAGCAGAAGTTCCATCCTAATAGTGGGTCGAGAAATTGGGGCACTCAGTCTTGGGGGATCATGACTCAAACCTCAAGATCACATCCTTATTGTAACAATTGCGGAAGGAATCACTTATGTAGGTTCTATTTTATGGACAAAGTATGAGATACTTGTGGAGAACCTGACCATAATCTAAGGGATTTCCCGTTAGGGAGGGAGACATTTGGTGACAGTAATGGGACCCAGCTACTATATATTTATCCCCAACTATTAAGGAGAATACTCCTAAAACAGGAGTGGGTCATAACCATTTGTATTCCCTATATACATATCAAGACTCAAAGGCTTCACCAGATATTGTTACGGGTATGTTACAGATTTTCTCTTGTGATGTATATGTGTTGCTTGATCCTGGGTCTACCCAATATTATGTGATTCCTTATGTGGTAGTGCATTTTAGTTTTGAAACTGAAAATATTTTTGAACCCTTCTCAGTCTCTACCCCTCTTAGTGACTTTATTATTGCTAGTAGAGTTTATAAAAATTATGTAGTGTCTGTTTTTCATTGAGATACTAGAGTAGACCTTGTAGAACTTGATATAGTTGATTTTGATGGTATTCTAGAGATAGATTGGCTTCACTCATGCTATGCTATACTAGATTGTACAACCATAAAGGTCACCTTATATTTCCCTAGTGAGACAGCTATAGAATGGGTGAGGTATTCTCTTGCACCTAGATGGAAGTTCATATCTTATCTTAGAGCCAATAAGCTTATATCCAAAGATTTCTTGTACCATCTTGTTTAAGTCAAATATTCTAGCACTGAAAGTCATTCTCTATAATCGATCCCAGAAGTTAATGAATTACCAAAAGTTTTTCCTAATGACCTTCTCAGGATACCCTTAGATAGGGAGATATATTTTGATATTAACCTATTATCGGATACTCAACCTATTTGTATTTCGTCGTATAGAATGGCTCCTGCGGAATTAAAAGATTGAAAGGGAAATTAAAAGATCTTCTTGGTAAAGTCTTCATTCCTTCTAGTGTCTCCCACTGGAGTACTCATGTACTCTTCGTGCGTAAAAAGGTGGTTCCCTCCGTATGTGTATAGATTACCATTAGTTGAATAAATTCACAGTTAAGAATAAGTACCCTCTTCCCATAATTGATGATCTTTTTTACCAACTTCAGGGTTCTACATGTTTCTCTAGGATTGACCTTCTCATCAGTTGAAGGTTAGGGAAACTGATATTCCCAAAATAGCTTTCTGAACTCGGTATGATCACTATGAATTTTTGGTCATGTCCTTTGTACTAACTAATGCTCCTATAGCATTTATGGACCTCATAAATAGGGCGTTCTGTCAGCTTTTGGACCTATTTGTTATAGTTCTCATCGATCATATTTTGGTTTACACTAAGAGTGAGGAGGATCATGTTGATTACCTTTGAGTCATCCTTCAGACCCTTAAGGACCATGAGTTGTATGATAAATTCTCTAACTGTGTGTTTTGGTTGAGTGCAATAGCCTTCCTGGGATATATTGCTTCTAGTGAAGGTATTAAGGTTGATCCTCAAAAGATTAAGACGGTAAAAAAATAGACTAGACCCGAAACTCCCATCGACATTCGAAGATTCTTGGGTTTGTAAGGATACTATAGGAGGTTTATAGAGAGTTTTTCAACCATATCTGCCCCATTTACCAGATTGACTCAGAAGAAGGTAAATTTTTTTGTGGTTTAAGGCTTGTGAGAATAGTTTTGATATATTAAAAGACAAGTTGACTATTTTGCCTATTTTGACCCTTCATGAGGGTACAGAGGGTTTGTTTTTTTACTTTGATGCTTCCCGATTGGGACTTGGGTGTGTACTTATGTAGTATGGTAAGGTGGAGGCTATGCATCCAGGAAATTGAAAGTCCATGAGAAAAACTACCCCACCCATGATTTAGAGTAGGCGGTTGTGGATTTTGCACTCAAAATTTAGTGTCATTATCTTTATGGGGTACATGTTGAAATCTTTACTGATCATAAGAGCTTACTGTATGTGTTTACCCAAAAGGAGTTAAATCTCAGGCAGAGGCGGTGGCTACAACTATTGAAGGATTATAACATGAGCCTACACTATCATACAGGTAGACCTAATGTGGTTATTGCTTCTCTTAGCAAGTTGTCCATGGGCAGTCTTTATTATGTCTAGGAAGAAAATAGCGATATGGTTAAAGATATTCATTGGCTTGCTAATTTGGGAGTTCGGCTCCTAGACTCTGAAGATGGAGGATTGTTCATCCAAGAGGTGGCTAAATCATCCCATAATGCTGAGGTTAAGGAAAATCAAGACAGAGATCCTAAAATGATACAGATCAAGGAAGATGTTTGTTAGAAAAAGGTTATGTCATTTTAAATTAGAGGAGATAGTATTTTGAGATACCTAGGTAGGTTGTCTGTAAGGTGGATGGGTCACGGGAAAGGATTCTTGATAAAGCTCATACTTCTAGGTAAGTTGTTCATCCTTGCTACACTAAAATATATCACGACCTAAAGGATATTTATTGGTGGGATAACATAAAAAGAGATTTTAACTTTGTGGCTAAGTGTTTAAATTGACAACAAGTTAAGGTGGAGCATTTAAGGGCAGGTGGTACCTCCTAGGACATATAAATGGGGGATAACGAACATGGACTTTGTTACTTGTATCCCTTGATCTCGAAACTAGTATGATTCTATTTGGGCTATTGTTGATAGGATGACCAGGACCGCTAACTTCTTGCTAGTGAGGACTAATTATTTGGGATATTATAATGTGAAGTTGTACAGTTAGTAAATAATTTGATTGCATAGGGATCTGGTATCTATTATATCCCATTGAGGTATGCAATTCTCTTGTCAATTTTGGCAGTCTTTTCAAAAAGATTTGGGTACCCAGGTGAACCTTAGCACCACTTTCCACCCTTAGATGGATGGGCAAGCGGAGCATACTATTTAGAATTTAGAGGATATGCTAAGGTATTGTGTGATTTATTTTAAAGGTAGTTGGGTAGACCATTTGCCTCTAATAGAATTCTCCTGTAACAATAATTATCACTCTAGCATCTAAATGGCTCATTTTGAGTCTCTCTATGGAAGGAGGTGTAGATCACCAATTGGTTGGTATAATGTTGGTGAAACCCATTTGTTTGGACCTAATCTTATTGGTACGGTGATAGAAAAGGTGAAATTCATTAGAGAGAGACTTAAGACTGCCCAAATTCTCCAAAAGTCCTATGCAAATATTAGGAGAAGGGAGTTAGAATTTGAAGTGGATGATTGAGTATTTCTGAAAGTCTCCCCTATGAAGGGAGTCATGAGATTTGGGAAGAAAAATAGTCAATCCTTGTTATATAGGTCCTTATTAGATTACGTGGAGGATTGGTAGAGTTGCATATGAGTTAGATTTGACCACAAGTTTAGCTTTAGTTCATCCCATAATTCATGTTTCAATGCTCAAGAAATGTATTGGATATCATTGTTGTTGAGGAGCTTGGGGTGATGGATTCCTTGTCATATGAAGAAGTACCCATAGAAATATTAGGTCGACAAGTTTAAAAATTGAGGAGCAGAGAAATAGCTTCGATCAAAGTGTTATGGACAAATCAAAAGATAGAGGAAACTACTTGGGAATTGGAAGATGATATACGTGCAATGTGCCCATCACTTTTTGAATCATCGGATGATGTCATGGAAGGTATTAATATTATATTAATCATTTTATTCCATATAAATTTTTAAATTGTGCCTAAGGTGTTTCGATCCATCATTCAGGGATGAATGATCCTAAGGAGGGATAATGTAACACCCCCACACATCTTATCACTCATATAGTGCATGAAATAAGCCCTTAATTCCCCAATATCAAAGATAAACCACCTAGGATTGGGTTTGAATGGGATGGGGGCATTCATAGGCTTAGAAAATACCCTTGCATCATGAATGGCACCCTGTAGTAGCCCTACACCACGAAAATCCCCATGATAGGCTACTGCCTCGAGTTTGCATCGAGGGTCATGCCATGAACCTCCAGGATTCGTTGTAATGCCTTGAGCATTCATGATCTAAACCTCTCATTTTTTCTTCCCAAAATTATGTCCAACCGAAGGTAATGGTTATTCATAAGTTGACTCTCTCATTTCTATCTCAGCTTTATATTTATTCTCATGTCATTGCATATATTCACGAAGTCAGTTCAGTTCATGCATCATGTTTCAAACTCAGTTATTTAATCATTACCCCATTTAATGCATGTTGAGTATACAATATCAGTTGCCTCAGTATTCTCAGTCTAACCAGTTTCATTCAAGGACGAATGTTCCTAAGGGGAAGATATTGTAATACCCTATATTTTTCTGGTCTCTAGACATCTTAGGACTCATCCCTCAAACCATAAAGATTCTTATGAGTCATATGTAGCAAGTCATACCCATGTCAGTGTGGGATTATTGACCTTAGAAGTAGTCAAGTAAGGTACGAGTCGTATAAAGATAATTCATACTATCAACAGTATAGTTTCCCTAAGTTTTGTCCAGCTTACGAGTGGCTATGAGTCGTATAGACATGTTACGAGTCGTAAGATCTAACTCGTACCCTGACCAGTAGTAAATTCAAGAATCAATCCTTATTTTTTGATATCTTTATAAGTTACTTGTACATATATTAAGACCTCGAATAGCTCCTAGCTCATGAAAAAGTCAAAACCTCCCTTAGCGATTAAATTCTTGGGATGTACATAACTATAGTCATCTTCAAATGACCATAACTTTTATTATACTAAGAATATTTTATATCAAGAACCACCAAAAGATAGATAATTGAATTAGCTTTCAAACGATATAATTTTTTTCTTAATCCGATATCAGGGTTAAAAGTTATGGCCAAAATATTGAAACACTGTCAAAGTTGTATCGCACACTGGTTAGTATACGGGTTTCCAGTCTAACTCGCACCCAAACCATACGAGTCATATTTTAGACCCGTAAATACTGTGGAGAATTATCTATAGAGTTTAGTTTAAGGTCTTTTTGGTCTTTTCCCCTCTTGTAACCCTAACCACGACTTATAACCCTTCAATAAGCATTATTTTCCTCTTATTTTCAATAGATTAACAACACTTGCCTCCTACCATTATCAAGAAAATCAAATCAGGGTTCCTCACCCAAAGTTCATCCTTCACGTTCCAAGATTCAAATTTAAGAATATCAAGAATATCAAGATTAGGGTTCCTCTCACTAATTCATCCGTTAAGTCTCAAGGTTTAAAATCACTTCCCAAGGTCAAGAAATTCAAGCTTTCTTCCCCGAGAAATTCAAGAACTCAAGTTTCAATTTCAAGATTTATTCAAAAGTCATCTAATTAAGATATAAAGGGTATTCATCAATGGGTCTCTTTCATCCATTGAGCCCAAAGCCCTATTTTAATTTAAAAGTATGAATATTGTCCTATTTTATGAAATCACCCTTGAATCCTATGAATTTAATCCATGAATTTCTTATTAAATCGAATTCAAACCATGTCAATATGTCATCTCATGTAAATTAGGTTACTTTATGTTTTAAATTTCAATTACACATGTCATGTTTAATTGGTTTCATGCTAAATCATCAAGTTATGAATTAAACCATATAAATATGTTGTCGTCTCATGTTTAACACATTCCCATGTTCTATGTCATGTTTCTCAAGTATTTATTGAAATTTATTATGTCTTGGATCTTTCAACTATGATTTTGTACCACTATTTAAAGTGTTGTTTACGTATTTTTGCAATCATTCAGTGCTGGAGTGTTATAAACACCCGATACCTATTTGCTTATACATGACTTTGTTTTCAAGTTACAAGTCTGACAAGTCATGATTTTAGTCACTATATTCAGACTACCATGTCCATGTTGAGCACTTATCAGTACAGTACCATGTCATGTTAGACCTATAATAATACTAGTGTCTTTCAATTGGGAGTAGGATTTAGCACCGAGTGAACCTAGGGATGGGGGATCACCCTCCATTAGGAATGGGTCCTTAGTAGCAGTCCCTAAGTTCTATAACTATATAGCCAGCATAGGATTATGAGATGTCACTCGCCAGTTTAGGATTGACACTCTCTTAGGGGTCACCCACTAGTTTTGGACTGACACTCTAGTCCTTCTGGACATCAGATTAGTGGATCCACACATCCATGTGTTAGTACCCATGGCAAGGTACTGGCACTCTTCCAACTGGGGTTACAACAATTAGCTCAAATTGGGGCATTTTAGTTAGATGATACCTCCCACTATCTCAGTTTAGTATTCAGAGTATGTTAGTTCAGATTTTCATGACCAAGTATTCAGACATCAGTTATTCAGATATCATTTATTCAGCTATTCAGAATATGTCAGTACATTCTTTTCTTGGTCTTGCATTCTCAGTTTCACATGTTCATATTTTCATGCTCAATAACTATACACGACCCTCGGTTCAGTTTTACAGCATATTCAGCTTTACGTGAGATTTACATACAATATTGAAGTTTTACCGCCTCCCAGCTTACATAATTGTTTTCATTTCATAATTTATAAATCTAATTATGACTTATAGTTTTTCACATATACCCAAGTTTTCAATGTATGTTTCAGCAAATAACTCGCATCCTCAGTTTTAGAGCATGTTTTTAAATATTTCCATGATTTAGTGCATGGCTCCATATACTCAATACATTTCAAAGTACTAATCCACATATATGTCTATGTGCTACATTGTCTCATAATGAAGGTACGAGATGTATCCCACACATCATAATTAGACAATTTGCAGCTTCCAACCAGCAGATTATGAGTTCTCTTATTTTGTGAACTCCAGTCAGTCGTAGTTCATGTACATTATTTGTATTATTCATATGTATTGATTAGTGGTATTTGGAGGCATGTCTCAGCTATATATAGTCAGTATAGTAGAGTCTTCATAGATGTCAACAAAATTTATTCATGCAATTCAAGTTATTCCTTTAATTTTATCATATTGTAAACCTTATCAGTATTACGTTTATTCAGACTATCTCATGATCATCTTTCCACTAAGTAAATTTAGTTTTTATAAAATTTAAATTAGTTTCTCAAGAAGTATGTCAGATCATGGGTTATCAAGGAATCACTTATGGTTCCTAGCACCGTGTTATGATTGGGGGTAGTCTCAGGTCGTGACAATCGCGCCATAAATCTCCTAGTTCACAATAGGGGTTGCATCGTGAACCCCCTCCCTGCTCATCAAAAATGTTCTATTTTCGCAATATTTTAAGGATACCAGAGTCTTTTCAAACCCTTAAGTCATTCCTAATCCTCAATGTACGTAATTAGGTTTTTCATCTCAAAACTATCCTATCCATCATTCAAATAGAAAAAAAGGATAAAACCACCTCGGGTTTGGGAATTTTAAACTCCAAGGGTCAATTTTCACTACGTCTGTCCATTAGAAGGTATGTAGAACTATCCTACTATTCATGGGCTTGAAAAATATGTTTTTATAGTATTCTCAATTGTGTTTATAAGTACATGGTATGGATTTTGAAATTTATTGAAGAGCATGCATCATGAACCTCTTTTTGATAGAATTTTATATTTATTATGGGGTTTTCTATAAATAGAAAACTGTATTTTGTTCAAGTATTATGAATCATGAAATGGATTTGAGAGCATGAACCATAAGTCCCCTTTTTTTTATCTTGAGATTTATTCGTGACTAGTGTCGGGGTTGTTTTATGTATGATGATGAATCATGAGTTTAAATGCTTCTTTATCTATTATGTATTTTAATTTTACATATTTACAAAGAGGTGATTCTTACTCTAAATGCCCTTGTTTCTTGATGGATAATTGCATGTGATTTATGAAAGAATTGTCCACCATATGTTAAAGTCTTGAAAAGAGAGTGTTTTGCATAAGTTTCATATGTTATTTGGAATAAGAACCCGCATGTGATGTTTAAATCTTTTGGTTCTCATGAACATGAATTTAAAAGAAAGGGCTATAGACATGATATGATGTGATATGATATGGCTTGAAAGTCTAGGTATGATGATACCTATTATGGAGTGTCCTTAAAATGGAAGAAATAAATATTTTGAGCATTAATCATGGTTTTAAATGGCTAAAATTGGTCTTAAAGAGAGGTAAATGGTCACCCGAAGAAAGCATGAGTGCAAGGGCTCATTGCTTGAAACTTTGTTTTACCGACGTGGGATTTTTGATATGTTATCCTACACGGAGGATAATTAGGATATATTATATGGTGGATGCCTACGTATGCCTGCAGGGAGGTATACCATTTTATGAAAACCTCATTCCTTGAAGAAAACTTGAATTGGGGGCTTGGTCGCCGAGAAAATAGCGGACCCATATAGCCCGTGTATAATCAGAATTGTAAGGTGTACTATCTAGCTCATAATTAAAATAAAGATTGTTGTCTATATTATTACGAGAATGGTTTGAATCTTCTTAATTATGCCCATGTGTTAACAAAAATCATAGGCATGCTTTGTGTTTGTTGCCCATTTTGATATCTTTAAATTATTTTCCTCTTTAACCCCTATTCAATAAGGTCCATCCTTGAGACAAGAGAATTTACTGTAATTAATTGTTGTGAGAGCCTTCACTTATAGTGCCATAAGCAAAACTTTGCATTAACATTAATTTCTTCAATATGTATGAGTATTTAATTGTTAAAAATAAAGCCCATATGTTTTGATCTCTATTTTGTTAAATTATTTTCACATGCTTTCGATTATTTTATATAATGAATATGTTGTTTTTGGATTATTCTACATACTAAAATGTTTCATGTATTGACCATCCTCGGGAGGCTACATTGTATCACATTGTAGGTTCTAAGTCACGGTCCCGGGGTCCGCCACAGTAGTAGACCTTTGTCAAAAATCCAGAGTTGGTGAGCCTCCCTTACTTGAGAAGACGTATTATCCATATGTTGGTTTCTTTTGGTTTCATGGTCTGGTTGGGGGCTTTGTCCAGGATTACACGGACTAGTATTTCAGTAGAGGTGTAACACCCCGATTTTCTGAACCGGAATGCTACACGATAGTCATGACCCTGAAGGACCACAAGCTAACCCATGACTGATATATGTACCTGTATACTACATAATATATCATAAAATGTGGAAACATGAACATAAAAGGCCATAAGGTTCAAACTGAATAAACGTCTGATAACAAAATGTCTGAAAAAGGTATAACGATACCAAAATAAGTCATAAATGCTGAAAATAATAAGATCAAAATATCTAATCTGACATCTAGTCTGGAAGCCTCTAACTGAACTGAATAAAGAGTTGAAGGAACATGTCTCCAACTAATACCATCTAGGAACTAAATTGTGAAACTAGCAATAATAATATCGTCCTCGAATGAGAAGGACTCACTGCAAACTCTGAACACTGGAATGCTACTGCTGATCTGGAGTTCATGCCTCTGAACCTATGGTGTAGCATAAGAGAAATCACCATAGCGTAAATGCATCAGTACGTCTGAATGTACTGATTATACAAGTGAGGTAGGCTAAATGCAAAGGGTTATATGCATGAACAATGCTAACTAATATGAATGTGAGAATACATACATGCATAAAAAACTATAACTGAACTCGTGATGGTGCTGACTACTGAGTCTGAATGCTGAAGACATGACTTTACTGTTACTGAGGTACTGAATAGATTATTGACTATTTCTGACAGTTCAAATTATAAAGAACTAGTTTGAATGACTGTGTCTAACAGTCCTGAAACTGAATACTGGTAATGTGAGCTGTGACAACTGATATAGCTGATATAACTGTAATGATCAAACTAACCGATATAACTGATACTGAGAGACTGTATCTGACAATCTAAGTTCTGATGGAACTATCTGAGTTTCATTCTACTTGGAGTAACTAAATCTAAGATCAGTCCTATCTAGCAGGTGATCATGAGTATACTGATAATAAGGATGATTTGACTCAGTCTGAGATCAGTCCTATCTAGCGGATAATCTTTAAATCTAATAATTCGGATACTGATTAATCATATTTGAGATCAGTCCTAGCTAATGGGTGATATTGAAGTCTATTTACAATGATAAGCATTGACTGTATCTAACAGTACTGAATCTGTACTACTAAGATGAGTTGACTATGTCTGAAAGGCCTAATTCAGTAACTGAAACTGTGGGATGTGTTCATCTAACCGACATACCCTAAGCTAAGCTGACTGGGTTCCAATCTCTGCCCTGACTAGAAGGGTGCCAGTACCGCGCCACCAGTAAAGACATCTGCGGTAGAGTCTGTCCTAATATAACAGGTGACTCTTGGATCAGTCCTATACATATAAATGTGCTAACGGGTGACCTATTAGTATATCTGTCCTATCTAATGGGTGACATCTCGTACCTACGTTGGCAACATAGTTCTGGAACTTAGGGATTTCTTCTAGGGATCTCAGTCCTTTTCTAGCGGGTAATCCCTCATCCCTAGGTTCGCTCGGTACTGAATCCTACTCCTATCTGAAAGACACTAAACTGAATAACTGGGCTGAACTAAATATCTTAACTGAACTGTTGCTGAATTGATACTGATTAACTGAACTGAAAATAGTGTTATTATTTAGCGGAGCTAAAACTGAGTTTACTGGATTCTGATGACGGATGGAATATAATGAGTTCTGAGGACTGATTAAGAGTACTGAAGTTACTGAGATTTACTATGATTACTGAGGTTACTGAGTTTTCCTGAGTTGCATGACTGACTGATTTCTATAAATCATGGCTTGACTGAGAGTATCGTGAAAACATGATATGGCTCTATGCACACAGCTATATTTTTTGGGTACATGTACCCCCAGGACTCAATGGAAGGAAACTGACACACATGACTGACTTGAGTACGTGACCAACATCAACAACCCATAATATCATAACTTGGGGAATTCCATGAAGTGCATGGATATCATACATTTTGTACATAAGTAGGATTTGCAAGTAAGCATAGCATAATCTCACAAGACTAGTTCATGAACATCCCAACAACATTTACAAGACACAATATCAACATGAAAATCATTGGAATATGGTTGCATATCATTAATCCTTCACTTAGTCACAATTTAGCTATAATGCATGATTTCTAGTCTCTTAGGTATTTTATCAAACACCTTACATGCACAACTTAGTCATAGATATAAATCATATAATTATTCATCATAAATAATCAAACTTACATATTTTCAACTCATATGATGTCATACATTCATAATAACACATAAAGATTCTATCTTGGCATCATTCAACACATAAACATGATCAACAATCCATTCATAACATGAAAACCATAATATATTGTTTTAGAAAAGGGTTCTTGAACTTCATGGAGTCTATGAATGAACACAAGCATACTTTATAAAGGAAACCTTGATGATTTGTTGGAGAGTTCTTGGATTGGGAAACTTAATTCTTGATTATCTTGGAAAAAGGCTTGAATCTTGCTTTTGAGAGATGAGTTTGATGGAAATCCTAATCTTGTATTTGATAGTGTAAGAGAGGGTTATTGAGATGCTTAACTGAAGAAAAATGGAAAAAATTATGCCTCTTTAGGGTTATGAGTCGTGGAAGGTGAAGGAAATGACCAAAATACCCTTGCAAAAATGCCCTTGAATTGCTGGAAAAATATACTTGACGCCATCCGTGACAGGTCTTCAGGTTTGTGATAGGCCATCACGAATGGTCATCACAAAAGGGGTCTAAATTCTTGATTTTCTACCTAGGGCTGACGACGTTGTCATAAATGTCGTCAGAATGTGATGACGTCATCAAAAACGTCGTCAGAAATGCGATAGTCCGTCAGAAACGTCATCACCATTTTCCCGCTTGACATAATGGAATAAAATGGGGATAACTCTTTTCTCCCATATCTTATTTAGGAGAAATTGGTATCATTGGAAAGATAATTCAATTATTTATCTGTTCATAGGTTATAAGCTCAAAAATTCCAAGTATAATGAGAGATATGCTCGTTTGAAGTGTACTATACCAATATCCTTCTCAAGAATTCAATAGGTAAGGAATGTTTTGATTCATCTAATAGATGGGAGTTATTTGAAGCCTTAATATATATCTAACTTACTCATAAAACTATAAAAGAACCATGATGTACTATGCATGAGCTTGGTACATGGCTCTAATATTGGTTTGGATTTTTTGGGGTAATACAATATCTCCCCCTTGGAAACATTCGTCCTTGAATGATGACTACTTGAGAGGGGAGAAAACATAAAATGACACATGTATAGCATGAATGACTGATCATGATTTCATGGCTGACATCACTTAAAACTGAGCATATCATACTGTACATGCATATCTGATGCATGGGTAGCTGATTTATGAATGTAGGACTGAGTCTTCCGATAAACTGAGTTTCTCAAACAAAGAATGCATCTCTGATGCTTAACTGATAAGTTGAATCCATGCATATATGATGCATGATTATATGAATTACACGATATGTGAATGCATGACTGAAAGTACTGATAAGCTGACCATGCATATCTGATACGTGAATACATGACTGAACTGACTCACGAACATGCGAATTAACATGCAATGGTAAAGGCACTAATATTGAACTGAAACATGAGAACATGACTAATTCTTCTACATGACATATGGACTGAACATCATGAACTAAATTGAACCTCTGAATACTTGACTTACAGCTGAGGTCTAGCTTGAAGGTCAACTTATGAGTACCCTCTCTTCTAGACTGAATTTGTTATGCAAGGAGAAATTAAGGGATATAAGGCATAAGAGCATTAAGAGAAATTGGGGTATCTCCCCCTTAGGATGCTATGTCCCTCTAAGAACGCTTACCTTATAGAGATACTAGGTGATGCACAGGGCATCTACAAACTAGATTATAACTAAACTTTGGGAGTCTGAAATTAATGCATGATACATGAGATGAACAAAAATTGCAACTACTAGCAGGTTCTACCTTGAAATAGTTACATTTTCTGAGATTTTGGATAGCATGAATAGATGTAAAGATGAGAAAACAAGCAATACAAATTTGACTGCTCACTGGCACGACATGAATACTGAAAGAAGGGAAACTGTTCTTGAAACATCTCATGGCCTCCTGCACATAGGTGTGGTGCACAATACATTCATGTACAAGACTCTACTAGATGCGGCTTTCAGAATTCCTAGGACTTTATTGAACCTTAGGCTCTGATACCAAGTTTGTAACATCCTAATTTTCTGAACTGGAATATTACACGGTGCTCAGACCCTGAAGGACCACAATCTAAATCATGACTGATATTTGTACCTATATACTGCATAATATATCATAAAATGCGGAAACATGAACATGAAATTCCATAAGGTTTGAACTGAATATACGTCTGATAAAAAAATATCTAAAAAGGTATAACGATACCAAAATAACTCATCAATACTAAAAATAATGAGATCTGAATATCTAATCTAACATCTAGTCTGAAAGCCTCTAACTGAACTGAATAAGGATTTAAAGGATCATGTCTCCAACTAACTCCATCTAGCAATTGAATAGTGAAATTAGCAATAATCATATCGTCCTCGAATGAGAAGGACTTACTGCAAACTTTGAACACTGGAATGCTACTGTTGATCTGGAGCTCGTGCCTCTGAACCTATGGTGTAACATAAGAGAAAGCACCATAGCGCAAATGTGTTAGTACATCTAAATGTACTGAGTATACGAGTGAGGTAGGCTAAATGCAAAGGGTTATATGCATGAACAATGCTAACTAATATGAACGTGAGAATACATACATGCATAAACAACTATAACTGAACTCATGTTGATGGTGACTACTGAGTATGAATGCTGACGACATGACTTTACTATTACTGAGGTACTGAATATATTATTGACTATTTCTGATAGTTCAAATTATAATGAACTGGTTTGAATAACTGTGTCTAACAGTCCTGAAACTGAATACTGGTAATGTGAGCTATGACAACTGATATAGCTGATATAACTGTAATGATCAAACTAATCAATATAACTGATACTAAGAGAATGTATCTGACAGTCTAAGTTCTGATGGAACTATCTGAGTTTCATTCTACATGGAGTAAGTAAATCTAAGATCAGTCCTATCTAGCGGGTGATCATGAGTATACTGATAATAAGGATGATTTGACATAGTCTGAGATCAGTCCTATCTAGCAGGTGATCTTTAAATCTAATGATTCTAATACTGATTAATCATAGTTGAGATCAGTCCTAGCTAATGGGTGATCTTGAAGTCTATTTACAATGATAAGCATTGACTGTATCTAACAGTACTGAATCTGTACTACTAAGCTGAGTTGACTGTGTCTGAAAGCCCTAATTCTATAACAGAAATTGTGGGATGTGTTCATCTAACTGATATGCCCCAAGCTAAGCTGACTGGGTTCCAATCTCTACCCTGACTGGAAGGGTGTCAGTACCACACCACCAGTAAAGTCATCTGCTGTAGAGTCTATCCTAATCTAGCGGGTGACTCTTGGGATCAGTCCTATACATATAAATGTGCTAGCGGGTGACAAATAATTATGTCAGTCCTATCTAATGGGTGACATCTCTTACCTACTCTGGCAATGTAGTTCTGGAACTTAGGGATTGCTTCTAGGGATCTCAGTCCTATTCTAGCGGGTGAGCCCCCATCCCTAGGTTTGCTCAGTGCTGAATCCTACTCCCATCTGAAAGACACTGAACTGAATAACTAGGATGAACTAAATAACTTAACTGAACTGATTTGCTGAACTGATACTGATTAACTGAACTGAAAATAGTGGTATTGTTTAGCGGAGCTAAAACTGAGTTTACTGGATTCTGATGACGGATGGAATATAATGAGTTCTGAGGACTGATTAAGAGTACTGAAGTTACTGAGATTTACTGTGATTACTGAGGTTACTGAGTTTTCCTAAGTTACATGACTGAATGATTTCTATAGATCTTCGCTTGACTGAGAGTATCGTGAAAACATGATATGGCTCTAGGCACACAACTATATTTTTCGAGTACAAGTAACCCCAGGACTCGATGTAAGGAAACTGACAGACATGACTAACTTGAGTACGTGACCAACATCAACAACCCATAATATCATAACTTGGGGAATTCCATGAAGTGCATGGATATCATACATTTTGTACATAAGTAGGATTTGCAAGTAAGCATGGCATAATCTCATAAGACTAGTTCATGAACATCCCAACAACATTTACAAGACACAATATCAACATGAAAATCATTGGAATATGGTTGCATATCATGAATCCTTCACTTAGTCACAATTTAGCTATAATGCATGATTTCTAGTCTCTTAGGTATTTTATCAAACACCTTACATGCACAACTTAGTCATAGATATTAATCATACAATTACTCATCATAAATAATCAAACTTACATGTTTTCAACTCATATGATGTCATACATTCATAATAACACATAAAGATTCTATCTTGGCATCATTCAACACATAAACATGATCAACAATCCACTCATAATATGAAAACCGTAATATATAGTTTTAGAAAAGGATTCTTGAACTTCATGGAGTCCATGAATGAACACACGCATACCTTACAAAGGAAACCTTGATGATTTGTTGGAGAGTTCTTGGATTGGGAAACTTAATTCTTGATTATCTTGGAAAAAGGCTTGAATCTTATTTTGAGAGATGAGTTTGATGGAAACCCTAATCTTGTGGTTGAGAGTGCAAGAGAGGGTTATTAAGATGCTTAACTGAAGAAAAATGGGAAAAATTACTCCTCTTTAGGGTTATGAGTAGTGGAAGGTGAAGAAAATGACCAAAATACCCTTGCAAAAATGCCCTTGAATTGCTGGATAAATATACTTCACGCCATCCGTGATAGGCCGTCAGGTCCATGATAGGCCGTCATGAATGGTCATCACAAAAGGGGGCCAAATTCTTGATTTTCTTCCCAGGGCTGACGACGTCATCATAAATGTCGTCAGAATGTGATGACATCATCAAAAAGGTCGTCAGAAACGTGATAGCCCGTCAGAAATGTCGTTACCGTTTTCCAGCTTGACATGCTGGAACAAAATGGGGATAACTCTTCGCTCCAATATCGTATTTAGGCAAAATTGGTATTTTTGGAAATATAATTCAATTATATATCTGTTGATAGGTCATGAGATCAAAAATTCGAAGTATAATGAGAGATATGCTCGTTTGAAGTTGACTATACCAATATCCTTCTCAAGAATTCAATCGGTAAGTAATTTTTTGATTCGTCTAATAGCTGGGAGTTATTTGAAGCCTTAATATACATCCAACTTACTCATAAAACTATAAAAGAACCATGATGTACTATGCATGATCTTGGTACATGGCTCTAATATATGTTTGGATTTTTTGGGGTATTACAAGAGGCTTCCTAGACTGGATCTGGGTTAATCTTTAGATGATATGATGTAATAAAATATTATTATGAGACTTTCCATGTTTCAGTTTATCTTCCACACTCCTATTTCATATGAATGATATTTATGGTAGTATGCTAAGGGGTCTCTTTGGCCTTCATGGTTTGGGGTGCCCATTGCGGCTAGGGCCCCAACTCGAGACGTGACAAAATATGGTTTGAAAAGTAGACGATTGGGTAAACTTGATCCCAAAATTTAAAGAAGGGTAAAAGTGGTTTATTTTCGATAGTTCAAGGACAATTTATATCCTTTTTCTGTTTCTTGATACTATTAGGAAAATGTTCATATTTGCCTCTCTACTATTAAAAAAATGGTTTAATATTCCTTTCGTTATAATATTTATCAATTTATACCCTATGTTATAAGAGCTGCTCAAACAAGCCCACCTACTATCACGACCCGAGTCGAGGCGAAGGCCGTAATGAGCATCCCAAACCATGAAGGCCCGGGCACCCCTTATTTCTGGCGATCATTCACAACATTCATTCAATATAAAGAATTTGCGGAAAGACGAAACAAAATGGAACCATGGCCAATCTCATAACACTTGAACAATTTGGAAAGAAATTCTTAATATTCAAAACATATAACCCCAGTCTGCGAAATCTCTAACACTACAATATCCAACATATGTCTAAAACAAAACTGGGACAAGGCCCCCAGTCATACCATAAATCAAACAAATGACAATATTTATATAATCTCGGCCTTCCAGAATAAAGAAGGCTCACCAACAGCGAATCTCAGAAACACCAATGTACTGCTTAGCTGGACCCCGGGACTGTACCTCAGATCCTAAAATATAGGAGTCAATGTGGATGTACTGGTATGCAGAGCTATCCAAAATAGTGTACTTTTATATATAACATAAGCGAGAGCATTTCATAAAACATTATGCATGAAATAGTTTGAAACACATGGGCAGCTTCAAATGATCTTCAAACTAATTTTGTAGATGCAATACCATTCTTTATTTTACTTCTGAGCTAGGTGGTACACCCTATAATTCTATAGTCCACGGGTTATATGGAATCCGCCCTTGACTCGGCAGCCAAGCCCCCAACCCTATTTTTCCACAAAGGTTAGAGTTTTTTTTTATACGCCACAGGGCATTAGTCCAGCGTATAATCCCTCTTTGGGAATATAATAAACCCGTATCGGCAAAACACGGTTTCGGGCAATGAGTTTTCTGAAGTTGTGCCTTCTTTGGGTAACCACCTAACTCTCTTTAAGCCTAAATTTAACCTTTTCTAAACTTGCATCGTTCAAAGCTCAAAATCTGAATGAAAATCTGCATTTTGTTCTGTTTTGTGTTACCATGGCATTATCTGTAGTGGTATCGTCATACCAAGACTTGCAAGTCATATTTTTAGCCATACATTGTCAAATTACAACTCTTTTAAAGAAAAACAATGTTTAGACCACCAAATAAATCAAACAATGCAAGAGAGTTCTTGTTTTCAAAACATATTTCAAACTATGCAAAGATTGTCTCTTTTTAACATTTCATCAGACATGTGGTGGTCAAGTATTTTGTGACAAATCATCAACTCTTTAAAATAATTACCTCTCCTTTATATAAACAAGTAACACCCTCTCTTAAATTCATAATTAAGATCAAGTCTTAAACAACAGTAAAGACTTTTGTAACATGCTTCTCAGTATGAAATTGAATAATTCATAACATATAAAAACAAAGGGATTTATAACATGAGAGGGATTATAATTCTTCTTGCTCTCAAATCAAATCCCAAACATCAAACCAAATGCATACATACCTATATATATATATATATATATATATAACAAAGTCGAGTTTAAGGGGTAAGGCCTCAACACCAAAACATTATTGTAAAGAAGGATTCACAATGCATAATTGTAAATGAAGATTCAAGACCCTTTTGTAAATTCATGATTTCTCAATATTTAAACATAATTACAATGATTTCACCATGCCCATGTAGTTTAGGAAAACCCCACATACCTTATGTTGTTTAGTTTGACGATTGGAACTCTAATCTTGACCCTTTTCTTGAAATCTTTAACTTAGAGGAAAACCCTAGTTTAATCTTGTTTTTGAGAGTGGAGAGGATTTGAGATGTTTTAAAACTGATAAAAGTTGATTAATAATGCTTAAGGAGAAACTTAATTCGTTGGAAAGGTTTTTGGAGTGAGGAAAATACAAAAATACCCCTAAGAAAACCAAAGAAGTCACAGAATATCATCAGTTGACGACCATGGTTGATGACCCATCACTCAGGTGATAGGTCATCACCTAGGTCGTCACTTTTGGGCTGGATTTTACCACTTACTGTCCTAGGCTGACAAATAGGGCTGATGTGCCATCACTTAGTTGACGGCCCGTCAACTTGGTCGTCACCTAGTTGATAGGTCATCAACTTCGTCGTCACATTTTGACAAACAGACACTTCAAAGTAAAATGAGCACAACATTCTACTCCGATATCGGATTAAGGTAAAACCAATTGCGTTGGAAATAGGACTCAAAGATAATTCTTTTGGTATATGGTAGGCCACATAACTCAATATATACTAGGATTAATGGTCATTGAACTTGACCAAAGCTGAAACATTCAATAAAAACTTAATCGATAGACACGTTCTAAACTCGTCTTTAAGTTAGGAGATATTTGTGACCTCAATTCATATACAAAGATATTCCCACGCTAAAGAATTGATCATAACACATATATTAACAAAGAATCATTGGTTTTGGGTCTATACATTTAGGAACGACGGTTTGAAATCTAGCCCAAAAAAATGCGGGGTGTTAGATTATCTCCCCCTTGGAATCATTCGTCCTCGAATGATGGGTAGGATTTTATTGAAGCTATAGAAGTATGGAATAATGGACATAATCTCACATTAGGAATTTTGTTTCCCTCAATGAAACATATGCAGACATTCAAGAAGAGCTTTACGGCATCACCAAGTAAATTTTGTAAGCAAAAATTATGAGATAACGAAACATGACATCGACATGATCTTGGCATGGTTTTATGGTACATGATCTACACATTGTAAGCCATGAACTTTTCTAAGAATCCTCAGCCTGATTAAGATTGGTAAAATACATGAGATGAGATTCCCGCGGAACATAAGAATAGAATAGAAATATTTTTCTACCTCAATTGATACGTCTAATAGTCTTTAAATTTTTGCGATGCATCTCCACTATCATTTCAACTATGAATACCACATTTCAACATCCCAAATCTTATAATTTCCCCTCTAAATACATAACTGCAAGAGCTTGAGTCGAATTGTATCTAACTTTTATGTTGAAGCCTAACCCGTAGTAAAAGATGCTAGGTTAAACTATGGGACCCCATGTTCTACATCTCTTTAAGAACACTTCTCTATCTTATCACCATAATCGAACAACCTTCTACCTTAAATCGAGGATTACTAACCATATAATGCATTGGTTTGCATTTTCATCAAGCACAACATTCAAGCCTATCTCTACTACACCCATTTTATAGATCTACCTACCAAAACCAACAACTTCAATCATTCTCACAAAGATTTTTGCCATATATCTCCTTCCTAACTATTTCACACATACAAGTTTGTCTCCTTTTTTCCCCCTTCACCTATAATCTTAGCTAAAGAAATCACCTCAAAATTTTTACATTCAAGAACATCTACTCCCCTACCTAAAACATCACTACTCTTCCATAATTACTATCATACGGTGGGTCATTGAGGGACCCGGGCATGAGCATCGTGAAAAGGGGAGTGACACTATTTGACTATAACTTATACTTATTGAACTACTCAAGGAGGGACATGAGGTGAAGATACAATACAATAGGCACAAAGTACTTCATATCTCAAATATTTATATCATTAGTAGAGAGTTGTTCTTGCATAAACACAACACAACATGTATTCTTAGGACAGACAACGGTGAGAAAACATGAGTACACATATCAAGAGTTGTATAACATAAGGCCGTAATTCATGAAGTCAACGATTGAGACAAGGATTTATACTTGGAGCCATTGCTCCTCATTTAAGAACTGAACACGGCCATGAATTTTCATAAACTTCATCTCATTGGGCTAGACCCAACATAGCATGAATCAGTAACATATAGAAAGCACAGTTTTCTTAGAACCAAGCATGTATAAGACATGGATTTTTTTATTGATCATGAGCATCATATTATAGGACTTGAATACATGAAAGTTTGGATTTACCGAGACATCATTGCTTCTCGTTTGGAGGTCAGAGCATGACATTACTTACATAGAGAACTAAAAAATTCGACATTGGCAGGACATGAATACATAAGACATTGGTAGAATGAACTCTTAAACTGAAGTAGGAGGAATATGCTTGAATAGGAATAGGTTTATCATGACTCTTACCTAACTTGACATAATGAGAAAATTCGAGAACTACCTTTACTCACCATCTCCCCCTTAGATCAAAGTCATAATCCTAGACTTGAGAACATAACCTCTCATCAATCTATAACCACAATTCTCAAGGGGGTATCGATATACACATGAACACAAACTTCCCTCCATAATTCAACATAAAGACACTAAATTCTTTCTAGGACATCCCCCTTCAGGGATACTAATCATAACTTCCTCTAACCCTAAAGTCATCAACTTATGACTAATGTTATCTTGGGCATGGACATCCACACTTCTAAACACTGAACACTCTATCTTCAACTCCTTAGAATAATCGCATTACACCTCTAATCACATAACTTACAACTTAACAAAATTTGTAAAACCATACCCAAGGCTCACATTGCCTACCTATATTTCCTTAATTCAACTCTAACGAACACCATACAACAACTTGCCAGACTTCTTCATACTATAATTTTAGGAACATAAAATAGGTACATAAAATACTTATACACATAAAACTTTATCTAACAACATGCTACCTGGGGGGAGGGGTTCAACTTAATCTTATATACCCACAAAACATGCATCATTAACCTTAAGCTACTATTCTCACCACCACAATCCACATCTAAAGTTCAAGACTATGGTATCTAAAGTTTAAGATTATCGTCTAACAACACCAATCATATGAAGTATACCAGATACTATACCAATCAATCAAATTGAAATATCAATCTAAGTCTCTTACTTTACTTAACTATCGCTCATAAGTTTATCATCTTCACGAAATTACTACTATGCCTCAAAATCTACTACATACCCTGTCACATGTAATACTAGTTTACAATGACTAGAGAAAAGACAATCAAGGGGGAAAAGTCACATAATAGGAATAGTCGATCTCAATCTTCTATTATAACCAATTACAATCTTATCAACATATTCCACTCTCTCACATCATCACCACTACCTTCAAAATTCCATGTACAACAATGAATTTCTACCCATAACTTATTGACTAATATACCCCTTTCCATTCACAGCCTACAAATGATTTCTACAACCACCATAACTATCCATTCTAAGATCCTTCCCTATTTTGAATAAATTATAGTCATATCTTGTTACTTCTTTCACAGACTACCATACAATCTACAAATATTGCTACCATATTAGTCTATCACTATAAAATAGGAAAACATCCCTCAACTGATAGTTATACAACTAAAACTATTTATTTACACAAAATCCATCCTCACTTTGACTTCTAACCTTGTGACTTCATATCACCAACTTCTTGGCCCACCTCACTGCCAATAGGTCATGACACTTTATCATACACTACTACTCGGGTGGAAGTAATGTTCCAACACTCTGCCACACATCATTACCCTTAAGCATGACATTTGCAACAAGAGTTTTATAAAAGAGGACTGAATACACTCTAAACCTCAGGGTCAAATGTACGACTGATGTAGATAAGGGTATAAGCTCAAATCAATACACTTTATAGCACTCATGGACTCCACTCGAGTCCTTGTGCAATTTCATGATCATTTATGACTCAATCAAAAGGACCACATCATTTACTCTAAGATTCTACACTTGAATCAACTCGACAATTAGACATAGTTAATAAAATTAGAGTAAAGAAGGACTTTGGATAATTTCAAAATAGGCAACATAATGACATGATCTATAACATGAAAAAAAGTTAAACATTCCTAAATGCCTAGGAGCTTCCTCATTATAAGGGTGGCGCGCTATACACCCATAAAAAGGACTCTACCCGACGGAATTTTGCAAACACCCTGGGACCATGAACCGTTCTCTGGTACCAAGTTTGTTACGACTTGAGATGGGGTGATGGTCATAACGAGCATCCCAAACCATGAAGGCTCGGACGCCCCTTTCTTTCTGGCAATCACGCACAACATTCATTCAATAAAAAGAATTTATGAAAAGACATAACAAAATGGAACCATGGCCAATCTCATAACACTTGAACAATTTGGAAAGAAATTCTTAATATTCAAAACATATGACACATGTCTGGAAAATCTCTAACACTACAATATCCAATATATGTCTAAAACAAAACTGGGACAAAACCCCAATCAGACCTTAAATCAAACAAATGATAATGTTTATATAAGCCCGACCTTCTGCGAATCTCAAAAACACCTATCTACTGCTTATTTGGACCCCGAGACTATGCCTCAGATCCTGAAATATAGGGGCCGAAATAAATGTACTGGTATGCATAGAAATCCAAAATAATATATTTTTATATATAGCATAAGAGAGAGCATTTAATAAAACATTATGCATGAAATAATTTTAAAAACATGGGCAAATTCAGATGATCTTCAAAAGAATTTTGTTTATGCAATACCATTCTTTATTTTACTTTTGTGCTAAGTGGTACACCCTACAATTCTACAGTCCACGGGCTATATGGAAGTCGCCCTTGACTCGGTGGCCAAGACCCCAACCCAAGTTTGTCGCAAAGGTTGGAGTTTCTATTTTGATATGCCACAGGGAACTAGGCTAGCATATAATCCCTCTTTCGAAACATAATAATCCCGTATCGACAAAACAAGATTTTGGGAAATGAGTTTTCTGAACTCGTGCCTTCTTCGGGTAACCACCTAACTCTCTTCAAGTCCAATTTTAACCTTTTCTAAATATGCATCATTCTAAGCTTAAAATCTAAAAATCTAAATAAAAATTTGCATTCTGTTTTGTTCTATGTTACCATGGCATTATCTGTATTGGTATCATCATACCAAAACTTACAAGTCATATTTCTCAGCCATACATTGTCAAGTTACAACTCTTTTCAAGCAAAACAATATTTATACCACCAAATCAATCAAACAATGCAATAGAGTTCTTGTTTTCAAAATATATTTCAAACTATGCAGAGATTCTTTATTTTCAACATTTCATCAAATATGTGGTGGTCAAGTATTTTGTAAAAAAATATGCAACTCTTTAAAATCATCACTTCTCCTTTATATAAATAATAAACACCCTCTCTTAAATTCATAATTAAGATCAAGTCTTAAACAACAGTAAAGACATTTGTAACATGCTTCTCAATATGAAATTGAATAATTCATAACAAATAAAAACAAGGGGATTCATAACAAGAGAAGGATTATAGTTCTTCTTGCTCTTAATTAAAATCCCAAACATCAAACCACATGCATACATATATATGTATATATGAACAAAATTGAGTTTAGGGGTAAGGTCTCAAGACCAAAATATTGTTGTCAAGAAGGATTCACAATGCATAATTGTAAATGAAGATTCAAGACCCTTATGTAAATTCATGATTTCTCAACATTTAAATATAATTAAAATGATTCACCATTCCCATGTAGTTTAGGAAAAACCCACGTACCTTATGTTGTTTAGTTTGAGGATTGGAACTCTAATCTTGATCCTTTTCTTGAAATCTTGAACTTAGAGAAAAACCCTAGTTTGATCTTATTTTTTAGAGTGGGGAGGATTTATGTAAGACCCTGAAAATCGTAAGCTTAACTCAGTCTGTTAACACTTAAAAGAGGTCCCAGACTTAGAAATTTTAACTAAGTGTTTATACTTAGAATTTATTTTAGCCTTCATAAGTTGGAGATCCTATTTTACGACTGTTATGACCTTAAAATATCGATCCTTGGATTGAATCAAGATCAGGTGTGTCAATAGGTCTCTCCGGGTGAGTTTTGGATTTTTTGAACTTTGTTTGAATCATATTCAGGTGACCAAAAAAATGAGTCGACGAGATATCGATGTGTCGCGTAGCCTATCGCATCGACAGATAATTTTATCCCTAGCTTTTAGTTCAATTCTAGTGAACCAATGCGGACTCGATGCAGTACGATGGTCATCGTGTTGATGACATCAATATGGTGCATCGGTAGGTGCATCGCTAGGCACGCTTTTTGGTAATTAAATCAGCGTCAAGAGGGGTATTTGATAGATTTTCCCCACTTCTATTCATCCCTAAAACATGAGATTAAACCCCTCAATAGGCAAAATACTCTCATTATTTACTAAAATACACTCAAGAACAAACCCTAGTCCATCAAGTCAATATCAAGATTCGAGAAATTCACCATCAATCTTCACGAATTCAAGTATCAAGGTATGTTAGGTGTTAATCCAAGGGTTTCCTTCCACCCTTGGAGTTCAAGAACCCTTTTTAAATTTCAAGTTGATTTCTTTCGCGAATTTTATGTTGAATATGATTGTATTCATAATTATGATGTAGTTGGGTTTATAATCTATGATTAATTGAAAGTTTCTTGAGAAATAAATAGCATGTGTGTGTTGTTATATGGTTTCATTGTTAAAAGCCCTTGAATTTGTGAGTTTGAAATTTTGATCATGATGCTTGCATATTATAGTATTGTTATATGTATAAATTATGCTCCCCAGGTGTTTGATGAATTATTCATATGAGTTGAGTAATGAAATCATATCATGTTAGTATGTATACAAGTTCATGCCATGCAAGATTTTTATAAAATGCCTCAATGAATGAATTGTGATAAAGTGTCTAGTTATCATACTTTCAAGATTGTGCTATGTTTTACAATGTACACAATTGAGTCCTGAGGGTATCTAATACCCGAGAATCTAGTTGTTTACCTAGATTTATAGTAGTTTCAAAATAGTCTCAGTGATGTCACATCTAGTAGTACTCAAACAGATAATAGAACTCGGCACATTCATCCAGTTAACAGAACTCAGAGTCTTGAGTTTTAAATGTCCTTTTAATCATTATGCATAAGTAGAATAAATGGAATGGCCACAATGTTTTCAAGATTCATAAAAAGAGTGTGTTTGAATGAGTTTAATATGATTTTAATGATAAGAACCCTCATGTAACTTGATAAATCTTTGGTGGCCATATACATATTTTTTTAATAAGAAGGGTTGTGGAATGATGTGATGTAAATGACTTGCAAGTCGGGGTATGAAGATACTCTTTTGTAAATTGCCCTTAAAAGAACAAGAAAAGAATGTTATGACTGAGATGCATGTATTTGTATAATAGATTTTGAAATTGGGTTAATGCGAGTTAGGTGGTTACCCGAAGAAAGCACAAGTCAGAAGACTCTATGCTGGAAACTATTGTTTGCCCACACAGGACCTTAGCACCCTGCTATGTGATCTTGTGTGCCTAATATTATGTCATCCCAATTTGGGACTATGGTTTGGAGCCCTACTTTGTGATCTTGTGCCCAACCATGACATGTTATTTTGATTTAGGGCTTTGTTACCCTGCTTTGTAATCTTGTGTGCCCTCCTCTCACTAGTGCTCTAATCTTTGCGAAGCTCGAGATCTGGTAGTCAGTGCAAACTGTGATATTGTAGGGTGTACCACCTAGCTCAACCATGTTGGGGGAAATTGAAACACATTGGGTGAAAATGTTGTTGAAACTCAAATACCTTGCCCATGAATTTTTGAATGATTTCTGCGATACTATGTTTTACAAAGTCTCTCACCTATGTTGTATAAAAATATATTTTGTTTTGGATTACTCTGCGCACCAGTACATCTGTATTGACCCCCTATATTTCAAGATTCTGAGACACGGTCCTGGGTCCCGTTAAGCAGTAGATTAACTTGTCAGAAGTTTGCAGCTGGTGAGCCCCCCTTACTTCGGATGGCCTAGATTAGAACTTGTTATTGTTATTTTATTTTGATTCATGGTCCAATTGGGGGCCTTGTCCCAGTTTTAGACAAGATGTTGGTTTTGATGTATTAGAGATTTCGCAGACTGATGTTAGACCTTGTTAGAGGTTTATCGATTCCATTCCAGATTGTCCAATTGAATTTTGATATTGATCATGATTCCGTATTGTTTTATATTTCTGCATTTTCCTTCATATTATCTGAAAGTGTGTATGATTGCCAGATAGAGAAGGGCGCTCGGGCCTTCATGGTTTGGGATGCCCGTCACGGCTAGGGCCTCGGCTCAGGTCGTGACACTATGGAGCTGGACCTTCCGCGATTTCAAGGTGTCCCGAAGGCCAGCCTCTGTGATATCTCCGTGGATAGGGGTGCTGTTTCGTGATTTCAAGGTGTCCCGAAGGCCAGCCTCCACGATATCACCATAGACAGAGGTGATGTTCCAGTAGCGCCTCCTTTGATTTCTCACACATTTTTAAGGGTCTTTTGGTCCTTTTCGTACTCCAAAAATGTCCCCCGTAGATACAAAACCTTTCCAATTTTCTAAGGCATGATATTAACAATCAAAACACATTCTTCTTCTCCCCAAAGGCTCCAAGATTCATGAACACCTAGTGTTCAAGCTTAAGTTCCTCCATAAGATTTTCTTGCTAAGTTTGTGTCAAAAAGATATGTAGAGTAACTATTTTTGAAGTATCCTTTCGAATGTGTAATTCTCAACCCGCATGAATGTTTACATATTTCAAATATTGATGATAAAGTTGCCAACCTGTATTTTGAATTTTTGGGATGAACATGAACTTGTGATGAAAACTCTTTTCTTTAGGTATACGTCGATGATTAGGTGAATTGAATTAAAGGGGGTCACTTTAAATGTTTTCTTTACCTTCTCATGTGGAAAATGTAACATTTTGGGTCAAGAAGTCCTTAGTTCAAAATAAGTCCTTAGTACTTTAACAAGAAACTAAATTATGTAGATGTTACTATGAAACATGAACAGATTGACCTGTGCTAAATCATTTTATTCATGGTTTGAGAATTGTTGCTTCCAAATGCTTAAAGTATTTTCATAAATGGATTTTATTGATATTAAATGATATTTTTATACATGATTTTGATACGATGGACATAGAATGTTGATAGACCTTATGGTTATATGAATGATGAAATAGATGACTTCCAAGTCTTAGTATGAAAATACCAACTATGATCTATTTCCTTAATAGAATGAAATTCTCTAATGGTGGTTGATGATTTTAAGATGCTAAAATATGGGCTTAAAGAGAATTAGATAGATAACCAAGAAGGTGTGAGTCTTAATAGCTCTAAACCCGAATCATGTGTTTTACCTACATAGGAATGGTTCGGTCCTTAATTGGACAACCTTATGATTTCCTCTACGAGAATGATTGTTCTAGCCAGATAGATTTAATCTTGGTTTATGCGATAAATATGGATTGGGTCTTATCCGATAGAGCGTGGATCAGACCCACATGGATTATGGTGCTTAACAGAAGTCGGTAATACCATCTAGTTCAGAACTAAAAAATAGAACATCTTTGTTTTAACTTTTGAGTCACTATTGATATATATATCCTTGATGTTTGATTTCTGCGTCCATGACTATTTTTCATGTGAAATATATATTACTAATTTATTGGTCTACATACCAATATATTCCATGTATTGTCCATCTCTAGGTGCTGCATCATTTCATGATATAGGTTTGGAGACACATACATGTGGCCTTATGCAGCACTAGGTTCATATGTTGAGCCCTCCATCTTTTGTAAGGAAATATGATCTTCATGACTAGACCTTGACTTTATGTTTTATGGGGCTATGTCCCGACTTTAGTTTTTCATTCATATGTTAGAAGCTTCGTAGACTTACATAGATGTATAAATGTTTTTTTTTGAAGTTGGATAAATTTATATTATATTTTAAAAGGATTTCCTCTATTGGGTCTTTCTTTCGCAAATGTTTTTAAAATGCTCATGATGATACGCTAAGGGGTCCTCTCGGGCCTTCATTGGTCTGGGATACTCATTACATCCAGGGCCTAGTCCTGGGTTATGATAATAAGTATCAATAACTATATCAAGATTACAAGTACCTTTAATGAACAAGAAAATTTATTTTACAGGATCAGTATAAAATACTTATCTCTACTTGGTATGTTTAATACATACAAAATGTACTAGCACAAAAAAAAATTGCATCGTTCTTGTAATCAAGAAAAATTATAATCAGTCATGTTTTATAATCAAATTCAATCTCCATATTATATTGTGAACATAAACTTTATACTTATAAAAACCAATGAGTTAATCTCTGGTGTATAAACTAAACTCTATACACTAAATTATGCACCATATAAGTTTTGACAGCTTTAAATTACTTTATTTAGTTATATATCTTTAAAACTTGTTAAAATGGTAAACTTCTGCCTATGAGAATTAGGATAGTCCCACAAACATTTGACAGAGAAAATCCAAGAGGACGTAGAGAGATTTGACCCTTGGAGATTAAAATCTTCAAACCCTAGGTAGTTTCTCCTCTCTTGCTTATGTAAAGATGATTTGGGGATTTTACGTCTGATAAGACGTGTTTAAAGACCTAAATTTCGTTCATAAGGGATTAGAAACGGTTTGGGATGGTGAAAAGAACATAAAGCCCTAAATTAAATCAAAATGGAGTAACTTTTGACTCTAGGATTTAGCTTTACGGCGCAAGGCCAAAGAAAACCAAAAGGTTTGCAGCACTAAGCCAAAGCAAACCCCAGGGTTTGAGGTGCAAGGCCAAAGAAAACTTGAGGTAGTGTGCATTTGCGACCCCTCCGCGGCGCGGAGCCTTTGTGGAGGGTTCCCTTTGCGATGCCAACCCATTTTCAACACCCAAAAGTACCCCCAACACAATTCACAATCACTAGACTTGGTTTACCATCGATATGGGTGTCCTAAGGGTCATTTTTAAGGAATTACTAGAGCATTAAATGTACGGGGTGTTACATATTTCCCCTATAAATATATGGAACATAGGTCTAGTTCAACCCCAAAGCTATCTCATGATGAGAGGATCGCCCAAGTCCATATAAGCAAAACTACTGGTCAAGAATCATGCAATATTAGAAAAAACTTTGAATCCTTGTATCTAACCTATTTAAAACTATGATAATGTACTATTTTCCAATATTTAAGAAATATCTTTACATAACAAGTTATCACTTCAGTCTACTATGAACTATTTGCCATTGCCCCATCATCTCACTCGATGTCCAACCAGATCAGTCCTTCAATATGAAATTACCATAAGTATTAGCCAAATTGTCTGTCAAAATTACCAAGCAAGTTGTAATAAATGCCTACTGCATTCAAGAAAACATATTTGTTGTGATCAACCAGAACAGAAACGTCAAAGTTCATGACATGTTACACCATATCAAAGGATACCTTATTCTGGAAACATGTTAGTGAAGAACTGGAGCTTGCTACATGAACTACATTGGCATCAAATCTACTGCCGGCATATCTAAACTCTTTATCATCATCGCTATTGAGTTCTTTAGGAGTGACCCAGTTTTGATAGCTCTAAAATTTGATAAGGAATACGTTGGAGTAATAGCTAGACAGTATACTCCAAGTCTTGGATGGGAGTATCCTCTTATAGTTCCTCCATAATTTCTTTTATCGACACAAACCTTACTGAACTTTTGAACCTTTCTTCCTTCTTAGTTATCCATGAAAGAAAAACTTCCTCCCTCATGTAGTTAAACCTCCAAAAAAAGTACCAAGCTCACTCTTCAACTTAATATTCTTCTCTTTAGTATGGATCCTGATGCATCCAATATATTATGGAAATAGACAATCAGATGAACTTTGTCTTCCCATTCCAATAGGATGAAACACAACCAAAGATTTTGTTTTTCCATTTATGAAGGCCACATTATTGTACCTAACCACTTGAAATCACTATCATAAATCATAACAGTCTATTCAGGGACTACAGCTTGGTAGAGAGGACCTACAAGAGCTTCAGGGTATGTTGGTTGATCAATAAAATCTATAGTTTTTTCTATACCAGTCCTTAATAAGATAAAAACTTGTAAGGTCTATCACAATGTTATCTCCATTCTTCTATTGAGTTTTAACTTTGTTTTGAGAGGTTAAATATGAGTTACAACCTAAAAAAAGAATGTGTTATTTTTTAGTGGGATCCTTGTGTTGCACCGTTGTTTTTTGGCAGGTTAATTGTTAGGTTTTTCTTCTTTATACATGGATTGATGTATTATCCTCTACTTCTTATGAGGTTTATATTCCTTTGTGTTCATATCTCTATGCCTTCTCACCCACAATGCTTCTCTAATCAATTACACCTAGGACCAAAACTCGTTGCTTGTATGACCTTTCCATGTTGAATGTAGACACCTAATTTTGTCCCTCCCGAAGTTTAATTTTATTCATTTTAACTTACCTTACCATGTATTCTCACCACATTCTACACTTTCCCCACAAGAAAAAAAATACAACAAATCCTAATAAATTAAATCCCTATTCCCTAATATTCCCTTATCCTAACTAATTTTTACACCTCTTCCTAACCACTATCCTACCCCACCCTTCACCCAACCCCCTACCCCTATACCCCATGTACCCCCTACCCTACCCTTTCATTATATTTTTTTCCTTTTTAGGATAGATATACACATACAGAATAGGTATTGGACGGAAAAAAAAGGGGGGATCTTCTTCACCATCACTAAGGCACCCACATAATTGGGATATACACATACTATCCATTTTTTTAGATTTGACAAAGAGAATACATAAGATTCATCACACAGTAACCCATCGACACAAAAACACACCTCAATATCCATAAACACACTTTACATACATGAATTTACACACAGAAGAAGACACACACACAGTGATGAGAATTAAAAATAGATGGAGTTTAAGGGCGAATTAGTCAAGGAAAAAATAGAAGTCGTCTAAATCTCATCGGTAACACTATCCGCTGCCAAAACTCGATCATTTTTTGGATGCTGTCTGAGCTTGATGAATCTCTGGCTATACGAGTCTAGTTCCTTTTTGTTAAATCTTTTTACTTTGTATGCATATGTTCTTTGTCTTTGATTTGAGTTGGACTTCGACTTTTATCGCGGATTTAAATTTGTTGATCATGTTCATTCTCGAGCTAATTCTGGCAAAGTTCTGCCAGAATTTAATGTTCGAAGTCGAGGTTTTTCGTTCGAGAGTTTCGATCGAGCATTGATTGATTCATTGTCACCTAATGAAGTCCATTTTCACAACTCTTTCTCTTTGTTTTATTTTTTTTAGTGTATGGATATTATGGCGGTGTGTTAATGATTGTCGATTAGATAATTTGTTGATGATTGATGATTAGATAATTTTGTTGATGTTTCTGTATTATTTATCTGAATAGCTAGTCATTGCTATGAAATTGATGTTGTTATGGGTGGATAACTATTTTCACATTAAAATTCATGTGTAAAATAGAAATTTGGGGAGGGGTTAATCGTGATAAAGTGAATTCGTATTAATTTTGGATCATCGATTATGTTGAATTTGTTGGAATTATGATAAATTGAAATGAGTAGGCAAATGATAAGGGGTAGGCTAATTTTGAAATTTGGGATTGGTGTTTTGTGGAATGTTCGAATGTGTGTGTGAATTGTTCTTTCTACTTTATCGCACAAGACTTGAAATTGTATTCATTTGTCGGGGAATGCCCTGAGGTCTTATATACTTATTCATTAGGAAATGCCCCAAAGTATCATATATGCAAAGGAAGTTCGTGAACAAGGCCCGAGGCATCGGATAAATCATTAGAGTGTAGTTTAGGATATGTGTAGGTTAGCGTAGGTCTACATTTCCATATTTTTTCTATTTTGGGAATTTTTTTGTTTGTGTTTTTTTGTTTGATTGTTGTGTGTTTTATATGGTTTATACACTCTTAGTATTGAATTAGCTGATATACTCTATAAAGCGACCGTGGTCGTACCATGGGATCGAGAGGTGTCTAACACCTTCCCCTCAGTCAACAGAATTCCTTAATCGGAATCTCTGTTCGCAAACCAGTTTTAAAAAGTCAAATTTTATGAAAAAGGATTTTTCAAAGGTGACTTGGCACACCAGATTTATGCCAAGTGGCGACTCTGAGTTAATTTTAAAATGAATCATTTTTGAAATAAAACGTTATCTTTTGTCACTTAATAATGAAAACCCTTCCGAACCTTAAAATTAATCTTTTTTCAAGTTAAAAAAGGGGTGTGATAGCTCTGGCGACTCTACTGGGGATTTTTCAGAATTCGAGCTTATTTTTTGGAGTTGTATTGGCTTAGTTTGACATTATGGGTGCATAGATATTTGTTTGTGTTAGTGTTTGTGTTATTGTTTCATCGTTGTTGGATGCCTATGTGCTCTTTGTTTACAGTCTTTCTTTATGTGTTACCACTTTATATCTGTCATAATTTGCTTAACCCTAGTCATTTCTTTTGCAACATGTCCCGGAGTACATGTCGTGTACACGAACTCTATTTGAGTCACCTTTATTTTAGGAGGGAGAGCAGTCGGATGTATGGAGTAGGTGGAAAGCAAAGCAGACACTATCGACCATATTCTCCCCCAAATGGCCTTGATAGTGGACCCCAACATAGGTCAGCCTTTAGGTCATGCTTATCTACATCATATTATGACTTAGTGGGACCAGTTGGTCGTTTTTAGGAGACTCACCCCTAAAGCATCTACGTGCTAATTGTTACATCTTTGAGGTTAATATTGTCATTTGATGGACTGTTTTGGGGAAAATATGTGCTAGAATTAAAGGAGCATGAGTTTAGGCAAGAACAATTTGACAAAAAAAGGGAAAAATAAAAAGGGTGAATCAAAAAAGAGTTCTTGCCTTTTTTAGAGTTTCATAGTTTAGTTTTAGAGTTCTTTATGGCTTTTGTTCTTCACCACCCAAAAATTCAGAAAAGATTTTTTACCTTTTGCATTTATTTTCTCAAAAGAATAAAAATTCAAAAATATTTTTTACCTTTCGCACTCATTTGTCAAAAACAAAAACATCAAAAAGATTTTCATTTTGTTTCTTTGGTAAGCATTCATAATTAAAAAATTTCAAGAAGATTTTTCCTGAATAGGAGCTTTTTAATAAAAGAAAATCAAAAGATGGTAGGAGTTTTGTACATCTCTTATAACGAAAATACCAAAAGATTTTTCTTTCATAGTTGTTGGTGTCAGTTTTATGTGAAGTGTCAAATTGAAAACCCCAAAAAAAAGATTTTATTTTTGTCATTGTAGTCATGTCTCTCAAGTCAAGGTTTAGTTTGTTCTTTAATCCTTAATTATCCAATCTAGACGAACTATGCACTCCTGATTCTCCTCTCTCGAGAGTGAGATACGTAGGCAGCCTATTGTGGGTTCGAGGATCTTATTTCAAAAATTCCAAAAAGGTTTTCTTCGCTCTTTATTAGAGTAGGTGTTTATATACATCTTTAAAATAAAATCACAAAAAGATTTTTCTTTGGTAGTTTCAAGTTTTATTTTCATATGAAATTCAGAATCAAAAATCCAAAAAGATTTTCGGTAATCATAGGTTTCATTTTGTATAGGGATTCAAACTTGAAAAATGCAAAAATATTTTCATCAATTCTTTTGACAATTTGTTATTTTCTTTTCTTTTTAAAGTTTCAAGAAAAATAAAAAAAGAAAGAAAAAAATTTTAATTGGCCATTTAGGCAATACTTCACGAACTACGCATACCCGATTCTCCCCTTTCGAGGGTGAGATACGCAGGAGACCTTCTTGGGTTCGGTGATTTTTTCAAAAGAAAAAAAAAGTAAAAGAGGTTTTGAAAAAGTGTTGAACTCTAATACATTTGTTATTTTTTGGTTGAGTCAGTTTAAAGTGGTTGGATTGTGGCATTCTGGTTGGTCCTCCACATCACACCAAATCTAAGGAAGAGTTAGTTGTGTCCAACAAGAATATAGAGAGTGACCTCATGGATCAAACAAAGAGTCAGGAAAATGAGAGTTTAAAGGAAGAGAATTTGAGACTAAGGTAACAAATGATGGAAATGTACCGAGCTTGGGCCAGTGGGCTGCCTCCTCCTCCATTCCCCACTATTAACCTGCAAATACCTTGAGTCTTCCATAAAATTGCAAAGTTAGTTTCCTACTGTTGTTATTGATGCACGACAGCATGCTGTAGAATCCATTCCACATCAAATTCACCCCAATACTTCCACCACTCTTTATTTAGATCCTCAATATAAGCCTACCACATCCGTAGAACCACATACCATTTGTCCTTTTGTTGATCAACCTTCTACTGAGGCTTTCACTTTTGCAATCAATCCAACGATTGTGATTTCCCAATCCACTAGTGAATCCACATTCAATACTCTTGATGATCATTGCTATACTCTTGAGCCTACAGTTAAGTTAAGTGGACCGCCAAAATTTCTTACCAAGAAGCATAGCATGCCAGAAAAGCCAAAGAAAATGGTGGGGAAAGTAAAGAGTGTATAAAATGATATGAAAATATCCCTGTGACTTGTGGGCTATGAAGATGTTTCATATAAAAATTGGGGCATGTTTTCAAGTGTTAACCCTCCTCCAAGCTTTGAGACATCAAAATTTGGGGAGTCTGATGGATAGAAGGATTCTGTGAAATATTTGGGATGATATTGCAATCAATCAAGGGAAACTAAAGGAAAGGAGAAGGAAAATGCACCTATTGTCATGCCAGGGACAAAGCAGAGTTTGAAAGGTCCAACCCACCAATACTGTCAGCCTTAATCCCGAGCTTACATATTATATCCACACAACCACTTACAACAAGGTTCCTTTCTCCAAAATCCAAGAAATTTGATTTCATGTCTTTAATATCCTTTGAACAATGCACATTCGTATGCTCATCTATCTTCCTATCCATAATGGTATGCCCCAGTCCTTCAACATCGTCCTCGACCCCCATAAATTTACCAAGGGGCCTCTAAATCTAAGTTTTATCTGAGGCTAAAGTTTTCAATGAAGAGGATGGCAAAGGATAATTTCATGCCAATTGGGGAGTCCTATACCAGTTTATTCTAGACATTGACACAATGGGGCATGATTATTCCTAACCCTAGGTATACTCCCAATCCACATTAAAGAAATTTTGATCCTAATGTACGATGTGCTTATCATTCTAATATGCAAGGTCACAGTACTAAAAATTGTCGTATTTTGAAAAAAGAAATAGAGAAAATCATTCAAGAAAAATTGATTATGGTGCAAAACATTGGCACCTCAACCGTCCCACAGAGTTCTTCGCCAGCACGTGGTACTGCACAATATGTGGGAAGCAATGAGTTAAGCATGGGGACCCCAAACTTATTTATTGAAGAGAATGTATCCAATCATGGTGGAAGCTCTAGTCATGCTGATATGTAAACCAGTGGCTAAGTTGTCAGGCTGAGCAATTGAGAAGTCACCCCTCTCCCTACTAGGAAGAGGTCTAGTAGTTTGTTTTGTTTTCTTTTTTTCTTTTCAAATTATTTTAGGGTCGTAGTTCAGGATTTATCTTGTTTTGTCCTTTTGTCAATTATGTTCAAATCCTTCTATCTTTTATTTCTACTAAATGAAGTGTCCCTTTCCCTTTGTGTTTTAAATATATATTATTTGTTTTATGTTGATTCTAGTGATATGACATGCTAGCGAATTTTCAGTCAGATCTTAAAATTAGTTTAAGCATGAACTTTGAATCAGAGGGCTAAAGTTAGAAAAAGCATCTGAAAAAATAGGTAGGGTGTTGAGACATTTTGTGACAAGTTGAAGCCTTCTTTGAAAATTAAGGCAATTATTTTTAGAATGACAAGAATAACTTGGTCATCAATTGAAATACATGACTCAATTAGGTCAAACAGTGGCTGATTAAGCCTATATCAAGAGGAACAGAAAAAAAATCAGCTCCACAAAAGCATGGATAATTTGATGTAAGGGATGTTCAATAAAGGGGGAGTTGTATGTTTGACAAGTGTGGAAGTAGAAGTGGCGCACATGCTCATTTAAAGTTAGTGTTGTTAAAGTGTCACAAATGATCTTTATCTTTCACTTTCACATTGCATGATATGTAGTTGCATTTTCAAGGATTGATATGACTGAGGTATTTCATTCTGCTATCCAAACACTGTGTCACCCTTTATGAACCCCGTTTGAGCTTTAGTTCTATTTTCTTTCATACCCCTCTTTTGGAATCAAGATAAAAGTCAGCAAAGTTCAAAAGAAAAGTGTCGACCAAAAGAGTAGAGTCAAAAAAAATGTGTCAAAAAGAAAGAAAAAGAAAAGTGTCAAGAAAAATAAAGCCAAAAAGAGTTTCAAATAAAAAAAGAGTCATAAAAAAAAAGAAATCAGAATCAAGAAAAACAAGTAGACAGAACTATGCGTGACCTGATTCTCCTCTCTCGGAGGTGAGATATGTAGACTGCCCTACGCTGGGCTCAGTCCAACCAAATAAATAATTTAGAATCACCCATCAAAAGAAACTGGGGCATGAGTTAATCCTCATTGTTTGAATCAATTCCAAAAGTTGTAAGTCCTACCCCACTTCAAGTGTCATTTGAGCCTTATGTCGTCCTTTCTTTCTAAACTTATCCAAAAGCCAAGTTACAACTAAAGAAAGACCTTCAATTTAATCTCTGAGAATGTTAAGGCTAAGCATGCAATGGATATGATGACGCATTTTGGGAACTACTTGTCTTCCTTCGCATAAGGAATCATGAGAGAAATAAAAAAAAGAGTCTTATTAGTAAAAACCCTTGCAGGCATCGTAAGATGATAGTAAGTTGAGAGAGATAAAAATGAGAGAGTCTTACCGGTAAAACCCCTTTCGGTAACCATAAGACGATGGTAAGTTGAGAGAAATAAAAAATGAGAGAGCCTTATAGGTGAAAACCCTTACTGGCACCATAAGGCGATGGTGAGCTAAGAGAAATGAAAATGGCAAAGTCTCATTAGTGAAAACCCTCATGGACACCATAGGGAAATGGTGAGATGAGAGAAAGAAAATGAGAGAGGGTTGTTGGCAAAACCCCTTTAAGGCGCCACTAGCCAAATGAAGTCTCTGAATGCAATTGGCTCAAGCAAGTAACTCGGTTTCAGGTCCATTAACTCAAGAACAATTGGTAGAAAATTTGGATGGAAAGATCAGGCAGCTTAATCCAAAATGCATGGCGTAATCATAAGAGTTGAATGTCATTTTTAGATAAATTTATCATTTCTTTATTTCAAATAGGAAAATTCATTGTCTTTTCTTTCTTCCTTACATTTTTATTTTATTTTCTTGAGTCATTTATCCAAATAAAAATCATTGTCATTTTTCTCTTGTCTTTGAATCAAGTCCATGTCAAAACAAGTGAGAAAAGACTTCAAAACTGACTACCAGCTTCTTCAATTGCACAAAGCAAGACAAAAGGCCATCACATGAAAGAGACATGATTGTGAGATGAAAAAAGGGCATACATAAATTTTTATCAATAGACAAATCTGGGAACTCATAGAAATACCAAGGGTCAAAAAGGGTTTATCTGAGAAGCATGGCAAAGCAAAGATACCGTGTCTATTTCAGAGTCACTCCTAATATTCTGAGTTCGGGTCAATGATGCTACAACTCAATGACATATGCTAATGATTGAAAGCAAGATTAAATGTGACAGGGATACGAGCAATTACCTCAAAATACCAATCCACAAACCAACCACCGTGTTTTAAAACTCACAAGTTTTCTTTGTATGAAACAGGAACACATGTTACCTTCAAATCAAGGACTTCAAAGCCTAAACATCAAAGACTGTAATTTCTCACTTCTACAAATGCCAGAGGCAATGTTGCTGCACAGGTTTGGTAATCAAAACCATAGTAAAATTCAGAATCCAATATATCTAGAAGACACATCTCCTTGTATGGGTAAATTAAGTGATATTTGTAAGGAGACGCACTTCTTTGTTCGGGTAATTCAAGCGGTATTTGTAAGGAGACGCACTTCCTTGTTTGGGTAATTCAAGGGGAACTTGTAAGGAGACTATTTACTTGTTTGGATAATTCAAGCAGCATTTGTAAGGAGACGCACTTCCCTCTTTGGGTAATTCAAACGGCATTGGTAAGTGATATTCCAGCTTTTAACGGAACAATTTATACCTTTTTTGGGGGGAAATTCTGAGTTTTCAAGCAACTAAAGTTGTATTTAATGGTAGATTTGAGTAATTTCAGGTTAAGGAATAGATGAAGGAGAAAACTTAGGAAAACGGCAAAAAAAGGTCATTGACGGCCCAGGTGGTGGACCGTCAGTCATGCGACGGACCGTCAAGATAGCCATCAGAGATAAACAGAAGATTCCAGGTGGAAGGTCCATGAGATGGTCCAAGTGAAGGACCGTCAAGACTGCGACGGACCGCCAACGTAGCCGCCAAACTTAAATAGAATGCGGGACTTTAGAGGGCTCATTGATAGACTGTTCGATGGATCGTCAAGATATCGATGGTCCGCCAAGGTGGCCTTCAGGACTAAATAGAACCTGATATCTTTGGAGCACCTAGCGACGAACCATGTGATGGACCGTCAGTTTTACGATGGGCCATCAGCTGAACCGTCAGTTTGGACGCAGCTTTTTCTAAGTTTAAATTTTAAATCTTTTAAACCTGGGAACATATAAATACCCAGCTAGGGTTTTATTTAGATATCATTCTAAATTTTGGATATTTTTATCATAGTTTCCATCTTTTATTCTCTTTGTAACGTAGAAATCTTTGAATTAAACTATATCTAGGATTGAAATCATTCCATTTCTATTGAAGATTCAAGAATTAATTCTTGTAACCTTTGTAAGTGAATTATGAATTTGCTTATGAATAATACATGTATGATTTCTCTTTCTTCTATGGAGATGAGTGGCTAATCTCCCATAACTAGGGTTATGGGAGCCTTGATGTAAACAGTTGATATGGGTTATGATTCCAATTGAGTTTCTTCAGGTAATTGATGTTGTGTAAACCCTTCTTCGCTTTAATGACTTTTATTGGTTGCTATCTTTAAAGGTGAGCCCATGAACAATCACTTGTTTGGATAGAAAAGTGTCTGTTGGGAAAAAAAAGGGTTTACATGAAATCTAGAGACCTTGATCTTTAGATTAATGGAAAATGCCTTAACAAGGATTTACCTATGTTAGAAAATGGCTGAGTTATCAATACATTCTTTAAATTTAAGAGGGTTAAAGGATAAACTATCCATTAAGGTTGAGAAACTAATGGGTAAACAATAGAATTCAGCTACTCTTGAAATTAAAGTTATTGAGTGGAAATCAAAAGTGACTCACAACCTTAACTGTTTAGACATCTTGGTAACCATAACTCTAGTTCGTTTAATATCATTGCATTACTACTAGCTGTGCAGGGTAGTTATTGTGTATGCCAAATATACGAAGATAGGGTGCACCATTATTACCAATACATTCAGAACCTCAGTTAATTGGCAGAATGGAAGACCCCCAAGATGCTGAAAGACTAGCCACTCTGGCTAGATATATTACCCCGTACTTTACCCTAGCTTAAATTTGTCCCAAAGATGTCAAAGACATTCTTTAAATATGAATACACTTTTATACATATGGTTTTTTCAATATTTTTACTTTTTATCATGTGATAAATTGCATAAGCTTTCCATCGATACAAAATTCGCCCAAATCCAGCACCCGAGCGAAGAGTTAGAGCCTTTTTAGTAAGACAGTGTATCACCTGAGACATCAGCGCTTTGTGGAGCCAGCTTAAATGGTAATTGTCAATTTCCAATGTTGCTTCACGATAGTGGCACGTTGCGCCAAAGGCCCAGTTCACAATTATCCTTTTTCCAGTGAATCTCCGTGATGTCTTCGCGTCACGCCAAACTTCCAGGTCTCAAAAAAAGGGCAACGCGATAGCTCCGCATCGCGCCACCATGAAGATTCCTAATTTTCCAGTTCCAGTGGCTTGGCGCAATAGTGTCTTGTTGCGCCAAGGATTAAAATTGAGAATTTTCTAGTTTTTGCGATAGTAAATCCCAAGGGCCATTTGGTCTTTTCCCATGACTTCAATTCCACCCTATCACGAGATTTAACCCTAAGAGTGCATTATTTTATCACTTTTGCATTAGTCTGTCAAATTAAAATCAACTCTACTAAAGAACAAGAACCCTAGCTCTCAAATTCAAGGGCCAAATCACAAGAACTCTCTATCAATCCTTCCAAATTCATTAACTCAGGTATGCATAGTGTTCATTCATGGATTCCTTTCATCCATGATGCCCCAGAATAAAGTTTCAAATCATGTATTATGAATATTATGTTGTGGGTTTATTATGTTTATTTGATTATTATTGTATAGTTCCCAAGTTGTAATTTTAATGTGTTTTTATGAAATTAAGTTAGTATATGAGTTTAAATCCATGAATTAAGTGGTTTATGATGTTTTAATTGATGATTATACCTATTCCCTAAGTGGTGCATGTAAGGTATTTGATAAAATGCCTAGAAGACTAGAAATCGTGTAATATAGTTCAATTGTGACTTAAGTGATGGATTCATGTTTTACCTTTATGTTCAAAGAACTCCCATTCTATAAATGTGCCTTGTAAATGTTTGATGGATTGCTCATGAATTAGCCTTATGAAATTGTACCATGTTTAAATGCAATCTTATTCATGTATAAGTTTATGATAACCATGTACTTCATGAAATCCCCAACTTATTGTATTATGGATTGTTGATGTTGGTCTTGTATTCAAGAATGTCATGCCTTTTCAGTTTCCTTCTATCGAGTCTTGGGGGTACTTGTACCCAACAATTTAGTTATGTGCCTAGATCCAGTGCCATGTTTTCATGATATCCTCAGTCAAGCCATGTTCAGTAGAATTCAGCAAGTCATGTGACTTAGAAAATTTAGTAAACTCAGTAATCCCAGTAAATCTCAAAAAGCTCAGTAATTCAGTAATCTTAGTAGTATTTCGTCAGTCAATAGAACTCCATTAACTCAGTCCAGTTCAGTTTAGTTAATCATGTTCAGTGTCTATTTAGATGGGAGTAAGAGTTAGCACCGAGTGAGCCCAAGGATGGGAACTCACATGTTATTAGAGGGTGTGATTCTTAGAAGCAATCTTTGCACTCCAGAACTATGTAGCCAGCGTAGGTTGAGACATTATAACCTATTATAAGAGGGTATACAAGGTGGCTTAAACTGTTATATGAGGATCCCACCATTCTCGTTAGAGTAACCTATTATATGAGGGTCACTCACAGTTTGTCCTTACCAATGGCGTGGTATTGACACCCTTCTAATTGGGGTTATAGATTGGACCCCAACTCATCCATAATGGTGTATTAGGGGCATGTTGGTTAGATGACTACTTCCCACAGTTATAGTTTTAGACTCAGTCTCAGTAATAGAACTCAGATAGTTCTTCAAAATTTTAGGACTATCAGATATAGTTAACTCAGAACAGTATGCAACTCAGTTAGTTCCATCAGAACCTAGACTGTCAGCTACAGTCGCTCAGTATCAGTTATCAGTGAATCATGTTATCAGTAATTAGACTCAGTAATTATGTTATCACGAATTCAGTAACAGTCTCTTATTCATGCATGTATTCTCACATTCATGTTATACAGTCAATTAGCATTGTTCATGCATTTGAACCCTTTACATTTAGCCTACCTCACTTGCATACCAGTACATTCAAACGTACTGATGCATTTGCACTATGCTATTTTATACCATAGGTTCAGAAGCATGAGATCCAAAGCATCAATAGCATTCCAGAACTCAGCAGTCAGAGTCAGCAGTAAGTCGTCATCCTTCGAGGACATGAGCATTATTTTATCACTTCAGTACTTAGTTGATTTCAGTAGTTGGAGTTAGTTGGGGACATGTCCCATTAACTTCTTATTCAGATAGTTAGAGGCTTTTCAGACTATCAGTATTAGACAGTTATTTCAGTTGTTTTGGGTATTTCATACCCCACCAAGATGTTATATTTAATCAGATATTATATCTCAGTTTTGAACCTTATGTCCTTTCAGCCTTTATTTTCGCATTTATACAGTATGTTATGAAATGTTTAGGTACAGATATTAGTCATGGGTTAGCTTGTGGTCCTTCGAGGTCATGATCACCATGTAGTATTTCGGGTACTAGATTTGGGGTGTTACACTAGAGCTTAACTAAATCAGCAGAATGACGGCCAGCAGGTATGTCATCCTATCCTGATGATGATAATTTGGGGGATGATGATTTGTTAGATCCTATTAACCCAACGCGTGCAGAGAATGTGACTGCACCAGTGAATTAGAATGTAAATAGGAATCGTCCCTTTAGGACGAGGCAGGATCAACAAGCAGTATAGTTTAATCTGAATGATGACAAAGATGGAATGGATGGGGCAGGTGCAACTGGAGCTATCATTCCTCCACCTCTAGCACCTGGATCTAAATTCAATATTACCAGTACGATGATTCAACTTCTTCATCTTAAGGGGTTGTTCAGTAGGCTTCCCGAAGATGATCCAAATATACACATGGTGAACTTTGTCACCATTTGCAAGTCTTTTGATAACCCAGGAGTGGGTCAGAATGCTATTCGCCTATGTTTATTTCTGTTGTCTCTATCTGGGGAGGTGACACTGTGTCTCAATGGGTTGACTCCCAACTCTATCACTAACTGGAGGTAGTTGAAAGAGGTCTTCCTAGAAAAGTTCTTTCCATCTTCCAGGAGGGTACAGTTGAGGGATGAAATTAGTAACTTTAGATAACTTCCCACTGAAGCTCTTCATGATACCTGGGAGAGGTTTAAAAATAAGTTGATGCAATGCCCGAACTATAACATAACGAATATTCATTTGATGGAGACTCTTTATCGGGCTTTGAACTCTATTATGAAGCCAGTCATGGATAATGCTGCAGGAGAGTCGTTTGTTGACCTTACTTTTCCAGAGGCTTTAAAGATATTTGATTGGATGACCAAATAGAGTAGAGTTTGGCATACCAGGGATTCTGTGGTAGAAGGACCTACTGTTTCTGGTAGTATGACTGTAGAGCAACGCAAGAAAGAGAAAGAACGTGAACATGCCATACTTGAATACACAGATGGACTTGTTGACTGAGCATCTATTGTCTAGAAAAATGGAGAAGGTTAAAGTTGTTGCATCCCAGGGAAGAGCTGACTCTGATTCAGAAGAAGAGGCAAACTATCTAACTAATCAAGGGGGTTTCCGAGGCAATAGTCAAGGAAATCAAGGATGGAACTATTACGACAAAAATGGTTACAAAGATAGAGATCAAGGAAACTAAAAGAGAAATAATGATAGGAGTGGACTATATGTACCTCCTCGAAGCAGAGATAATGCTGCAACTAGCTCTGGCAAGATGTCCACAGAGGACATGATAGAGAAATTATTAAAGGGAATTGAGGCTACCAACTCTGGGGTGACTACTATGAAGAGTGACTTGGCTACCATGAGTCAGTTGGTAAACTCATACTCTACTTCTATCAAATAGTTGGAGCAGCAAATGAGCCAACTCTCAATAGCATTTAATCAGATAAAAAGCAGAACTTTTCCAAGTGATACAATTTAGAACCCTCAAAATAATGGCTCTTACATGGAAATTACCACAAAAAATGGTAAGGTATTACTAGGACCTTTAGTGGGAAAAGTTGTGATTGAAGACATGATTGAAGAGGATACTGAGCATGAAGAAAGTTATCTAGTAGAGTCTGAGAAACTAGATGTAGTCATTGATAATACACTATCCAACTATCAGTAGGTTAATGAGTTGGAAAATAGCAATGGAAAGGAGACTGAAGTGGTGGTTACTATGCTCCCAAAACCACCTCCTCCATTTCCCCATCGGTTGAAGAAGAAGGTTGACGACACAAAGTTTAAAAAGTTTATGGCCATGCTTAAGCAGTTGACAATAAATTTTCCATTGGTGGAGGTATTGGAGCAAATGCCCGGGTATGAAAAGTTCATGAAAGACCTTGTTACGAAGAAGTGGACAGTTAGTTTTGAGATGGTGGACAATCTCCAATATTATGGTGCTATTTCCACAAGGTCGTTGGTGTAGAAAAAGGCAGACTCGGGAGCATTTACTATCACGTGCACTATTGGGCCTCTTGATTTTGCAAAAGCTCTATGTTACTTGGGAGCTAGTATAAACTTGATGACGCTTGCTGTGTATAAGAAATTAAGTTTGAGGGATCCGACTCCCACAATCATGAGACTAGTTATGGAAGATAAATTTGTGAAGCGGCCCATGCGGATTCTATATGATGTATTAGTTAAGGTAGTCAGCTTCATATTTTTGGATGATTTTGTCATTCTCAATTGTGAGGTGGATTTCGAGGTGCCCATAATCTTGGGTAGACCTTTCCTCGCAACTGAGAGTGTACTTATTGATTTGAGGGCAAATGAGCTACTATTTAGGTTGAATGATTAAGTAGTTCTATTCAATGTATGTCAATCCATGAAACAGCATAAAGATATGAGCGTATTTTCTATTGTGGATGTTTATTATGCGGAAGAGCAAGAAGTTCCTATAGAAGAAAAAATTGGTGTAGAGACTTTACCTATTGTATTGATGAACTTTGATCATGATGGTATTAAATATTATGAAGAGATGGTGTGTGCCTTAACGGGCATGGGGTCTTATTTATATGCACCCAAGAAGTTGGATTTGGACTTGAAAAATCATTCAAGTCCACCTGCTAAGCCTTCTATCGAAGAGCCACCTACCTTGGAGCTGAAGGAGTTGCCCAGTCATTTGAGGTATGTATTCCTAGGCAGTGGGAATACACTACCTACTATTATTGCTGCTAATCTAGGTGAAAAATAGGTGGAATCTCTCATCTCTATTCTTAAGAGATATAAGAGGGCTATTGGTTGGACAATTACAGACATCATTGGTATCCCTACTGGTATATGTACACATAAGATTCAGCTAGAGGAGAATTGTATTCCGACTATTAAGCATCAGCGTTGACTAAATCCCCCTAGTGATAAAGAAAGAAATCATCAAGTGGCTAGAAGCAGGAGTGATATACCCCATCTCAGATAGTAAGTGGGTAAGTCCTGTTCAGTGCATGCCTAAAAAAGGGCCATGACAGTGGTGGCTAACGAGAAGAATGAGTTGATTCTAGTTACGCCTGCTATTGGATAGAGGGTGTGTATGGATTATAGAAAACTCAACTCGTGGACATTGAAAGACCACTTCCCAATGCCTTTCATGGATCAGATGCTTGATCGATTGGCGGGAAGAGGTTATATTGTTTCTTGGATGGTTATTCGGGTTACAATCTGATTTCTATAGCCCTGGAGGATCAGGAGAAAATGACATTCACCTGCCTATATGGTACTTTTGCATTCAAGTGGATGCCGTTTGGATTGTGTAATGCACCCGCTACCTCTCAACGATGCATGATGTCTATTTTCTCAGATATGGTTGAAGACACCTTGGAGGTGTTTATGGATGATTTTTTGGTGGTAGGAGATTCATTTGAGCTGTTTTTGGTAAATCGGAGTAGGGATTTATAGTGGTAAGAGGAGTTTAATCTTGTGCTTAATTGGGAGAAATGTTACTTCATGGTGAAGGAGGGCATTGTTCTCGGACACAAAATTTCAGCAAAGGGGATTGAAGTCTATCGTGCTAAAGTTGAGGTTATAGAGAAGCTTCCACCTCCAATTTCAATGAATGGGGTGCGTAGTTTCCTTGGTCATGCTGGCTTTTATCGGAGATTTATAAAGGACTTCTCAAAGATTTCAAACCCCCTTTGCAAACTTTTGGAGAAGAAAGTCCAATTCTCCTTTGATAATGATTGGCAGGGGTCAATCTCCAAGCGTCATGAAATGCCTTTAACAAAAATAATAGAGGTAGAATTATTCGACATCTGGGGCATTGATTTCATGGGGCCCTTCATGAGCTCATATGGGATGAAATATATTTTAGTTGTTGTTGATTATGTATTGAAATAGGTTGAAGCCCTTGCTTTGGATGACAACGAAGGGAAGAGAGTAGTTGCATTCCTAAAAAGGATCATTTTCTCTTGATTTGAGGTGCCACACACCATTATAAGCGACGGTGGATCTCACTTTTGCAATCCTGTGTTTCAAGCTACCTTAGCAAGGTATGGTGTCAAACAACACAAAGTAGCAACTCCATACCACCCACAAACTAGTGGGCAAGTGGAGATTTCAAATAGATAGATCAAAGCCATACTTTCTATACCAGTAAATGATAATAGGAAAGACTGGTCTAGGAAGCTTGATGATGCCTTATGGGCATACAAAACAGCTTTTAAGACACCAATCGGCATGTCACCGTACCAATTGGTTTATGGAAAGTCATGTCATTTACCAATTGAATTAATCATAAGGCACTCTGGATACTTAGGAGGCTGAATTTAAACAGGAATAAGGAAGCGCAGTTGAAATTGGGGCAGCTGAATAAGATGGATGAGTTCCATCTCGGGGCGTATGAAAGGGCTGATCTTCACAAGTAGAAGATAAATAAGTACTATGATCGGAGAATTGTAAAAAGAGATTTTCAAAAAGGTGATTGGGTGCTTCTCTTCAACTCCAGATTGAAGTTGTTTCTAGGTAAATTTAAATCAAAATGGTCGGGCCCATTTCAAGTTAGTCAAGTTTACTCGTCTAGAGTAGTTGAACTAGCAAACACGGACGGAAGTATCTTCAAAGAAAATGGGCAATGACTAAAGTTGTTTATCGATCCAATGGACTCAATAAAGTGCATAGCTACTATCTATCTCGATAAAGTCTAAGTAATCGAGATGAGTAGGTCGTGCCGTGACATTAAATCAGGCGCTAGTGGGAGGTAACCCACCAAGTGTTGTTGTAATCATAGCTAGAGTTTTTTTATCAGTTTTTTTTGTGCAATCTGATGTGTTTGTGAAATGTGCAGGACTGAAAACCATGAAAAAAAAGAGTTTAACACTCGCGAAGAGGACAACGGAGTTACTGACGGACCGTTAGGATCTCGACAGACCGTTGTTCGGACCGTCAAATCTATGCCAAAAAGTTGAATGTACTTGATAAGTCTTGACAGTCGAATTAGCAGACCGTTACTTTTTCTGTCAACCTAAGGCTGTATATTTGAGTTTCTGGAAGGGACTGACGGACCACTCAACGGACCATCGCAAAATAGACGGACCATCAGTGTGACCATCATAAAAAGGTCTGGAAGGTAGGTCTCTGGTAAGACCTGATGGTCAACCTGGCGAACCACCGCAAAACTGACGGGCCATCTGGTTAACTGTTAGTATAACCCTAGTCACGGGTCGGGTCAGATTAAGTCAGATGCCTATTTAAATGACCTGCAATTGACCCAAAAGCATTTAAAAGAGATAAAATAGGGTGGTTACATACGTTGTAACCTCTTCAAATTCTAAAATTGTCTAACTCCCATTGGATTCATAGCATCTAAAGGTTGTAACTCCCTCTAAGACTCTCTAACTTCTCTCTTCCCCTCTATTTAAACAAGTTTTTCCCCTCTTTTCTCCTTAGCACTTAGTATAGTAAATCACTGGTTAAAGTGTTAAGTAGTTCTTCTTTCTAAAGTATAAGTCTGCATCATCAAGGTATGATTTTACCCATTTTCTTGTTTCTCCAAAGTGCAAAGCATAATTGAAATAATTGTGATATGTGAAGAGTTTTATCTTGTTTCCTTTTGTGTTTTAAATTATTGATGTTCTGAGTTCTGAACTTTGATATATGTGGTTTGGGTGAAGTCTAAGTAACCCACGTGTGTAGAATAGAAAAATGTGTGTAAGAACATGGAATTATTGTCTTTACTATGCTGAAAATCGAATAAAGTATACCATTTGTTCGACAAAATGCCAAAAAGAAGTTTGAAATTGAAAATGGGAACTGACCGTTTGAAAATGCCAACTTGGTAGATCGTCAAATTGGTGACAGACCGTCAAGTTGACCGTATAAAATATCCAAAGGAAGTTGCTCACTGGATAAGGAATGACAGCCCAACTGGTGATCCGTTAACATTGTGACAGACCATCAGGTTGGCCATCAAAAATGTTCAACGGAAGCTACTCACTGGATAAGGCCTAACGGCCCAACTAGTGTCCCGTCACATCATAGATGGCTCCTTAATGTGACCATCAAGCTAACTTTTATTACTGTTTTTGTAGATTTTTCTATTTTGTAATTGACTCCTTACTTCTTTTCAGGCACAATGGAATGAAAACTCCCATTAAATAGAAGTGGAGGTCAAGCAAGAGGGCGAGGCTAACCTTCTAGGAGCAAGGAGAAAGAAGGCACCAGCCTTCAACACTCACCAAAGGGACCGAACACTGCCTATATCTCCCAAACTGAAGAGAAGAGTAAGGGTAGCACCAGCAGCACTAGCTCTAGTCCCTATGAGGCTAGAGTTGTCACATCTCACCCCAACCCAATTGAGGCCGAAACTGGGGCTACCAATGTAGAAGTACAAATTGATATAGCTAAAGTTAAGATGGAGGCTGAGGATGCCAACTTGATCAAGCGTAAGGATCCTTAAATCAGAGAAGCTGTCAGATGGCAGCTAGATGGAGTAAGGGAAAAATTTTATGATGGGTTAGCACTAATAGTAAGTAGGCCAGTCAAAAGACCATTTGCTGTGGAGTATTAAATTATAATGATGGAGTTGTACAAATATCCTAAACTCGATTATCATTTCAATGAGTACAAACTAGTATGGATGAGCAAACCTCCAGGATCATATCAGCCGAATCTGGTAAGGGAATTCTTTGCTAACTATTTGGTATTGGCAGAAAAGAATGTTCCAAAGGGCCCAAAGATTTTAGATCTCCCAAAAAGGGAATTAGTGCCAGTCCATGGAGTTACTATCGACATATCAGCCCAAACCATCAACAGGATATTGTTTGGGCCAAATTATAAAGCCCGACCTGCTATTCCAGAACTAGAGTATCAACTGTGTAATGCATCTGGCCAAAGATCCTAGTTGGGTGGAGTATTGACTGATGAGGGTAATCATTCCTGGGTTGTAAACCCACGTGAGCAAATAGCGAAGTTATAATGCATCTGGCCAAAGATCCTAGTTGGGTGGAGTGTTGACTGATGAGGGTAATCATTCCTGGGTTGTAAACCAGCGTGAGCAAATAGCGAAGTTATCCCTTAGCTTCAGAGCTAAATTTTGGTGGGCTGTGGTCTGATTGAGACTTATGCCAATAGGAGGTGATGCTAATCTGGACATTTATCGAGTTGTACTTATTGCTAGTTTACTGTCAGGACTGAAGATTGATTTCAGTCAGATCATTGTCAATGAGTTGTTTGTGAGAGCACATAAGGTATCCAGTGCTCTACCATTTTTATGCTTAATCATTAAATTATGCAGGTAGGTAGGTGTGCCTCTGATTCATGGGGTGGATAATGAGATTCGTGTGTCACATAAGCAGGATATTGAGAAGTCCAAGGATGACTCGAAGTTCGAAATGAGGGTTACCAAACCACAAGCCTACAAAACTCGGTCTGCACCAGCCCCAGATACTTCAGAGATTCTAACAGGTATGCCATTGCCGATTACCACTTATGTACCACCTGATTATATGCCATAAGTGCATCTGCAGGGTCAGAATCTACACCACCAATGGGTGAGGTAAAATTTGCAGAATATAGGTTAACATAGGAAAACTTCGCTAAGTCTGTGAAATTGTAAAAGAAATTCAAAAGGCAGCTTGACACTTGGGCTGCAGAATTTAAGTCGTTTATTGACAGAATTATAGATGAGGCAATCCGTACTTTCCAAGACATTCAAGTGAGTATGGATCACATAGATGAGAGAATCAACAAAAGGTTAGAATCACTGTCTATTCCAGACTTGGCAAGGTTTATGGCAGAGTTTAAGAAAGCATAGGCTGCATCAAAGAGTTAAAAAGTAGGTAGCTACAATAGCCCACCTTTGATCCAGCCTTGGTATTGAGTGATAATGATAAAGGAATTATTGATCTGATGGGGATACCTATGAAAGATAAAGAAAAGCAACCGATAGATGATCATGCTGAGCAAAAAACCAATAAGAAAAGAAAGAGAGAGGCTATGACACTAGAGGAGTGAGAGAATCATGACATGAATAAATCCAGGAAAAATTCTAGGAAGGATAAAGAGAAAATAAGGAAGAGAGTAGAATACAAAGCGGCCAAAGTGTCTACCTGTTCTGCCCCAGCTAGGGGGCAAGCTTCAAACACAGTTTGGGATTTTATACCTCCAATTCTGGAGGGAGAGTTTCTATGTACTCCCACTACCATGGGGGTCAACATTGTAGTAGGTGAGGACACAGGTTCCTCACCACACTTCACAAATCCCTCAGATGAATAAGAGGCAATACATGTATTTGTACCATGGGGGGTGTACTTTGAGGAAAATGCATATATTTTTTTGGGGGGGGTGTACTTGTACCATGAGGGATTGTGTTGACGTATTTTTTTATCCCATATTCTATCTAGGAGAATCGGCATGTCTAAGATTATGTTTAAGTTTGCATTTTCTTTTCTTTTCTAGGATTACCTTTAGGCTTGCATTTTCCTTTCTTAAATCTTATTCTGTTGTTAATGTTGGTCCATGAAATAAAGTGTCATTTCTGTTAGTACCTTGTTGTGAATATGGATGATGAATGATGTTGGTATCAAGCTAGTACTATATTCATATGACTATCTAATTTTGTCTTCTAGTATATGTTATCAACTGTTAGTGAATCTGTAATCGGCATTAACTTGTAAAATGTGCATGATATGTAATGTAAACCTTAGGAATAGCAGAATGAGTATGGATTAGTTGCCTATGTGTGTGAGTATTTGTATTAGTTCTTACTTAGTGTAGTACCTAGAACTTTTCTAGTTTAATTGATGTTGTGTTATAGTTGATGAAATAAGAGATGATAGCAGGCCACCTCGTGATTTTAGTCCACTTAGCCAAAATAATTAACCCCGCCAAAAAGAATTCTCCACTTTTGAACCCTTCTTTGATCCTATGTTAATTCTTTTTCTTCATCACCAATCACTCTAACCCTCTTTAAGTTGTTAACACTTAGCTCTGGCCCTCGACCAATAGTAGGCATTGTAAACCTAGATTTAGGCTAAACACCTAAGTTGAGGGAGGCTATTATCCAAGATGTTAGTTGTCTAAGGGAAAGTTAATTTTGAGCATGATTTAAAGCATTCGGCCCTAGTCTACCCAAGACATTGTGTACCTTGACTGATTGCATCAGCTTAAGTTGAGGGTGGCTGATGCTTGTGTACATACATAAAAAGGGGGTTGTTATGGTAATGTGTAAATAAATGAGACAAGGGTGAGTGAGCTAGTTTAAAAATGGCCTTGGCAGATAGAACTTGAGGGCAAAGAGTGTTAAATCCTAGTGTTCAGTCACTTTTTTTCAAAAGTCTTGCCTCACCTAGCCCCGAACCCTCATTGCAAGCCTGAGAAAAGACCTGCTTAATCTTGGCAAATCAACTATAAGAGAGCATTGGATGGTAAGGTCAAGCCTATGGGTATATGTACTATGTTTGTAACTTCTTTGATGAGTGTGAAAGTTCTGATTTGAATCCATAAAATATACTAATTGGTGGATTTCCTTGACTTTGAGAGCAATCTGAGTTACACTTTATTCTACTGATCTCTATAGATTTTGTATCCATGTTTGTACATATGTATTGATTTTGAAATAATACCGGTTATGGACTCTGATATGTTGAGCTTTATAAGTAGGATGACAAGTGAATGGTTGTGTGAAAACTGGTTCAGCAAGTTGAATGCCCACCATTGTATTGCTCATATTTGTAATTTGGTGCTGAGTTGCTTGAGGACAAGCAATTATCTTAAGTTGAGGGTGTTGATTTTCGGCTTTTGACAGAATATTTTATACTTTTTTCTCGAGGAAATTATGATTTTTCAAGCAACTAAAGTTGTATTTAATGGTTGATTTGAGTAATTTCAGGTTAAGGAATAGCTGAAGGAGAAAACTCAGGAAAACAATAGAAAAAGGTCATTGACGTCCTATATGGCGGTCCTTCATTCATTCAATGGACCACCAGGATAGTCGTCAGAGATAAATAGAAGATTCCAAGTGGAAGGCCCATGCGACGGTCCAAGTGATGGACCATCAAGACTACGACGGACCTCCAACATAGCCACCAGACTTAAACAGAATGCGGGACTTTAGAGGGCTCATTTACATATCGTTCGACAAACCGTCGGGATATTGATGGTCCGCCAAGGTGGCCTTCAGGACTAAACAGAACCTGATATCTTTGGAGCACCTAGCGACGAACCTTGTGATGGACCGTCAGTTGTGCGATAGGCCATCAGCTGAACCGTCAGTTTGGACGCAGCTTTTTCTGAGTTTTAATTTTAAATCTTTTAAACCTGGGAACATATAAATACCCAGATAGGGTTTTATTTAGATATCATTCTGAATTTTGGATATTTTTATCATAGTTTCCATCTTTTATTCTCTTTGTAACGTAGAAATCTTTGAATTAAACTATATCTAGGATTGAAATCATTCCATTTCTATTGAAGATTCAAGAATTAATTCTTGTAACCTTTGTAAGTGAATTGTGAATTTGTTTATGAATAAAACAAGTATGATTTCTCTTTCTTCTATGGAGATGAGTGGCTAAGCTACCATAACTAGGGTTATGGGAGCCTTGATGTAAACAGTTGATATGGGTTATGATTCCAATTGAGTTTCTGCAGGTAATTGATGTTGCGTAATCCCTTCTTCGCTTTAATGACTTTTATTGGTTTCTATCTTTAAAGGTGATCCCATGAACAATCACTTGTTCGGATAGAAAAGTGTCTGTTGGGAAAAAAAGGGTTTACATGAAATCTAGAGACCTTAATCTTTAGATTAATGGAAAATGCCTTAACAAGGATTTACCTATGTTAGAAAATGGCTGAGTTATCAATACATTCTTTAAATTTAAGAGGGTTAAAGGATAAACTATCCATTAAGGTTGAGAAACTAATAGGTAAACAATAGAATTCAGCTACTCTTGCAATTGAAGTTATTGAGTGAAACTCAAAAGTGACTCACAACCCTAACTGTTTAGACATCTTGGTAACCATAACTCTAGTTTGTTTAATATCATTGCATTACTACTAGCATAAAGCATCATTAGTCGGAAAAACTCTGTTATAATCACTTAGAATACAATTCATAAATCAAAACCCCTCTTATTTCAAAACCTTTGATCAACAGTTTAATAACAATCACAATACTTAGTGAAAACGGTATTCCCTGTGGGATTCAACACCCAACCTAGTTGGGTTCTATATTTGACAGCGACCGCTTACTCTCTCATAAGAGAGGTGTAATTTGGGCGTATCAGTAAGGAGACGCACTTCCTTGTTTGGTCAATTAAAGAGGCTTTTGTAAGGACATACACTTTCTTATTTGGGTAATTCAAGCGACATTTTGTAAGGAGACGTACTTCCTTGTTTTGACAATTCAAGTGGCATTGGTAAGGAGACGCACTTCCTTGATTGTGTAATCCGAATTTTACTTGTTAGGTGATGCACTTCCTAACTTAATCCTTCATTCCTAGAAGATGTACTTCCTAGTCAAGTCAATCCCCTTGATTCCTAGAAGATGTACTTCCTGGTTGAGTCATTCCCTTCGACTCCTAGAAGATGTACCTCCCAGTCGAGTCATTCCCTTTAATTCTTATAAGACGTGCCTTTTGGTCGAGTCATTCCCCTTGATTCCTATAAGACGTACCTTTTAGTCGAGTCATTCCCCTTGATTCCTATAAGACGTACCTTTTATTCGAGTCATCCCCCTTTTATTCCTAGAAGATGTTCTTCCTGGTCGAATATTTCCCTTTGATTCCTAGAATATGTACTTCCTAGTCGAGTAAGTCCCCTTAATTCCTAAAAGATGAACTTTCTAGTCGAATATATCTATTTGACTCCTAGAAAATGCACTTTCTAGTCGAATCATTCAAATTAACCCATAGAAGATGCATTTCTTTGTTCAGTTTTTCAAGTAGTTATGATGTGATCGTCACAAAAGTTCTCTGATGTTAAACTGGGGAAAAAATCTAATTCCTATTTTTGGAACTTTACTTTTCTGGAAAAATGGAATCTCTCTTTATAATAATTGTTGTTTGGAATAATTTTTCTTTCTAGTTTTGATATGATTTCAGGAGCCCGCTTAAAGAATAGGATGAATAAATGGAAAGTCAAGCAACAAGGTAAAGAAGTTAAAAGTCAAGCAACAAGGTGAAGAAGTTGAAAGTCAAGCAACAGGGTGAAAAAGTTGAAAGTCAAACAACAAGGTGAAGAAATTGAAAGTCAGCAGATTGAAAATAGCAAGTCACGAGCCCACCTGGAGAACAAGGTGAAAAAATTGAAAGCCAAGCAACAAGTTGGATAAATTACAAGTCAAGAGCCCGCCTGGAGAATAGGGTGAAGAAATTGCAAGTCAGGAGCCCGCCTAAAGAATAGGGTGATGAAATCAAGTCAAGAGTCTAAATGAAACTGCATAGGTAGGACTTTTGTAATTTCAGTTACATTTTAACTTGTAATTTTCATTTTTGATGTAATGACAGAGCTTCGTACCGAATCCTCAACAAGACCTCACTCAACCCTCCAACTCAGTTTTCCTTCTTACTTCTATTTTTTTCTTTAAATAATGGTCGGATCAAAATTTGGTCTCGTTGTCAACTTTTTTGTCTGAAAATACTTTGTCTTTACACCCAAAAAGGGGAATGATGTAGACACCTAATTTTGTCCCTCCCAAAGTTCAATTTTATTCATTTTAACTCACTTTGGCATGTACCCACACCACATTCTACATTTTCCCCACAAGAAAACAATTACAACAAATCCTAACAAATTAAATCCCTAATATTCCCTTATCCTAATTAATTTTCACACCTCATCCTAACCACTATCCTACTCCACCTCTCACTCAACCCCTATACCTCACATACCCCTTACCCCATCCCTTTATCATATTTTTTTCCTTTTTAGGATAGATATACACACACAAAATAGGTATTGGATGAAAAAAAAGGGGGTGGGGGAATCTTCTTCACCATCATTTAGGCACCCACACAATTGGTATATACACATACTCTCCATTCTTTTTGGATTTCACAGAGAGAATACACAAGATTCATTACACAGTAACCCATCGACACAAAAACACACCTCTATCTCCATAAACACACTTCACATACACGGATTTACACATAAAAGAGGACGCATGCACACAGTGAAGAGAATCAAAATGGATGGAGTTTGAGAGAGAATTAGTAAAGGGAACACTAGAAGCCATTGAAATATCATCGAGAACACTATCTGCCACCAAAACTCAATCTGTTTTCATTATTTTCTGGATGCCGTATGAGATCGACGGAGCTCTGACTACACGGGTCTAGTTCCTTTTCGTAAAATCTTGTTGTTTTGGACGCATTTGTTCTTCGTCTTTGATTTGAGTCAGACTTTAGCTTTTATCGTGAATTTGAATTCGTTGATCCTGTTCATTCTCAAGCTGATTCTGGCTAAGTTTCACCATAAATTATATGTTCAGAGTTGAGGTTTTCCGTTCGAGAGTTTCAGTCGGGCATTGATTGATTCACTGTCACCTAACGAGGTCTATTTTCACAACTCTTTCTCTTTGTTTCATTTTTATTTAGTGTATGGACATTATGGTGGCGTGTTGATGATTGTCGATTATATAATTTTGTTGATGATTATCGATTAGATAAATTTTTTAATGTTTTGGTGTTGTTTATCTGAATAGCTAATCGTTGGTATGAAATTGATATTGATATGGGTGGATAACTATTTTCACGTTAAAATTCATGTGTAAAAAAGAAATTCGGGGAGGGGTTAATCATGATAAAGTGAATTCGTATTAATTTTGGATCATCAATTATGTTGAATTTGTTGGAATTGTGATAAATCAAAATGAGTAGGCAAACAATAAGTGGTAGGCAAATTTAGGAATTCGGGATTGGTGTTTTTCTGAATGTTCGAATGTGTGTGTGAATTTTTCTTTTTACTTTATCATACAAGACTTGAAATTGTATTCATTTGTCGGGGAATATCCCGAGGTTTTATGTACTTATTCACCGAGGAATGCCCCGAAGTATCATATACACAAAGAAGGTTAGTGATCAAGGTCCGAGGCATTAGGTAAATCATTGGATCATAGTTTAGGATTAGTATAGTTTAGCATAGGTTTACATTTCCGCATATTTATATTTTGGGACTATATAACTGGACTGGACATTATATTTTTGGGATTTGTTTTGTTTGTGTTTGTTTGTTTTATTGTTGTGTGTTTTATAAGGTTTATACACTCTTAGTGTTGAATTATCCTATATACTCCATAAAGAGACCATGGTAGAACCACTAGATCTAAGGGTGCCTAACACCTTTCCCTCAGTCAATAGAATTTCTTAATCGAAATCTATATTCACAAACCAGTTTTAAAGAGTCAAATTGTTTTGAAAGGGGATTTTCCAAAGGTGACTTGGCACACCAGATTTATGCCAAGTGGATACTCTGAGTTAATTGTAAAATGAATAATTTTTGAAATAAAATTTTATCTTTTGTCACTTAATAATGAAAACCCTTTCAAACCTTAAAATCATCTTTTTTCGAGTTGAAAAAGGGGTGTGACATTGAAGAGTTAGGAACTTATCTAGAATGGTTCACAGTATAGTTAATCCATCTTAACATTCAAGAAAATCATGAAGATTCCTTTTTTCTCTTACAATAATCGATAGCATCCTGAAAACACTCTTACCTGATGCCATATTGGAGTCATAAACATTTTATGTGGAAAGATTTTCTTTCTCATTGTTCTCTTTTCCTGTCATGCAATTTATTTTAGAAATGGCTCCCTGAATCACCTCTCTGATATATGTTGTTTTGTTTTTACCATTCCAGGCAAAGAATTTTTCAGCATTTTCATATTGCCTATTTGATTTGGCAATTTCTCGATAAAGGATTCTCAACGATCCCTTTGGTAGATACCAAAAAGGTAATGTCATTGTCAATCTAATAAATGGATCTTTCACCACCATTGTAAATGTTGTGCATCCTCTACAATTAATGTTTTGTAAAATTCCTTCAAGACCATCCTCATAACCTTTACAATAGTGGTGAAATATCTATTACTAAGATTGACAATGGCACCATATAATTGGTAGATACCAAAGGGATTGTTGAGAAAATCCTTCATCGAGCACCTGTCAAATCAAAAAGGCAATATAATATTGATGAAAAATTCTTTGCCCGAGATGGTAAAAATAATACAACACCTATCGGAGAGGTAACTCAGGGAGACATTGCTAAGTTGAATGGCATGGCAGGAAATGAGAACAATGACAAAGAAGCCTTTTTCACTCGAAATGGTTATGATACAACTGTTACACTGGGCAGGAGTGTTTTCAGGATATAATTGTTTCTTGCAAGAGAAAAAGAGAATCATTATGCTTTTCTAGAATGTTGAGTTGGATTAGCTGCACTACAAACCATTCTAGAGAAGTTCCTAACTCTTCAATATGGAAAGGTTATACAAGCATCAAGTTATAGTCTTAGGGCTTATTGATTAGGGAGGCATTGTGGTAAAAAAAGCATAGTGATATGAATGAGGAGGAATCTAACCCTTAGAATAAGTAGAGGATGAGATTCATCAATCAATGTATGAAGAAGAAAAACCTAACAATCGACCTGCCAAAAGACAAAGATGCAATAAAAGGATTGTCGCTCCAAAAAACACATTCTTTGTTGAGGTTGCAGCTCGTTTTTTACCTCTCAAAATAAAACTAAAAACTCATCAGAAGAAAGAAGATGATATTTCTCTTGATTGTACAAGTGTTGATCTTATTAAGGTACTAATAACAGAGTTGATCAGTAGACATATCCTGAAACTCTTGTCAGTCATCTCTTCCAAGATGAAGTCATTGGATGGACTGGTGAAATTTTTTAGAGTGATTCCAATTGGTGGCACAAGAATGTGGCCTCTATAAATGGAAAACCCAACATCTCTGGTTGGGTTTGAACCTATTGGAAAGGGGAGACAGAGTTTATGTGATTGTCTATTTTCATGATCTCTTGAGTGCATTAGTATCCATATTAAGAGAAGAGGATTAAGTTGAAGCATGAGCTTGGTACTTTGTTCTTTCATTAGAGGTTTGACCACATTGGGTAGGAAGTTTCACTTTCATGGACAACTGAGAAGGAAGAAAGGTTTAAAGATTCAGTAAGGTCTACATCAAAAATGAAATTATGGAAGAACTATAAGAGACTATTTCCATCCAAGGCTTGGAATATGTTGGCTAGCTATTACTTCAATATATTTATTATCAAGCATCGAATTTATCAGAACTGGTCACTCTAAAAGACCTCAATCGTAAAGATAATAAGTGTTGAAGTACGTGACCATCTCATCTAAAAGTTTAAGTTGTTAGAGAGAGCACATTTTTATTAGTTAATTATATTCTCAACACGCCCCCTCATGGGTGGCCTGATTATTTTTTAATTCATACACTTCAACATGGTATTAGAGCTAGAAAAGGTCCTAGGATCAAATCTCACCACCACCCATTATTAAAAAGAATTTCTAGGTTCTTGGCCCATGAAAAATACAGGTTGTACGTGATGGGGCATATTAAGAATATACTTAAATAATAAAAATATATTCTCCCTACCAGATTAAGCTTTTAAATGGGATGATCACACACTTCATCAAGGTACCATATCCAAGACCATCCCCATTTGGGCTTCCAGACCACGCGTCAGTTGTGCCTTGGATGTGATGGGGGTGTTAGAGTTATTAAAAGTCCCACACTAATTAAGGAATGGATTGGTGGTGGGTGGTTATGAGGGAAGGATAGCCTATGCATGAATGTTTAATTATGACTGTTAGGTGGGGTGTTCAAGAATGAAAAAGGTCTCATATTAGTAGCTAATGAGATAGGAGGTCTCTTTATAAGGCTTGGTCAATCCTCCTCTCTTTGAGCTAGCTCTTAGGGTTGAGTTAGGCCTATGTTCCATATCTTTACATTGTATCAGAGAAGGTAGAGGTTCTGCGATAGAATTTCACTGCCACCCATTATTCAAAAAAATTAATGTGCTTAGGCCATGAAAAAAATTAGGTCACACGTAAGGGGGTGTTGAGAATATAATTAAATAATAAAAGTATGCTCTATCTATTAGCTTAAGCTTTTACATGAGAAGTCACACACTTCAAAAATGAGAAAGATTTTAGATGTGTTGGAGGCAGTTTTGGTGTCAATGAAGTTCATGTAGAATGCTTCAGTTCTTCACTAACATGCTTCTAGAATAAGGTATCCATATCTGGTGTAACATTTCATGAACTTTGATGCTTCTAATCAGATTGATACCAACAAACATGTTATCTTGAACACGGCAAGTAGTTATTATAACTTGTTTGGTAATTTTTTGACAGATAATTTAGATAATACTATTGGTAATTTGGTATTGATGGCAATTTGCTTATATGACACTTAGGACTAACTAAACCCCAAAAGCTAGTTAAGTAGGGGTGGATTTCCTAAGTACATACAACAAAATCGCCAGTCCATTCCCTAGCCAATGTGGGACTTTCACCCACTCTACCACACCCTTTAAGACTTAGGTCCCAACTGAAGCGTCGATCGGGAGTCCAAATAGCGATGGACCTGGCTTTGATACCATATAAAATTATGGCACATAGGCCTAACTAAACCCCAAAATCTATATCATAAGGGGAGAATTGGGAAAATCCATATAAGCAAACCGCTAGCCCATTTCTAATCAATGTGGAACTGAAATGGCCCTAAAATATTGGGTTGCTTATCGGGTGGACCGGATGGGTAATTACACTTAATAGTTTGGATTATTGGCAATTGGTTTTTAAATGTACTAATCTGCTAGCAACCAATAAGATATTAGTTGGTTTAGTAACGGGTTAGCAATTATCAAATAGCTATCAGGCGGCGTATCAGCAAATGTCCACACTATCATTTTCTAAGTAAAACTTATGCTCCTTACATAGTACACTACACTATACACAAGAATTAAGTATAATTAGACAAATTGTAAAAGAATTAGGCTCAAAAATTGCATGCAGTACACAACACTCACATGCCCAAAAACATACACATCGCAAATCTTGCTTAAACCAAAAAACTAAGCAAAAAGAAAAGAGGGAGAGTCGAAGTGGACCATAAGTCGGCTCCAGTTAGAGAAAGAGAAATATAATGATTTAAAATAAAAATGATTTAATAAGAGATGGAGATATGAAGAGTTGAAGACCTTACGTGGAGTATTTTATATATTTAGCTAGGGGTAAAAGTGTGAGTATAATACATGTTAATGGGTACCTGATCATACGATAAGTAAATTAAATAATCTACCCTTGTACCAATAAACTGTTAAATATAAAAATTGTAATTCATTCTGCCATAATGTGCATCCTTGTGACCTTTCTATCTAGGTACATATCCTTGGTAAGCTGAAGCTTCTCTATGTCCTATCTAATCACCTCCCTCTAATATTACTTCGCTCTACTTCTACCTCATTTGAATCCATCCCTAGCCAATCTCACACCTCTGCACTGGGTCATCCGAGCAGCACCTCCTCAGAAACCTAGACCATCTCAACCTTGCTTTCACATCTTGACTTCCATTAAAGTCACTTCTACCTTATATCGAATAACCATATTTCTAATCCTATCATTCATAGTAAATTCACACATCCACGAAGTATTCTCATATCCACCAGCTTCATCTTTTGGTTATGCGAATTATTGACTTGCCAATATTTCATCCCATACAAGATAGTTGGTCTAACCACAACTTTCGTAAAACTTACATTTAAGTTTAGAAGGTATTTTTTGTACTTTCTAATCGCACAAGTGTAACACCCCGCACTTTCAGGCTAAAATATAAACCATCATTTCTATGTGTAATGGTTCCAAAAGTCAATAAATCTTATTCAAATTTAGTGTGTTAATCAATTATGTAGTGTGGGAATATATTAGATCATGAATTGAGATCATAGAGGTCCCCTAACTCAAGGATGAGCTGAAAGCTTTCCTATCGATTGAGTTTTGGTGAGTGTCTAAACTTAGGTCAACTTCCAACGGCCATAACTTTTTGTATATATTGAATTAGAGGGCCTACTATATATCAAATGAAAGGCCTTTGAGTCCTATTTCCAACTCAACAAGTTTATCCTTGATCCAATATTATCATAAAATGTTATGCCCATTTTATAGAGAGGTATCAAGATCTCGAAGGTGCCACGGCAAACCCGATGGACTGTTAGGTCCGTGATGGACCGTCAAACCTTCCGTCGCCCGAAAAATAGTGAGTTCTGTCACTAGAAATGACCCGATGGCCTAGGTTATGGTTCTTCACCCTCATAACGGTCTGTCAACCACGCCATCGGGAAAAATTTGAAGTTTCGAGGGTGGGATGTTTTAAAAGGGGTGTTTTGGTACTTTCCCTCTTCTGAAAACCTCCCCAATGGATGTAATTACTCTATAGATGTTATTACTCAATCATTATTAGTTATACAACATCAAAATCCTCTTTTCACTCTAAAAAATAAGATCAAATTAGGGTTTCCATAAAGAACAAGAAATCAAGAAAATCAATCCTTAAGTCTAAGATTTTCAAGGAACAAATCAAGATTCGAGTTCTACTCTTTAAACCTTGTAATCTATGGTATGTGGGGGTTTTCTAAACTACATAGTCATGATGAAATTGTTTTAATAACATTTAAACATTGAGAAATCATGGATTTACAAAAGGGTACTGAAATTTCAACTGCAATTATGCATTGTGAATCTTTCTTGATAATAAAGTTTTGTTCTTGAGGCTGTCCCCCTTAAACTCAATTTTGTTTGCATATACATATGTATGCATATATATATATATATACGTATGTATGCATGTGGTTTGATGGTTGAAACTTTAACTGAGATCATGAAGAATTATAATCCCTCTCTTGTTATAAAACCCCTAGTTTTCATATGTTGTGTGCACTATTCAATTGCATATTGAGAAGCATGATTCAAATGTCTCTACTATTCTTAAGCATGTATTTTGGATATAAACTAAAGAGAGGGTGATTCTTTCTAATACAAATGAAAAGTGGTGGTTCAAAGAGATTGCATGGTTTGTTACAAAATGCTTGACCACCATATATTTGTTGAAATGTTGAAAAGAGAGAGTCTTTGCATAACTTTTACATATAGTTTGAAATATGAATTCTCTTGAACTATTTGAATGATATGGTGGTCAAAACTTTATATTTTAAATGAGGATACTGGAACTTGATATTTTATGGCTTAGAGATACGACTTGCAAGTCTTAGTATGACGATACCAAATAGATAAATGCCATAGAAGATTCAGAACAGACTAAAATACAGATTTTACTCAAATTTTTAGAATTTTATTTTAGAAAAATGCATTCTTATAACAGACTAAAAATAGGCTTAAAGAGAGTTAGATGGTTACCAGAAGAAAGTACAAGTTTAAAGACTCAATGATAGAAACCATGATTTACCGACACGAGATTATGGTACCCTGCTTTGTGAACTTGTGTACCTTGATCATGTCGTCCCACATTGGGATAATAGTTAGGATCCTGCTTTGTGATCTTGTGCACTACCATGACATATCAATTTGGTTGGGGATTTTGGCACCCTGGTGTGTGATTTTATGTGTCCCCTTTATAGATACTCCAATCCTTGCGACAAACTTGGACTGGGGGCTTGGCCGACAAGTCAAGGGTGGATTCCATATAGACCATGGAATTATACATTGTAGGGTGTACCATCTAGCTCATAAGTAACAAAAAGAGTGATTCATGAATTCAATGAAATGTTTCAATGTCTTTAAAGTGTGCCCATGTGTTTTCATACATCATATGTAAAATATTTTATGAATCACTCTCACTTATGTTAAATATAAATACATTATTTTGGATTGCTCTACGTACCAGTACATCTATATTGACTCCCTATATTTCAGGATCTGAGACACAAATCCTGGGGTCCAGCTAAGCCATAGATTGATTGGTCACAGATTTGTAGTTGGTGAGCCTCCTTTATTCTGGAAGGCCTAATGTATAAGTCATTGTTATTTTATTTTTATTTATCGTCTGACTGGGGGCCTTATCCCAGTCTTCAGACAGAGGTTATTTTTAGTAGTAGAGATTTCGCAGACTAGTGTTAGATATTGTTGATATTTATGAACTCATTTTAGTATTGAGCAATTTGAAATAAAAGTTGACCATGATTCCATTTTGTTATGTATTTCCATATTTCCTCATGGTTCGGGATGCTCATCATGGCCAGGGCCCAGCTCGGGTCATAACAAACTTGGTATCAGAGCACGGTTCATGGTCGTAGGGTGTCTACAAAATTGCACCGGGTAGAGTCCTATTTATGGGTGTGAAGTGCTCCATACTTATAAATGGGAGGCTACAAGGTGTTTAGGAATGTCTCTCTTTCTTTATGTTCTAGTTCGTCCTATGGAGTCAGAATATTCCTCTTTCATACTTTAGTTCGTGCTATGGTGTCGCCCATATGAAAGAAAAGTTATCCCAATTCTATCCTTACTCTGATGTTCTCAGATATGTCTCATTGTTGAGGTGATTCAAGTGCAGAAGTCTAGTATCTAAATGGTATGGTCTTTTCTAATTAAGTCATAAAAGACTATAAATTTGTGCAAGGACTTGGGAGGAGTCCGTTAATGCTTCAAGGTGTATTGATTCTAGTGTAAACTTTGATCCTGATGAAATCATGTTTTTCAGCCTGAGGTATTTAAGTGTATCTGGTTTCTTTCAAAATTCTTATTGCAGGAATACTGTGTAGCAAAATGTTGGAATTGTATTTCCAACTGAGTAGTAGTATATGTTAAAGTGTCTTGACCTAATGGTAGTGAGATGGTCCAGAAGTTGGTGACATGGAGTCACTAGGTTAGAAGTTAGAGTGAGGGTGACTATTGCATAAATAAGTAGTTTTAGTTATATAACCCTTTGATTTAGGGGTGGTTCTCTCTTTTTTGGTGGATGGATAATATTGTGGCAAAATTTTTAGATTGTATGGTGGTGTGTGGAGAAATTGTTTGTCTTTGATTTTTTTTTATTTTTATTTATTCAAAATAGGGAAGGATCTCAAAATGGATAGTTGTGGTGGGTATAGAAATCAGTTATAGGTTGTAAATGGAAAAGGAATAGATTAGTCAATAAGTTATAGGTAAAGACTCATTATGTAAGACCCCACAAAATTCTCTCATAGTCTGAGCCTTAGAGCGTGTTCAGTGAAGTGTTAATCTAGCCCTAAAAGGTTGAGAAGTGTCTTCCTAAATTCTCTCAAATCCGACACTCGGGCAAAGAGTTTGAGCTATTTTAGTGAGGAAGTTTTCCACCTGGCACTTTACCGCGTCGCGGAGCCAGCCAAAATGGCAATCGTCAAAATCCAGTGAGCCTCGGTGATTATGGCACGTTGTGACAAGGCTTAATTTTAGAATTGTCAATTTCCAGTGCACCAACGGAATTCCACCGCGTCGTGGTGCCTTTCCAGTTTGCAACCAAGGTGGCAACGTGATTTCCACCGCATCGCACCACAAACTAGTTTCCCAACTATCCAGTTTCCAATAAGCTGGTGCGATTATGGCACGTCGCACCAGTATGTAAAATTGGGATTTTTCACTTTAATTCCAGAGGCGAAAAGGGTCATTTTTCTACCCCTATATATACTCCTTAACATGGGATTTGGCCTTATTTTAACCTAAAAATACTAGTTTTCTCTCAAGTTGTTCAAGAACAAGAACTAGGGTTTCTACAAAATCAAAACCCTTCCTTCTTCTTTAAGAGAAATCAAGAAATCAAGAAATCAAGAATCTCTCCAAGAGCTTTCAAGAAAGAGTTTCTCTAAGGTATGCAGATGTTGATTCTTGGGTCTCTTTCATCCAAGAAGCTCAAGAACCCTTTTCTAAATTTCAAAGATTTTTTTTTATGATTTTTCATGATTCATGTGAGTTGAAATTGATGTTCATGCTATTATTGAGTTGTGATTCATGTTTGTTTACAATATTTTCAAGCTTGACCCTAGTATGTGAAATTCATGTGATGTTCATGATAAACCCTCTTCAAGTTGCTTGTTAAGTGATGTGTTCATGTCAATTAGGTGTAGAAATTGTTGAATAAGCAAAGCATGCTCCCCATATGTTTGATAAAATGCTTATGTGAAGGAATTAGAGCCATTCTAGTATGTTGATTAGAAATCTCCAATTGTGTGCAAGTCCATGCATTCCAAGTGTTTGTTGAAAAGCCTTGGTGAATGAATTGTGACATGATAGCATGAAATTTCCCAATTATGTGCTCTTCTATACATTCTAAGACTTTAATACATGCTAAGTGTTTGATGCAAGACCTTGTTGAATGGAGTATGAGCCAATAGCATGTCTCCCTATACTATCACATGTTTATGATTTCTAAATACTTGAAGAGATGCTTTAGTGATTGTGATAGTGAATGAATGTTCATGGTCTTGATTATTCAAGAATGGTTATGCTTTACTTTTATGTTATCGAGTCCTGGGGGTATTTATACCCGATAATTTAGCTGTAGTCTAGAGCCATGTCATTTTTCATGATAATTCCAGTCGATCCATGATTCTCAGAACTCATTGAGTTATAGAACTCTGTACTCTCAGACAGATACAGAACTTTAGTAATCTCAGTAATCTCCATAGTCTCAGTATCACTAGTAATCTAGCCTCAGTTCTGTACTCAGCTCAGATCTAGTAGTATTCAAGTGTTCAGATCAGTCCTTAGTAGTATTCGAGTAATCTATCCCGAGCTCAGTCTCATTCAGTCAGATAACGAGATTCAGTAGTATTCCGTCAGATACAGAACCAAGTGAATTCATCTTAACTCAGTTAGATCATTCGAGAAACATGATCAGTATCAGATTTAGCTTAGTTGATGTTCAGTTAAGAATCAGTTCAGATTCCTTCAGTTGGGAGTAGGAGATAGCACCGAGCGAGGGAAGGGATGGCGGCTCCCTATTAGAGAGGTAGAGTCGTTAGGAGCAATCCCTAAACTCCAGAACTACGTAACCAGCACAGGATACAGGAGTCACCCATCAGGAAAGGCTGGTCACCCTTCAGATAGGCTTGACTATTATATTGTCTTAGGCTTAACTTCCTGTGAGGGTCACCCGTCAGATAATTTTGACCCGAGAGGTCTTTACCCATGGCACGGTATTGACACCCTTCCAGCTAGGGTTATAGGTTGGACCCCACTAGTTAAGATTTGGGGCATGTCGATTAAGTGACTACTTCCCACAGTTGTAGTTTCAGTATCAATCTTTAGAAATCAAGACTGTCAGATACAATTATCTATCTCAGTGAGGAACCAAATAGTTCCATTAATTCATGGATCACCAATCAGATAGGCTTAGTCTCATATAAAGTTATTCAGTAGCAGATCTAGAGATCACCCGTCAGATAGGCTTGATCTCAGTCATAGATTCAGTTGAGTAATCTCATTATCAGATCCCGAGATCACCCGTCAGATAGGCTTGATCTCATTCTCAGATTTAGTTGAGTATTCTTGTTATCATATCTAGAGATCACCCATCAGATAGGCTTTATCTCAGTCTCAGATTCAGTTGAGTATTCTTGCTATCAGATCTAGAGATCACCTGTCAGATAGGCTTGATCTCAGTCTCAGATTTAGTTGAGTATTCTGGTTATCAGATCTAGAGATCACCTATCAAATAGGCTTGATCTCAGCCTCATATTCAGTTGAGTAATATCATTATCAGATCCTGAGATCACCTGTCAGATAGGCTTAATCTCAGTCTCAGATTCAGTTGAGTATTCTTGCTATCAGATCTAGAGATCACCCATCAGATAGGCTTGATCTCAGTCTTAGATTCAGTTGAGTATTCTTGCTATTAGATCTAGAGATCACCCATCAGATAGGCTTGATCTCAGTCTCACATTCAGTTGAGCATTCTTTTTGTCAGATTCAGACATGATCATTTCTTAGCATTGATAGTATATTCTGCAATTATCTGTTAGAGAGGTTTGAACTATGATGCAGTCAATCGAGAGTAAAAAACTCAGAATTCAGCCATTGATATGAGTAGAGTCAATTAATCAGTTTCAGTATCATCAGTTTTCAAGATCACTCGCTAGATAAGACTGATCTCAACTCCAGTACTCAGTTATCAGTATCAGATGATTCAGTGTTCAGTATCTCAGGCATTAGTAGTGAGTTCTGATGGATGTAAAGTAGTATCCAAGTTACATTATTTTGAGTCAAGATGATTTTAGTTATGGTTCGTGCATTCATACATGTGTTCTCATTCAGTAATCTCATGATTATTCAGTTAAGTAATTGTTCATGCATAAGCCCTTGCATTTGGCCTTACCTCATCTTCATACTCGATGTATTCCCATACTGATGCATTTTCACTATGGTGTTTTATTTGACACCATAGGTTCAGAGGCATAAGATTAAGAGTACCCTTAGCAGCTCAGTCCCAGTCAGCAGCAGTAGACATAGAAGTGAGTCCTCTTCAGTCAAAGATGATCCTTATTTTTATTATTATCGTATCAGATTTGATTTAATTTTAGTAGACAGAGTTAGTTAGGGACATGTCCCATCAACTCCATAGTTCAGACAGTTTAGAGGATTTTTGGACAGGTGTATCAGTATTCAGTTTTCAATTTTGAGTATCTTTAGATGTTTTGAACCTTATGGCTAGTTTCTATATTTATTATCTATATTATGCAGTGTCGGGGACAGATATCAGTAGAGGGTTGGCTTGTGGTCCTTCGAGATCATGAGCACCGTGTGATGTTCCGATTCCAGAAAATTGGGTCATTACACATTATTGTTTATGGGATTTTGAAGGTCATTTTGATGTACACATGGGTAAGTAAATATGATGTGAGAAATTAGAATATGGTGATAATATTGAAATGGTTTGTATTATAAGATTGAGATTGACTATCCTTCTTATGTGACTTTACCCCTTGATTTTCTTTTCTCTAGTAGTTGTAAACTAGTACTGCTGATGAGAAGGTATGTAGTAGATTTTGAGGTGTAGTAGTAATGCTAAGTAGAGGATTTGATTGTAGGTAGTATCTAGGTGAAATAAGGTGTTTGGGTTGAATTTCTCAATTTGATGGACTAGTATAAGATGTTGCATGTTTCATCGGTGGTACGTGATTGTTACGAGACTATTGTCTTGAAAACTTTAGATGTAGAATGTGGTGGTAAGAATAGTAGATTAAAATTAATGATGTATGTTTTGTGGGAATGAATTAGTAGGCTTGATGTGATTTGTTAAAGAATCTAGGTTGATAATTTATGTAAAGTTTAAGTAGTAATTATGAGGTATATGTGGATATGAGGACTAGTGTTAAAATGATGAGTTATGGGTGAGTTATTAAGAGGATAAGGGAATAAGTATATAAGAATAAGTAGCACCCTGTAACTCCCCAAAAATGGGTCTCGAAGCGTTACACGGTGCTTAAGGCTACAAGTAGCCCCAAGCTAACCCTTTGAGCCGTTTTCATACCATTCAACACTCATCGACAGGATTACTACAATCAAACATCAAGATATTCTCCATAATATCATAATTCAAGATGAAAGAGATGCGGAAAGTAACAAAATACGACCTCTCCATAAGATTGATCAATCTAACCATCTTGTCTGACAAGCCTCTACTAAACTGTATAACACTGAGCCATTGGAACAGACCCGAACTGACCCTAACATTAGGGAATAAAATAATAACTCAAAATAAAAGAGTGAAATCTGAAATAACCAGTCCTCGAACCATGAGGACTCACCACTGCAGAAAATGTAGACCAATGTGCTCGAAGAATCACGCCAAGCCTGGGAATGAGCACCTGTACCTACATTATAAGGAAAATGTAGCCCACGTGCAAATACATGGGTCAGTACCATGGAATATGGACCGAGTATATTAGGGTGTATGCAAGTTTTCATAAAAGTCCTATATCACAAATATTCATAGGAAAATATACATGATGTAATAAGAGACTCACATAGTTGTAATAAAATCATCATAATCACCATAGAGTAAAACACATCGGGTGAAAACATGTGAGTCATCATAGTAAATCCCAATCACTTTCATGATCATTTTCAAGTCGTCAAAACGAGTAGCTTTCATAAAAATTCTCTTTAAGATATATATCCATCAAATTCTTTAGAAACGATAACTTTCTCAATCAAAAGAATACACACACACACTGGGAGTCTCTTACAATCGACTTAAACCATGTGAGCTACATGGAGTCTAACATCCAACCCGCGTTGGGGAGAGCTATCCTATCCTTGCCATAAGAGTAGGACCTTAATCTTTTGTTCACTAGTGATCACTATATCAATCATCCTTAGGCTCACATCCTATGGGGGCACATAGTTCTAGGAAAGTACCAATCACATCTATACCTCCCACTCGGTGCTAAAGATTACTCCCGAACTGAGCTCAGATCATTTCAATAGAAAATCCACAACAACGCAATTCAACAATTCATATCAGGAGCCATCATGCTACCCCTTTTTCAAAATAAATCAACATGTGGATTTCTTTTCTCATTCAAGTTCAAAAATAACTGTTTCAAGACCAAAAGGTCAAATCATTCAAATATCAAGGTGTGTATAACACATTACTTCACCAAAGATCATAATCTCAAAGAGGGTTTAAATCCCAAATATCAACACTAGAGAAAAACATTTCAAGATTCATACTTTGTATAGCAAACAAGTATAACTCACATGAAAATCTGGAAATTCAACTTGAAACATGATATTAACATCAAAACTCAAGGAATTTATCTTTAAGACATCACAAAAATATCATAGTTTCTTGAACAAGAATATAGGATAATAGTTTCCATCTCAAATTCATAATTAAACAAGTAAAATCATGTATCTTCATAAAATAATACAAATTTTTGGGCACAAGAACGAAAGGATGTTCTTGTTGAAAACCCCACATACCTGTATGGTAACGGATTCGTTGAAAGATTGGACTCTCAATGTTGATTGTGCAACCCTAGTTTTTTTTCTCCTTTAGTGTTCTTGGATGATGAACTTAGATTGATAATAGGGTTATGATATGTTTAGATTCTTTTAAATTCATAAGGTTAAATTTAGGGGTCTGTAAGGAGTTCCAAAAGACTTAATTGCCCTCAAAATAACTCAAAATGGAGTGTTTTTACTACCTGAAACACCAAGTGTGCGTCGCATTGCTTATCACATACATTTACATATGCTCCGCATTGCCTATCGTATATATTTATATATGCGGCATTTCTTATCGCATACATTTATATATGTGCCGCATTGCCTATTGCATACATTTACATATGTGTCGCATTGCTTATCGCACACATTTGAGCATGAGCCGCATTGCTTATCGCACACCTATTCCAGTAGCCATGTGCGATTGGTTAGGCGATGCACTCTACTTCGCAAAGCCATAACTCCTTACTCGGGTGTCGAATTTTGATGAAATTGGTATCATTGGAAAGCTAATTCGATTCTCTATAAGTTGGTGGGTAGAAATATGCAGAAATACCACATATTTATCAAGTTATATTCATTCAAAGATGACCCTAGCGAATTCAAACACTAAAACTTGATGGATTTCGAAACTCTTAGCTTGTACTACCTTAAGTGACTCATATAACCACACTTAACAAATAATAAGCTCTCTTATAACTAGGGTACTCTTGGTAATTCATGTGCCCAAATATGTCTTACAGAATTGAGGGGTTTCACATGTACGAACGACGGCTCGCTTTCTAGCTTAGGAAAGTGTGGGGCATTACAATATCTCCCCCTTGGGGACATTCATCCTCGAATGATGTTGGGTATACTAAGAGTAAGGAGAAAACAAAGGGTACACAGCTGAAGAAACTTGCTAATCTTGCCTCTACTTCATTCTACATTTTGGACACAACAAGGAGTGCATGATTCATGAAATCACAGTTGAATAGTATAAAATAACTGCTAAACTACTGCAATTTTGCATAGAAAAGGAATGATTTAGAGCCGAATGGTACCTTCGGCTTGATCGGGGCTTGAGGAAAATAGGTGCAGATACTTGGATCACATATCCGTCTTAGTTTCCCAAGTTGCACCTTCAACAGATTGGTTTCTCCACAACACCTTGACCAAGGGAACTTCTTTGTTCCTTAGTCTTCGGACTTGGTGATCTAAAATCTCGACAGGAACTTCCTCAAAAGAAAGACTATCTTGCACATCAGGGTTTTCTGAAGGATCTGCAACAACACAATCACTAACGTGTTTCCTAAGCATGGAGACATGGAAGACAGAGTGAACGGAAGAAAACTCTGAAGGCAACTCAACCTCATACGTTACCTTACCAACACGGCTATGAACTCTGTAGGGGCCAACATAACGGGGACTAAGTTTCCCTTTCTGCCCGAATCTCTTCACTCCCTTCATGGGTGAAATCTTCAAATACACCAAGTCACTAACTTCAAATTCAAGGTCTCTTCTCCTCACATCAGCATACGACTTCTGAAGACTCTGTGCGGTTTTCAATCTTTCTCTAATCACTTTGAATTTTTCCATAGCCTCAAAGACCGAATAAGGACCACTCATAGAAGCTTCACCCACTTCAAACCAACCTATGGGTGACCTATATTTCCTCCCATACAAAGCCTCAAATGGAGCCATGCCAATGCTAGAGTGAAAACTGTTATTGTAAGCAAACTCTATCAACGGTAAATGCCCATCCCAACTCCCCTTAAAATCAAGAGCACACGCTCTCAACATATTCTCTAAGGTCTGGATGGTCCTCTCAGCCTGACCATCTGTCTGCAGATGGAAAGCAGAACTCAAATGCACTTGGGTACCAAGACCTTTCTGAAAAGTTCTCCAAAACTGTGAAGTGAACTGAGTACCCCTATCTGAAATGATGGACAAGGGAACTCCATGCAATCTGACTAATTCCCGGATATACAATCTAGCGTAATCCTTAGTAGTATTAGAAGTATGCACAGGTAAAAAGTTCACAGACTTAGTCAATCTATCTACAACAACCCAAATAGAATCATGATGGCGTCGGGAAAGAGGTAAACCAGTCACAAAATCTATGTTTATCTCTTCCCACTTCCAAGTAGGAATACCGAAATCCTGCATCATACCACCAGGTCTTTGGTGTTTTACCTTAACCTGTCGGCACGTCACACACTTAGCCACAAATGCTACTATATCCTTCTTCATGCCACTCCACCAATAGATTTCCCACAAGTCGCGGTACATCTTGGTGGCACCAAGATAAATAAAATATCACGCGCCGTGCGCTTCATCCATAATTCTCTGTCTCAGATCATCAACATTTGGAACACATAATCTATCCTACAATCTCAACACATCATCTCCCCTTTGGGAGAAAACCTCCACCTCTTGGTCCTTGACTGATTCTTTCCGTCTGACCAAACTAGCATCTAAGTTTTGCTTCTCCTTTACTTCCGAAATCAAGTAGGATTCGGAACTACTTTGTACCCCTATACTACCTTCAACAGAGTCAAACAACCTAACCCACAGTCTAGCTAAATGGTGCACATCACGAGCCAACTCTTTCTTACCCTCTTCAATAAGCGAAACACTACTCATAGACACCCTGCTTAGGGTATCTGCCACTACATTGGCCTTACCCAGATGGTACAACACACTCATATCATAATCTTTTAACATCTCTAACCACCTTCTCTGCCTAAGGTTCAACTCCCTCTGGGTAAATACATATTGCAAACACTTATGATCAGTGAAAACATCAACGTAAACACCATAGAAGTAGTGTCTCCAAAATTTTAGAGCAAACACAACAGCAGCTAACTCAAGATCATGGGTGGGGTAATTCTTCTCATGGGGTTTCAACTGTCTAGAAGCATAAGCTATCACCTTACCCTTCTGCATCAATACACAGCCTAAACCAACTTTAAAAGCATCACAATATACTACAAAACCCTCAACACCATCAGGCAAGGTCAAAACAGGGGTTGAAGTGAGTCAAGTCTTCAACTCCTGAAAACTCTTCTCACAAGAATCGGACCACAAGAACTTCACTTTCTTTTGGGTCAAGCGGGTCATATGAGACGTTATAGAGGAGAAACCTTCAACAAAACGGTGGTAATAGCCAGCTATACCCAAGAAACTTTGGATATTAGTCGGAGAGATTGGTCTAGGCCAGTTTCTAACAGCTTCTGTCTTTTGGGGATCAACTATAATACCCTCGAAAGAAATGATATGACCCAGAAAAGTAACTGAACTAAACCAAAACTCACACTTGCTGAATTTGGAAAACAATTGATGGTTTCTAAGAGTTTGCAAGATAATTCGGAGATGATCTGCATGTTCATTCTCACTACGGGAGTACACCAGAATATCATCTATAAATACAATAACAAACATGTCAAGATATAGTCTGAACACTCGATTCATCAGGTCCATAAAAGTTGTCGGGGCATTAGTTAACCCGAAGGACATAACAAGAAACTCAAAATGACCATAGCGAGTTCGGAAAGCTGTTTTTGGGGTGTCACACTCCCTAACTTTGAGTTGATGATAGCCGAATCGAAGGTCTATCATTGAGAAGTGACTTGCACCTTGCAATTGGTCAAACAAATCATCTATTATAGGAAGAGGATACTTAGTTTTGATAGTGACTTTATTCAACTGGCGATAGTCAATACACATACGCAGGGAACCATCTTTCTTTCTCACAAATAACACAGGAGCACCCCAAGGAGAAACACTGGGCCTTATGAAACCCTTATCTAACAGATCTTTGAGTTTCTCTTTCAACTTCTTAAGTTCTGTAGATGCCATACGGTAAGGAGGAATAGAAATGGGCTGAGTATCAGGAAGAAGAGCGATCCCAAACTCTATCTCTCTATCAGGAGGTATCCCAGAAAGACATCAGAAAACTCATTGACTATCCTAACTGACTGGAGAGTTGGAGTCTCAGAATTAGTGTCCTTGACTCTAACCAGATGATAAATGCACCCCTTGGAAATAAGTTTTTTAGATTTAATATATGATATAAAATGACTCTTCATAGATACAGAACTTCTAGACCACTCAAACACAGGTTCATCAGGAAACTGAAACTTGACCACTCGGGTACGACAATCTATAGAGGTATAACAAGAATGAAGCTAGTACATACCCAGAATAACATCAAAATCCACCATGTCTAACTCAATCATATCAGCCAACATGACTCTATAAAGGACTGTAACAGGACACTTCCTATACACTTTCTGGGCAACAATCGAATCACCCACTGGGGTAGAAACTAAGATAGGCTCAGGAATATTTTCAGGACTCATTTCAAAATTCACAGCAACTAGAGGTGTAACATATGAAAAACTGGACCCAGGGTCCAACAAAACATAGACATCAAACTAAAGTATATGGAGCATACCAGTAACAACATGGGGAGAGTCCTCTTGCTCCTAGAGAGATGAAAAAGTATAGAACCTATTCTGGCGCTGACTGCCAGCAGTGCTAGAAGAGGTTCCCTGAGCTAGGGCTGGGTGAGTCACCTGAACTGGAGCACTAGCAGTCTGAATTTGAGTCTGAGGGCGATTATCACGACGCCCTTGCCTGGCATGTGGTCACTCCCTAAGTTTGTGACCCAAGTCAACATACCTGAAACAACCTTTATTCTCTCCCCAACACTCATTTGGATGGGTCCTACCACACTTAGGACATGGAGGATAATTTGGCTTACTACCAACACTGTACTGGGACTTGGCTGCATATGACCTGCTATCTTGTTCCTGCCCACCCCTAGGTATGGGAGCACTAGCTGACGATGGTGCTGGTGTAGACTAACGGTTCTAAAACTGAGGGCGATTCCCTCCCTGCAATCTAGTCTGACCCTGTCCGTGCTGCTTGAACCTAGCTCTCTTATTCCCTCTCATTCTATCCCTCTCTTTGATCTTATCTGCTTCAATCTATTGGGCATGAGTCATCAGCCTGGAAAGATTCATCTCACTATTTAACATAGCAGACCTGCACTCCTTAACAACATACCTAGACACTCCTGTCACAAATTTACTCATACTAGCCCGATTATCAGCTACTAAGTCAGGAGCTTATTTGGCAACCTGATTAAACTTCAGACAGTACTCTTTAACAGTCATAGAGCCCTATCGCAAGTTCATGAACTTCTCTACCTTTGGCTCTCTCGTCTCTGAAGGGAAAAACTTATCCAGGAAAGCATCCTGGAACTCCTGCCAAGATGTAGGGGTGGCACCCTCACCTCTACTCTTTCTCCAAGCAATTACCTAATCATAAGCAATGTTTTTCAACCAATATGCTGCCAACTCTACACTATGCTCCTCAAAGACATGCATCACCTGACTAATCTTTCGCACCTCCTCCAAGTACAACTGTGGATCCTCATCTGGCTTGGACCCATAAAATTCCGCCAAATTCATCTGCATAAAGTCACAGATCCTTGCAGCAGCTGAATCACCTCCCTGCTACTATGGAGTCGGGGCTGGATTGGCCTGAATATTTGTAGTGACTGCTTAGGCCAGCGCCTGAAAGGCTGCCCAAAATTCGGCATGGAACTCATTTTTATTCAGTGGGTTATCAGGCTGGGGTTGCTGACTATCGTTATTTATTCTAGCTCGAAGAGGAGGCATATTCTGAAAGAGGAGAGCACGAATTAATAGCTGAAAGGAAACAACTGTAAGAATGATGGACTTCAAAAACAAAGAAACAACACTTTTTCCAAAAAACATCTCGTAGCCTCTTGCTCATAGATGTGGCGCGCTACACACTGATGATCAAGACTCTACTTAACGTGACTTTCCAGACTCCCTAAGACTCCAATAACCTTAGGCTTTGATACCAAGTTTGTAACACCCCAAAAATGGGTCCCGAAGAATCACACGGTGCTTAAGGATACAAGTAGCCCCAAGCTAACCCTTTGAGCCGTTTTCATACCATTCAACACTCATCAATAGTATTACTATAATCAAACATTAAGATATTCTCCATAATATCATAATTCAATATGAAAGAGATGCGGAAAGTAACAAAATATGACCTCTCCACAAGATTGATCAATCGAACCATCTAGTCTAACAAGCCTCTACTAAATTGTATAACACTGAGCCATTGGGACAGACCCCAACTGACCCTAACATCAGGGAATAAAATGATAACTCAAAATAAAAGAGTGAAATCTGAAATAACCAGTCCTCGAACCATGAGGACTCACCACTGCAGAAAATGTAGACCAATGTTCTCGGAGAATAACGTCAAGCCTGGGAATGAGCACCTGGACCTACATTATAGGGAAAATATAGCCCACGTATGAATACATGGGTCAGTACCATGGAATATGGACCGAGTATATGAGGGTGTATGCAAGTTTTCATAAAAGTCCTATATCATAAATATTCATAGGAAAATATACATGCTGTAATAAGAGACTCACATAGCTCAAAATAAAATCATCATAATCACTATAGAGTAAAACACATCGGGTGAAAACATGTGAGTCATCATAGTAAATCCCAATAACTTTCATGATCATTTTCAAGTCATCAAAACGAGTATATTTCATAACAATTCTCTTTAAGATATAAAAATATCCATCAAATTCTTTAGAAACGATAACTTTCTCAATCAAAAGAATACACACACACACTGGAGTATCTTACAACCAACATAAACCATGTGATCTACATGGAGTCCAATGTCCAACCCACATTGGGGAGAGCTGTCCTATCCTTTCCATTAGAGTAGGACCTTAATCTTTTGTTCACTAGTGATCACTATATCAATCAGCCTTAGGCTCACATCCTATAGGGGCATGTAGTTCTAGGGAAGTACCAATCATAGCTATACCTCCCACTCGGTGCTAAAGACTACTCCCAGACTGAGCTCAGATCATTTCAAAAGAAAATCCACAACAACGCAATTCAACAATTCATATTAGGAGCCATCATATTACCCCTTTTTCATAATAAATCAACATATGGATTTCTTTTCTCATTCAAGTTCAAAAATAACTCTTTCAAGACCAAAAGGTCAAATAATTCAAATATCAAGGTGTGTATAACACATTACTTCACCAAAGATCACAATCTCAAAGAGGGTTTAAATCCCAAATATCAACACTAGAGCAAAACATTTCAAGATTCATACTTTGTATAGCAAACAAGTATAACTCACATGAAAATCTGGAAATTCAACTTGAAACATGATATTAACATCAAAACTCAAGGAATTTATCTTTAAGACATCACAAAAATATCATAGTTTCTTGAACAAGAATATAGGATAATAGTTTCCATCTCAAATTCATAAGTAAACAAGTAAAATCATGTATCTTCGTAAAATAATACAAATTTTTGGGCACAAGAACGAAAGGATGTTCTTGTTGAAAACCCCACATACCTTTATGGTAATGGATTCATTGAAAGATTGGACCCTCAATGTTGATTGTGCAACCCTAGTTTTTTTTCTCCTTTAGTGCTCTTGGATGATGAACTTAGATTGATAATAGGGTTATGATGTATTTGGATTCTATTAAATTCATAAGGTTAAATTTAGGGGTGTGTAAGGAGTGCTAAAAGACTTAATTGCCCTCAAAATAACTCAAAATGGAGTGTTTTTACTACCTGAAACACCAAGTGTGCGCCGCATTGCTTATCGTATACATTTACATATACGCCGCATATCCTATCGCATACATTTACATATGTACCACATTTCTTATCGCATACATTTACATATGCGCCGCATTGCCTATCACATGCATTTACATATGCGCTGCATTTCTTATCTCACACATTTGAGTATGCATTGCATTGTTTATCGCACACCTATTCCAGTAGCCATGTGTGATTGGTTAGGCGACGCACTCTACTTCGTAAAGCCATAACTCCTTGCTCGGGTGTTGGATTTTGATGAAATTGGTATCGTTGGAAAGATAATTTGATTCTCTATAATTTAGTGGGTAGAAATATGCAGAAATAACACATATTTATCAAGTTATTCTTATTCAAAGATGACCCTAGCAAATTCAAACACTAAAACTTGATGGATTTCGAAACTCTTAGCTTGTACTACCTTAAGTGACTCATATAACCACACTTAATACATCATAAGCTATTTTATAACAAGGGTAATCTTGGTAATTCATGTGCCCAAATATGGCTTACAGAATTTGAGGGTTTCACGTGTACGAACAACGGTTCGCTTTCTAGCTTAGAAAAGTGCGGGGCATTACACACACACCCGGTAGTATGGCATTAGGTAAGATCTTATGATATAAGTTATGTGATTAATGGTCTAATGTTAGAAGGTTAAGTAGTAGAGAGTGGATTTTTATATGATAAGAAGTGAGGATGTGTATGCTCATGGGACTGCGAATTATAGGTTGAGGATGATAAAGGATAGTGAAAAATTAAGAGTAGCATTCTTGGAAAGCAATTCCTTTAGAGTATGCTTAAAAAAGGAATGTTTAGCATTTATGTGTATAAGTGTTTTCCGTACCTAGTTTGTGTTCTTGATATTGTAGTATAGAGAAGTCTGGTGAGTTATTGTACGGTATTCGTTAGAGTTGAATTGAGGAAATATAGATAGGCAATACGATCCATGGGTATGGTTTTACAAAATTAGTTAAATTGTAAGGTATGTGATTAGAGGTGTATTGAGAGTATTCTAAGGAGTTGAAGATAGAGTGTTAAATGTATAGAAGCGTGGATGTCCATGCCCATAATAATGTTAGTCATAAGTTGGTGACTTTGGGGTTAAAGAAAGTTATGATTAGTATCCCTAAAGGGGGGATGACTCAAAAAGAATTTAGTGTCTTTATGTAAAATTCTTGAAGGAAGTTTGTGTTCGTGTGTACACCTATATCCCCTATAGTATTGAGAACTGTAGTTATAGATTGATGAGATGTTATATTCTCAATGTCTAGGAGGGTGACTTTGATCTAAGGGGGATATGATGGGTTAATGTAGTTCCCGAATTCTCTTTTTGTGGTGTCAAGTTTCAAGTAAGAATCATGTTAGATCAATTCATATTCAAGCAAGATCCTTCTACTTCGATTAGAATGGACTACTACCAATGTCTTATGTATTCATGTCTTGCCTATGCCTAAGGTTTGAGCTCTCTATGTAACTCATGTCATGTTTCGATATCCAGACAAGGAGAAATAATGTCCCTCAGTGATCTAATATTCCAAGTATCCAAGACATATGTTATATTGCTCATGATCCAAACCTATATCTCACAGCATTCTTGGTCTTAAGAAAACATGTTTTTGTATGTCATGGAATGATTTTATGTCGGAATTAGCCAGAGTGATAAAGTTGTGCAAACTTATAACTATCCCAGCTCTGATAATAAGAAGCAATATCTTCAAGTATCAATTTTTGTCTCAATCATTGACTTTATGAATTTTGACCTTATATTATACAAATCATGAGATATGTGTACCCATGTTTCTCACTGTAGTATGTCCTAAGAAATTATGTTTTGTTGTGGTTATGCCGAACGAACCTTTACTTATGATCCAGACACTTGACATCTAAAGCACTCCATGTCTATTCTATCATATTTTCACCTCATGTCCCTCCTTGAGTAGTGCAATAAGTATAAGCTATGAATTGACAGATGTTACATCCATTCATGACCCTCCGTATGTCAGTATGATGGTGGTAGTAAACATGTGGTAGTGTGTTGTATGGGGGAGTAGATCTTTTTGAAGAGGATATTTTGATGTGACTTCTAGAGTTAATGTTATAGAAGAAGGAGGAAGAAGTATATGAGCTTTCATTACGTGAGATAGTTAAGAAGGAGTTATGTGGTGAAAATCTTAGTGAGAATGATTGAATTAGCTGGTCTTAGTTGGGAGATCCATGAAGTAGGTGCAGTAATGATAGGCTTAAATTTTGTGATTAATGAAAACACAAACCAATGTACCATGAGGTTAGCATTCCTTGAATTAATACTTGAGGTTGTTGGATTATAGTGATAAGGTGAGGTGGTTTCTTAATGTGGTGTAGAGTGCAGGGTCCCGTAGTTTAAGTTAGCACCTTTTTTCTCTGAGTTGGGCTTCAGCATAAAATTATTATACGGCGGGATACAAAATTCTTAGGGTTAGATGTGTTATGGTATAATAATAGGTTGGAAATGATGAAGTATGTTGATTAATGTTGGGGCATAGATGAATAGTGTCTCTAAACTTAAGGTCCATTCGTTATATCTTGTAAGGTGGAAATGCTTCTAAATTCTATTTCCCGTGAAATCTCATTTCATGATTATTACCGATGTAAATAGGGCCTATGATCACCAAATAAATTCATGCCTTATATTGTGATGATAATTATTCATAGAACTCATGTGCACGGTCGTCCCTATGTAAAGTTGTATTACCTCGTGCTTCGTGCTTACGCGTTTCACTAGGGGTTATCATTAAGCTCTTTTGATGCCTTTGCCTATGTTTTTAACCAAAAAGTTTCAATGCAAGGTTATTTTCCATATCCCATACCTTTAGATCTTCAACAAGTCTCTACCCATCATTCGGGGATGAATGATCCCAAGGGGGGGATAATGTAACACCCCACACTTTTGGGCTAGAATGTAAACCGTTATTTCTATGTGTAAAGGTTCCAAAATTCAATAAATCCTATTAAAATTTAGTATATTAATCAATTATGTAGTGTGTGAATCTATTTGATCATGAATTGAGATCATAGAGGTCCCCAAACTCAAGGAGGAGTTGAAAGCTTTCCTATCGATTGAGTTTTGGTGAGTGTCTAAACTTGGGTCAAATTTCAATGGCCATAAATTTTTGCATATAACAAATTAGAGGTCTTAATATATATATAATTAAATTAATTTGACTCCTCTTTCTAACTCAACTGGTTTCGCCTTAATCTGATATCGGGGTAAAAAGTTATGCTCATTTTATAGAGAGCTATCAAACTGTCGAAGGTGCGACGGCCGACCCGACGGACCGTCAGGTCTGTGACGGACTGTCAAGCCTTATGTCGCCCCAAAAACAATGTGTTCAGTTACTTTAAATGACCCTACAATCTAGGTGATGGTCCATCACACTCCTGAAGGTCCGTCAACCAAGCCATCGAGCAAAATTCAAAGTTATGAAGGCGGGGATGTTTTAAAAGGAGTGTTTTGGTACTTTTCCTCTTCCGAAAACCTCCCCAATGGATTTAATTACTCTATAGATGTTATTACTCAATCATTACCAGTTATAAAACATCAAAATCCTCTTTTCACTCTCAAAAATAAGATCAAACTAGGGTTTCCACCAAGAACAAGAAATCAAGAAAATCAATCCTTAAGTCTAAGATTTTCAATGAACAAATCAAGATTCGAGTTCTACTCTTTACACCTTGTAATATATGGTACGTGGGGTTTTCCTAAACTATATGGTCGTGATGAAATTGTTTTAATAACATTTAAACATTGAGAAATCATGGATTTACAAAAGGGTACTAAAATTTCAACTACAATTATGCATTGTGAATCTTTCTTGATAATAAAGTTTTGGTCTTGAGGCCGTCCCCCTTAAACTCAATTTTGTTTGTATATATATATATATACGTATGTATTCATGTGGTTTGATGGTTGAAACTTTAACTGAGATCATGAAGAATTATAATCCTTCTCTTGTTATGAAACCCCTTATTTTCATAAGTTGTGCATTATTCAATTGCATATTGAGAAGCATGATTCAAATGTCTCTACTATTCTTAATCATGGATTTTGGATATAAACTAAAGATAGGGTGATTCTTTATAATACAAATGAAAAGTGGTGATTCAAAGAGATTGCATGGTTTGTTACAAAATGCTTGACCACCACATATTTGTTGAAATGTTGAAAAGAGAAAGTCTTTGCATGACTTTTACATATATTTTGAAATATGAATTCTCTTGAACTATTTGAATTATATGGTGGTCCAAACTTTATATTTTAAATGAAGAGACTGGAACTTGATATTTTATGTCTTAGAGATACGACTTGCAAGTCTTGGTATAACGATACCAAATAGATAAATGCCATAGCAGATTCAGAACAGACTAAAATACAAATTTTACTCAAATTTTTAGAATTTTATTTTTGAAAAATGCATTCTTAGAGCATACTAAAAATGGGCTTAAAGAGAGTTAGATGTTTACCTGAAGAAAGTACAAGTTTAAAGACTCAATGATAGAAACCGTGATTTGCCGACACGGGATTATGGTACCCTGCTTTGTGAACTTGTGTACCTTGATTCATGTCGTCCCACATTGGGACAATATTTAGGAGACTACTTTGTGATCTTGTACACTACCATGACACGTCGATTTGGTTCGGAATTTTGGCACCCTAGCGTGTGATTTTACATGTCCCCTTTATAGATACTCCAATCCTTGCGACAAACTTGGATTGGGGGCTTGGCCGCTGAGTCAAGGGCGGATTCCATATAGCCCATAGAATTACAGATTGTAGGGTGTACCATCTAGCTCAAAAGTAACATAAAAAGTGATTCATGAATTCAAATAAATGTTTCAAAGTCTTTTAAGTGTGCCCATGTGTTTTTATACATCATATGTAAAATGTTTTATGAATCGCTCTCACTTATGTTATATATAAATACATTATTTTGGATTTCTCTACGTACTAGTACATCTGTATTGACCCCTATATTTTAGGATCTAAGACATAAATCCCAGGGTCCCGCTAAGCCGTAGATTGATTGGTCAGAGATTTGTAGTTGGTGAGCCTTCCTTATCCCGGAAGGCCTAATGTATAAGTCATTGTTATTTTATTTTGATTTATGATCTGACTAAGGGCCTTGTCCCAGTCTTCAGACAGAGATTATTTTCAGTAATAGAGATTTCCCAAACTAGTGTTAGATGTTGTTGATATTTATGAACTCATTTCAGTATTGAGCAATTTAAAATAAAAGTTGACCATGATTCCATTTTGTTATGTATTTTTGCATTTCCTCTTGTATATGAATGGTTTATGAGATTGCAAGTTAGAAGGGCTCTCAGGGCTTTATGGTTCGAGATTCTCATCGCGGACAAGGACCCAGCTTGGGTCATGACAACAAGATTCATAAGGTGGGACTTTATTTCCTCTACCTTACCCAAATATATTAGGTAACATCCTCATCGATCTTTTTATACCCCTGGATCATAGACTCAAGATACTTAAAACTCTCTCTCTTTTGGATGGGTTGAGTATCAAGCTCTACAACCATATCAGCCTTAGGTGTCACCTTGTTGAAGTTGCACTCTAAATATTTTATCTTGTAATCACTAAACCTAAACCCTTTAGACTCTACAGTTTGCCTCCAAACCTCTAAATGAGAATTAACTCCACCACGGGTCTCGTCAAGCAGGATTACATTATCTGCAAACAGCATACACCATGGAACCTCACCTTAAATTTTTCATGTCACTATATCCATCACCAAAGAAAATGAAAATGGATTAAGATTCAAACCCTGGTATAACCCCATCAAGATGGAAAAAAATTCCAAGTTCCTCCCACAATTCAAACATAAATCTTAGCTCCATTGTACATATCCTTATTACACCTAGTATACGCCATAAGTACATATTTAATCTCCAATCACCTATAGAGAACCTCCCTAGGTACTCTATCTTAGGTTTTTTCTAGGTCTATGAACACCATGTATAAGTCCTTCCTCCTCTCCCTGTACTTCTCCACCAATATCCTTGTGAGATAGATGGCTTCAGTAGTCGAGCGTCCTGACATGAATCCAAAATTCTTCTCAATAATCATCACCATCCTCCATAACCTCAACTCTACTACCCACTCCTACACCTTCATAGTATTGCTTAACAAATTGATGCCCCTATAGTTGTTGCAATTTTTAATGTCCCCTTGTTTTCATACAATAGAATCATCGTACTCCATCTCTAAGCTTAAAACATCATTGTTGTCAAAAAATGATGTTAAAGAACCTAGTAAGCCACTCCATACCTACCCCTCCTGTGCACATCTAAAAATCCACCAGAATCTCTTCTGTCTCAGCTGCTCTACCCTTATGTATACTATGAATAGCATCCTTAACCTCATCAACTTTTAATATGTATATAATAACCATAGTTGTGAAGCTTATAAGAGTGCTCCATATCCCCTAAAATAGTTCTAGTGTCTTTCTTCATTAAGATCTTATGGAATTAAGACTATCAACATTGTCTAATAAGAACTTCCTCGACCAAAACTTTGTCGTTTACATCTTTTATGCACCTCACATGGACAAGGGACCGAGCCTTTCTCTCCCTAAACTTGGCTAGATTTTACAACTTATAATCACCTTATTTACCCTATAACATTGTGTATAAGCTTTCAAAAGTTATGTTTTTGGTTTTTGTAACCGCCAACTTAGCTTTATTCCTAGAAATCTTATACTCTTCCCTATTTTTCCACTTCTCCTTATCTTTACTCTCAGCTAAATTCATGACAGCCCTCTTTTTATCCTCTGCCTTCTCTTTTACCTTTACATTCCACTGTCATTCCCTTGGTGATTTCCAGAGAAGCCTCTCGAAACACCCAACACCTCTCTATCCATCTCCCTGATGTAACGAACAATCATATGTTACATACAATATGGATTCCCTTTACAATCCTAAGTTATTCTAACAATCATCTTCTACCCTATCAAAAATGCATTGGCTATAGTCAAGCTACCATATCTAATCTTCACTTGGTCATCTACACCCTTTTTTCCTTCTCTTCTTCTTGATATCCAAGTCCATCACAAAAATTCTATGCTGAGTCAAAAGATTCACAATAGGTATAACCTTAAAATCTTTATAAAGACACCTTTCACCCTTTCTAAGGAGAAAAAAGTCAATCTGAGTCTTGGACACCAAAGTACAAAAGATAATTAAGTGAATCTCCTTCTTTGGAAAGCTCGAATTATCTACCATTAATCCAAAAGCCCAGGAAAAATCCAAAAGTGAGGCTCCTCCCTCATTTTTTTCCCCAAAATCAAAGCCTCTATGAATATTGTCATAACCCCTCGATGATGACCCGATATGCCCATTGAAATCCCCTTCTATGAAAAGCTTTTCATTGTTAGGGACACTACTCACCATATCATCCAAATCCTCTAAGAAGCACTTCTTCTCTTCCTAACCTGAGCCATTATGTAGGACATAACACTAACAATGTTCAAAGAAGACCCTGCAATGACCAATTTAATCGACATTATTCTATTATTGACCGTCATGACTTCAACCACTTGCTCCCTAAACTCTTCGTCTACTAAGATACCAACTTCATTCTTATTCATCGCATTTTCTAAGTACCATAACTTATACTCATACTTGTGCCTTAGTACCTACCCATTTAGTTTCTTGGAAAGAAGTTATATTACTCTCCTTTGCCTAAGAATTTTCACTGGCTTTAAGGACTTTTTAAATGAAGGCCCTATGTTCCAACAACCTACTTTCAATTTAAAGGTTCCCTCAACCCCCTTACCCTTTATATTTCCTTACCCCGCCCCAACCTCCGACCCTGACCAGGATCCTACCAAAGACATGACCCTAATCTATCAGCATCAACCAAAACCATCAAAAAAAACTAAGCTAATAAGAAAGATTCTAAATGGGATATCTAAACGCTAACAAAACACTCCGCAAGAAATAATGCAATCCAAAAAAAATCAAGAATAGGCTATGAATAAAGGCAATGCACCAATTGTAACAAGAACAGAAAGAAAAAATCCAAAAATCAACAGATGCTTTATAGTAGTTCAATATCAAAATACATAAATCAGTAGATGTTATATGTTAGTTCAATATCCAGCAAGCAAAAACCTTGTTATACACCTAATGCACCCCGTAATAAGAATAAGGTAGAGGCAGTAAATTCAAAGAATAGAAAAAACATTTGAGAACTCAATTGAAATAATGTAGAAATTAAAATCTAGGAGAAACTTGAAATTAAAGAAATAAAATCACTAGGATCTTCTTAGTAGATTCACTGTATTCTGTAAAAATTTGGTGCTGAAATTGGTTGTCAAAATATAGGACACCAAAATATTGTCGTCTGAGGAACGCCGAAGAGTGGATATTGTACCTGAAATGAAGAAGGAAGAAAAATAAAAAATAAAACAAATAGATCTGAGAAGATGAAACCCTCACCAAAGATAGGAGCAGTGTAGTATGGCAGAGAGTGCTGGCGGATGTGTTGTGTGTCGACGCAGTCGCGGAGATGATAGAATAAAATTTAAGCCCGTGAGAAAGAGGGATTGTAGCAGCAGAAAATGATATAGAGAGAACGAACAAGATCGGAGCCGGTGACACCCTATTCTTCCTAAAAATAACATATAAAGTATAAAACTAAAATTGATAAATCAGTACTAGGGTCTCATTTTGTTTCATTCAAAAAAATTTCTAGAATGATATTTAGGAAAAGTAATTTTATAGATCGCAAACTCTAGTTTCTGTAGAATTATACCATTAATCATTTTGATGTTTCTACTACAAGATATGAATTTTATACATAAATGTGCTAGACTATAAAAATGTGAGAAATATCAAAAAGAAAAAGAAGAAACCACCTTCCATTGTGCTCCCTCATTATGGCTTGTGACACTGCAACTGATGCAAAATAATGAAGAGCATATCTATATTTATAGAGATCCTAAACACGGCTATTAGAGATGTTGGTCAATGTGGGACAATAATTGTCCAATACAAAGAAGGTAAAATATACAGCTACAAAGTTCTCCTAATCAGGTGTAAATTGGGGAATCTGAGTCTCCATTTCTTTTCTTTTTATTTTTTTTCAAGTTCTTACTTGGTTTGGAGACACATGACTTGCGTAAAAATTAATGACTAAAGTAAGATCCTAATCATACTAACTAACTAGTTTTGAACACGTGTGTTGTACGTGTATTCCGAGCTAAATTGTGTAGAGTTGTTATAACTATATACATTCTCGAAAACATTTTTCTTATGAGTAAATAATAATGTAACTGCAAAACTTAAAAGCTCTATTTGCAGAGTAATTGTGGTGTTTCATGAGTTATTATCTATCAATTTGAATGTTAAAAGTTATATTTAAGCATGCGTATATGAATAATATAAAATGTAATTGTGAATACATTCAACTTACTCTTATCTATCAATTTGAATGCGTAAAGTTATATTTAAACATTTGTATAATGAATAATATAAAATGTAACCATCAATACATTCAACTTACTCTTATCTCTTTATTATCTATTCCTTTAAACTTAAATTTGGAACTCTTTGTTGTGTTAGAGTTTATCTCGAATTTCCTGCTTTATTTGAAATTTACAGTAATTGTGTTTTACTTCTAAAAGATTTTCTTAATGGAATAATATGAAAATAGTATTTAGATGTGTGATAGAAATGTCGTTCAACTTTTGATAGGCATTTTTGTAATTCAAGTTTACCATTTTGGGGCTCTCCACTTTTTGATATAATAGCTTCGAATCACGTGTGCTGCACGTGTATTCCACGTTAATTGATATAATTTTTTACATTGAAAAATATTATTCAACTAATGTTATTATATGTTATGATCGGATAGAATAAAGCAAACCACAAGCAGAAAGAAAAATAAGAATACACAGATTTATGTGGAAATCCTTGTGGAAAAAACCACGGGCAGAGGCAGAGGAGTTTCACTATAATGGAGAGGAGAGTACAACGTGGAGACTAGTCTCAATTTTGTGTAATTTTTTGAACACCCAAAACAACCAACTAATGCACTTATATAATACATACATACAAATAAGTCCTAGGCCCAAATACATAAAGGTCCATACCGGCCCGATCCCTACGCTACCACCACAGACCCCATTGAAAATCACAAACATGGGTCGCACTGTAAAACTTTCAAGGATAGATCAAAAAAATTCGGGTCACAACTCTAACAATCTCCACCTCGACATGAATTCTAATTAAGAACTCAAATCCATTTCAAGTCAAACTCTCCACCTCTTCCACAAAAGCCCCTAAGGCACATCTTAACAGATAACACCAACCAAGTCCAAGCAATGCTCAAACTTGGCACTTGGCAGTGTCTTGGTCATCATATCAACATGGTTATCATGGGTACTAATCTTGCTTACCACAATATCACCAAGAGAAATAATTTCACGCACAAAATAATACCGAACATCAATGTGCTTTGTCCTCTCGTGAAACATCAGATCTTTCATAAGGAATATAGCACTCTGACTGTCGCAAAAGACCGTAGTAATCTGTAAGTCTTTGCTAAGTTAACCAAAAAGACCCTTCAACCAAATAGCTTCCTTGAAAGCCTCTGTAATAGCCATGTACTCTGCCTCTGTAATTGACAAACCAACTGTAGTCTGAAAGGTTGCTTTACAACTGATAGCACAACCACCAATGGTGAAAACATAGCCTGTAAGAGATCTCCTTTTATCATGGTCTCCTGCAAAATCAGAATCAACATACCCGATTACTCCATCTCTATTTTTCCCAAACTGGAAACAAATATTAGCAGATCCATGCAAGTATCTAAAAATCCACTAAACTGCTTTCCAATCTTCTTTGCTAGGATTTTTCATATATCTGCTAACTTCACTGGCGGCATATGATAAATCTGGTCAGGAACACACTATTGTATACATAAGAGACCCGACAGCACTAGAGTATGGAACTCAAAATATATAGTCACGCTCATCATCTGTCTTTGGAGATAAAGTGGTCGAGAGTTTAAAGTGAGTTGCCAATGGAGTATTGATAGGCTTAGCATTTGCATATTGAACCTGTGAAGAACTTTCTCAATATACCTTTTCTGACTCAAGTAAACTTACACTTCTCTCTATCTCTCATAATTTTTATGCCAAGAATCTTCTTTGTTGCTCCTAAATCCTTCATCTCAAACTTCCTGCTATGCTGGGATTTGACTTTTATTATCACTCTTATATCCTTTGTTGCAATCAATATATCATAAACATACAAGAGAAGATACACGAACAAACCATCACTTACCTCCTTGAAATAGACTAGGCTATCATAACTACTACTTTGAAACATATGAAAGGTCATAAAAGAGTCAAACCTCTTATACCATTGTCAGGGCGACTGTTTTAAGCCATAAAGAGACTTTTTCAGAAACCATACATAGTCCTCCTTTACTGAAACTACAAAGCCCTCTGGTTTCTACATATAGATGTCCTCCTCAAGTTCTACAAGTAAGAATGCAGTTTTGACATCCAACTATTCAAACTCAAGATTATTCAAAGCAACAATACCAAGCAAGGCTTGAATCAAGCTGTGCTTTACAACTGGAGAAAACACATATGTGAAGTCAACACATGGAACCTGACTGTAGCCTTTAGCAACTAGTCGTGCTTTGTACCTAGCATATTCAACTCCTGATGTTCCTTCTTTATTTTTAAATACCCACTTGCAACGGACAACTTTCTTATCTTTAGGCAATCTCACCAGATCCCATGTACCATTCCTATGAAGTGATTCCATCTCCTCCTGCATAGCAATCATCCATCAGCCGAAATCATCACAACTAACTGCCTCTAAGTAAGAAGAAGATTCTACATAGAATCAATACCTTCTGCTACATTCAATACATAAGCAACCAAATCAGCTTTATCATACTTCTAAGGAGGTCAAATATCTCTCGTAGGCCTGTCTTTAGCAATAGAATATTATTGCGCCAGTGGTGGTGAAGAAGAAATAGTATCACTCTGTATCTACGGGCTAGACTGAGAAGTAGGCACTGGTGTAGACTCTTCTCCAATTCGCAATTCAATGTGGGTGCTTAACTTTTACTGATTTATGTCACTAAGCTCATCTTGGGGAGAAGAATAAGATTTGGAGGAAGCTCGAAGCATGGCAGTTTCATCGAACACAACATCCCTTCTAATTATAACCTTTCTGTTTTTAGACACCAAAGCTTATAACTTTTATCACCAGCTTATAACCCATAAATAAGCACTTGATAGATCTAGGTTCCAACTTTCCATTATCAAAATGATCATACGCAGGACATCTAAATATCCTCAAAGCAGAATAACTAGCAGGAGTACTAGACCATACCTCTTGTGGAGTCTTTTTATCAATCGCAACTAAGGGAGAGATATTAATAAGAAGACAAGCTATGGAAGTAGCTTCGTCCTAAAAACACTTGGGTAAACCAGTATTAGAGAGCATACATCGCACCTTCTCCATTATAGTCCTATTCATTCGTTCACCACTCTATTTTACTGTGGAGTATGGCAAACTGTCAAGTGCCTCACAATTCCTTCTGACTTATGCAGAACATTAAATTCATTAGAACAGAACTATAAACCATTATCGGTCCGAAGGCGTTTTACTTTCTTCCTTGTTTACTTTTCAATCATAGTCGTCCATTTCTTGAAAGTAGGCAATGCATCATTTTTTTGCTTCGTGAAGAACCCCCAAACTTTTCTAGAATAGTTATCAATAATAGTCATTATATAATTAGCACCTCCTCTAGAAGGTACTCTAGAAGGACCCCAGAGATCAGAATGAATATAATCAAGTGTGCCTTTCATTGAGTGGATACCTTTAGTGAATCTGACTATTTTCTGCTTCCCAAAAATGTAATTCTCACAAAACTCCAATTTGGTAATACTCTGCCCATTAATAAGTCCTCTCCTGCTTAGTTCAGTCATCTCATTTTCATGCATATGCCAAAGTTTACTAACGTCACTTTTGGATAGAAAAAAGGTAGAAACTGTTGCATCACCTATAACCACAGAGCCTTGCAAGACATAAAAATTTGTAGAAATTCTCCTTCCCTTCATCACAACAAGAGCATCCTTAGTAACCTTTAGAACTCCACCTTCACCCATGTACCTATATCTGTTCGAATCAAGGGTACACAAGGAAATAAGATTTCTCTTCAGGTCTGGGACATAGCGCACATCACCAATTGTCCTCACAACCCCATCAAACATCTTAATTATGATTGTTCCTGAAACACCCCAACACCTCATTCCGAGACGTCACATGGTGCTTAAGGCTACAAGTAGCCCTAAGCTAACCCTTTAAGCCTGTTACTACTTCTAACACTTACTTTTTAGATAGATAAAGCAAAACATTGGCACTGTCGTAACATATTTCAACTGAAATACCAAAAGAATATTGTCTGAATAGCAACATGCTGAAAGGTATAAAATACCACTGATAGTCTAGTCTAACAAAGCCTCTACTACTCAAGAACTAGAGAGCCATTGGGACAGATCCCCAACTGACTCATACTCAACTGAAAAGAAATAACCCAACTACTATGAAGACTTAAATCAGGGAAACACAGGTCCTCAAACCATGAGGACTCACCAACTATGGAGGTGTAGATCAAGGTACTCGGAGATCACTGACGCTGCTGAGACTGAGCACCTGAACCTATATTATGACAAAATATAGCACACGGACATATATGTGGATCAGTACTTTGAGGATGTGCTGAGTATATGGGGGTGTATGCAATACTTAAAATAGTAATATCATCAATCTTTACATAAATCATGCATGCTAATATAACTGACTCACATAGCTTGAATAATCTCAAAATGCATTTCTCGTAAATTATGAATAATGGAACACATAGTATAAATCTCATCTCAAAGAACATACTTTACTTTAGAAACTGATTACTTACTCTTACTAATAGGGAAAACTACTTTCTTCTTGGGAAAATTTTACTTTAAAAAACTACTCTAAAAATCCTGCTATTAGGGAGGTTCTCTTAACCGACATACACCATGTAAGATACATGGAGTCCAACGTCTTGTCCTCCTAAGAAAGAAACCTCACATTAGGGAGAGGCATCATACTCTTACCAGGGAGTATAACCTCAACTCAGTGATCACTATCTTGGCCTTGGGCCCATAAATCTCAATCCTACGGTGGCACGTAGTTCTGGGGTATGAAACTGTAGCAACTTACCCAACTCGGTGCTAAATACTACTCCCTTTAGTTAGCTATGCTAATCTCATGGAAATTGACTTTAGAATAATCTCGTGGTTCGTAAAGAACCCAAATATAAAATCTGTAATCTCATTTAGAAAAGTGGATTTCAAAGCTACTATGATCGTCAAGGTCAAAACTTTCTTAATAATCTCAAAATACTCAAATCATGGGTGCTTATAGCACAAAAGTTCTTAAAATTACAATCTCAAATAGGTCTTAATGACCCATATATCAATCTCACGTTAAAACATATGAAAATTCATACTCGATATCATAAAGATTCATAAATCATATAGAAATATGGAAATTTTCAGCAATATGCATTATAATCTCAACATACTCATGTACTTCAATTTCTAAAACATTGAAACCATCATAATCTCAAGAAATAATAACATAGGGTATAAACCCATACTTTTTTTTCATAAGAAAACATGTAAAACCATATATCTTTGTAATTAAAACAACTTTTGGTCACAAGGACGAAAGAAGTGTCCTTGTTCAAACCCTGCATACCTTAGATTATGACTTGTAGATGAACATGCTTGCTTAAAGCTCTTTTTCGTACTCTTGAGTGAGGGTTCTTGAAGCTTTTGAATTGGTAACCTTGAATCTTAACTCAATTTGTAGAAACTATGATGGAATCTTAAGGTTGTTGGACAAAGATTTGGATTTGCTCTTAAGGGTTAATCTTGAGAGAAAACCCTAGTTCTTGATGTTTTGGATGATTCTGAAGTTCTATGCTTCGTTTTGATATATCTAGGTGTTAAAAAGGGTGGAAAGGACCAAAACGCCTTTTAAAAATGGATTTAAAATACTGAATAGGATCTGCGATGGCTTGTACGACGGTCCATCGCTGGCTCGACGTTTCGTCGGTCCGACCGTCGCACTTGGACCAGAATAGGGGCTCACTGCCTTAGTAGCAATGGTCCGTCGACCTGACCGTCGTACTTGGCCAGTGGATGGGTTTACTGCCTTGGTTGCGACGGCTCGAACGACAGTCCGTCGCAAGCTCGACGCTCCGTCAACCTGTCCGTCGCACCTGGGCGGTTCTGACAGCTCTAAGTAAAACGTCCATAACTTCTCACTCCAATACCAGATTTGGACGAAATTGATATCGTTGGAAAGCTAATTCAATTTCCCACGTGATAAAAAATCAAAATTAGGAAAATACTATCTAATTGGAACACTACTCACTTTGGAAGTCATTCCTAAATCTTTTAGAGATGGAAAAAGGTTTCACTTGACAAGCTTTAAAGGCTTAGACTACGAGGGAACTTTACGGGGTCTTACAATATCTCCACCTTAGAAACATTCATCCTCGAATGTTGCTAGTTAGATTAAGATACCGAGGAACTAAGGATGCAGAGATGAAACAAATGGCTAAACCAGCTTAAAATCTTTCTAAACCTTTGAATACTCCAGGAAGTGCAAGAGCTTTCACAAGAATAAATACATAGCTGAATTTGATTAGAAAGGAACTGAATTAAGGAAGAATAATACCTTCGGCTTGATCTGAACTCGCAAAGAAAAGGTGTGGGTACATGGCTCGCATATCTGTTTCCGCTTCCCAAGTAGCGCCCTCAACTGAATGATTCCGCCACAAAACATTGACCAAGGGAACTTCTTTGTTCCTTAGTCTACAGACCTGGTAATCTGGGATCTCAACCGGAATATCATCAAACGATTGACTACTCTGGATATCTGAGCTCTCTGAAGGATCTACTATAGCAGAATCACCAATGTGCTTCTTAAGCATGGAGACATGAAAGATAGGATGAACAACTGACAACTCTGTGGGCAACTCCACCTCATAGGCTACTTTCCCAACATGACTTAAAACTCTATAAGGGCCAACATAACGGGGACTAAGCTTCCCCTTTTTCCCAAACTTTTTCACCCCTTTCATGGGTGAAATCTTTAAGTACACCAAATCACCCACCTCAAACTCAAGATCTCTTCTTCTCACATTTACATATGACTTCTGATGACTTTGGGTTGTCTTCAACCTTTCTCTAATCAACTTAACTTTATCCATAGCCTTAAACATTGCATCAGGTCCAATCATATCAGCTTCATCCATTTCGAACCAACCTATGGGTGATCTACATATTCTACCATACAAAGCCTCAAATGGTGCCATCCGAATGCTAGAGTGATAACTATTGTTATATAAAAACTCAATCAGTGGCAAATGCTCATCCCAACTACCTTTGAAATCAAGTGCACAGGCCCTCAATATATCTTCTAAAGTCTGAATGGTCAGCCTGACCATCTGTCTACGGATGAAAAGTGGAACTCAAATGAACTTGGGTACCAAGACCCTTTTTGAAAACTTTCCAAAACTGCAAAGTGAACTGAGTACCCCTATCCGAGATAATGGACAAGGGAACTCCATGCAACCTGACTAACTCCCGAATATACAATCTAGCATAATCCTCAGTTGTATAAGATATATGCACTGGCAGGAAATGCGCAAACTTAGTCAACTTGTCTACAACAACCCAAATAGAATCATGATGATGACGCGAAAGAGGTAAACCAGTCACGAAATCCATATTCACCTCTTCCCACTTCCAAGTAGGTATACCAAACTCTTGCAACTTACCACCAGGTCTTTGGTGCTCTACCTTAACCTGTTGGCATATTGCACACTTTGCCACAAATCCTACTATATCCTTCTCCATGACACTTCACCAATAGATTCCCCGAAAGTTGTGGTATATCTTGATAGCACCGGGATAAATGGAATACCGCGCACCATGTGCCTCAGCCATAATTCTCTACCTCAAATCACCAACATACGAAACACACAATTTATTCTGACATCTCAACACACTATCTCCCCCTTGGGAGAAAACCTCTACCTTTTGGTCCTTAAATAACTCCTTCAGTTTGACCAAACTAGCATTCATGTCTTGCTTCTCGTTCACTTCCAAAACTAAAGAGGATTCAGAACCACTCTGAACCTAAACATTCCCCTCAGCTGAATCAAGCAACCTAACACCCAGTCTAGCCAAATGATGCACTTCCCAAGCTAACTCTTTCTTATCTTTCTCCACATGAGAAATACTACCCATAGACAATCTACTAAGGGCGTCTTCCACTAAGTTGGCCTTGCCCGGATGATCCAACACACTCATATCATAATCTTTTAGCAACTCTACCATCTCTTCTGATGAATATTCAACTCCCTCAAGAGAAAACACATACTGCAAGCTTTTGTGGTCCGTAAACACATCAACATAAACACCTTACAGATAGTGTCTTCAGATTTTCAAAGAAAAAAACATAGCATCTAATGCAAGATCATGGGTTGGGTAATTCTTTTCATGGAGCTTCAACTATCTAGAGGCATAGGCTATAACCTTACCTCTCTACATAACCACACAACTCAAACCAACTCTCGAGGTATCACAATACACCATAAAACCATCTGTACCATCTGGCAAAGTCAACACAAAGGCTAAGGTGAGTCAAGTCTTCAACTCTTGAAAACTTTTCTCACAGGAATCTGACCAAAGGAACTTAACTTTGTTTTGGGTCAACTGCGTCATGGGGGAAGCAATAGAAGAGAAACCTTCAACAAAACGGGGGTAATAGCCAGCAAGACCCAAGAAACTTGCCAAATTTGGCGAACAATTGATGATCTCTAAGAGTTTGCAAGACAATTCTAAGATGATCCGCATGGCCATTCTCAGTACGGGAGTACACAAGGATATTATTTATGAATACTATGACAAACATATCAAGATACTATCTAAACACTTGATTCATGAGGTCCATGAAAGCTGCTGGAGCATTGGTTAGCCTGAAAGACATGACTAGAAATTTAAAGTGACCATAACGGGTTCGGAAGGCTATCTTTGGAATATCACATTCCCTCACTTTAAGCTGATGATAGCTAGATCTAAGGTCTATCTTGGAGAAATAACTTTCACCTTGAAATTGATCAAAAAGGTCATTAATTCAAGGAAGAGGGTACTTATTCTTGACTGTGACCTTATTAAGCTAACGATAGTCAATGCACATACGTAAAGAACCATCTTTCTTCTACACGAACAGGATGGGTGTGCCCCAAGGAGAAACACTGGGACTTATTAAAACTTTGTCTAGAAGATCTTTGAGTTGCTATTTCAACTCCTTAAGCTTTGTAGGTGCCATACGGTATGGAGGAATAGAAATGGCCTGTGTATCGGGAAGAAGTTCAATCCCAAATCTATCCCTCTATCAGGTGGTACCCCTGGGAGATCTTCCGAAAAGACATAAAGAAACTCATTAACTATACTGACTGACTGAATGGTCGAAATCTCAAACTTAGTGTCCTTAACTCTAACTAGATGGTAGATGCAACCTTTGGATATCAACTTTCTAGCTTTGAGATAGGATATAAAGTGACTATAGGGAGATACTGAGCTTTCGGATGACTCGAAGACTGGCTCATTAGGAAAATGAAACTTAACCACACAGGTACGACAGTCTATAGATGCATAACAAGAGTGAAGCTAATCCATACCTAGAATTATATCAAAATCCACCATCTCTAACTCTATCAAATTAGAAAATATGACTCTATGAAGGATAATGATAGGACACTTTTCATACACTTTCTTAGCAATAACTGACTCACCTACTCGAGTAGAAACTAGGAAAGGTTTGGGAATCTTTGCGGGACTTATTTCAAAATTCACAGCAACTAATGGGGTTACATAAGAGAAACTTGACCTAGGGTCCAACAGCACATAAACACAAAGTGAAAAACATGGAGCATACCAGTAACAACATAGGGAGAATTCTCCTATTCCTGATGAGATGGTAAGGCATAGAATCTATTCTGGAGCTGACCGTCAGCCGTACTAGATGAAGTGCCCTGAGGAGGGGCTGGACGGACTAAAGGAGCTAGTGCACTGGTAGTCTGAGTCTGAGGTCGAACATCTCTGCTCCCCTCCTAGCATGCGGGAATCCTCTAAGTCTATGGCCTATCTTTCCACAACCAAAACAATCCCTATGATCATCTAAGCACTCATCGGGATGGTCCCTAACACACTTAGTACATAGAGGATAATGAGGTCTGTTACTTACACTGTTCTAAGACCTGGACATAAAAGGCCTATTCCCCTGCTCCTGCCTATTTCTAAGCGTGGGAGCACTAGATGATGAAGGCACTGGCATAGATGAACGATCTTAAAACTGGGGTTGGTTCCCTCCATGGGATCTATTCTGGCCATGCTCAAACTGCTCCGATCTAGCCTTCTTATTTCCCCTTACTCTATCTCTCTCCCTTATCTTAGCTATCTCAATCTGTTGTGTATGCATCATCAGCCTGGAAAGATCCATATCCTTATTGAGCATAGCAGTCCTACACTCTTTCAGCACCAAACCAGACAGACTGGTCACGAACTTACTCATACTTGATCGGGTGTCAGCTACCAAGTCAGGAGAATACTTGGCAAACTAGTTGAACTTAAGGCAGTACTCCTTAACAGTCATGGAGCCCTGTCTCAAGTTCATAAACTCCTCTATCGTTACTTCCTTCATCTATAACGGGAAGAGTTTGTCCAAGAATGCATCCTGGAACACCTGTTAAGTAATAGGGGCAACATCTTTCCCTCGATTCTTCCTCCATGCAACAACTCATTCATAAGCAATGTCTTTTAGATGATAAGATGCCAGCTCTATACTCTCTTTCTCAGAAATATGTATGACTTGGGTGATCTTCCTCACCTCCTCAAGATATAACTGTGGGTCCTCACCAGCCTTAGACCCATAGAACTCTGGTGGATTCATCCACATAAAATCATGGATCCTAGCAGTAGCTAAGTCACCTCCCTGGTGATGCAGAACTACAGCCTGGTTATTGTCCTAGACATTTGTGGTGACTGCTTGTGCCAACGCCTGAAAGGCCACCCAAAACTCAGCATAATACACAGTATCATTCAAGGGATCAACAAGTTGAGGTTGCCCATTATTATTCCTACGGGCATTAGCTCTTTGAGGAGGCATTTTCTGAACTAAGAGAGCATGAATTAATAGTTGAGGGAGACAACTGTAAGCACATTAGATTCTGAATGAAAGAGATAACTTTTTCCTATAATGTCTTTTAGCCTCTTGTTCATAAATGTGGCGCGCTACACACCGATGATCAAGACTCTACTTCACACGGCTTGTCAGACTCCCTAAGACTCCTTAAACCTTAGGCTCTAATACCAAGTTTGTAATGCCCCAAAATCTCATTCTGAGATGTCACACGGTGCGCTAACCCTTTGAACCTGTTACTACTTCTAACAATTACTTTTTATATGGATAAAGCAAAACAATGGCACGGTCATAACATATCTCAAATGAAATAACAAAAGAATATCATCTGAATAGCAATATGCTGAAAAGTATAAAATACCACTGATAGTCTAGTCAGACAAAGCCTCTACTACTCAAGAACTAGAGAGCCATTGGGAAAGATCCTCAACTGACTCATACTCAACTAAAAAGAAATAACCCAACTACTATGAAGACTAAAATCAGGGAAAACAGGTCAACAAATCATGAGGACTCACCAACTATGGAGGTGTAGATCAAGGTACTCGGAGATCAGTGACGCTACTGAGACTGAGCACCTGAACCTACATTATGAGACAATGTAGCACACAGACGTATATGTGGATCAGTACTTTGAGAATGTACTGAATATATGGGGGTGTATACGATACTTAAAATAATAATATCATCAATCTTTACAAAAATCATGCATGCTAATATAACTGACTCAGATAGCTCGAATAATCTCAAATTCCATATCTCGTAAATTATGAATAATGGAACACATAGTATAAATCTCATCTCTAGGAACATACTTTACTTTAGAAAATGATTACTTACTCTTACTAATAGGGAAAACTACTTTCTTCTTAGGAAAATTTTACTTTAAGAAACTACCCTAAAAATTCTTGCTATTAGGGAGGTTCTCTTAACCGACATACACCATGCGAGCTTCATGGAGTCCAACGTTTTTTCCTCCTAATAAAGAAACCTCACGTTAGGGAGAGGCATTATACTCATGCCAGGGAGTATAACCTCAACTCAGTGATCACTATCTCAGCCTCAGGCCCATAAATCTCAATCCTATAGTGGCACGTAGTTCTGAGGTATAAAACTGTAGCAACTTACCCAACTCGGTGCTAAATACTACTCCCTTTAGTTAGCTATGCTAATCTCATGGAAATACACTTTAAAATAATCTCGTGGTTCATAAAGAACCCAACTATAAAATCCGTAATCTCATTTAGAAAAGTGGATTTCAAAGCTACTATGACCGTCAAGGTCATAACTTTCTCAATAATCTCAAAATACTCAAATCATGGGTGCTTATAGCACAAAAGTTCTTAAAATTACAATCTCAAATAGGGCTTAGTGACCTATATATCAATCTCACGTTAAGACGTATCAAAATTCATACTCGATATCATAAAGATTCATAAATCATATAGAAATATGGAAATTTTCAGCAATATGCATTATAATCTCAACATACTCATGTACTTCAATTTCTAAAACATTGAAACCATCATAATCTCAAGAAATAATAACATAGGGTATAAACCCATACTTTTTTTTCATAAGAAAACATGTAAAACCATATATCTTTGTAACTAAAACAACTTTTTAGGCACAAGGACAAAAGGAGTGTCCTTGTTCAAACCCCACATACCTTAGATTATGACTTGTATATGAACAAGCTTGCTTGAGGCTCTTTTTCATACTCTTGAATGAGGGTTCTTGAAGCTTTTGACTTGGGAACCTTGAATCTTAACTTAATTTTTAGAAACTATGGTGGAATCTTAAGGTTGTTAGAGAAAGATTTTGATTTTCTCTTGAGGGTTAATCTTGAGAGAAAACTCTAGTTCTTGATGCTTTGGATGATTCTAAAGTTCTATGCTTCGTTTTGATATATCTAGGTGTTAAAAAGGGTGGAAAAAGACTAAAAATCCCTTTTAAAATGGCTTTAAAATACTGAACGGGATCTGCGATGGCTCATACGATGGTCCGTCGTTGGCTCGACAGTCCGTCGGTCCGACCGTCGTACTTGGACCAGAATAGGGGCTCACTGTCTTAGTAGCGACGGTTTGGGCGATGGTCCGTCGTAAGCTCGATGGTCCGTCGGCTTGACCATCGTACTTGGATAGTGGATGGGTTTACTACCTTGGTTGTGATGGCTCGAGTGATGGTCCATCGCAAGTTCGACGGTCTGTCAACCTGTTCGTCGCACCTGGGCAGTTCAGACAACTTTCAGTAAAACGACCATAACATTTCACTCCGATACCGAATTTGGATGAAATTGGTATCGTTGGAAAGATAATTCAATTTCCTATAAGATAAAAATTCAAAAATAGGAAAACTCTATCTGATTTAAATACTACTCACTTTGGAAGTCATTCCTAAATCTTTTAGAGATGAAAAAAGACTTCACTTGACATGCTCTAAAGGCTTAGACTACGATGGAACTTTACGGGGTCTTACATTTCCAATACCATCAATATTACAAGGTGTGTTATTTCCCATCAACACAGAACTTTTAGAGTCTATTTCATTTGTTGTAAACTAATCCCAATTGCGACACTTATGGAATGTCCAAGCTGAATCAAGAATCTAATCCTCACAAGGTTTGGAGTTACCATCAGAAACTACCAAGAGTTCTCCATCACTACCGCCATCTTTAACATAACTGGTTTCGACAGACTTCTCGAGTTGGTTTCCCTTCAGTTTTGGAGCTTCTTTTTTCTCTGTATTTGTACCTTCCAACACTTGAATTTTATATGGTCCTTCTTTTTGCAGTAATTATAGGTTTTGTTTTTTTTCTAGATTTCAACCTAAAACTATCATCACCCCCAGAGTTCCTCTCACGAGTCCTTCCTCGAATAATGAAACCATCTCTTTGATTCTCCGACCCATTCACAAGATGCTTCATCTTTTCTATAAAGAACAACGCATCATAGACTTTATATATAATCAGGGTATCACGACTATATAAAATTGTATCCCTAAAGTTTGAGTATGATGTAGGAAACGAACACAACAGAATCAACCCTAGATCTTCCTCATCTTACTTAATCTCCAGAGTCTCTAAATCAGAGATGATTTCCTTAAAGACAGATAGGTGATCCTCCAAGAACGCACCCTCGGATAAACAATGGGAATAAAGTCGTTGTTTGAGATGCAACTTACTAGTTAGGCTCTTAGTCATGCATAAAGATTCCAGTTTCAATCATAACATAGCGGCAGTGGTCTCCTTCAAAATATTATGTAGAATCTAATTGGATAAATGAAGGTGGATCTAAGATAAATCCTTCCGATCCTTACATTGTTTATCATCATTTGTCCACGATGAGGGAATATGATCAAAACCTTATAGAGCATCATCCAAATACATCTGCACGAGCATAGACCGCATCTTAATCTGCCATAATAAAAATTAGTTGTTGTGATCCAACAGTGGAATATCATACTTCATGGTTGTCATTCTCGAGAAAACAATCGACCAAGCTTTGATACCAATTTGTTATTATCGGAAAGAATAAAGCAAACCACAAGAAAAGAAAAACAAGAACACACTGATTTACATGGAAACCCTTGTGAAAAAAACCACGGGCAGAGGCAGAGGATTTTCACTATAATAGAGAGGAGAATACAACGTGGAGACTATGTCTCAATTTTGTGTAATTTTTGGAATACCCAAAACAATTCGCTAATGCACTTATATAATATGTGCATACAAATAAGTCCTTGGCCCAAAAACATAATGGTCCATACCGGCCCGATCCCTACACTACCACCACAGACCCCATTGAAAATCACAAATATGGATCGTACCGCAAAACTTTCAAAGCCGGATTGCTAAAATTTGAGTCACAAATCTAACATTATACTAACTTTATCTCTTTTTAAGTATAATTTGTGCAGTATGTTACATGATCAACCAATCAAACATCGTTATGTCACTTCAATATAATTTTATTGGTTCAAAAGAGTTTTTCTTTATTACTACTCCTCCATATTATGACTATAAATATAGGTCTCAAAATATATAAAAGACACAAGAAATCTAACTAGATGCTAGAGAGAACCTGTGGATCAAATGCCACAAATTTTACTAAGAGATACAAGCACTCAAATACTCAATTATTTCGCTACAAGTTCTAGACATCAAGAAGGAGATTCAAATTAAACTTCACGACATGAATTCACAAACAAGAAGATCAATACTACTAAATCTAAGATCAAGCTTCAAGCTCATTGAATTCAAGTACAAGTCAAGATCAAGTCCATCAAAACTCGAGATCAAACACCCCCTTGAATTTAAGTATAAGTCAAGATCAAGTTCATAATCCCTTGAATTTATATTCAAAAAGTAGAATCAAGGAATTAATAGAGATTGTAACATTCACTACATTATTTCATTTAGTTCCAATTTATAGTATTTTCTTTAGTTCTAATTTATGTGGCACGTTATGTTTTAGTCTGTTTAAAAAGAATGTCACTTTTCTATAATTATAAATAATTTAACATTAACAATCCTCTTTTATCCTTAATGAAATGATTTATTTTTACACAAATGGTCAACGAGTGTTTTAGACCACAAATATCAAAAGTTTTTCTATTATTCTTAAAGCTTGTGACAATTCAAATGGTGTCACATAAATTGAATGAAGTGAGTATATACTAACAATGTAAGGAGACTAAAATTGGCAATGTCCTTTAACTTAGCTTTAATTGGCATCAATATTTTTCAACATTGGGTGTGCAGAAATAGACATTCAAACAATCATAAAGTTGAACAAGCAGACACACGCGGCCATGTGGAAAATCTCACATGATTTGACATGTAGGATACATGCATCTACATGATTTGTCATGTAGTACACATGTATTTTCCTGTCCAACTTTATGAAGTTCAAGTGTCCACATATGCATATTCAAAATTTAAGGACATAAATACTAGCCAAGGCCAAGTTAAAGGACACATTTATCTATTATGTCGACTAGAATTTCTACCTGTTTAACAGATGTGCTATGATCCATGGTGAGCTGAAAATAAGTGAAATATCATTCATCTCAATAAAATGAATTGGATATGTGTATACTCTCCTCATTTAGATGATCTAACGAGCCATGGAGTTCGAGATTTTGAGCTAAAACTGCTCTGCCATCACCAAGAATCATCAAGGAAATATCCTTATTAATCAACAACATCACTAAGCCAACTATGAATTCTCATTCACCCTCATATCAACTATCTCCACATATGACAATTTAGCTAAACTTGCATCTGTTAAGCATATAGCTAGCATTCCTTCTAAGCCAGGATCAAACTCTTCTTTTGACTATGATTGAGCTCTTCGCATCAAAGTTTTCTGGTTCTCTTCCTTTATCAAGAAAGGAAAGGCTTGTTATCAATTCCTTTGATAACGCCTTCAAAATATCAAAATGGCCAATTTCCGCAACTTTATTTGTTCCCTAATTGTTTGAATTCTCATCAATTATGGAATTTTGAGAGATTTCTAACTTATCATTCTGAAGAAATCCCTTAAGTTCCTTGAAGAGCTTTGAATATAGATTGTCTAATTGAAAATCAACAGCATCATGCCTATTAAATCCATCATAAATCCCAATAAAAATCCACTCATGTTCTTTAGAAATCACTGTATGTACTTTGTTCTTTAGAAACTTTTGATAAACATTTTTGTAATTCAACTTTACAATTTTGGGGCTCTCCACTTTATAGTATAACTAGTTTTGAATCATGTGTGTTGCACGTCTATCTCACGTTAATTGATATAATTTTTTTTACATTAAAAAATATTATTCAACTAATGTTATTATACTAACTTTACCCCTTTTTAATTATATTTCATGTGGCGTGTGGCATGTGGCATGTTTCAACTAATCAAATTTTGTCATATTACTTCAATCTGATTGGTCCAAAAGAGTGTCTCTTTATTACTACTCCTCTACCCTACGACTATAAGTAGAGGTCTCAAAATATAGAAAAGACACCAGAATTCTAAAAATACGCTAGAGAAAATTTGTAGATCAAACTTCACAGATTTCTCTCAAACTTCACAGATTTCTCTAAGAGATACAAGCAATCAAATATTCAAGTATTTCTCTACAAGTTCCAGCTATCAAGACGGAGATCCAAAATTATGCTTCGAGCCTTGAATGCATAAACAAGCCAAGATCAAGACCACCAAAATCAGTATCAAGCTTCACGCCCACTTGAATTCAAGAACAAGTCAAGATCAAGTCCATCAAGATTCTAGATCAAACAGCATATTGAATTCAAGTATAAGTCAAGATTAAGTACTTTAAGATCGAGTTCAAAATCCCTTGAGTTATATTCAAAAAGAAGAATCAGAGAATTTATAGAGATTGTAACACTCACTATAGTATTTTCTTTAGTTCCAACTTATAGTATTTTCTTTAGTTCCAATTTATGTGACATACTTTTCGTTTTAGTCCATATAAAAAGAATGTCACCTTTCTATAAATATAAATATTTTATTTTAAAAATCCTCTTGTACCCTTAATGAAATGAGTTATTTTCACACAAATGATCAATAAGAGTTTTAGACCACAAATTTAATAACCCTTCCTATCTTTCTTAAACTTTGTGGCTATTAATGCCACACCAATCGGATGGAGTGAGTATATACTAACAATGTAAAGAGGCCAAAAATTGGCATAATACATATAAATATCCTTTTAAGTTAACCTTAGTAAGACTCTACATCTTCTTACTTTGGGTGCGTAGATGCAGACATTCAGGCTATCATTAAGTTGAAGAAGTAGACGTGTGCATCCTGTGTGGAAAATCTCACATGATTTGACATGTAGGACATGTGCATCTACGTGATTTATCATGTAGGACACATGTATTTTCTTGTTTAACTTTATAATAGTTCAAGTGTTTACTTGTGCATACTTAAAATTTGAGGATATAAATATTATTTAAGGCCAAGTTGAAGTGTACATTTATGTATTATATTGGCTAGAATTTGTACCCTTCAACAAATGTTCTATGATCCTTATCATTCATCAACCTTAGTACATAAGAGGGAGAAACGGAAAACAGTTGGCTGACAATGGCGCCAAAACTCATAGGAAAAAATCCAATTCTTTAGAAAAAAAAAATATTTTCCACCCATTTTTTAAAAAAAAGATTTAAAAATAAATATTTCCACCCATCAAAAACAAACACAATTATTAATTTCTCTATCAGTTTCTTTTTTTCCTTCAGAATTTGACATTTCTGCTATTGCTAGGCCTGTATGAGGTACGAGGATGACAAATTAATATTCAATATCGAATTCTTTTTTAATTGTTTTTCCAATTTTCTTTTTAATTTCGTAGTGATAACCAATTCATTAAAAATTGCCTATCAGAAACTTTACCAGAAAAAAATTAAATTAGAAAATCTGATCTTGACAAAAGTAAAAAGGCCAATTTGATTCAGTTTCTGAAAGGCCATGTAGTAGTTATTATATATATTTGCAAAATGGCAATTTCATGCATATTATGATTGATTAATTGTAACACCCCACACTTTCGGGCTAATATTGAACCGTCTATCCTACGTTTATAGACCCGAACCCAATGATTTCTATTTAGATATAAGAATGAATAACATTTACTTAGTGTGGGAACATCCTTGGAGATAAATATATATTGTAAAAATGTCCTTGCTAAAAATTTAAGTTGACAACTTTCCTATCGATTGACTTTTAGTTAACGATTTTGCATGGGTCAACTTCCAACGACCATTTCTCCTTGGATATAAAGAGTTATGTGGCCTACTGTATATCAAATTAAATTCCTTCGGGTCTTCTTTCTAACTCCACCAAACGGTTGTAAATATGAGTCCGGAGTCAAAAGTTATGAGTGTTAAAATGAGACACTGTACAGGACATGCGATGGCCATGAGCCGTACAACAATCGCAAAAGCACACTACCTCAGCTATGCTTTGTCCATGCAATGAACACCCTAAGGTATGCGATGTCCATGCAATGCAAAGCCATTATGGGGCGTCGAAAAGTGTTCCATTTGATTTATTTTAAGGGCATAAAGGTCTTTTACCATTCCATAACCATTCCTAACCCTCTTTGGACAAAATTAAGGCCTGTTATACATTATATTGCCTCTGTAAAATTCCTAGTCATCTCTCCATTAGCAATACTGGAGAAACCACCTAGGATTTGAAGATTTTAATCTCCAAGGGCAAATCTATCTATGTTCTCTTCGATTTTTCTTCTTCAAAAGATACGTGGCGCCATCCTAAACTACATGGAAATAAATTTATTGTTCAAATAAACTTTTAATGTATATTGTTTTGTACATGAGTTGGGTTTTTGTAACACCCTGCTTTTTCGAGCTAAAGTTAAACCGTTTTTCCTACGTTTATAGACCCGAACCCAATGGTTTATACTTAGATATATGTAATACCCCATACAATTCTTATCTCATTTTAGCTTTAAGTTGCTTGATAAGGGGCTTAAGGCCTTAAATTTTCACTGAGTGTTTGGAACTTAGTCACTTTTAAGACCCTTAAACTTTGAGAATTTTTATTTTGACCTTTCAGACTCCGTGACGTTAGTTTTTGAGTTAATTCATGTTCAGGAATGTAAGAAGTATGTATCATAGGAGTTTCATATCTTTTGGACAAGGTTTGGGTCATGTTTGGATCACGGAACCAGTAGGTCACTACAATAGGCCCGTGACGCAGCATTAATCTCGATCGCATGCTGACCGCATCACGGTGAAGGTGTTGTGTCCAGTTCTTGATTTATAATTGAATAAATGTGTCATAATATTTATCCTAGTGAGTGAAGTGCTTATGAGGTGAAAAATATTCATAGGAATCACTTAGAACAAAGTTGGGCTAAGAGCCTTTGATTCGTCCAAAGTTTGCTATTCGATTCTACAAGGGTCAACTTTGAACATGTATAACTTTTGATATATGTGGAATTTTTCAGATAAATACCCTAAAAATTGTATATAATTTAATTATCTTTCCAACGATACCAATTTTGCCTTAATCCGATATCCGAGCAAAAAATTATGATCATTTTTGTCAGAACCAGTAAGCTACTGCGATAAGACCGCTTTACGTTGATGTAGTTCCATCCAGTTTTTTTATTTAAATAATTGAAGGGTAATTGGGTATTTTCCCTCCTCAACTCCACCATCCATAACACAACTTGGGACATCTTTTAGGTTATTATTTGCCCTATTTTTCAAATCCCTCTCCAGAAAAACCTCTCCCCTTTTGCCAAGAACAAATTCAATTCCTTTTTTCCAAAGGAATCAAGAATTCAAGTTTCCCAAGTTCAATAATATTTAAGAAATCTTCAATAATAGGGTTCCTTTCACAAATCCATCATTCAAGCCCGAAAGATTCAAGTTTTCATCGTAAATCAAGAAGCTTAAGGTACGTTGGGCTATCCTACATCTCATGGGCATAGGTTTTAAGATTTTAACAATCTTTAAAGTTATATATGTATGTATTTGTAATGAGGTTAGAGAAATTATTTTACGATCATGCATCATGAACTCAATTTGATGAAAGTATGTATTTTGTCATGGGGTTTTTTCATAAGTTTGATTTATAATCTTGTGCATACATGATTTGAGTTTGAGAAGTAATTTATGAATGTGACTTGTGAAATTCCCTTCCCCGTGATGAAATTTATGATCTTTGCATGGTATGAATTGTGAATTAGGTTTGAGAGCATGAATTATAAGCTCCTTTTTTATTATGTGATTTACATATAACTAATATTGGGGTTATTTTTATGAATGGGGATGATTTTTGATTTTAAATGCCTCTTTACTTATTATGGATGATTGTTTCATGTGTTTTTCAAAGAGGTGATTTCTATTCTAAATGTTATGGTTTCCTAATGAAGAAACTGCATGTGATTAATGAAAGAATTGACCACTATGTGTTAAAGTCTTGAAAAGAGAAAGTGTGTGCATAAGTTACATATGCTTTTGAAATAAAAAATCTCATGTGATTTGATGAATCCTTTTTGGTGGTCATTAATGCGCTTTTGAATAAAAAGGGCTATGGATGTGATATGATAAGATATAAATGACTTGCAAGTTTAGGTATGACTATACCCTGTGATGATATGCCCTTAATAGAATAAGAACTAAATATTTGGAGCATGACGCATAATTTTAAAGTACTAAAATTAGGTTTAAAGAGAGTTAGATGGTTTTCCGAAGAAGGCACGAGTTCAAATAACTCACAATCTGAAATCGTAGTTTGTTGATATGGGTTTTCTTTTGATGAAAAGGTATGTCATGCAAGGAGGCATATTCTTTTCTTCTAAAAAGGTATGTTTGCAAGGAGGCATATCCTTTTCTTGTGAGTAGGCATACTTAGTGTTTATTACGTACTCTAATCCTGGCGGCAAACTTGGATTGGGGGCTTGGCCGCCGAGTCAAGGGCAGATTTCATATAGCCCATGGGATTGTAGAAATGTAGGGTGTACCATCTAGCTCAGCAGATAAATACAAAGTTGAGACATGATTTCAAGAAGATGTTTTGAAGCTCATTAAATTATGCCCATATATTTTCAATTATTTTATGCTGACATGTTTTTATGAAATATTCTCACCTATGTTGTATAAAAATATATTTTGTTTTTGGTTTGTTCTACGTACCAGTACCTTTTTGTATTAACCACCTTTATTTCAAGTTATGCGGTATAGTCCCTTGGTCCATCAAATCAGTAGAACATTTGACATTTGACAAAATTAGTGAGCCATCTATCTTTCGGAAGCCATTTACTTATATGTTAGAGTCTTTTAGTGTATGGTCCATCCGGGGGATTTGTCCCGGCCTAGACAGGTAGTATTCAGTAGAGGCTTCGTAGACGGTATTTGAAGTGTTGTATTGTCATATCTTGTCGACACATTTTAGATTTATAAGTTTCCAATAAACACTGTTATATCTTCCTCACTTTGATTTATGTATGGATTATGCTTATAATAGTATGCTAAGGGGTCTCTCAGGCCTTTAAGTTTTGGGATGCCCATCGTGGATAGGGCCTCAACTCGGTTTGGGACAAGCTTGGTATCAGAGCTTGGTTTATGGTCCCAGGGTGTCTAGTAAAGTCTTTCTTATGGGTGTGTTGTGCACCACACTTATAATCAGGAGGCTACCGGGCATTTAGGAGTTGTTTCTCATTATTTCATACTCTAGTTCATGCTATAGCAGCATTCATGCAAAAGTTATCCAAATTCCTTCGTTGTTTTAATATTTTGGGCCATGCCTCATTGTCAAGGTGATAGTAATTCAAGAGTTTAGATTTCCAACGATGTGGTCCTTTCTGATTGAGTTATCCATGAAGTTATAAGATAGAACTAGGACTTTAGAAGAGTCCATTAGTTCTTCAAAGTGTATTGATTTGAGTTTATACCTCTATCTTAATGCAATCATGCATTTCAGCCTGAGGTACGAAGTGTATTCAATTCCTTTCAAAAATTCTTGTTGCAGATGTCATGCTTAAGGGAAGTGATATGTGACAGAATGTTGGAACAGTATTTCCACCCGAGTAGTAGTATATGTTAAGGTGTCATAACCTATTAGTAGTAAGATGGTACAGAAGTTACTGATATAAAGTCACAAGTCTAAAAGTCAGAGTGAGGATGACTTTTACATAAATAAGTAGTTTTAGTCGTATAACCCTTGACTGAGGGGTGATTTACTCTTTGATGGTGATTATATAATGTTGTATCAAGATTTGTAGATTGTATGGTAGTTGGTAAAGAAAGTGATTGGCTATGATTGTTATTTATTCAAAATAGGAAAGGATCTAAAAGTGAATAGTTATGATGGTAATCGAAATCATTTATAGGTTGTGAATGGAAAGGGATAGATTAGTTAATAAGTTATAGGTAGAGACTCAATGGTGTATGTGGAATTTAAAGGTAATGGGGGATGTATGCATGGGTAAGTAAATACGATATGAGAAAGTAGAATATGTTAATAGATGGTAATGGGTTATATTATGAGTTTAAGATCAATTATCCTTATTATGTGACTTTACCCTTTTGAATATCTTTTCTCTAGTAGTTATCAACTAGTAATTCACGTGTGAAGGTGTGTGGTAGATTCTAAGGTGTAGTAATACTGTTTTGGAGAGAATGAACTTATGGGTCATAGTTGCGTGAAATAAGAAACATGGTGTAATACCCCGAGAATCCCAACCGATAGTAGAACTATGCCTCAAGCTCATGAGAAATAAATCTTAGTGATTTGGTAGTTTTATGATCAAGTTTGACGTATATTAATGCCTTAAATATGTCCTAGCTATTAGACGAATCAAAACATCCCTTACCGATTGAATTCTTGAGAAGGACATTGCCATAGTCAACTTCAAATAATAATATCTTCCATTTTACAAAGAATTTTTTAGATCATGACCCACCAACAGATATATAAGTAAAATATCTTTCCAAAGATACTAATTTCGCAAAAATCCGATATCGGAGTAAAAAGTTATGGCCATTTTACAGCAAGCTATCCGAACTGTCAAAGTGCGACGGGAAGGCCGACGGACCGTCGCGCCTGCGATGGACCATCGCCCAAACCATCACAACTGAGACAGTAAGCCTGTTTTCTGAACAAAAAACGTCGGGTTGAAGGGACGGTCCATCCCCAATGCGACGGTTTGTCACCCAACCCATCGCGGACCTCCATTTAGCGATTTTAAGCCATTTTTAAAAGGATTTTTGGGTCTTTTCCACCCTATTTAGCACCTAATCACGTCAAATCAAAGCACATAACTCCTCATTCACCCATAATATCAAAATTAGGGTATCTTTTAAGATCATTCCCCAAGAACAAGATCCAAACCTTTCTTCAAGAAACTAAGAAATTCGAGTCCTTCAAGTTCAAGAACCATCAAGAAAACATCAAGATCTATGTTTCCCAATCCAAGAACGTTCAAGAAATGTTCGTTATCTTTCAAGATTCAAGCTTTTGAGGTATGTTAGATGTTGATTCTGGGGTTCCTTCCACCCAAGAATTTCAAGAATCCTTTTCAAAAATTTTAAGTTTGTGTATTTATGAGCTCTCATGATTTATGTGAATTGAAGTTCATGATTATGAATAGTTGAGATTTAATTCATGATTTAGACTACAAGTTTCAAGAATTGATTCTAGCATGTGATGAATTTTGTGATGTTCGTGATAAACCCTCTTCAAGTTGCATGTTTATTGATGTATTCATGATAATTAGGTGTAGAAATTGTTGAATAACCAAAGAATGCTCCCCATATGTTTGATAAAATGCTTATGTGAAGGAATTAGAGTCATTATAGCATGTTGACAAGAAATCCCCAATTATGTACACTTGAATGCATGTTATGTGTTTGATGTAAAACCTTGTGGGATGAGTTATGATATATTGGTATGCATTCCCTATGCAATCACATGTTAGTACTTCCAAGTGCTTGAATAGATATCTCATTTTTATATATTGTGAATGCTAGCCTATTGTTATGATGTTCAAGAGTGGTCATGTCTTGTATTATTAATGTTATCGAGTCCTGGGGGTATTTATACCCGACAATTTAGCTGCTTGTCTAGAGCTAGTGTCAGTTTCATGATAATCTCAGTCAAACCACAATCCTTAGACCTCAGTCAGTTACAGAACTTAGGAAATCTTAATAATCTCAGTATCATTAGCATTCCAGCTTCAGTTTCGTACTCAGCTCAGATCTTAGTAGTATTCAAATCAGAACTTGGTAGCATTCAGTCAGATAACAAAATCTAGTAGTATTCCATTAGTCTTCGAACCTAACTGAACTCATCTAGATTAGTCAAGTAACATAATCAGTAACAGATTCATCTCAGTCTAGTGTAGTTTAAGAAAAAAAACCAGTTCAGTGTCTTTCAGTTGGGAGTAGGATTCAGCACCGTGCGAACCTAGGGATGGGGGTTCACCCGCTAGGTAGGACTGAGATCCCTAGGATAAATCCCTAAGTTCCAGAACTACATAGATAGCGTAGGTACGAGATGTCACCTGTTACATAGTACTGACATACTCAGGGATCACCCGTTAGATAGGACTGATCTCAGGGGTCACCCGTTAGATAGGACTGACTCCATAGAAGTTTTCTTTACCCGTGGCATAATACTGACACCCTTCCATTTGGGGTTACAGGTTGGACCCCACAAGTTAAGATTCGGGGTATGTCAGTTAGATGACTACTTCCCACAGTCTCAGTTTCAGAATCAGTCTCAGTAAAAGAACTCAGCTCAGTAGTACAGATTCAGGACTATCAGATACAGTCAACCATTAGCATATTCAATGGATCTAGAGATCACCCACTAGATAGGACTGATCTCAGACTAAATCAATCATCTTCATTATTAGTAGATTCAGAGATCACCCGCTAGATAGGACTAATCTCAGATTCAGTTAATCATTCTTATTATCATCAGATTTAGAGATCACCCGCTAGATAGGACTGATCTCAACCTCGGTACTCATTTATCAACATCAGTAAATTCAATTATTTAGTATCCCAGCATTAGTAAACTCAAATGTCAGTAAAGCTTCACTCGAAACTCAGTATTCAGTGTCACTATGATTTCAGTTATGGTTTATGCATTCATGCACGTATCCTCATTTAGTATACTCAGATTATTTATTCAGTATTGTTCATGCATATGAACCCTTGCATTTAGTCTTACCTTATCTAGCATACCAGTACATTCTTATGTACTGACGTATACTTTTCTATGCTATGGTGTTTTATACCATAGGTTTAAAAGCATGAGATCTAGAGCACCCTTAGCAGTTCTGATTCAGCCAGAAGTAGTAGACTTAGCAGGGAGTCCTCATCATTCGAGGATGTTCTATTATTTCATTATATTTCTAGATTCAGTATTTTAGTAGATGGAGTTAGTTGGGGGATTATCCCATCAACTCCTTATTCAGACAGTTTAAAGGCTTTCAGACTAGATGTTCAGATAGTTGCTTTAGTATTTTTTATACTTTACTCAGTTGTATTTTAGTTTTGAACCTTATGGAAAGTTTCCACCAGTTGTTTTCCATATTTTTATAGTATATTATACAGTGCTCAGTTATAGGTACCAGAAAAGGGTTAGCTTGTGGTCCTTCAGAATCATAAGTACCGTGTAGCATCTGGGGTTCAGAATCTGGGGCGTTACAAACTTGGTATCAGAGCCTAAGTTTCAACAGTATCCTAGGAAGTTTGAAAGCCGCATCTAGTAGAGTCTTGTGCATGGGTGTGTTGCACGCCATATTTATGTACAGGAGGCTATAAGATGTTTTAGGAACAGTTTCCCTTCTTTCAGTATTCATGTCGTGCGAGTATGCATAAGTTCCTGTTAATTCTCAGTCTGATTCAATATTCCTTTCATTTACAGAATATGCCTCCTCACAAATCCAATGCCCGTAGGGATGATAACCAGCCACCTCAGCCTATAGATCCTGAGAAGGAGAATGTGTCACTTGCAGAGTTTCGGGCAGCTTTTCAGGATCTAGCCCAAGCAGTGACAACTAGTGTTCAGGAAAACCGTTAGGATATAGCCCCACCTTAACAAGATGGGGGTTCATCCATAGCCAAAATTAGAAATTTCATGAAAATGAACCTTTCAAAATTCTTTGGGTCAGTAGCAGGTGAGGACCCACAACTTTATCTTGAGGAGGTGAAGAAGATCACCCATATTATGCATGTGTCTGAAGAGGAGAGTGTAGAATTAGTATCCTATAGGTTGAAGGATGTTGCTCATGATTGGGTAGTGATGTGGAAGAAGGTTAGGGGAGAGGATGCAGCTCTCATGACTTGGCAGGTGTTTTAGGATGTATTTTTAGATAAGTATTTCCCACTCAATATTAGAGAACTAAGGTAGAAGAGTTCATGAACCTAAGGTAAGGCTCCATGACAGTGAAGGAGTATTGCCTTAAGTTCAACCAGTTAGATAAGTATGCTCCTGATTTAATGGTTGTCCCTAGATCTAGCATGAGTAAGTTTGTGACTGGTGTGTCTGGGTTGGTGTTGAAGAAGTGTTGGACTGCTATGCTCAATAGAGATATGGATCTTGCTAGGTTAATGATGCACGCTCAGCAAATTGAGGCAGAGAAGATGAAGTAAAAGGAGAGAGCGAATAAGAAAGACAGAACAGGTAGTTATAGTTTCTCTCAGGCAGGGTCACAGGGTGGTAACCGTTCTCATCATAGTCAGAAGTTTTTAGTCCCAGCTCCATCCTCAGCTAGTGTACCTGCACCAAATTTTAGGGATGTCAGTTATGATGGAGTGCCAGGCTCTAAAACCCAGAGTAGTGTGAGAAGTTAGCGTACCTATCCGCTTTGTGAAGAATATGGCAAGAATCACCTAGGTATGTGTAAAGCAGGCAGCGAGGTATGTTTTGGATGTGGTATGACAGGCCATAGGATATGGGGGTGTAGAGTGCTAGCGTAGAGGGTAAAATATTTGCATTAGCAGGGCACCAATAATGGTCAGCGTCAGAATAGATTTTATGCACTCCAGACCCATCACGATATGGAAGGTTCCCCTAACATAGATACAGGTACGTTATAAGTCCTTTATATTCATGATATGCATTGTTAGATCCCTTGCTTCCATTAGAGCTTATGTTTCAGCATGAGTTAGTTAGTAAAGCCAACAAGTTATTTTAGCAGTCAGACAGTCCGATTCGTATAGTTTGTTTTCTCATCTTTTCATCTAATCATTCTATCAAAAAACTCAAGGAAAGATAACTATTCCAAGGTAGAAAGTCCTAGTAGTTGCAAGATAAGTTCAGTTCATGAGTCATGCATTAGTTTTAGATTCCCAAGGCTTAGTTATGATCCAGTTCGAAGGTGCCTTGTGCATCGCCTCAGTTTTCTCAAGTATGTCGGTGAAGTAAGTGTTCTTAGAGGGACATAGTGTCCCAAGGGGGAGATACCCTATAACTCCTCGATGTTTTACATTCCTTAAACCCATTCAATTTCATGCTTAGATCCTCATTACAAGATTTGCATCAGATATCATTCCATAGTCAGTCATGTTTTCAAGAGACAGTTCAGTCAAACATTTATGCATTAGATATGCATGTTCAGTAGAAGAAGCTCAGTTTTTCAGAAATTTCAGAAAAGCTTTCATGAAAATAACTCAGTCATGCATACATGCATTAGATATGCATGTTCAGTATAAAAACTCAGAATATTAGTAGTTCCAGTCATAGTCATGTTTCATATGCTCATGTCCAGTAAGTAAGTTCAGCCTGCTGGTATTCTCAGCCTACACAACCTCATTCAAGGACCAATGTTCCCAAGGGGGAGATATTGTAATACCCCGAGAATCCCAACCAATAGTAGAACCATGCTTCAATCTCATGAGAAATAAATCTTAGTGATTTGGTATTTTTACGATCAGGTTTGATGTATATTAATGCCTTAAATACATCCTAGCTATTAGACGAATCAAAACATCCTTTAACGATTGAATTCTTGAGAAGGACATTGCCATAGTCAACTTCAAACAAGCATATCTTCAATTCTACAAATAATTTTTTATCTCATGACCCACTAAAGGATAGATAATTGAATTATCTTTCCAAAGATATCAATTTTGCCAAAATCCAATATTGGGGTAAAGAGTTATGGCCATTTTATAGCAAGCTATCCGAACTGCCAAAGTGCGACGGGAAGGCCGATGGACCGTCGCGACTGCGATGGACCGTCGCCCAAATCATCGCAAATGAGGCATTAAGCCTATTTTTTTTCCAAAAAGTGATGGGTTGAAGGGACGATCCATCCCCAATGCGACGGTTCGATGCCCAAACCATTGCGGACCTCCGTTTAGCAATTTTAAGCCATTTTTAAAAGGATTTTTGGGTCTTTTCCACCCTATTTAGCACCTAATCATGTCAAATCAAAGCATATAACTCCTAATTCACTCATAACATCAAAATTAGGGTTTCTTTCAAGATCATTCCCCAAGAACAAGATCCATACCCTTTTTCAAGAAACTAAAAAATTCGAGTTCTTCAAGTTTAAGAAACATCAAGATATGTGTTTTCCAATCCAAGAACATTCAAGAAACGTTAGTTATCTTTCAAGATTCAAGATTTTGAGGTATGTTAGATGTCTATTCTTGGGTTCCTTCCACCCAACAAGTTCAAGAATCCTTTTTAAAATTTTAAAGTTTGTGTATTTATGAGCTCTCATGATTTATGTGAATTGAAGTTCATGATTATGTATTATTGAGATTTAATTCATAATTTAGACTACAAGTTTCAAGAATTGATTCTAGTATGTGATGAATTGTGTGATGTTCATGATAAACCCTCTTCAAGCTGCATGTTGATTAATGTATTCATGATAATTTGGTGTAGAAATTGTTGAATAACCAAAGCATGCTCCCCATATGTTTGATAAAATGCTTATGTGAAGGAATTAGAGTCATTATAGCATGTTGACTAGAAATCCCCAATTATGTACACTTGAATGCATATTATGTGCTTGATCTAAAACATTCTGGGATGAGTTATGAGATATTGGTAGGCATTCCCTATGCAATCACATGTTAATACTTCCAAGTGCTTGAAAAGATGTCTCATTTTTATATATTGTGAATGTTAGCCTATTTTTATAATGTGCAAGAGTGGCCATGTCTTGTATTATTTATGTTATCGAGTCCTCAGGGTATTTATACCCGACAATTTAGCTACTTGTCTAGAGCCAGTGTCAGTTTTATGATAATCTCAGTCAAGCCGCAATCCTTAGACCTCAGTCAGTTATAGAACTTAGGAAATCTTAATAATCTCAGTATCATTAGCATTCCAGCTTCAGTTTCATACTCAGCTCAGATCTTAGTAGTATTCAAGTATTCAAATCAGAACTTAGTAGCATTCAGTCAGATAATGAAATCCAGTAGTATTCTGTTAGTCTTCAAACCTAACTGAACTCAGCTAGATTAGTCAAGTAACATAATCAGTAACAGATTCATCTCAGTCTAGTGTAGTTTAAGAAAAAGAACCAGTTCTGTGTCTTTCAGTTGGGAGTAGGATTCAGCACTAGGCGAACCTAAGGATGGGGGTTCACCCGCTAGGTAGGACTGAGATTCCTAGGAGAAATCCCTAAGTTCCAGAACTATATAGCCAGTATAGGTACGAGATGTCACCCGTTAGATAGGACTGACATACTCAAGGATCACCCGTAAGATAGGACTGATCTCAGGGTTTACCCGTTAGATAGGACTGACTCCATAGAAGTATTCTTTACCCATGGAACAATGCTGACACCCTTCCAGTAGGGGTTACAGGTTGGACCCCACAAGTTAAGATTCGAGGCATATCGGTTATATGAATACTTCCCACAGTCTTAGTTTCAGAATCAGTCTCAGTAAAAGAACTCAGCTCAGTAGTACAGATTCAGGACTGTCAGATACAGTCAACCATTAGCATATTCAATAGATCTAGAGATCACCCTCTAGATAGGACTGATCTCAGACTAAATCAATCATCTTCATTATTACTAGATTCAGAGATCACCCGCTAGATAGGACTGATCTCAGATTCAGTTAATCATTCTCATTATCATTAGATTCAGAGATCACCCTCTAGATAGGACTGATCTCAACCTCAGTACTCATTTATCAACATCATTAGATTCAGTTATTCAGTATCCCAGCATTAGTAAACTCATATGTTAGTAAAGCAGCACTCGAAACTCAGTATTCAGTGTCACTATGATTTCAGTTATGGTTTATGCATTCATACACATATCCTCATTTAGTATACTCAGATTATTTAGTCAGTATTATTCATGTATATGAACCCTTTCATTTAGCCTTACCTCATCTAGCATACTAGTACATTCTTATGTACTGACGTAAACTTTTCTGCACTATGTTGTTTTATACCATAGGTTCAGAAGCACGAGATCCAGAGCACCATTAGTAGTTTAGATTCAGCCAGAAGCAGTAGACTTAGCAGTGAGTCCTCATCATTAGAGTATGTTCTATTATTTCATTATATTTCTAGATTCAGTATTTTAGTAGACGGAGTTAGTTGGGGGATTTCCCATCAACTCCTTATTCAGACAGTTTAGAGGCTTTCAGACTAGATGTTCAGACAATTGCTTTAGTATTTTTGATACTTTATTCAGTTGTATTTTAGTTTTGAACCTTATGGTAAGTTTTCACCAGTTTTTTTCCGCATTTTTATAGTATATTATACAGTGCTCAGTTACAGGTACCAGAAAAGGGTTAGCTTGTGGTCCTTCAAGATCAGAAGCACTGTGTAGCATCCGAGGTTCAGAATTCAAGGCGTTACACACGGGTTGATTTTCACCATTTGACATAGTATAATATGTGGCATGCTTCATCGATGTTAGATTATTGGTGTTAGACAATAGGCTTGAACTTTCGATATTGATTTTGGTGTTAAGAATAGTAGCTTAAGATTAATGATGCATGTTTTGTGGGAATGAATTAGTAGTCTTGATGTGATGTATAAAAGTTCATAGGTCGATGTCTTATAAAATGTCGAAGTGTGTACTTGTGATATATGCATGAGGTCTGGTGTTGAAGTAGAAATGGTTGCTAAATCATCTAACGGATAAGATCCTTAAGTTATAAGAATACAGTGTACTAGATTTTGAGTTATGAGTGTCATGTACACCTAGTCTATGTTCTCAAGTTTCTTAGCATGGAGAAGTCTGGGGAGTTGTTGTATGGTGTTCTTTAGAGTTGAATTAAGGAAATATAGGTAGGAAATATGTGTTTTTAGTATAGTTTTACAAACTTTGTTCAGTTGTAAGTTATGTGATTGGAGGTGTAAGGCTAGTATTCTAAGGGGTTAAAGATGGAGTGTTAAGCATTCTAAAGAATGGAAGCCCATGCCTAAGATAATGTTAGTCATAAGCTGATGACTTTGGATGTTGGAGGAAGTTATGATTAGTGTCCCTGAAGGCGATGTCCTATAAAGAATTTAGTGTCTTTATATTAAAACTATTGAGGGGAGTTTGTGTTCATGCATCTACTGATACCCCCATTGTGTTGAGAATTATCATTATAGATTTGATGAGGGGATATCTCTTTAAGTTCAGGATTGTGACTTTAATCTAAGGGGGAGATGACGAACTAAAGTAGTTCTTGAATTTTCTCATGGTGGCAAGTTTCAGGGAAAAGTCATGATAAATCTATTCCTATTCAAGCAAATTCCTCATACTTTAATTTAAGAGGTAATTCTACCAATGTCTTGTGTATTCAAGTCCTGCCTATGTCTAAGGTCTGAGTTCTCCATGTAATTCATGTCATATTCTGTCCTCCAAACTAAAAACAATAATGTCCCCAGCAATTCAAGCTTTCAAGTATTCAAGATCTGTGTTACGAGTGTTCACAATCCATAACTGCATGTTTCATGTCATGCTTAGTTCTAAGGAATGATGTTTTTATATGTTACTAATTCCCTTTATGTTGGGTTTACCTGTAGTACCCCGAACTTTCTGTAAGTCAAATCTAGTCTCTATAAGAGTTAGTGATGACTTCCTAAATGATTAATGTTTAAATCAGATAGAATTTCCACAATTTTGAATTTTTAACATGTGGGAAATTGAATTAGATTTCCAACTATACCAATTTCGTCCAAATCCGGTATCGGAGTAAAAGGTTATGGACGTTTTACAGAGAATTATCGAAACTGCCCAGAAGCGATGGTCAGACAGACGAACCGTCGAGCTAGCAATGGACCATTGCCTAAGCCATCGCGATTAAGGTAGTGAACCTGACTTCTGGTCAAGTGCGACATTCAGGACCGATGGACCATCGAGCCAGCGACGGACCGTCGCCCAAACTGTCGCAGACGAAGCAGAAAGTTCAGGTTCTAGCCAAGTGCGACGGTTAGGACCGACGGACCATCGAGCCAGCGACGGACCGACGCCCAAACTGTTGCCACTTCCGATCAGTGATTTTAAGCCATTTTTAAAAGGGTATTTGGGTGTTTTCCCCCCATTTTAACCCCTAATTATACCATACCAGAGCTCATAACTTCTTTATTCATCGACAATACCAAATTTGGGTTTCTCTCAAAGATCAATCTCCAAGAACAAGAAACCCTAGGTGTTTAATTCCAAGTCAAGAATTCAAGCTTTCCTCCACCAATCTTCAAGAAATCATCCATCCAAGTATGTCAAGTGTTGATTCATGGGTCCCTTTCACCCATGAAGCTCAAGAATCTCTTTAAAAAATCCAAGATTTGTGTATTTATGAATGTTCATGATTTAGTTGAATTGAAATTCATGTCCATGTTGTTGTGGGGTTTTGATTCATGTTTTAAATTACATGTTCCAATAATTGATCCTAGTGTGTGATGATTTGCATAATATTAAGGATAAACCCTTTAAATTGCAAATTTACTTATGCAACCATGATAATTAGAGGCATTGATGATGGTATAACCAAAGTATGCTCCCCATGTGTTTGATTAAATGCCTATGTAAAGGAAAAAGATCCATTATAGTCTGATAGTATGAAATCCTCATTCATGTACAAGTTAATGCATGTCAAGTGTTTGATGAAATGTCTTAGTCAATGAATTATGGATATATATGTAGCCATTGTTGTTCTTTCGAACTTGTTCCATGAATTACTTTTATGCTATCGAGTCCTGGGGGTACTTATACCCGATAATTTAGTTGTGTGCCTAGAGCCAGTGTCAGTTTTCAAGATACTCTCAGTCAAGCCATACTCAGTAGAATTCAGTCAGACTCATGACTCAGGAAAACTCAGAAATCCCAGTGATCTCAGAAATCTCAGTAACTCAGTGATCTCAATAGTATTCCGTCAATCAACAAAACTCACTGAGCCTAGTCCAGTTCAGTTCAGTTAATCATGTTTTAGTGTTTATTCATATGGGAGTAGGAATTATCACCGAGCGAACCCAATGATGAGGGCACACACTGACAGTTGAGGGTTTGATCCTTATAAGCAATCCTTGCATTCCAGAACTATGTATCCAGCATAGGTTGAGACATCAACACTGATAGATGAGTGTTGATAAGGTGTATTAACACTGTCCGATGCGGGTCCCACCGTTCTCTTTTAGGGACATTGTCAGATGAGGGTCACCCATAGCTTGTCCTTACCATTGAGAAGAAACATTTACTCACCACCACCACCATCACATATGGAGGAGTCACTAAAAGGTTAGAACATAAGACCTTGAAGCATGGGAGGATATTATACGAGACTTGACACTTAACTGAGGCCGAAGGAATAGCAAATCAACATCAGGAATTTATCAAAATGATCTTAATTGGGGCATACATGAGTCATAAAGAGTATAGAATGAATTATGGGAACTGAGCACACTATAAAGCGTGAGTACATGAGTCATGAGCTGCATGACCTAAATTTGAAGTTCATAACATATGGAATGTGATTCCGACTACTGAATGAACTGGAACTTCTTATTTTAGAACTGGAAGAGACCGTGATTCTCTCTCATATAGTTGAACATGAACTATGATCGTGGAACTAAAATGTAAAGCATGAGTAAGTATTGGGATAACTGAGAAATACTGAGATAAGAATGGATTGAGCCTCACCTCACTTCCTGATGTTCTATATCATACTGACATCACTACAAGAATCTGAAAGCATGTCTTGGTCACTTGTTCTATCATCTCCCCCTTAACTTTAAGCCATCATCTTAAGTTCGAGAGACCCCTTACTAGACTCTAAACTGAACTACACTCACTACACTCTGGGGTCTGGAATACGACGATACACGTAATTAATAGAACTTAACCTGAATAACTACATCTAAAAGTGGAAAACCCACTGTTAATACCACCTTCTGAGACACACTCTATCATTCTATAGACCCAATAGTCATCATATAATACTTGAACACTTACTAACTTTGAATCTTCGTGAGTGCACACCCTATAGCATTCCCATAGTTGGAGTGCACACCCTATAGTGCTTCAACTCTTATTCCTTTCAGTTCAGACTTCAAAAATTCAAACTTAGATTATAACACTTAACATGGGTATCACCAAGCCTTTGATGAACCATACTACTTCCATCATAGCATATCAATATCGCGACCACAACTTATATCTCTCTACCATGAAAATTCAAGATCATATCAAAAGGCTCAACACTATCAATCAGAACTCCTTAACTTGGCTATTTAGAACACCATATACCATCTAGCAACTCAACGGTACTACAAGCCACACACAATATGTAATAGCCTTAGAAAAATTACCGCAACCTTATATCACCTTGGGCATATTCTACATCATACATACAATATCATACTTTATTACGAATCAAACAAACTTAGGCACTGGCATACACTATTCAAGCATATTAGATCACTTCCATAAAACTAGTATCATTAACCAAGAAATCATCACATCCGCCTTCATGGACATCAACTGTTCAAACATAATGTCTAGTGCTAAATATGATTTACAACCCAACCTTACACACAATTCTCACAAAACATTCATCCTTAATCTTAAGCCACTATTCTTGCATGCACATCCATATCCTACATTAAACTCAAGCCAATAGTCTAGCATCAATCATCTACCATCAATGAAGAAGGCAACATAATATACTAGTTCATCAAATTGGGACATTCTACCCAAATACCTCAAAAAAAAATCTACTACATACTTTCTCACAAGTAGTACTAGTTTACAACTACCAACGAAAAGAAGGTCAAGGGGGGTAAAGTCACATAATAGACATGATCAACCTTAATCTTATATCACAACCCCATACAATCTTATCTACTTATACGTTTTTCTCACATCACACCTACTTACCCAAGCATACATTTAGACTACTTTCAAATTCCACAAACAACCATGAGTCTATAATCCTAACTTGCTAATCTAGCCATTTTCATACTTCAAGCAAACAATAATCCACCTTGACTAATAACTCCTTCTTTACCTTCTACTAAACTAACACACAAGGATGTATCACTTCATTACCAACTCAATCTCATGCAAAAAGATTCAGCTATACATATATTAAATAACCTCCCTTACCACCTTTCTTGCCATTTCGCCCCTAAACCCCCAGTTCCAACCAACATGAGAACAACAAGATGAACAACAAGTTGCTAGTGAATCGAAATAGGCCTCCCACGGCTTCACTAGAATTTGATTTTTGTATTTTGAACAATAAAATGAAATGAATAACAAAGCAACTATGCTAGTGAATCGAAAGAGCCCCACACGGCTTCACTAGACTTTGATTTTTCAAAAACACCATGATAACAAGATTACATATTACAAGAGATAGAAAATTGACACACAATATTCAATGATCTAAGAATACACATCTTACTCTGTATAAATAAAAATTTGAGTCAAACACTTCTCTTACAGAATACCATACAAGCCACACATGCTACTAGCTACCACATTAGTCTATCACTATAAAGTGGTAAATCATCCTCAAACATCAGTTATTCAACTAAAATATTTATTTACGCACAAGTCACCCTCACTCTAACTTCTAACTTTGTGACTTCACATCACCAACTTCTTGGTCCAACATCACTACCAATAGGTCATGACACCGACACTTAACTTATACTACTACTCGGGTGGAAATACAGTTCCAACATTCTGCTACACATCGTTCCCTCTTAAGCATGACATTTGCAATATAAATTTTAAAAAAAATGGAATACTTTTAATACCATAGGACAAAAAATACGATTTCATCAGAATCAAAGTTCACACTAAAATCAATACACTTTGAGGCACTAACGGACTCTTCTCAAGTCCTTGCACAAATTTTAAACTCTTATGTGGCTCAACCAGAAAGGACCATGCCATTTAGACTGTAAACTTCTACACTTGAATCACCCCAATAATGAGACATATCTAGGCACATCAAAGTAAGAAAAGAATTAGAATAGCTTTACCTTCGTATGGGCGACACCATAGCATGAATTAAAGTATGAAAGAGGAATATTCTGGATCAATTGAAGAAAGGGAAACATTTCTAAACTCCTAGTAGCCTCCTGCTTATAAGTGTGGCGCGCTTCACACCCATAAAAAAGACTCTACCTGATGTGATTTCGTAGACACCCTGGGACCATGAACCGTGCTTTGATACCAAGTTTGTCACGACCCAAACTAAGGCCTGGCCATGATGGATATCCCGAACCATGAGGGCACGGAACGTCCTTCTCTATCTGGTAAGCATGCACACATTCATATAAATAAAGATGCGGAAACATAATCAGCTACAGAAACATGGTCAAATTCTAATTTCAACATAAGTACGGAAACTGTAGTGCAACTACATCTAAATAACATCTGACTCAGTCTGCGAAATCTCTACTACAAGAAAATCTGATAACTGTCTGAAACTGGGACCAGGCCCCCAGTAGACCAAAACAGAAATAAATGACATAATCTGAAAAGACAGGCCTTCCGAAATAGAGAATGCTCACCAACTGAACTGCAACTCTATTTAAAATAATCTACTGCCTTTCTGAACCCCCAGACTGATCCTCAGAACCTAGAGAAAGGAGGGGGGTCAATACAGATGTACTGGTATGCAAAGTATTCCAAAATAAAGCTTTTATATAAATAAAATAGTTGGAGAGCAATTTGTCAAATACCATTCATGAAATAGTTCTAAAACACATGGGCACCTTTCTGAAAAGTCATAAATCATTCTTGACAATGCAGTTTCTGATCTTCGTATTAATTCTGAGTTAGGTGGCACTTCCCTACAGTTTTGATATTCCACGGGCAGTATGAAATCTGTCATTGACTCGGCGGGGAAGCCCCCAACCTGAGTTTTCCGCAAGGATTGGAGTTTCTGATTCTGATAAGCCACACGGCACTAGGTCGGCGTAATATAATATACCCAGATCGGCAAATCATGATTTTGGACAACGGGTTTTCTGAACCCATGCCTTCTTCGTGGAAACACCTAAGCTCTCTTTGTGCCCATTTTTATCCTATTCTGAGTCATGCATTTTTCTAGTTTTAATATCTGAAAAGTCTGATTTCAAACATGCTTTCTATTCTGTTCTGAATTATCATGGCATAATCTAAATTGGTGTCGTCACACCAAGACTTGCAAGTCCTATTTCTGAGCCATAATGCATCATGCATAATTCTTTCATTAAAACATAGTTCAGACCACCCAAATATGCTAATAGTATAAGAGATTTCATGCTCCGAAAGCATAAGTCAAAGCTATGCAAGAACTCTTCAAACATAAGGTAGTCATATGCTTTTGGCAAAGTCCATGCACTCTTTCATTATATGTATTTTCAACATTTTTCAGTACAAACAACCCTCTCTTTTGAATTCAAGATTCAATACCAAAACATTCATAAATCAAGACACTTCGTAACATGCTTTTCAAGATGCATTTCAAAAATAATCCATATCATGTGAAACATGGGAACAATCACATCAAGAGAGGGATTTCATGTGAGTCATGCTCTCAATTTGAATATTAACTTAAATCACATACATATATATATACAATTTCAAATCAATGTGGGGAAGGTCAAAAGACCAAAACAATATCGTCAGGATATTTAAAACATGAATGTATTCATAAATCTGAAAACCCCCTTCTTAAAATCATGATTTCTATGCCCATGAGATTTTAGGAAAACCTCGCATACCTTAACCTCGAAAGATAATAGGTAATTCTCAAAGCTTGCGGATTGGGGATTCCAAATCTTCAATTGCTTTTGAAAACCCACGGTTGAATCTTGAGTTATTTAGGATTCTTGTTTGAAATCTTAGAGAGCGTTCTTGATGAATTTTGGTGAAAGTGTATGTATTTAGGTGTATTTGGGATTAAATCCCATGTTTGGATGGGTTTGGGGCCTTGGAAAATGTCTAGTTTGACCTTGGAATTTAAAATCCAGGACTGGAACGCCGTAAAAAGCTTCACCACAATGCGCTGGAAATCGCAGTGAGCTACTGGAATTGACAATTGTTAATTTAAGGCTCATCGCGACATGGTGGCCAGTCAATCGGGAATGCTGACACTAAAAATGTTCTAACTTCTTCACCGAGTGTCCGTTTTAGGCGAATTTGGTATCGATGGAAAGATAATTCGAAGATATTTAATTTGATATATAGTAGGCCACCCAGTTCGTTATATACAAGCATCTATGGATGATTGAAGTTGACTCAAGTTTCGACGCTCACTAAAACTCGAACGATAGGAAAGCTTTCAATTTGTCCTTGAGTTAGGGAACCTTTATGATCTCAATTCATGCTCAAATAGGTTACCACACTACATACTTGATTAACATGGAAAACTTGCATAGTATTTATGGATTTTGGATCATCTACGCTTAGAAATAGCGGTTTTCATTCTAGCCCGAAACATGGGGTGTTACACTGTAACCCCAGTTGGAAGGATATAAGTAACGTGCCACGGGTACTAACACCTGTTGTATGGATTCACTGAAGTGAAGTCCCAAGGGACTAAAGAGTCACCCTATACTGGCAGGTGCTCTAGTGAGATATATGTCAACCCTCAACTGGCAGGTTAACATTAACATCTCAACCTACACTGGCTACATAGTTCTGGAATACAGGGATTGATACTAAGAGACACACCCTCAACTGGAAGTTGAGCTCCCATCCCTGGGTTTGCTCGGTGCTAAATCCTACTCCCAGCTGGACTGACTCTGATTACTGAACTGAACTAAGATTACTAACATAATGTACTGATTGAACTGATAATACTCTAATATATCCAAAACCATTTTGAAAATACTGAAACTAAGTAAACAGCTAAGTTTTTGGGTACTCATAACCCCCAAAACTCGATAACATTACCAGTGGAAACATATTAAAGCTTCAAAATCAAGATAAATGGTCATTGTTCAAAATTCATCTCTTAGGTATTTCATCAAACTCATGGGGGTTATAAAGTTAAAGCATGGGAATAGTTAAATCATGGCATATGGGAATAGTTAAATCATGGCATAATAACATAATTTGAATACAAAAATCATGGGTTAAGGATTTATCATGAAAATATCATCTTTCAAACGGATCAAAGTCTAATTCTATCATAGGTTAAGGATTTAACATGCAAATATCATCTTTCAGATGGATCAAAGGCTAATTCCAACAAGAACACATGTAAACGTGATATAAAAAATGAAATTCATGGAAGTTCATGGATAAAATTCATGAAAACATGTAAAGGTCGTGATTTTAAACTTTAAAGAGGATTCTTGAACTCCATGGATGAAAAGGGCCCATGAATGAACATCTAACATACCTTAGTTGAAGAATTCGTGAGAGTTTTGGTAAATTTCTTGAAGATTGATCTTGAATGTAGTAGGAGCTAGGGTTTTGCTCGTGAGAGATATTGTGAAAATATGAGTGATTTTTTCCTTTTGGGGCCTTAATCTCATGTTATGGCTGAGATAAAGTGAGGAAAAAGACTAAAATACCCTTTTAGACCCAGAATTAATTAAGCTAAACGTGGCCAGTGATGCGATAAGCAATGCATCGCGTCGCTCAGTCGACACATTAGGTGACATATCACGTTGAACCCCACCAATATGATAAGTAGTGCACCACGGCCATATCACGCTGACTCGCTGGTTTGAACATCCAAACAAGCCTCAAACCTCATCCGAAAAATCCAAAATTACCTGAGACGTGTTATCGACCACCCCAATTATGAATCAACTTAAAAATTGACGTTCTAAAGCTGGTATGGTCGAAAGTAAAATCATCAAAGTTTAAGGGGATTTTGAAATGACTAAGTCTTAACACTTAGTGAAATTTTCTAAGTCTTTGACCCATTTAGCATGCAAAAGTGAGCTGAAACAAGTTAGGATCATATGCGTCTTACAATAGACTATAGACTTTTCAGACTTCGAATCATGATTTTAGTAAGATGCATGTTTTAAAGATCTAAAAATAGGCTCTAAAGGAACTAGATAGTTGCCAGAATAAGGCGCGAGTTCAGATAACTCATTGCCCAAAATCATTTTTTGCTGACACGGTATTATGATGTACTGAGATAAGGATTATACGTTGGTGATGGCCCTATGGAGTATCAGATTATTAGCATTCCATCCCCTTGAAGCAAATATGGGGTTGGGGTCTTGGCCGACGAGCTAATGGCAGACCCATATAGCCCGTGGGTACTACGATTTATAGGGTGTATCCTCTAGCTTAGAAGTAAAGCAAAGAGTTGAGTCATGATTACAAGAAAATATTTTGAAGCTTATCAAATTATGCCCATGTATTTTATGTTTATAATATGCTAAATTAATTTCTAAATGATGTCGACTATTTTATATAGAATACATGTTGCTTTTGGTTAGTTCTGCCTACCAATACATTCCAGATATTGACTCTCCTTTGTGGCAACTACATTGTCTCATAATGTAGGTTTTGAGGATGATTTCCATGGTCCATATCAGCAGTAGATTACTTTCTGAACTCCAGAGTAGGTGAGCCTCCTTTTCTTCGGAAGGCATTCTATTCTTATGTTAGTTTAGTTGTCTTATGGTCCTGTCGGAGACCTTATCCCAGTCTAGATTGACTAGTAATTTAGTAGAGGCTTCGTAGATGGAAGTTGGGTATTGTATTGTCCTATTTTGTTGACACAGTTTGTATTATAAATTCTTTTGAATTTCATTATATCTTCCACACATTGATTTATGTATGGATTATGCTTATGATAGTATGTTAATGGTTCTCTTGGGCCTTCGGGGTTTGGGATGCCCGTCGCGGCCAGTACCCCTGCTTGGGTCATGACAAGCTTGGCATTAAAGCACGGTTTATGGTCACAGGATATCTACGAAGCTAAGTCGAGTAAAGTCTTAATTATAGGTGTGTAGTGCTCCACACTTATAAGGAGGAAGCTATGAGGCATTTAGGAGATGTTTCCCATTTTTCATACTCTAGTTCATGTTATATATGTCGTCCTTATGAAAGTTATCCAAATTTCTTACTTGTTCTAATTCTATTGGCCATGTCACATTGTCGAGGCAATACAAGTACAAAATCTTAGTGTCTAAGTGATGTGGTCCTTTCCGATTTAGTCATCAAAGAGGTTATGAAGTTGCATGAAGACTTGAGAGGAGTTCGTTAGTTCTTTAAAGTGTATTGATTCGAGTGTATACCTCTATCTTAATGCAATCGTTCTTTTCAGCCTGAGGAATAAAGTGTATTCAATTTCTTTAAGAATCCTTGTTACAGATGTCATGCTTAAGGGTAGAGATATATAGAAGAATGTTGGAACAGTATTTTCACCCGAATAGTAGTGTATGTTAAGGTGTCTAACCTATTGGTAGTAAGATGGTCCAGAAGTTAGTGATATAAAGTCATAAGTTTAGAAGTCAGAGTGAGGGTGAATTTTGCATAAAGAAGCCAATTTTAGTTTTATAACCTCTGATTGAGGGGGAGGTTTCTATTTTATTGTGATAGACTAATGTTGTAGCAAGATTTGTAGATTTTATGGTAGTCTATAAAAGAAGTGATTGGTTATGATTGTTATTTATTCAAAATAGGGAAGGATCTTAGAATGGATATTTATCGTAGTTGTAGAAATCATATTTAGGCTGCGAATGAAAAGGGGTAGATTAGTCAATAAGTTATGGGTAGAGACTCATTGGTATGCATGGAATTTAAAGATAGTGGGAGTGTATGCATGGGTAAGTAGATTTAATGTGAGAAAGTAGAATATGTTGATAAGACCGTAATGGGTTATATTATAATATTAAGATCAACTACCCTCATTATATGAATTTACCCCCCCCCTGATGGTCTTTTTCTAGAAGTTGTAAACTAGCACTGCACGTGAAAAGGTATGTAATAGATTTTGAGGTGTAGTGTAGTGTCATGGAAGGGGTGTGATTGTAGGTCGTAGTTAAGTGAAATATGGTATTTGGTTTGGTTTACCAATTTGATGGACTAGTATAATATGTGGCATGCCTCATTGATGGTACATGATTGGTTCTAGACAATAGAATTGAACTTTAGATGTGGATTGCAGTGGTAAGAATAGTAGCTTAAGATTAATGATGCATATTTTATGGGAGTAAGTAATAGGCTTGATTTGATGTGTGCAATAGCCTAGGTTGGCTACTTGTGGAAAAGGGAGTGGATAATTGTAATATATTTATATATACATGAGACTAGTTTTAGGACGATGAATTGTGGTTGAGTCATTAAGTGTATACGAGTGTTAAGTATATAAGAATAAGTTGAACCCCCAGGTAACATGTTGTTAGATAAGGTTTTATGTGTATAAGTGTCATGTGTACCTAGTTCACGTTCTTGTATTTTGTAGTAAGGAGAAGTCTTGGAGTTGTTGTACGATGTTCTTTAAAGTTGAATTGAGGAAATATAGGTAGGCAACATGCGCCTTTGGTATAGTCTTACAAATTTTATTAAGTTGTAAGTTATGTGATTAGAGGTCTAATATTAGTATGATAAGTAGTGGAGAATGTATCATTATGTGATAAAGAGTATAGATATGACTACTCATGAGAGTGGGAGTTGTAGGGTCTTGGCTATAGAGGCTAGCGAAAGTTAAGAGCAGTGTTTCCAAAAAGCAAGGCCTTCATAGTATAGTTTATCGGGGGAGTTTAGCATTTATGTGTATGGTGATATCCTATTGTGTTGAGTGTTATGCTTGTAGATTTAATGAGAATACATGTCCTCAAGTCTAGGATTGTGACTTTGATCTGAGGGGGAGATGATCAGTTAAGGTAGTTCCCGAATTTTCTCATGGTGGCAAATTTCAGGGAAGAGTCATGAAGAATCTATTCCTACTCAAACAAAATCCTCCTACTTCAAGTTAAGAGGTCATTTTACCAATGCCTTATATATGTCATTCATGCCTATGCCTATGGCTCAAATTATCTATGCAACTTATGTCCATGATCCAACCTCCGAACTAGAAGCAATGAATTCTAAAAATGAGGAGCAATAGGTTTAAGTATCAATCCTTGTCTCAATCGTTAACTTCATGAATTCTGGATTTATATGATACGACTCATGAAGTAGCGCTCGTGTTTCTCACTATGGTCTATCCTAAGAACTTATATTGTACTATGTTTATACCTGAACGACTTTTTATTTATGATCTAGAAATCTAATGTATGAAGTACTTCGTGCCTATTGCATCACATCTGGAATCTCATGCCCCATCTTGAGTAGTGCAACAAGTATGAGTTATAATTAAATAGTGTTAATCCCATTAATGATGCTTATGCTTGGGTTCCTCAATGACCCTCATTATGCTAGTATGATGGTGGTTGTGAAAGCATAGTAATGTCTTAAGTGGGGGAGTAGATGTTCTTTAATATGAAAATTTTGATGTGATTCTCGAGCTAAGGTTATAAGTGATGGGGGAAAGAAGGAGATGAACTTTTGTTATGTGAAATAGTCAGGAAGGAGATATGTGGTGAATATCTTTGTGAGAGTGACTGAATTTGTTGGTCTTAGTGGAATATCCATGAAGTGGGTGTAGTAATGATAGGATTGGATGTTGTGATTGATGAAACGCAAACCAATGTGCTATGTCATTAGTACTCCTTGAATTAAGACGCGACGTTGTTGGATTACAGTGATAAGGTGTGGTGATATTCTTAATGGAGGTAGAGTATAGGGTCCCATAGCTTAAGTTAGTACCTATTAACTCTGGGTTAGATTTCAACATGGAAGTGCTATACGGCAGGACTCAAACTCTTGTGGTTAGATGTGTTATGGGAGAATTCTAAGTTGGAAATTATGAAGTATATTATTTATTGTTTGGGGCATAGTTTAGTAGTGTCTCTAAGTTTTAGGTCTATTCGTTGTGTAAGATAAAGAATGCTTCTATTTCTTATCTCCCGCGAAACCTTATTTCATGATTAGTATCGATGTAAATCAAGCCTATGATCACTAAATAAACTCATACCATATGTTTTGATGATCATTATCCCTAGAACGCATGGTGCAAGGTCATCTCTATGTTAATTCTTATTATCTTAGTCTTCGTGCTTACACGATTCACTAGGGGTTATCATGAAGCTCTTTTGATACCTTTGCATATTTTGTTGTGGAAAAATGTTCAATGAGAGGTTACGTTCTTTATTCCATACTTTTAGAGCTTCAACAAGTTCCTATCCATCTTTCGGGGACGAGTGATCCCAAGGGGGAGATAATGTAACACCCCGTACTTTCGAGCTAACATTGAACCATCTATCCTACGTTTATAGACCCGAACCCAATGGTTTATATTTAGATATTAGAGTGAATAACATTTAATTAGTGTGGTAACATCCTTGGAGATGAATATACCTTGTAAAAATATCCTAGCTCAAAGGTTAAGTTGAGCACTTTCCTATCGTTTGACTTTTAGTTAACGATTTTGCATGGGTCAACTTCCAGTGACCGTTTCTCCTTGGATATAAATAGTTATATGGCCTACTGTATATCAAATTAAAGCCCTTCGAGTCTTATTTCTAATTCCACCAACCATTTGTAAATCCGAGTCCGAAATCAAAAGTAATGAGTGTTTGAATAATGCACTGTATAGGGCATGCGATTAGTGTGCGGTCTCATCTATGCTTTGGCCATGCAATACACACCCTAAGGTTTGTGATGTCCATAGGACGCAAAGCTATTCTGGGGCGTCAAAAAGTATTTTAAGGGAATAAAGGTCTTTTACTATCCCATAACCATTCCTAACCCTCTTTGAAAGGAATTAAGGCCTATTATACATTATATTGCCTCTGTAAAATCCCTAGTCATCTCTCCATTAGAAATATAGGAGAAACCACCTAGGGTTTGAAGATTTTGATCTTCATGGGCAAATATATCTACGTTCTCTTGATTTTTCTCCGTCAAAAGGTACGTGGGGCTATCCTAAACTCCATGGGCATAAATTTATTGTTCAAACAAGCATTTAATGTATATTGTTTTGTACATGAGGTGGTTTTTGAAATGGTTGAAATGAATGCATTGTAAACCCGTTTTATGATGAAATGTTGTGTAAACTATGAGGTTGTTTTCTGAAACTTGGTTTATTTTCATATGTACATGTGTTACTGATTTGAGAAATTATATGAGAGCATGATTTATGTAATTCCCTCTGTTGTTATGAAACCTATTATCTTAACAATGTTATGAATTTTTTACACGGATGGTTAAAAGTTGAGTTTAAATATTTTGCCAATGTTTATGGATTGTTATTGTCTTATGAACGAATTGAGAGGGGTTTTCATTATTTTATAAATGCTCATGTTTCCTAATAAAGGACTTGCATGTGATTTATGAAAGAGATTACCACACTTTGTCAAGTATTGAAAAGAGAGTATTTTGCATGATGTTTCATGTGTTTTTTTTTAATAAGAACTCTCTTGAAGTGTATAAATGTTTTGGTGGTCAAATAACATGTTTTTATTGAAAAAACTAAGGCATTATATGATATGACTTGCAAGTCTAGGTATGACGATACCAAAATAGATGAATGCCATGACAAACTCAGAACAGAACAGACTATCGACTTTTCAAACTTTAGATCATGATTTCAGTAAAAAGCATGTTTTAAAGAACTAAAAATGGGTTCTAAGAGAGCTAGATGGTTACCCGAATAAGGCGTGAGTTCAAATAACTCATCGCCCAAAACCGTTTTTTGCCAACACAGTATTATGATGTCCCAAGATAGGGACTATATGCTAGCTACGGCCCTGTGGCGTATCATATTATCATCACTCCATCCCGTTGCGGCAAACATGGGGTTGGGGGCTTGGAAGACGAGTTAATGGTGGACTCATATAGCCTCTGGGTACTACAATTTATAGGGTGTATCATCTAGCTCAGAAGTAAAGCAAAGAGTTGAGTCATGATTATAAGAAAATGTTTTGAAACTTATCAAATTATGCCCATGTGTTTTATGTATGTACTGTGAAAAAATGTTTTCTAAATGCTCTTGACTATTTTATAAGGAATACATGTTGCTTTTGGTTTGTTCTGCGTACCAATACATTCCAGGTATTGATCGTCCTTCGTGGAGGATACATTGTCTCATAATGTAGGTTCTGAGGCAGATTTCCATGGTCCACCTCAGCAGTAGAGTACTTCTTGAACTCCAAAGTTGGTGAGCCACCCTTGCTTTGGAAGGCATTCTATTCTTATGTTAGTTTAGTTGTTTTATGGTCCTGCCAGGGGCATTGTCCCGATCTAGATTGACTAGTAATTCAGTAGAGGCTTCGTAGATTGAAGTTAGGTATTGTATTGTCCTATTTTGATGACACAGTTTGTATTATAAATTCTTTAGATTTTCATTATATCTTCCACACTTTGATTGATGTATGGATTATGCTTATGATAGTATGCTAAGGAGTCTCTCAGGACTTCGTGGTTCGGGATGTCCGTCGCTACCAGGGCCCCGGCTCGGGTCGTGACATTAATGTTTAGTTACTCATATTGAGATATTCCAAGATTATGAATATCAAAAATGAAAGTTTACTTGTTAGATGCCAAGCACGGTTTCAAAGGCACATCGGTTTCATTTGAACCCATAACTTTTGACGTGCATATATTTTTGTTTAAGAATACACTAGCATTGCCACAAATAGTAAGTATGAACCTATAACTTGATACTATAATGGGTTCAAACCGTAATGATTGAACCATAGGACTTGTTTGGTACGAGTGATAAGGGATAACTAATTCTAGATTAATTTTAGGATGAGTTTATATCATGTTTGGTTGAAGTACAATTGTGGGAAAAATTATCTTGGATTAGTAATCTGGGAATTATAGTATTATTTTTATCTCATACTGAGGGTGGGATAACAATTCTGAGGTAACTAATCCCAGGGTAATTAACTCTAGGATAACTAACCAAACGAGCCCATAGAGTTTGAATATTGGATCGCCCCAATGGGTGGTTTCGTTTATGCAAAATATTTTCCTTTAGAAATAGATCATTTTCTGGATTTTTTTTCCTTTAATAGTTGGTTGGGTATGAAAAAGTAGGTGACGTATGATAATTGTACAAAGGAAATCCAGTAAAATCCCACCGGTGGAGGTCTGCGAAGGGTAGAGTGTACTTGTGTTTATCCTTTTTCGTTGAGATAGAATTGTTGTTTCCGAAATACCTTTGGCTCAAGTATTGCATATCAAAGCAGTAAGAAGAAGAACATAAAAAATTAAAGAAGACATAGAAAATAATAGATAAAGCATTACATAACATTCAAATAAAGGAACACTAGCAGTAACAAATAGTGCCATGACTGAAGCATAATAAACAATCGATTGTAACAGAGAACGATGCACTATTAAAAGTTGATAATAATGTTTAAGTGTTGCTTGAAGTGTGACTGAATATAACTGGGTGTTTGTAAAAAAAGTTACTTCTGTCTATATGGTGAAGGAAGTTCTGAAATGTTTTTCCCTTGAGCCGAGGATATATCAGAAACAACTTCTCTACCTCCCAAGGTAGAGATAAGGTCTGTGAACTCACTAGCCTCCTCAGCTTTGTCTAATTCAGTATACATCACATGTATCAGGTGTAGGATGTTGGAACACTCTGAATCAATTAGGTAGTAACTGTAGCTGGTTCACAAAGAGTATATTGTAATACCATGGGAAAGGGTTTGAGAATCTGACAAGAATGTAGTCCTTCAGGATGCATGTTTGGGATACTTCATCATTTAAATCAACAACAACGGTGGCATCAAGTCAGGAAACGCCTCCCATACATAAAGCAGGCTGGTGGAAAGCATTTTGCTGGTAAGAAAAACATTAGTTGTTGGTAGAATATTTTCCTCGGCTGGAGCAGTGAAAGAAGCCACGGCTGTATGCATTAGGGCAGGTTGCCTACATCACACTCTTTGGGGTGGTCCTTACCCTCAGCTCTTTGTTGTTCTTGAGCCTATTGATTATGTAGCATGTCCATATTCAACATATCATTTTAGTCGGTGGCGCCAAGAATTTTGCTAAGAGTATTCAAGGTTTAAATATCTGCCGAAGAAGTAAATTTTGACCTATATAATATACTCAGTACAATTTTCTGATGAAGGGTGTAACACCCTTCACTCGATGTGATGACGCCACTCCCTTTAATTAGTCCTTAGCAGCTATTCATATTTGACACTTAAAATAAGTGAGTGAAAACAAGGTGTGACATGCTATTTCCTTTTTTCCTGATTCTACTAGCATTCCAGAAAAAGTAGATGCCAAATCGGATGATTCCCCTGTAAGTTTCTGCAAAATAGTACTTTCCTAACCTGCTTTGCGCTTGCTACTTCATATTTTTCCGCTTTTGTTTTATGATTGCTTCCTCTGATACATGTGCAAAGAGACAACGTGTGTTTCGCACATAAGTGTATATGCTCACAGATTTACTATTTTAGATTGTAAAGAAAACAGCTGCCGCACAGCACAAAAGCTTCAATAAAGTCTCGTTTAAAAACTTTGGTTACAAAAGAGCTAATATATAGAAAAAGGGTCCAATATCACTGAAGTGTGTCCTGTCCTACAACAATGCCTCTGGAACAAACTGCTCATATGCGCTATCTAGGCCCTAGTAATTTAGTTCCTTTTCCAAAAAGTTCTTTAAATGATGAGACTTTGCAGCAGCCTCAGAATGAGTATTCTTCCATTGCTAGTTTGTTAGATCCACCCTGCCGGAGGAAAGAAAGGATGCCGTTACCACCCACACATGTGAGTTGTGTCCATCTATGCTTGATATGAATCACTTAAAGCAATGTGCTACTACCAAGAACGGGAAGCAACCAGTTACAAACTTCACTCTTCGTCGTACACAATCACTTTATTTAGAGAGCGGACTAAAAATGTGTCTGTTGAAGAGTCGAAGCAATTTTTGGATGCCCTTGATTTACTAAACATGAGATAGGAGTTGTTCCTTAAAATATTACAGGAACCAAATTCTTCATTAGCGAGTCAGTTACATGGAGCACAAACATCCAAAGGCTTAACTAAATCCGTGTCATTTCCTTCCCGTTTCTCACTGAGGAAAGCACTTATTTTCTCCAAAAACTTGCCAAACTAATTTTTTTAATTAAGTACCTTTGGCCTCCCAAAAACTTAACGAAATAGACTACCATACTGGAAATAAACAAAGATGTACGCAAACAACAAGAGGCAAGGGTTAATTTATTGGCACCTTTAAAATCACTAAGCACAAGTCTCAGACTCCATAGCAATTTAACATGTTTACCATTAACACTACACGCACAATGGGATAACAAATGTTAATAACACAATTATAGTTTAAGAATAAGATCTAGTTCATTGATGACTAATTAGACCGACGATTTCCATATCTTTCCTTTGAAAGAGATAATGATAATCGATACTTCATCATGGTATCTTCAACGATCTCCAGGTGGTATGTTAGGAAACATAAGGAAATCAATCCCTTCATAATACGCAAACAAAGTCCTAGAGCACGTTGGATTGAAAGGAGAAAATAGCAGTTACAAATCGATGTATAGATATGGTGTTAGCAATTACATACCAGCTTTCTTTGCAGCTTTGAATAACAGTTCGTCAATAAGATGTTGAGACGGAACTCCCTCTGGGAATTTAGACATGAAGGACTCAACTTCAGAAACTACTTCATCATTGGTGAATTATTGGTAAAGTCCAACAGAAGATAAGACCAAAAATTTGTCTCCAGGGCCAAGCTTATGGTGGTGAAGTATGGTAAACAGTTTATGTAAGGGGATTTCCAATATAGTCAATTCTGAAGGGCTCTAGAAGTGCATTGTTCCATTTGGGCTGTGGAATAACATGAGTCGAAAAGACGTCAACTCAAGGGCGGAAACTTAGTAAAGTCAAGAAATTGTTTAAGTCACAGCCACAACATGATCGCATTAGAAGCGTTAAAAAATGTGTAGCCTAGTGAAATCAAGAAATTATTCAAGTCACAGCAAAAGCATGATCGCGCTAGAAGCATGATATTGAGTTCATGTAAAACAAAGTTGCAAATGTGATAACAAGATCAATACATGTAGCTTGGTGAAATCAAGAAATCATTCAAGTCGCAGCCACAATATGATCGTGTTAGAAGCATGTTATTCAGTTCAAGTGAATTGCAACTGCAAATACAGTAACAAGTTAAACTATTATGAGCAAATATGTGAAGAGTATAAAATTATGTTTAAATTTAAGTCTTTGAGATAACCTGCCCCAAAATGTCACAACCCGAATCGACGCCCTAGTCGCGACGAGCATCCCGAACCATGAAGGCCCGAGCGCCCTTTTCTGTCTAGAAATCATGCACACCATTCATATACTATAAAGAAATGCGGAAAAGATAATAAAACGGAAACATGGGCAATCTCTTAATTCAACTGAACATTACGAAATTTAGTTCATAACATTCAAACATATGACACCAGTCTGCGAAATCTCTAACAATAGAAACCAACATCTGTCTAAAACTGGGACAAGGCCCCCAGTCGGACCATAAACCAAAATAATATAACAATGTCCCATAACAAGGCCTTCCGAAATAAGGGAGGCTCACCAACTGCAACTTCTAAAAAAATCAATCTACTGCTTAGAGGGACCCCGAGACTGAACCTCAGATCGTGAAATATAGGGGGTTAATACAATTGTACTGGTATGTGAAACAACCTAAAATAGCATGTTTTATACAACATAATGAGAGCATCTTTATAAAACAATGAGCATAATGCATAAGTAAAAACACATGGGCAGACTGATAAGAACTTCAACAATCTCTTGGAAATCGTGACTCATTCTCTGTTTATTTCTTGGCTAGATAGTACACCCTACAATCCTAATCATCCCACAGGCTATATAGGATCCTCCCTTGACTAGGCGGCCAAGCCCCCAATCCAAGTTTGCTGCAAGGATTGGTGTATCAGTAAGGGAGACAGGCAAGACCACACAGCATGGTGTCATATTCCCAATCAATCAACATGTCATAGTAGTACACCAGTCCACAAAGAAGGTCTCTTAACCTTAGTCCTAGGTTGGGACGACATGAATCAAGGTACACCAGACCACGAAGCAGGGTACCGTAACCCCATGTCGGCAAATCACGATTTCCGACATTGAGTCTCATGACTTGTGCTTTCTTCGAGAAACCATCTAACTCCCTCTGAGCCCAAATTTTCAATTCTTTAAAACCATGCTTTCATACCTTCACAACACTCAACATTTATTTTATTAAGGGCATGCTATCACCGGGTATTGTCATACCCAGACTTGCAAGTCATTCATATCAATTCCACAGCCCATTCTCATTCCAAACATAGAAATAACCACCCAAAAGATTTATAACTTAAATATGCGGTGGCTATGTAAATTATTTAACCTTACGCAATTCTTCATTTTCATGCAACAATATAGATAAAACAAAATGACCCTCTCTCATAAATTCACAAACAATCTCAATCCAAGTGTGGATAACCATCAATTGACAATGAAGTTCAAAATATGTAAGTGAATACCACATATCGCATAAATCAAGAAAAATCCACATTGAGAGGGAGGTCTCATAAATCATGCTATCCATTAAACCTTTCACTACAAACAATATCATATATATACATAATTACATTTAAATTCCATGAAAATCAGTCCAAAACAACACATGCTTTCATTAAGACAATTTCATGATACAAGCTTTTCGAAATATTCTCAAACATTCTTTGTAAACAAAATTATAGGTCTTTGATCTTGATAAAAACTAGAAAACTTATGCCCATGGAATTTAGGGTAGTATCACATACCTTATGTTATTTTAGTTTGAAGAATAGGACCCGAATCATGATTTGTTTCTTGGAAATTTTGAACTTAAAGATGAATTCTTGATCTTTGGAGAGGAAAGCTAGGATTTTGTTCTTGATGGATTTGAGCAATTTTGGGCATATAATGCCCTAATAACATTTTAATCAGTTGTTAGCATGACTGGGGGTTATGGGAAAAATTCTAAACTACCATTCGTAATTAAATTTTTCAGCAGAATCCCGCTTTTGGAACTCACTGCGACGCGCTACTATCATGATGGCTTACTAGTTCTGATGGAAATGATCATAACTTTTTGCTCGGGTATCGGATTAAGGCGATATTGGTATCGTTGGAAAGATGACTCAATTATCTACAATTTGATGGGTCTTGATCTAAAAAATTCTACATATATCAAAAGTTATACACGTTCAAAGTTGACCCTTGTAGAATTGAATACCAAACTTTGGACGATTCAAAGACTCTTAGTTCAACTTTTCTCTAAGTGATATCCATGAACATTTTTCCCCTCATAATCACTTAAAACACTAGGATAAATATCATGATACATAAATTTAAATATGAGTCATGGGATTAGAGTTTACACATGTAGGAACGATGGTCCGATTTCTAGCTCGAAAATGCGAGGTGTTACATTATCTCCCCCTTGGGATCATTCATCCCCGAATGATGGGTAGGGACTTGCTGAACTTGAAAAGTGTAGAATAAGAACTTAATCTTGCATTGAACATTTTTCCTCAACAGAATATGCAAAGGCATCAAATGAGCTTTATGATAATCCCTAGGGAAACGTGTAAGCACAAAGCATGAGGTAATGAGACTTTACATAGGGATGATCTTGAACGTGAGTTCTATGAATCATAATCATCACAACACAAGGCATAATTTGATTTGGTAATAATAGGCCTGATTTACATTGGTACTAATCATGAAATAAGGTTTCGCGGAAGGATAGGGATAGAAGCATTCTCCATCTTTCATGATGCAACTAATAAACTTAAACTTAAAGACCCTACTCGGCTATGCCCCAATATTAAACAACATACTTCTTCCTTTCCATCTTACATGTCTACCATCACACATCTAACCACAAAAGTTTGAGTCCCACTGCATGGTATTTCTAGGTTGAAGCCTAACTCAGAGAAAAAAGTGCTAATTGAAGCTATGGGACTCCATATAGGAATATTGATTTACCTTATCATTACCATCAAACATCATCGTGTTTTAATTCAGGGAATACTAATCACATAGTACACGGGTTATGTTTTCATCAATCACAACATTCAAGCCTATCATTACTACACCCACTTCATGGATTTCCCCCACTAAGGCCAGCAATGTCAATCACTTTCACAAAGATTTTCCCTATATATCTACTTCCTAACTATTTCTCATAATGAAAGTCCATCCCCTTCTTTCCCCCATTACCAATAACCTTAGCTAAAGAGATCAAATCAAAATTTTTACTTTAAAGAACATTTACTCCCCCTTCCTAAGTTACTACTACTCTTCCATAACAACTATCACACTATCATTTGGAGGGTCATTGAGGGACCTGAGCATAAGCATCATCAATGGAGAAACACTACTCAATCATAATCCATATTTGTTGATCTATTCAAGGTGGGACATGAGGGAAAGATACATTACAATCATGAAGTACTCCATATATCAAGTGTCTGGATCATAAACAGAGAATCGTTCGAACGTAAACCTATTCAACATAAGTTCTTAGGACTGCGCATAGTGAGAAACATGTGATCATATGTCATGAGAGGTATAACATGAGGGCGGAACTCAAGGAGTCAATCAATGAGACAAAGATTATGTAACGCCCCGAAGTTTTTCTTAGCTAAATTTTGTCCCTAAAATATCAAGCATTGGCTTCTAGAATGGTTTATACTTTTTTTTTACCAGTGGAATCTCTTATATTTAAACTTTTCATTATATAGATGACTGAATAAGCTTTCTGTCTATATAAGATTAGTCCAAAACGGACACTCGGTGAAGAAGTTATGGCTATTTTATGTGCTAGTTAAAAAATATCATCATTCTGGTGTTTAGCGCGCCGCGGAGAGGGTTTAATTAGCTATTGTCAAATTCCAGTGGGATATCACAATAGTGGTGCATCGCGGAGGATCCCAATTTCCCATTCATCAATTTTCAATGAGCCACCGCAAAAGTGGCGCGTCGCGGTGGCCCATAAAATTGGGTTCCCAGTTTAATTTTCCAGCTTCGTTCAGAAGTTAACAAGGTTAATTTGGACTTTTTCCAAGCCTCTTAAAACATCCAAACAATAGATTAAGACCTCTACAAGTAGAATATATGACATTCTCAAGATTTTCCTCAAAATAAAAACCCTAGTTCATATACTTCTCCTCCAAGAAACTCAAGATTCAACCGTGGGTTTTCAAAACAAATTGAAGATTTGAAATTCCCAAGCCATGGGCATCAAGAAGCATCCTTTAAATTTCTAGATAGAGGTAAATGGGGTTTATCCTAAAAACTACATGGGCTTAAAACCATTAGAGCATAATTTTAGATTTTTATGCATGAATTTCAAAGGGGTTTTGGAATCTATGTTCTAAATTACGTACTCCGAATATTTTAATGTTACTATTGTTTTGACCTTGTGGTACTATCCCCTAAATTGATTTACATGTATACGTATATGTATGGAATTTGAGATTTAAGATCGTTCAGAGCATAAATTATGAACTCCCTCTCGTGTATTGAATTAAAGATTATGATTTTGTGATTTGAAAGATGTTTTCACAATATTATAGCATTTGAGCATGATTTAAAATTGTTGAGAGGGTGTTTATTGATATAAATGTGTTCTTGTGTTTGAGAGAAAGAATTTCATGTGAATTGAGAACTTTGACATGACCACCTTGTACTGTACTACTGAAATGTTTGACAAAGATGAGTTCCTTACATGTGTTTACATGAGGTTTGAGAAAGAGTTTTTGTGAATTGAATTATTGAAATGGTGGTCCAACAACTTGTGTTTTGAAAACAGAGATTTACGACAGATTAATAATGGCTCAGAGATATGACTTGCAAGTCAATGGTATGACGATACCATATGTATTTATGCCATAACAGAGTATGTTTTCAGAGTATGTTTTCAGAGTATGTTTTTAGAGCATGTTTTGCAGAGTATGTTTTTAGAGATTCCATATTTTGATAGAGTTTTAAAAAGGGGCTTAAAGAGGGTTAGGTGGTTACTCGAAGAAGGTGCGAGTTCAAGCAACTCTTAACCTGAAACTGTATTTGCCAATACGGGTAGATTATTATTGTATACTGGCGACGGCCATGTGGCGTAGTAGATTCAGAGACTCTGACCTTTGCGGCACACTTGGATTGGGGGCTTCGCTGCCGAGTTAATGGTAGTTTTCATATAGCCCATGGAATTTTTCAGAGTTGTAGGGTATACCACCTAGCGCAGAAGTAACACAGATTTCTCAGAGTTGAAATGATTTTTACAGAGTCTTTAAAATGCCCATGTGAATTCTTACTATACGATATGTTTATGAACTATTTTAAATTGCTCTCATATATGTTGAATAATAAATGATTATTTTGGATATGCTCTACGTACCAGTACATCTATATTGACCCCCCCTCCCCCTATCTCTCATGTTCTGAGACTCAGTCTAGGGGTCCAGATAAGCAGTAGATAATTCAGACAGCTGATCAGATTGTGCAGTGATGAGCCTTCTCTATTCCAGAAGGCCTATCTTTTCAGATTATGTCACTTATTTCAGTTTTGGTCTACTGGGGGCCTTGTCCCAGTTTCAAACAGTTGTCAGATTTTCATGTAGTAGAGATTTCGCAGACTGTGTCAGATATTATTTAGATGTAGTTGATTTGTAGTTTCCATACTTGTGTTGAATTCAGATTTGACCATGTTTCCGTAGAAGATTATGTTTTTGCATCTTCTTTATTATATGAATGTTGTGCATGATTACAAATAGAGAAGGGCGTTCCGGTCCTTCATGGTTCAGGATGTCCGTCATGGCCAGGCCCTAGTTCAGTTCATAACAAACTTAGTATCAGAGCCAGGTTCATGGTCCCAGGGTGTCTGCAAAATCGCATTGGGTAGAGTCTTATTTATGGGTGTGTAGCACGCCACACTTATAAGTAGGAGGCTACTAGGCGTTTAAGAATGTTCCTCTTCTTTGTGATTTAGTTCGTGCTTCAGATTCTAATCTGTCCCCTAATCAATGTCCTCTTGCTTTTCAGAAAATCAACAATGCCTCCCCGTCGCACCAACGTTAATGCTCAGGATGATGAAGTCCGTCTCACCCATGGGATGCGGATCCGTAACAAAGCTTATACCCCAGAACCTGTTCCTACTCCGGGAGTACCTCCTATACCGACCAGTCCTCCCAGAGCTCCCCATACGGGGACCAATCGCACTCAACCTCATGAAGGAGACGTTTCTAATGTTGAATTCAGACAATCTATTCACATGCTTGCACAGCTGGTAGCCACACAAACTCAGAGGTCGAAGGATACTGGGTCTGCATCTATTACTTCTGAAGTTAATAGAGTGGGCCAGTTCATGAGAATGAACGTGCCCAAGTTCTCTGGCGCTAAGGTAGAAAAGGACCCGCAGGAGTTCGTAGATAAAATGGAGAAGATTTTCAAAGTAATACATGTTGATAAGTTGGAGGGTGTTGAGCTAACAGCATACCAGCTAAAGGATGTAGCGAACTACTGGTACAATGAGTGGAAAGATACGAAGGGTGACAGTGCTGATCCCACAGATTGGGACGAGTTCGTGGAAGCTTTTCTTGACCGATTCTTTCTCTGGAGCTGACGAAAGATAAAGCAAAGGAGTTCATGAACCTTAAGTAGGGTAAGATGAGTGTTCAGGAGTATACTTTAAAGTTTAACCGGCTGGCCCGTTATGCTCCTGAGATGACGAGTAGTATAAGGGCCCGAATGAGAAAGTTTGTTTCCGACCTTTCAGATGATCTGGTGCTTGAGTGTCAGGGAGCTATGCTGGATAGAGATATGGACTTTGCTAGACTGTCAGTCCACATGCATCAAGTTGAGGAGAAGAAGAAGAAGAAGATAGTCAAATTTAGGGAAAAGGACAGGCAGGCAAAGAGAGCCAGAGCGACAGACCAGAGTCATAGTTAGAAGAAGACCGGTAATTGGGGTGGCAAATAGAAAAAAAAAAAGAACTAGGGTAATTCACAGTCGGCAGCTAGTGCTCCAGTGTCCAGACCCATAGCTGAGCAGCGCACCTAGAATTTTCAGTCTAGTCAGAGGCTGAGGATGCAGGGTACGCAGTCACAGGGAAGTGTAGCCCATACCTCTCGGTCCTATCCGTGCTGTGGGAGATGCGGGAGGAATCATCTAGGGAGATGTCAGTTTGGCGCTTTGGTGTGTTATTCATGCGGCCAGCCAGGCCATATCTAGAGAGACTGTCCGGCAGCAAAGATAATGTTGGAGGAGCCAATTCACAGGCAAATTCATCTGCACCACCACCTCAGAAGGGTGACACTTCAGCTGCCGAAAATGGTCAGAACCGGTTGTATGCTTTGACCAACTACTAGGAGGCAGAAGCCTCTCCAGATGTAGTCACCGGTAAGTTGTAAATCTTTTCTCGTGATGTGTATGTATTACTTGATCCCGGGTCTACATTGTCTTATATGACCCCATACGTGGCTGTTGGATTTGGGTTTGAGCCTGATGTGATTGTTGAACCTTTTTTGGTTTCCATCCCAGTGGGGTATTTTATTGTGGCTAAGAGGGTGTATAGAAATTGTGTTGTGTCTATTTTCAGCCGGGATACTGAGGCAGATCTCATAGAATTTGATATGGTTGATTTTGATGCCATCTTAGGGATGGACTGGCTCCATTCGTGCTATGCCACCTTGAATTGTAGGACCCGAAGAGTCATCTTTTCTTTTCCGAATGAGTCGGTGATAGAATGGGAGGGACATTCTCTAGCACCTAGAGGGCATTTCATATCTTATCTTAGGGATCGTAAACTTATTTCCAAAGGTTGTTTGTATCATCTTATTCGGGTTAAAGATTCTAGTGCTGAAAGTATCTCTCTTCAGTCTGTCCCCGTAGTGAATAAATTCTAGAAAGTCTTTTCAGATAATCTCCCAGGAATACCACCTGATAGGGAGATAGATTTTGGTATTAATTTATTTCCAGATACCCGTTCTGTTTCTATTCCGCCATATAGAATGGCTCATGCAGAGCTAAAAGAGTTGAAAGAACAGCTAGCAAATCTTCTAGATAAAGGTTTTATCCACCCCAGTGTGTCTCCCTGGGGTGCACCTGTACTTTTCATGCGAAAGAAAGACAGTTCCCTTCATATGTTCATAGATTACTGCCAGTTGAATAAGGTCACGATTAAAAATAAATATCCCTTTCCTAGGATTGATGATCTTTTGATCAATTTCAGGGTGCTAAATTTTTTTCAAAGATAGACCTTCATTCGGGATATCACCAGTTGAAAGTTAGAGAGTCAGATATTCGTAAAACAGCTTTGCGAACCAGATACGGCCATTATGAATTCTTAGTCATGTCCTCTGGGTTGACTAACGCCCCTGAAGCTTTCATGGATCTAATGAATAGGGTTTTCTATCAGTTTCTAGATCTATTTGTCATTGTATTCATTGATGACATTTTAGTATATTCTAAGAGCGAGGATGACCATGCCAATCACCTTCGAATCATCCTTCATACCCTTAAAGATCATAAATTGTATGTAAAATTTTCCAAGTGTAAATTATGGATGAATGCTATATCATTCTTAGGGCATGTTGTGTCTAGTGAAGGGATTAAGGTTTATCCTCAAAAGATTGAGGCAATGAGAAAATGGCCCAAACCCATAACTTCAACCGACATTCAGAGCTTCTTGGGTTTGGCGGGTTATTACAGAAGATTCGTCGAGAGTTTTTCTTCCATAGCTGCACCACTTACTAAGCTGACTCAGAAAAAGGTAAAGTTTTTGTGGTCTGACTCTTGTGAGAATAGCTTTGAGAAGTTGAAAGACAAGTTGACTAATGCTCCTATTCTGACTCTTCCGGAGGGTACAGAAGGTTTTGTTGTATACGGTGATGCATCCCGAGTGGGACTTGGGTGTGTCCTTATACAACACGGTAAGGTAGTGGATTATGCATCTAGGCAGTTGAAGGTACATAAACGGAACTACCCTACTCATGACTTGGAGTTAGCGGCTGTGATTTTTACACTTAAGATCTGGCGGCACTATTTGTATGGGGTACACGTTGATATATTTATTGACCACACGAGTTTACAGTATGTTTTCTCGCAGAAAGAATTAAATCTCAGGCAGAGGCAGTGGTTGGAACTTTTAAAAGACTATGACATGAGCCTGCACTATCATCTGGGAAAGGCAAATGTGGTAGCCGATGCCCTCAGCAGGTTGTCTATGGGCAGTCTTTCTCATGTAAAGGAAGAAAAGAGGTAGATAGTGAAGGATATTCACCGACTTGAAAATCTAGGAGTGCGACTTTTGGATTCCGAGGATGAAGGAGTGGTTGTTCATGAGATAGCTAAATCTTCCCTTTATGCAGAAGTTAAAGAGAAGCGGGTTGAAGATCCCATCTTGATGCAGATTAAGAACGATGTGGGTCAACTTAAGGTAATGTCATTTGAAATTGGTGGTGATGGTATTTTGAGATACCAGGTTAGGTTGTGTGTGCCAGATATAGATGGTCTAAGGAAGAGAATCTTTGACGAAGCTCACACGTCGAGGTATGTTGTTCACCCTGGCTCTACTAAGATGTATCAGGATTTGAGAACCATTTATTAGTGGAATAATATGAAATGTGATGTGGCTAACTATGTTGCCAAGTGTTTGAATTGTCAACAAGTTAAAGTGGAACATTTGAGGCCAGGTGGTTCTTCTCAAGAGATAGATTTGCCTTTGTGCAAGTGGGAGATGATTAATATGGACTTCATTACAGGACTTTCGAGGTCTCGAAACCAGTATGATTCCATTTGGGTGATTGTAGTTAGGTTGACCAAGTCAACTCACTTTCTACCTGTCAGGACAAATTAGTTGGGAGAGGATTATGCCAAGCTGTTCATTGCAAAAATAGTTCGTTTGCATGGGGCACCTGTGTCCATCATATCTGATAGAGGTACACAGTTTTCTTCACAGTTTTGGAGATCGTTTCAAAAGGGTTTAGGTACCCAAGTAAATTTGAGCACGGCTTTCCACACTCTGACAGATGGACAAGCTGAGTGCACCATCCAGACCCTTGAGGATATGTTGAGGGCCTGTGTGATTGATTTTAAAGGTAGTTGGGTAGATCACTTTCCATTGATAGAATTCAAATATAATAATAGTTTCCATTCCAGTATTAAGATGGCACCATTTGAGGCATTGTATGGGAGAAGATGTAGGTCACCAATAGGGTGGTATGAAGTAGGTGAGACGTATATATTTGGGCCTGATCTTGTTCATCAGGAAATAGAGGATTTAAAAGTCATTAGAGAATGACTTAAGACAGTTCAGAGTCGTCAGAAGTCCTACGCCGATGTTAGGAAAAGAGATCTAGAGTTTAAGGTTGGAGATTGGGTGTTTCTCAAGGTTTCTCCCATGAAGGGAGTCATGCAATTCGGGAAGAAAGGTAAGCAAAGTCCTTGCTATATAGAACCATATCAGATTGTGAGAAGGATAGGTGGAGTGGCATATGAGTTAGAATTGCCAGTTAGTTTGGGTTTGGTTCATTCGGTATGTCATATATCTATGTTGAAGAAGTGTATTGGAGACCATTCTTTAGTATTGCATGTCGAAGAAATCAAAGTGACAAACTCCTTATCCTATGAAGAAGAGCCTGTAGAGATTTTGGATTGCCAAGGTAGAAGATTAAGGAACAAAGAGATAGCCTCAGTTAAAGTGTTGTGGAGAAATCAGAAAATTGAAGAAGCGACTTGGGAATCAGAAGATGACATGAGTGCTAGATACCCAAACCTTTTTTATCCAATGGATGACGAAATGGAAGGTACAATCCTTGCCTTATTCTTTCTATGCCTTAGTATTCTTGAAATTAGACTTGTTTGTATCCCGAGTCAACATTCGGGGACGAATGTTCCCAAGGGGGGATATTGTAACGCCCCAAAGTTTTTTTTAGCTAAATTTTGTCCCTAAAATATCAAGCATTGGCTTCTAGAATGGTTTATACTTTTTTCAAAGGTGGAATCCATTAGATTTCAACTTTTCATTACGTAGATGACTGAATAAGCCTTCCATCGATATAAGATTCATCCAAAACGGACACGCGGTGAAGAAGTTATGGCTATTTTATGTGATAGTCAAAAAACATCGTCATTCTGGTGTTTAGCGCGCCGCGGAGAGAGTTTAATTAGCAATTATCAAATTCCAGTGGGACATCGTAATATTGGTGCATCGCGGAGGATCCCAATTTCCCATTTGTCAATTTTCAGTGAGCCACCGCAATAGTGGCGCGTCGCGGTGGCCCATAAAATCGGGTTCCCAGTTTAATTTTTTCAGCTTCATTCAGAAGTTAACAAGGGTAATTTGGACTTTTTCCAAGCCTATTAAAACGTCCAAACAGTAGATTAAGACCTCTACAAGTAGAATATATGACATTCTCAAGATTTTCCTCAAAATAAAAACCCTAGTTCATATACTTCTCCTCCAAGAAACTCAAGATTCAACCGTGGGTTTTCAAAACAAATTAAAAATTTGGAATCCCCAAGCGGTGGGCATCAAGAAGCATCCTTTAAATTTCTATATAGAGGTAAATGGGGTTTATCCTAAAAACTACATGGGCTTAAAACCATTAGAGCATGATTTTTAGATTTTTATGCATGAATTTCAAAGGGGTTTTGGAATCTATGTTCTAAATTACGTATTCCGAATGTTTTAATGTTACTATTGTTTTGACCTTGCGGTCCTATCCCCTAAATTGATTTACATGTATACGTATATGTATGGAATTTGAGATTTAAGATCGTTGAGAGCATAAATTATGAACTCCCTCTCGTGTATTGAATTAAAGATTATGGTTTTGTGATTTGAAAGATGTTTTTGCAATATTATAGCATTTGAGCATGATTTGAAATTGTTGAGAGGGTGTTTCTTGATATAAATGTGTTCTTGTATTTAAGAAAAAGAATTGCATGTGAATTGAGAACTTTGACATGACCACCTTGTACTGTACTACTGAAATGCTTGATGTGTTTACATGAGGTTTGAGAAAGAGTTTTTGTGAATTGAATTATTGAAATGATGGTCCCAAAACTTGTGTTTTGAAAATAGAGATTTACGACAGATTAATAATGGCTCAGAGATGTGACTTGCAAGTCAATGTTATGACGATACCATATGTATTTATGCCATAACAGAGTATGTTTTCAGAGTATATTTTCAGAGCATGTTTTCAGAGACAACATGTTTTGATAGAGTTTTAGAAAGTGGCTTAAAGAGGGTTAGGCGGTTACCCAAATAAGGCACGAGTTCAAGCAACTCTTAGCCTGAAACTGTGTTTGCCGATACGGGTAGATTATTATTGTACGCTGGCGACGGCCATGTGGCGTAGTAGATTCAGAGACTCCAACCCTTGCGGCACACTTGGGTTGGGGGCTTCGCTGCTGAGTTAATGGCAGTTTCCATATATCCCATGGAATTTTTCAGAGTTGTAGGGTATACCACCTAGCGCAGAAGTAACACAGATTTCTCAGAGTTGAGATGATTTTTACAAAGTCTTTAAAATGCCCATGTGAATTCTTACTATACGTATGTTTATGAACTATTTTAAATTGCTCTCATATATGTTGAATAATAAATGATTATTTTGGATATGCTCTGCGTACCAGTACATCTGTATTGACTCTCCCCCCATCTCTCAGGTTCTGAGACTCAGTCTAGGGGTCTAGATAAGTAGTAGATAATTCAGACAGCTGATCAGATTGTGCTGTAGTGAGCCTTCTCTATTCCTGAAGGCCTGTCTTTTCAGATTATGTCACTTATTTTAATTTTGGTCTACTGGGGGCCTTGTCCCAATTTTAGAAAGTTGTCAGATTTTCATGTAGTAGAGATTTCGCAGACTGAGTCAGATGTTATTTAGATGTAGTTGATTTGCAGTTTCCATACTTATGTTGAATTCAGAGTTGACCATGTTTTCGTAGCAGATTATGTTTCTGCATCTTCTTTATTATATGAATGTTGTGCATGATTACAAGATAGAGAAGGGCATTCCAGGCCTTCATGGTTCGGGATGTCCGTCACGGTCAGGCCCTAGTTCGTGTCGTGACAGATTACCACTTGAAGATATTGCTTCTCATTTTTAGAGCTACGATGGTCATGAGTTTGCATAAACTTTATCGCTTTAGCTAAACCCGACATGGAATGATTCGGTGACATATAGAAACATATTTTCTTAGGTCCAAGCATGATATGAGACATGGATTTTTATGGATCAAGAGCAACATAGCACAGGGATTGAATACTTGAAAGATTGGGTTACTGAGACATCATTGCTTATAGTTTGGCGGTCGGATCATAACATAAGTTGCATAGATAACTCGGACCATGGTCATAGGCATGACTTCAATATATAAGAAATTGATAGAATATCCTCATTAAATTGAAATAGGAGGAGCTTGCTTGAATAGAAATAGATTTTTTCATGACTCTGTCCTGAAATTATACACCTCAAGAAAATTCGGGAACTATCTTAATTCACCATCTCCCCCTTAGATCAAAGTCTCAATCCTAGACTTGAGGACATATCTTCTCACTAAATCTACGAGCACAACACTCAACATAATGGGGTATCGTCATACACGTAACCGCTAAACTCCCCCTGATAAACTATACTCTGAAGGCATTGCTTTCCGAAAATGCTACTCTTAATTTTCTCTAGCCTCTATAGCTATCTCGTTAGCATACAAATCCACACTCCTTATCACATAATAAATCATTCTTCACTACTTTACATGCCAACCCTAGACCTTTACTCATATACTTATAATTTTAACAAAATTTGTAAAACTATACCAAAGAGGCATATTGCCTACCCATATTTCCTCAATTTAACTCTAAAGATCATCATACAACAACTCCCCAGATTTCTCCATACTACAAAATTCAAGAATGTGGACTAGATATACATGACACTTAGACATATATAAACCTTATCTAACAATATGCTACCTGGGGAGGGGGGTTCAACTTATTCTCATATACTCACGCTCTTAACCACTTAATGATTTAGCCACAATTCATCATTTTTCTTTTATTCTCACGTATGCATATACATCTCAATCATCCACTCATTATTCTACAAGTTGCCAATCTCGGCTATTGCAAACATCAAACCAAGCCTACTACTTACTCCTACAAAACATGCATAATAACTATTAATCTAGTATCCTTATCACCACAATCCATATCTATAGTTCAATCCTATAGTCTAGCAACACCAATCATATGAAACATGTCATATACTATACTAATGCGCAATATTTGCCCGATGATATACTTTGTCCATTTATGAATTGGAATGAGAGGAAAAGACTACATTTCCCTTGTGGCAATTAAATTTGTGACTGGAACGCCGATAACAAGGTCACCACGACATGGTGAAGGCCTCACCGCTATTACCATCGCGGCATACCACTATCGCAATGAAGTTCTGGATTCGAAATCCAAACATGACCCAATCCTCGTCCAAAATCCAAAACTTCCCCGAGACATGCTCCTTACACCCCTAAACATGAATAAACTAAAAAACCTACGTCTCGGGGTTGGGAAGACCAATTTAAAAATCTTTAAAGTTAAGAGGCTTAAAATATGCCTTAGTCCCCCAACACTTGGAAAAAATTTCAGGTCCTAAGTTTCCATGCCTGCAACTAAGAGTTAAGTCAAAATAGAAATATCAACCTAAGTCCTTTATTTCACTTAACTATGGCCCGTAAGTTCATCATCTCCATAGCACTACAACTACACCTCAAAAATCTGCTACCTACCTTCTTTCGTGTAGTACTATTTTACAACGACTAGAGAAAAGACAATCAATGGGGTAAAGTCATGTAATAAAGATAGTTGATCATAATCTTATAATATAACCCATTTCCATCTATTAACATATCCTACTTTCTCACATCATATTTACTTACCCATGCATACATTTAGACTGCCTGCAGATTCCATTCACTAATGAGTCTCTACCCATAACTTATTGACTAATATAGCCCTTTCCATTCATAACCTTTAAATAATTTCTACGTCCACCACAACTATCCATTCTGAGATCCTTCCCTATTTTGAATAAATAGTAATCATAGCCAGGCACTCCACAGACTACCATACACTCTAAAAAATTTTCTACAATATTGGCAGGTCACCATAAAAGAGCAACCTAGACCTCAGTCAAGGGTTATACAATTCAAACTACTTACTTACGCAAAAGTCACCCTCGCCCTGGCTTCTAACCTTGTGACTTTATATCACTAACTTCAGGATCATCTTACTACCAATAGGGTATGATACCTTAACACATACTACTACTCGACTTGAAATATTATTCCAATATTCCGATACATCACTATCCTTAAGCATAACATCTGCAACAAGAATTTCAAAAAGAGATTGAATACACTGCATACCTCAGGCTCAAACTCACGATTGACGTAGATAGGGGTATAATCTTAAATCAATACACTTTAAAGCACTTATGGACTCCTCTCAAGTCCTTGTGCAATTTCATAGTCTTTTATGACTCAATTAGAAGGGACCACCTCATTTAAATTCTAAGATTCTGCACTTGAACCGGCTCAACAATGAGACATAGTTAATAAAATCAAGGTAAGGAAAGAATCTGGATAACTTCCAAAGGGTCAACACAATGGCACGATCTAGAACATGAACAAAAGTGAAACATTCCTAAACGCCTAGTAGTTTCCTACTTATAAGTGTGACGCGCTACACATCCATAAATAGGACTTTACATAACGCGATTTTACAGATACCATGGAATAATAAACCGTGCTCTGATACCAAGTTTTTCATGACCAGGACTAAGGCCCTGGCTGCGATGAGCATCCCAAACTATGAAGGCCCGAGCACCTTTTTCTGTCTGGCAATTATGTACAACATTCATATACTATAAAGAAATGTGGAAAAGATAATATAATGGAAACATGTTCAATCTCTTAATTCAACTGAACAATACAAAATTTAGTTCATAATATTCAAACACATGACACCAGTCTACAAAATCTCTAAAACTACGAAACCAACATCTGTCTAAAACTGGAACAGAGCCCCAAATCGGACCATAAACCAAAATAATATAACAATGTCCCATAACAAGGCCTTCCAAAATAAGGGAGGCTCACCAACTGCAACTTCTAAAAAAATCAATCTACTGCTTAGCGGGACCTTGGGACTGAACCTCAGATCCTGAAATATATGGGGTCAATACAATTGTACTGGTATATGAAACAACCCAAAATAGCATGTTTTTATATAACATAATGAGATAATTTTTATAAAACAATGAGCATAATGCATAAGAAAAAACACACAGGCTAAATGGAATTCACCCTTGACTCGGCGGCCAAGCCCTCAATCTAAGTTTTCTGCAAGGATTGGTGTATCAGTAAGGGAGACACGCAAGAGCACACAGCATAGTGTCATATTCCCAATCAATCAACATGTCATGGTAGTGTACCAGTCCATAAAGCAGGGCTCCTAACCTTAGTCCAAGGTTGGGACGACATGAACCAAGGTAAACCAGACCACAAAGCAGGGTACCTTAACCCCGTAACGGCAAATCACAATTTCCGGCATTGAGTCTAACGACTCGTGTTTTCTTCAGGTAATCATCTAAGCCCAAATTTTCAATTCTTTAAAACCATGCTTGCATGCCTTCAAAACACTTAACATTTATTTTATTAAGGGCACACTATCACCGGGTTTCGTCATATCCAGACTTACAAGTCATCCATATCCATTCACAACCCATTCTCATTTCAAACATGCAAATAACCACCCAAAAGATTTATAACTTAAATATGCGATGGCCATGTAAATTATTTAACCTTATGCAATTCTTCATTTTCATGCAAAGATATAGCTAAAACAAAATGACCCCCTCTCATAAATTCACAAACAATCTCAACCCAATTGTGGATAACCATCAATTGACAATGAAGTTCAAAACATGCAAATGAATACCACATATCGTATAAATAAAGAAAAATTCACACTGAGAGGGAGGTCTCATAAATCATGCTCTCCATTAAACCTTTCACTACAAATAAAATCATATATATATATATATATAATTACATTAAAATTCCAAGAAAATAAGTCCAAAATAACACATGCTTTCATTAAGACAGTTCCATGATACAAGCTTTTCAAAATATTCTCAAACATTCTTTGTAAACAAAATTATAGATCTTTGATCTTGATAAAATCAAGAAAACTTATGCCCATGGAGTTTAGGGTAGTCCCACATACCTTATGTTATTTTAGTTTGAAGAATAGGACCCGAATCTTGATTTGTTTCTTAGAAATCTTGAACTTAAAGATGGATTCTTGATCTTTTGGGGAGGGAAGTTAGGGTTTTGTTCTTGATAAATTTGAGTAATTATGGGCATATAATGCCCTAATAATGTTTTAATCAGTTGTTAACATGACTGGGGTTATGGGGGAAACTCTAAACTACCCTTCGGAATTAATTTTTTCAGCAGAATCCCACTTTTGAAGCTCACCACGACGCGCCACTATCGCAGTGGATTACTGGTTCTGACGAAAATGATCATAACTTTTTACTCAGGTATCGGATTAAGGAGATATTGGTATCGTTGGAAAGATGACTCAATTTGCTACAATTTGATGGATCTTGAGCTGAAAAATTCCACATATATCAAAAGTTATACACATTCTAAGTTGATCCTTGTATAATCGAATACCAAACTTCAGATGATTCAATGGCTCTTAGCTCAACTTTGCTCTAAATGATTTCCATGAACATTTTTCACCTCATAATCACTTAACACACTAGGATAAAGATCATGATACATGAATTTAAATATGAGCCATGAGATTAGAGTTTGCACACGTAGGAACGACGGTTTGATTGATAGCTCGAAAATACAGGGTGTTATATAAAAGCTCGTGTAACCTTCAGGGAACCCTTCACTCCATCATTTTGTAAGACTGAAGCATCATCAAGGTGCTTACTTCTAATCCTGAGAACTTCTTACATTAACTCAATAGACAAACCGAATAATTAGTATATGAAATATGGTAAACTGAATTTTGAATAAACTAACAAATCTTTATGTTGGAAAATATGTAATCTAAACCAGAAGTTCGATAAAAAACTTACATATAAACTAAAACCTCCAGCCCTACAGTATTGTCATGTGAGCAAGTATTTTTCTCCAGAAATGTTGTATTCTCATTTCTATAATAAGATCCTCTATATAGCCACGAACGACACAATCTAAAACCAAATTGTGTCCCATTCATGTAGTCGTTTTTGTAAATAAAAAAAAGAATTGGGGGAAAAAAAGGGGATTACCCCATAGGGAATTTGGGAGTTCAGGTATTCCTTTTCACTGAGAAATTAAATTTCAGTTAAATTCTAATATTCAGCCATAAGCAGTGACCACAAAATTAATTGATAAGGCTTCATATTATGGAATTAGTTTGTTTCCTTTCGAATTAATTTTACCATAATAAATTATGAATTCTTCTATTAAATTTTATTTAACTCCCCGTGTCAAGACTCATATACGAATCAAATAAATTAAACCACTGACAATACGATTTGTCAATTATTTTCTTTTGACTTTTGCATAAATTATTTTATATGCCAGATATAAAATTTACGGGTTGAGTTTGCAGTTGAAAATTTATAAGCTTTCGTAAAGATGTATCATCAATCTTTAAATTGAGACATAAATTTCACAACTAACTATTACTTTGCCAATGTACATTTCATCCAAATTAAAAGACATGTTAACCCACAAAAGAATTTAGCCTTTTAATAAATCAAGACAATAAATGGTATACATAAGTGTGACACCCCAAAATGTTTAAGCCAAGATCTGAGCCATTCTTTATGTGTATATAGGCCTAAACCCAATTATTTCTTACTATACATAGATATCATGCTCAATCCTATAGTGTGGTGAGTGTTTTGGATCTTGATCATAAGAAATATCTAGCATAGAGTTAAGTTGAGTGCACTCCTACTGATTGAGTTCTAGCATTGGATTTTACTAGGGTCAACTTCAAACAAGCGTTTCTCCTAGAATATGAAGAGTTATGCAACTCATTACCTATCAAATTAAAGATCTTTGAGTTTTCTTACCAGCACCACTAACCATTTGTAAATTAGAGTTCAGAACGAAAAGTTATGAACAAAACAATGGAGATTCATGATTTCAAGGTGCCACAGAGCTGGACCTTCCGTTATTTCAAGGTGTCCCAAAGCCCAGCCCCCGTGATATCACCGAGGACAGAGGTGATGTTCCAGTGGAGCCTCCTTCGATTTCTTACATATTTTTAAGGTTCTTTTGGTCTTTTTCTTACTCCAAAAACTCCCCCCCCCCCCCCGCCTATACAAAACCTTTTCAACTTTCTAATGCACGATATTAACAATCAAAACACGTTCCTCTACTCCCCAAAGGCTCCAAGATTCATGAACACCTATTTTTCAAGCTTACGGTTCCTCTATAGAAGTTTCTTGCTAAGTTCATATCAAAAAGATATGTAGAGCAAATATTTTTGAAGTATCCTTTTGAATGTATAATCTCTTAACCCGCATGCATGTTAACATATTTCAAATATTGATGGTAAAGTTTTCAAACTGTATTTTGAATTTATTGGATGAACATGAACTTGTGATGAAAACTGATGGAGTCACAGGCATATTTATAGGTAGGCTAGGGACTTTTAGGAAAATAACTTTAACTCTAGGGACTTTCATAGTTATTTCTTTCGATAAAATAAATACAATATATATATAACTTGGAGAAAAAGTAATTGACTGATTTAATACTTTACTTGGGAGACAAGATAAATTTCTTACCAAAAATATATGGGTCATTAATATGTAATATTATACGTAATATTCTTACATTCTCCCACTTGACCCACATATCAAAATCAGACAATCCTTATGAGTGAAAATAAATAATATGTCCATAAGCACATATTCACTCAACTTAATAGTTATGCAAAAATCACTTTTATCAAGAATATATTAATACAAGAATCATGGCGGTCATGATCTTAATCAAACACTTCCTTCCATGTATTACGATGTGCAATATATTCTAAATAAAGTGTCCAACAACTTTATAAATGATCTTAATATAAGTCAGAGTCCAACTTTATTTGATCTAATGATCACTTTATAATACATGAAAATTAAAAAATGTGCACGTTCATGTATATAAAAACAATAATGTCTAGACAAATTTGTAAGAGAATATAACGAGATTGTAATGAGTTACTAAGTCCCATACGAGTCGCATGATCCTTGAAAATATTAGTTGGTAAACTTTAGTCATAGCAATCATCAAAGTAGTACTAACATATTCAAAACTTACATCTTGCCTAGACATGGTCTCTAACAATCCAATACTTTATGTTGATGTGCTTACTTCAGCTTCCACTCTTATTATTCTTCGAAAAGAATACCTCAGCTGAATTATCACAAAATAATCTTAATGGTCTTGCAATAGAATCAAGAACTTTAAAACTTGAAGTAAAGTTTTTCAAGCATAACGCATGTGATGTAGCTTCATAGCATTCCTACTATAAAGACAATATCAGGTCTAGTGCAAACCTATGCATACATAAGGCTCCCAACAAGTGAAGCATATGGAATGTCTTTCATTTGCTCTTGTTCCAATGCATTTTGTGGGTATTGACTTAATGAGAATTTATCAAATTTAATGATAGGTGCGGCTATAGGTGAACAGTTTTTCATTCCATATCTTTTCAATAATCTTTAAGTGTAGGCTTTTTGAGATAGTCCAAGCAATTGTTGAGATCTATCTCTAAGAATCTCTATGCCAATGGCATATGAGGCTTCACCCATTTCCTTCATTTCAAAATTTTGGATCAGAAATTGTTTCATCTCATGCAACAACCCCAAATCATTACCAACAAGTAAAATGGCATCCATATATAGGACTAGGAAAATATATTTGATCCCACTTATCTTAAGGTATATACATTAATCAATGATGTTCTCCATAAATCCGTATGAAGAAACAACATTATGAAATTTAATATACCATTGGTAGGAAGCCTGTTTTAGTCCATAGATAGATTTATTCAACTTGCAAACAAGGTGACTTTCATTCTTATCACAAATCCTTCAGGGTGATGCATGTATACCTCTTCTTCAAGATCTCCATTCAAGAATGTCGTTTTCACATTCATTTGATGTAGCTCTAAATCAAAATAAGCTACCAATGACATGATTATTCTTAATGAATCCTTATTTGACATGGGGAGAGAAGGTTTCATGATAATCAATACCTTCTTTTTGAGTGAAATCCTTGGCTACAAGTCTAATTTTACATCGCTCAACATTACCAGATGAGTCTCTTTTGGTTTTATAAACCCATTTAGATCCTATAGTAAAGACTTTTTTTGGTAATTCAACGAGATTCCAGACTTTAGTTTTAGTCATAGGTTCAATCTCTTGTTTCATGGAATCATACCAAAGTGTGGAGTTTCTCCACTCATAGCTTGCGAAAATGAACGTGGATCATCTTTTAGTCCAATATCATAACCAGACTCTTAAAGATATACAACATAGTCACTAGAAATTGCTAATCTACAAACTCTTGAGGATCTTTTTACTTTCATTGGTTCAGGTGATCCTTCAACAATGAATTCGGGTAAAGCAAGTTGTTCTTCATGTGGCTCATCAAGTGGTGGTGGCTCTTGAACTTGTTGCTCTTCAGGTAATTCATGAGAATTTAACTGATTTGCATTTAAGTTTTCAGTATATAAAGATACCATAAGTGGTTTCCTTATCTCTTTTAGTTCCACCACTTGAGTTGAACCACTCCTACTTACATCATGTTCCTCAAGAAATTTAGCATTTCTAGCCTTAATAATTTTAGAAGAATGAGAAGGAAAATAAAACCTGAATCCTTTAGAGTTAACCACATAGCCTCTAAGAAACCGCTTATTGTTCGTTCATCCAATTTTTAAAAAAAATGTGAAGTATAAATCCTTACTTTAGTTGTACATCCTCAAATGTGTAAGTGGCTTAAACTAGGTTTTCATCCTTTTAAATAATTCAAAAGTTGTCTTGGTGACAACCTTGAATGTAACTCTATTTAAAATATACACAGCAGTTTTTAAGAATTCACTCCATAAGGATAAAGATAAACTTGATCTGCTAACCATGCTTCTTACCATGTCCATTAATGTCTGGTTTCTTCTTCCGGTCACACCATTTTTGGTGGTGCTCCTGGCATGATATATTGTTTAATTATACCTTCTTTTTCAAGAAACTCAGTAAACAGACCTTTAACTTGTCCCTTTTTTATGTACCTACCATAATATTCTTCACCCCTATCCGACCTTATAATTTTAATCTGAGCTCCAATTTATTTCTCTACTTCTGTTTCAAAAACTTTAAAAGCGTCAAGTGCTTCTGATTTATTAAACAAAAGATAGAGATACATATATCTTGAATAGTCATCAAGAAATGAGATAAAATATCTTTCATCATTCAAGCAAGGGGTAGGAAAAGATCCACAAATATTTGTATGTATGATCTCAAGCAATTAAGAAATCCTTTTGGTACCTTTTGTGGATTTGTTGGTCTGCTTACCCTTAATGTAGTCCACACAAGTCCCAAAGTTGGAAAAATCAAGAGCTCTAAGAACTCCATCATTAACTAACCTTTTGATTCTTTCAATAGAGATATGTCCCAATCTCTTGTGCCAAAGACTTGATGAATTCTCATTGATAATACATCACTTAGTGTCAATTTTTTTATCATGCAAGTTATGACATTACAGTCAGTCGTGGGGGGCAGCTCAAATTTAAATAACTTTCCATACATATTTTCAAAATTAATAACTTTATTGTCTTTCAAAAGTTTTATTATAGACAATTGAAAATTAAATTCATAACCAGCTATGGATAATCTAGAAAGAGAAATTAAATTCTTAAAATATGATAGAAAAAAAGTATTTTCTTAATCTAATTGAAAAATCATCTTTTGAAAATGAGCCTATAAGTCCCCACATGTGATGTCGTCCTATTGCCAGAATAAATATTTTATTCTCACCATGTATTATCAGAAACTTTAATGAAACTAGATTCATAACATACAAAGGTAAAATTACCTTTGTTCTAGATCCACTTCTTGTATGTCAAGCAATCTTTCTTTCAGTATCCTTTTTTTCTGCAGAAACGGCCAGTGTCTTTGTCAAGACTACCCTTCTTCTTCATAGGGACACTTTTTCCCTTTATTACATTTTTCTTATCATGAGTCACTAAATTTGCACTTTAGGATATCTCATGCTTCAGCCTCTCCTCTTCTTGCACACACACATAGTCAAGAGTTCATTGATTGACCATTTATCTTTATGTGTGTTGTAAGATATCTTGAACGGACCATATTTCGTAGGAAAAGAGTAGAGAATAAAATGTACAAGAAATGGTGCAGGCATATAAACCTCAAGGGACCTGAGTTTAACAGAAATATCTCTCATTTTCATAATGTGCTCATGCATTGTATGACTTCTATCAAATGTCATACTTGAGAGCCTCTTCATAAGGGTGCTAGCCAATGGCTTATCAGAGCTTACAAATTATTCATCAATTGTCGTCATGTAAGATTTGACATTATCATTGTTAGGGATAGAACCCCTAATGCTTTAACTTATATGAGACTTTATAAGCATTAAGCTCAAGCAATTAGATCGCTCCCACAGCTCATAAAAAGCCTTAGCCTCTGGCGTACTTATTTTTATGGGCTTAGATAGTTCTTCCACATGAAGTGCCAGATCCAGATCCGAACACCCTAAGTGAGAAGGATTTTTTCCTTCCATGAGGTAATGTTTTCACCAGACAACATTGGAATTCGAGCATTTTCGTTAAATAGAGTAGTAGGAAAAGTTGTGCAAAACGAAGATACACATACGTAGGCTATGAAATACATAACCATCAAAATGAATTGCATAAATACTGATTCTTAAGTAAATTCTAAACCTTCCTGTGGGTAGAGGATACACCCATGCATAGAATTACTTAACTTCATTAGACTAGTAATTCAAATAAAACTAGAAAATAATCCATACCTGTGGGCATAGGATAATTTTTTAAACAGAAAGATTTACTATCTATTCCAATTAATCTAACCAAACTAGTTACCTCTCTGTCGGGTAAGGTTACTATTTTGATAAGATAATAAGACTTTATTAGATGTCATTATTACATTTCAACCACTTAACTTTATGTGATTAAAGAAATTATTTTCTTAATATCATATGCTCGGGATGTTGTGGCTAACCCAAACATATGATAAAAATAACTCAGAATGACATCTCACAATAGTTAATTTTAATAATTAACTTAAAGTGCAATTCTTAAAATATTAAAGTGGATTGAATAAGCAGAGCCTACATCAAAGCAATCCATTGTATAAAGCATCTTTTATTAATCAAAGAAAAACTATACAACAAAGAAATAGGTTGAGCCTACATGTCCTTCATTAAATGGTAATTCTTTAGTCATAATGATAATAGTTTGCATATGATAAGGGAATAGGTTGAGCCTACATATCTCCCATTCAAATTTCTTATAATTAGTTAAGATATTATAAGAAGAATATGATACAATAATTGAATGTACAATTAAAACAATACTACTACTTGTGAATATAACAAAATACTGAACAACATGGCTAAAGCTAGCTCATGATACCACATGTTGAATTTCTAAACACATACAGAGCCAATGAACAGTGAAAAAATAAATAGAAACGTACCTTCAGCCATTATTGTTCAAGTGTTGTGAAGAATCACCTTTGTTAAAACCTTAAAAGAAAAGAGGAAAGAGACACCTAAGAATTTTCTAGCCTATGCCTATCAAAGGTATGCCAGACTGATGGAGTCACAGGCATATTTATAGGTAGGCTAGAGACTCTTAAGTAAATAACTTTAACCCTAGGGACTTTTATAGTTATTTCTTGCTATCAAAGAAATACCATATATACATAACTTAGAGAAAAAGTAATTGACTGATTTAATACTTTACTTGGGAGACAAGGTAAATTTCTTATCAAAAATATGTGAGTCATTAATACGTAATATTATATGTAATATTCTTACACATATGAGATTGTTGATAGACCTTATGGTTATAAAAATAATGAAATAGATGTCTTTCAAGTCTTGGGTAAATTTATATTATATTTTAAAAGGATTTCCTCTATTGTGTCTTTCTTCCGCAAACATCTCTAAAATGCTCGTGATGATACGCTAAGAGGTCCTCTCGAGCCTTCATTGGTCTGGGATGCCCATTACATCTAGGCCTAGTCCTAGGTCATGATAATAAGTAGCAATAACTATATCAAGATTATAAGTACCTTTAATGAACAAGAAAATTTATTTTGCAGGATCAATACAAAATACTTATCTCTGCTTGGTATGTTTAACACATACAAAATGTACTAGCAAAAAAAATTGAAATTATATTGTTATTATAATCAAGAAAATTTATAATTAATCATGTTCTATAATCGACTTCAATCTCCATCTTAGACTGTGAACATAAACTTTATACTTATAAAAACCAATGAGTTAATCTCTAGTATATAAACTACACTCTATACACTAAATTATCCACCATATAAGTAATGACAACTTTAAATTACTTTATTTTGTTAAAATGCAGATAAAAAGATAAGAAATTTCAAGTTCATTCTTCTCTATTAAGAAGATCTTCAGATTATTTAAAATGTTACTTGCGTTAGACATCAGATCATTTAGAAGCATAAGCAAGTATGTCGGGGACTAGCAGCAAGTACAACATAATTTAGCAATCTATTGAGAATCCATACTCTCAATATTCAAAAGTTGTAACAACATATGTTAACATATCTATTTTCAATAGAGAAATCAGCATGCTCAGAAAGATACTTACCGATAACCATATAAAACGTATAAGAAAAATCTGCAACCCACAAGCCCTAGCCTCTTAGACTTCAAGAATTTTCAATTTACCTTTTGCTGCTGCATACAAAATGGAAACAGGAAATTAAGCAAATCCTAAAAAGAACATTCAACGCTAAATATAATAATCATACGTGTTTGGGATCTTAATATCCAAATTTAGAGTGTGCTTGGTATGAAGGAAACCATTCTCTAGAAAATATCTTCCAATTTCTCATGTACAGTTGGTCAAATAATTTGGAAAACATTGCTTATAGGAAAATAAGGAAAATGGCCTTCCTAACGAAAGTAGGGAAAACAAATTTCACTAGTGAAATTCTACATTTAATTGATTGTGTCCTCTCGCCCTCCAACATACGTCATGTTCACTCCCATACCCTATTACCCTCATCCCCTCCACCCCACACTCCTATCTCCCCACCCCCAACTCTACCTCCACCTCCTATAATATATCTAAATTATATACAAATAATTTTAGGATAATATTTTTTGCTTATCTACAGAACACGACTCACTTACTTTCCTCAAAAATGTTTTTCAAGAAAACATTTTCCTTCATACCAAACACACTCTTACTATTATGATATCCAATTATTTCATATTCATGATGTCTTTAAAATTTGCAGCACAAAATTTATAGCTAGATTGACCAAAGAATTTGCTTCTTCAAATTTAAGTTGTTAGAGTACCATACTATCAATGTACATTATCTGAACTCTCAATAGGGAGTAAGTACAACAATAATAATAATAACAACAACAAGAACATACCTAATTTAGTCTCATTTATGGGTCCGAGAATAATAAAGTATACATAGATTTTTTCCCTATAAAGATGTGGCACATAGGTCTAACTCAATCCCAAAATCTAGCTCGGGAGGATTGCCCAAGTACATATAAGCAAACCACTGGTCAAGAATCATACAACATTAAAAAAAAACTTTGAATCCTTGTATGTAACTTATTTAAAACTATGATAATGTACTATTTTCCAATATTCAAGAAATATCTTTACATAACAAGATATCACTTCAGTCTACTATGAACTATTTGCCCTTTCCCTATCATCTCACATGATGTTCAACCAGATCAGTCCTTCAAAACCAAATTACCATTAGTATTGTCAAAATTGCCAAGCAAGTTGTAATAAATATCTATTGCGTTCAATAAAACATGTTTGTTGGTATCAACCAGAACAGAAACATCAAAGTTCATGACATGTTACACCATATCAGTGGATACCTTATTCTGGAAGCATGTCGGTGAAGAATTGGAGCTTGCTACATGAACTGCATTGGCACCAAAACTACCGCCGGCACATCCAAACTCTTTCTCATCATCGCTATCAAGGTCTTTGGGAGTGACTTAGTTTTGATAGCTCCGACATTTGATAAGGAATACACTGGAGTAATAGCTAGACAATATATTCCAAGTCTTGGATGGGAATGGCCTCTTATAGTTCCTCCATAATTTCTTTTTTAACACAAACCTTATTGAATTTTTGAACCTTTCTTCCTTCTCAATTATCAATGAAAGTGAAACTTTCTCCCTCATGCGGTCAAACCTCTTCTTTTTAGTATGGAGCCTGATGCATTCAATATATTGCGGAAATAGACAATCACATGAACTTTGTCTTCCCATTCCAATAGGATGAAACACAACCAAAGATGTTGTTTTTCCATTTATGAAGGCCACATTATTGTGCCTAACCACTAGAAATCACTCTCAAAAATCACAGCGGTCTATTTAGGGACTTCAGCTTGGTAGAGAGGACCTATAAGAGCTTCAGGGTATGTTCATTGATCAATAAGATCTTCCGTTTTTTCTATACCAGTCCATCTTCATTATTCAGTAAGAATTTTAAATTTGTTTCGAAAGGTCGAATACGAGTTGCAACCTCGACAAAGAATGTGTTATTTTGGGGTGGGGATCCTTGCGTTGCATCATTGTTTTTTGGCAGGTTGATTGTTAGGTTTTTCTTCTCCATACATGGATGGATGCATCATTCTTTTCTTTTAGATTCCTCTATGTTCATATCACTATGCCTTCTCTCCCATAGTTCTCCCTCAATCAATTATGCGTGGGACCAGAGCTCGTTGCTTGTATGACCTTTTGACGTTGAAGAGTTTGGAACTTCTCTTGAATGGTTCGAAGTGTAGTTAATCCATCTTAACATTCAAGAAAAGAATGAAGATTCCCTTTTTCTCTTACAATTATTAATTGCATCTAAATAACACTCTTACCCGATGCCATAGTGGTATCATAAACACTCAAAAGTGGAAATATTTTCTTTTGTCATTTTTCTCTTTTCCTATCATGCAATTCATCTTAGAAACAGCTCCCTGAATCACCTCTCTGATAGGTGTATTTTGTTTTTACCCTTCTAGGCAAAGAATTTTTCATCATTTTCATATTGCCTATTTGATTTGGCAAGTGCTCGATAAAGGATTCTCAACTATCCCTTTGGTAGATACCAAAAAGGCGATGTCATTGTAAATCTAAGAAATGGATATTTCACCACCATTATAAATATTGTGCATCCTCTATAATTGATGTTTTATAAAATTCCTTCAAGACCATCCTCATAATCTCTACAATAGTGGTGAAATATCTATTTCTAAGATTAACAATGACACCATCTTTTTGATATGTACCAAAAGGATTGTTGAGAAAATTCTTTAGCGAGCACCTGTCAAATCAAATAAGCAAAATAACGACCATGAAAAATTCTTTGCATGAGATGGTAAAAAAATACACACCTATCAGAGAGGTAACTCAAGGAGCCATTGCTAAAATGAATGGCATGGCAAGAAATGAGAACAGTGATCAAGAAGCCCTTTTCACTTTAAATGGTTATGATACTAATGTTACACTAGGCAAGAGTGTTATTCGGGACGTAATTATTTCTTGCAAGAGAAAAAGAGAATCTTCATGATTTTCTAGAATGTTGAGCTAGATTAACTGCACTACAAACCATTCTGGAGAAATTCCTAACTCTTCAATGTGGAAAGGTCATACAAGCACCGAGTTATGGTCTTAGGGCTTATTGATTAGGGAAGCACTGTCAGAGAAAAGGCATAGTGATATGAATGTAGAGTAATCTAACCCTCAGAAGAAGCAGAGGATGAGATGCATAAATCAATGTATGAAGAAGAAAAACCTAAATATCAACCTGCCAGAAGATAAAGATGCAACACAAGGATTGCCGCTCCAAAAAACATATTCTTTGTTGAGGTTACAGCTCGTGTTTGACCTCTCAAAATAAAGTTAAAACTCATCAGAAGAAAGAAGATGATATTGCATCATATCGTACAAGTGTTAATCTTATTATGGTACCAATAATAGAAAAATCTAAAAAATTTGTTGATTAGTAGACATACCCTAAAACTCTTGTGGGGTCCCCTCTACCAAGCTGAAGTCCTTGGATGGACTGGTGCAATTTTTTAGAGTGATTCCAAGTGGTTAGGCACAATAATGTGGCCTCCATAAATGGAAAAACCAACATCTCTTATTGTGTTTGGTTCTATTGGAAAGGGGAGACAGTTTATGTTATTGTCTATTTCTGAGATCTGTTGAGTGCATTAGGCTCTATATTTCATAGAAGAGGCTTAAGTTGAAGGATGAGCTTGGTACTATTCTTCCATTGGAGGTTAACCACATGGGGTAGGAAGTTTCGCTTTCATGGACAACTGAGGAGGAAGAAAGGTTCAAAGATTCGGTAAGGTCTACATCGAAAATAAAATTATGAAAGAACTAGAAGAGACTATTTCCATTCAAGGCTTGGAATATGTTAGCTAGCTATTACTTCAATATATTTTTTATCAAGCGTCATATCTATCAGAATTGGGTCACTCCAAAAAACCTCAATCGCAATGATGATCAGTGTTGAAATGCGTAACCATCTCATCTAAAAGCTTAAATTGTTAGAGAGAGCACACTTTTATTATTTAATTATATTCTCAACACGCCCCTCACGTGTGGCCTAGTTTTTTTAAATTCATACACTTCAACATGGTATCAGAGCAGGCAGAGGTCCTGGGATCGAATCTCACTACCATCTATTATTAAAAAGAATTTCCACGTACTTGGCCTATGAAAAAAAATTAGGTTTCACATGAGGGGCATGTTGAGAATATAATTAAATAATAAAAATTTTCTCTCTCTAACAACTTAAGCTTTTAAATAAGATGGTGACACACTTCATCATGGTATCAGAGCCAAGTCTATTCCCATTTGGGCTTCCAGACCAAGCGTCAGTTGTGTCTTGGGCGTGGAATGGTGGTTTTCTTATATGGAATTGAGTTATCCTTCCCTCATAACCACCAGTCTATTCCCCAATCAATGCGGGACTTTTAAACACTCTAACACCATATTCATGACCAGGAGCCATCTCACTCAATGTTAGATCCCCAAATTAAAAATTTTCTACGCACAGATATCTGATTGTGAGGATTAGGTGGGGTGTTGAAAAATGAAAAAAGTCTCATATTAATGGTTAATGAGATAGGTGATATCTTTATAACATTTGGGCAATTCTTTTCCCTTTGAGCTAGCTTTTATGGTTGAATTAAGTCCAGGTATCACATCTTTACATGGTATCAGAGCAGGAAAAGGTCCTGGGATTGAATTTCACGACCTCCCATTATTAAAAAAAATTCCACGAGTTTGGCCCATGAAAAAAATTAGGTCGCACGTAAAGGGGCGTATTGAGAATATTATTAAATAATAAAAGTGTGTTCTCTTTAACAACTTAAGATTTTAGATGAAAAGTCATACACTTCAAAAATGAGAAAGAGTTTGGATGTGTTGGCGATTGTTTTGGTACCAATGAAGTTCAAGTAAAACGCTTCAGTTCTTCACTAACATGCTTCTAGAATAAGGTATCCACTTATCTGGTGTAAAATGTCATGAACTTTGAAGCTTCTGATCTAGTTGATACCAACAAACATGTTTTCTTGAACACAACAAACAGTTATTACAACTTGCTTGGTAATTTTTTGACAGACAATTTGGATAATACTAGTGATAATTTGGTATTAATGGTGATTTTCTTATATGACACCTAGGACTAACTAAACTCCAAAAGTTAGTTCAATAAGGGTGGATTGCCTAAGTACATACAAGAAAACCGCTAGTCCATTGCCCAACCAATGTGGGACTTTCACCCACTTTAACACCCCCTTTCAGACCTAGGTCTCAACTGGAGCATGGATCGGGAGCCCAAAAATGGCGATGGACCTGGCTTTGATACCATGTAAAAATATGGCATTTAGATCTAACTCAACCCCAAAAGCTAGCTCATGAGGTGAGAATTGTGCAAGTCCATATAAGCAAACCGCTAGCCCATTTCCAACCAATGTGGAATTAAAATGGCCCTAAACTATTGGGTTGCTTATCAGGTGGACCGGATGGATAATCACACTTAATAGTTTGGATGATTGTATATTGGTTTTTAGATGTACTAATCCGCTAGTTGACTAATAAGATATCGGTTGGTTTGGTAACGTGTTAGCAATTATCGAAAATTTATCGAGCGGTGTATCAGCAAACCTTCACACTATCATTTTTTAGATAAACTTATCCTCCTTACATTTATGCAGTACACTACACTGTACAAAATAATTAAGTATAATTAGACAAACTGTGAAAGAATTAGACTCAAAAAAATGTATGCAGTACGCTACACTCACATGACCAAATACATACACATCGTCATTCCTGCTTAAACCAAAAAACTAAGCAAAAAGAAAAGATGAAGAGCCAAAGAGTACCACAAGTCGGCACTAGCTAGAAAAAGATAATCTAATGATTTAAAACAAAAATGATTGAATAAGAGATGGAGATACGAAGAGTTGAAAACTTTATGTGGAGTATTTTATATATCTAGCTAGGGGTAAAAGTGTGAGTATAACACATCTTAATGGGTACATGTTCATCTGATAAGTAAATTAAGTAATTTGCCCTTGTACCAATAAATTGTTAAATATAAAATTGTAATTCATTCTACCATAATTTGCATCCTTATGACCTTTCTATCTAGGGACATGTCCTTGGTAAGCTGAAGCTTCTCTATGTCCTGTCTAATCACCTTCCTTCAATATTTCTTCGATCTATCTCTACCTTACTTGAATCCATCCTTAGCCAATCTCTCACCTCCGTACTAGGTCATCCGAGTAGTTCCTCGTCATAAGCCTAGACTATCTCAACTTTGTTTTCCGCATCTTGACTTTCACTAAAGCCACTTCTATCTTATCTCGAATAACCTTATTTCTAATCCTATTTTTTCTAGTAAACTCACATATTCATGAAGTATTCTCATCTCCACCACCTTCATCTTTTGGTTGTGCAAGTTCTTGACAGGTCAACACTCCACCTCATACAAAATAGATGGTCTAACCACAACTTTTGTAAAACTTGCATTCAAGTTTATGAGGCATTTTTACTTTCTTATCGCACAAGATTTATAAGGTGGTCCTCCTTGAGTGACATCCTCATCGATCCTTCTATTCCCCAGGATCATAGACCCAAGATACTTAAAACTATATCTCTTTTAAATGGGCTGAGTATCAAGCTTTAAAACCATATCAGCCTTAGGACTTGCACTCTAAATATTTTGTCTTAGACACACTAAACCTAAACCCTTTAGACTCTACGGTTTGCCTCCAAACCTCAAACTTAGAATTAACTCCACCACGGATCTTGTCAATTAGGATTACATCATATGCAAATAGCATATATCATGGCACCTCACCTTGAATTTTTCATGTCAATATATCCACGACCAAAGAAAATAAAAATGGATTAAGATTCAAACCCTGGTATAACCCCATCAAGATGGAAAATTTCTCTAAGTTCCTCCCACAATTCAAACACAAGTCTTGGGTCCATAGCATATATCCTTAATCATCCTAGTATAATCTATAGGTACATATCTAGCCTCCAATAACCTCCGAAAAACATCCCTAGGGACTCTATCTTAGGCTTTTTCTAGGTCTATGGACAACATGTATAATCCATTCCTCCTCTCCCTATACTTCTCCACCAATATCCTTGCGAGATAGATGGCTTCAATAGTCGATCTTCCTAACATGAATCCAAACTACTTCTCAAAAATCATGACCATCCTCCTTAACCTCAACTATACAACCTTCTCCTACACCTTAATAATGTTGCTTAACAAATTGATACCCCTATAGTTGTTGCAATTTTGAATGACCCTTTGTTCTTATATAATGGAATCATCGTACTCTATATCCAAGTTTAAAATATATTCGTCATCATAAAATGATGTTAAACAACCCAGTAAGTCACCCCATATCTACCCCTCATTTGCACTTCCAAAAATCTACCAGAATCTTGTCTGATGCAGTTGAATACCTCTATTCATGCTACAAATAGCATCCTTTACCTCATAAGCTTTTAATACATCAATAATAACCATAGTTGTGAAGATTCTAGAGTGCTCCAAATCCCTAAAAACAATGCTAGTATCTCTTTCCTCATTAAGAGTTTATGAAATTAAGACTGTCATCTATGTCTAATAAGAACCTCCTCCACCAGAACTTTGTCTTTTGCATTATTTATGCACTTCACTTAGTCAAGGTCCCTATCCCTCCTCTCCCTAACCTTAGCTAGATTGTAAAACTTTGAATCTCCATATTCACCCTCTAACGTTGTGTATAAGCTTTCAAACGTTATGTATTTAGCTGTTGTGGCCGCCAACTTAGCTTTATTCCTAGAAATCTTATACTTCTCCCCATTTTTCGCTTCTCCTCCTCATCTTTAATCTCGGATAACTTTGTACAAGCCTCTTTTTATCCTCGACCTTCTATTTTACCTCTCCATTCCACCATCAATCCCTTGGTGCCTGCTAAAGCAGCCTCTCCAGACACCCAATGCCTCTCTAGTCATATTTATGATGTAACGGATAGTCGTATCCCACATACTATCTGGATTAGCTCAACACTCCTAAGTCATTCTAATCATAAGTTTCTCCCCTTCTCAAATGCATTGGCTAGAGTTAGGCTACCACATCTAATCCTCAGTTGGTTATCTACACCTCTCTTTCTTCTCTCCTTCGTGATCTCTAAGTCATTCACAAAAATCTTATGGTAAATAAAAATATTCACAGTAGTTATAACCTTACCATCTTTATAAAAAACTCTTTCACACTTTCAAGGGAGCAAAAAGTCAATCTGAGTCTTGGACACCAAAAGTATGAAAGATAACCAAGTGAATTTCCTTCTTTGTAAAGCTCGAATTATCTACCATTAACCCAAAAGCCCGAGAAAAATCCAAAAATGAGGCTCCTCTCTCATTTCTATCCCTAAAAGCAAAGCCTCCATGCACATCGTCATAACCCCTCGATGATGACCTGATATGCCCATTGAAATCCCCTCCTATGAAAAGTTTCTCGTTGTTAGGGACACCACTCACCATCTCATCCAAAACCTCCCAGAAGCTCTGCTTAGCTTCTCTTCCTCACCCGAGCCTATTTGTAGGGCATAAGCACTAACAATGTTCAAATAAGACCCTTCAATGACCAATTTAATCAACATTATTCTATTATTAACCGTCATGACCTGAACCACTTGCTCCCTAAGCTTTTCATCCACTAGGATACTAAATCCATTCATATTCATCTCGCTTCCTAAGTACCACAACTTATACTCGTCCACTACCTGCGCCTTAGTACCTACCCATTTATTTTTTAGAGAGAAGTTATATTAATCTGCCTTGGCCTAAGAATTTTCACTAGCTTTACGGACTTTTCCAATGAAGACCCTATGTTCCAAGAACCTACTCTCAACCTAGAGGTTCCCTCAACCCCCTTACCCTTCCTGTTCCCTTACCCCGCCCAACCCCCGACCTAGATCCAAGCTCCGATCTAAGACATGACCCTAATCTATCAACATCAACCAAAACCACCAAAGAAAACTAAGCTAAAAAGAAAGATGCTAAACACGATAGCTAAACTCTATGAAAACACACTACATGCAACAATGCAATCTAAAAAAATGAAGAATAGGTCATGACTAAAGGCAATGCACCAATTGTAACAAGAACGGAAAGGAAAAATCCAAAAATCAACAAATGTTATATACTAGTTCAATATCAAAATAAAAAAATCAATAGATGTTATATACTAGTTCAATATCCAGCAAGTAGAAACATTGTTATACACCTAATGCGCCCTGTAACAAGAATGAGGCAGAGGCAGACTATTCAAAGGATAGAAAGATGGAATAATTGAGAACTCAATTAAAATAATATAGAAATTAAAAACCAGGAGAAACTTGAAATTAAAGGAATGGAATCACTGGGATTCGAGCGTCTTCTTAGTCAATTCATTATATTCTGAAAAAAATTGGTGTTGAAATTGGTTGTCAAAATATAGGTCACCAAAATAGTCATCTGAGGAACGTCGGAGAGTGGATCTTGTACCTGAAAATAAAGTAGGAAGAAAAAGAAAAAAGAAAACGAACAGATCTGAGAAGATGAAACCCTCACCAAAGATCAGAATAGTGTAGTATGGCAGAGAGCGCGGAGGCGGCAGTGTTGTGTGTCAGTGCAGTGGTTGAGACGACAACATCAAATTCAAGCCCGTGAGAAAGAGGGACTGCAGCAGCAGAAAATGATATGGAGAGAACGAACAAGATTGGAGCCGATGACACCCTAATCCTCGTGAAAATAACATATAAAGTGGAAAATTAAAGATGATAAATCAGTACTGGGTCTCATTTTGTTTCGTTCAAAAAGATTTCTAGAATGATATTTAGAAAAGTAATTCTATAGATCGTGAACTCTAGTTTCCGTAAAATTAAACCATTAATCATTTTGATGTTTCTACTACAAGACATGAATTTTCTACCATAAATGTGCTAAACTATAAAAATGTGAGAAATATCAAAAGGAAAAGAGAAGAAACCAGCTTCCGTTGTGCTCCCTCGTTATGGCTTGTGACACTGCAACTGATGCAAAATAATGAAGAGTATATCTATATTTATAGAGATCCTAAACATGGCTATTAGAGATGTTGGTCGATGTGGGACAATAATTGTCCAATACAAACAAGGTAAAAAATACAGCTACAAAGTTCTCCCAATCACGTGCAAATTGGGGAATCTGACTCTCCATTTCTTTCTTTTTTTCATTTTTTTCAAAATCTTACTTGGTTTGGAGACACATGACTTATGTAAAAATTAATGTCTAAGATTTATTGACTAAAGTAAGATCCTAATCATATTAACTAACTAGTTTTGAACACGTGTGTTGTACGTGTATTCCGTGCTAAATTGTGTAGAGTTGTTTTAACTATATACATTCTCAAAAATACTTTTCTTATGAGTAACTAATAACGTAACTGCAAAACTTAAAAGCTCTATTTGTAGAGTAATTGTGGTGTTTCGTGAGTTATTATCTATCAATTTGAATGTTAAAAGTTATATTTAAACATGCGTATATGAATAAAATAAAATGTAATTGTGAATACATTCAACTTACTCTGATCTTTTTATTATCTATTTCTTTTAACGTAAATTTGGAACTCTTTTTGTGTTAGAGTTTATCCTGAATTTCCTGCTTTATTTGAATTTTACATTAATTGTGTTTTACTTCTAAAAGATTTTCTTAATGGAATAATATGAGAATACCATTTATAAGAGGGATAGAAATGTCGTTCAACTTTTGACGGACATTTTTTACTTCAAGTTTACTATTTTGGGGCTCTCTAATTTTTGATATAACCAGTTTCGAATCACGTGTGTTGCACCGTGCACGTGTATTCCATGTTAATTGATATAATTTTTTACATTAAAAAATATAATTCATCTAATGTTATTATACCAACTTTATCCTTTTTTAAGTATAATTTGTGCAGCATGTTACAAGTTTCAACCAATCAAGCATCGTCACATCACTTCAATATAATTTGATTGGTTCAAAAGGGTTTTTCTTTTTTACTACTCCTTCATACTACGACGATAAATAGAGGTTTCAAAATACAGAAAAGACACCAGAACTCTAACTAGATGCTAGAGAGAACCTACGGATCAAGCGCCACAAAATTTTTTAAGAGATACAAGCACTCAAATACTCAAGTATTTCTCTTCAAGTTCTAGCTATCAAGAAGGAGATTCAAATTAAAATTCAAGACATGAATTCACAAATAAGTCAAGATCAAAACCACCAAATCCAAGATCAAGTTTCAACTCCTTGAATTCAAGTACAACTCAAGATCAAGTCCATCAAGATTCGAGATCAAACAGCCACTTGAGTTTAAGTATAAGTCAAGATCAAGTACTTCATGATCAAGCTCAAAATCCCTTGAATTTATATTCAAAAAGAAGAATCAAAGAATTTATGGAGATTGTAACACTCACTACAGTATTTCGTTTAGTTCCAATTTATAGTATTTTCTTTAGTTTCAATTTATGTGACATACTTTATGTTTTAGTCTGTTTAAAAACAATGTCACCTTTCTATAATTATAAATAATTTAACATTAAAAATCCACTTTTACCCTCAATGAAATGATTTATTTTCATATAAATAGTCAACGGGTGTTGTAGACCAAAAATATCAAAATTATTCCTGTCATTCTAAAAGTTTGTGACAATTTAAATGGTACCACATAAATTGGATGGAGTGAGTATATACTAACAATGTAAAGAGACTAAAATTGGCATAATGCATATAAATGTCCTTTAACTTAGCTTTAGTTGGAATCTACGTCTTTTAACTTTGGGTCTGCATAAATAGATATTCAAACGATCATAAAGTTGAACAAGCAAACACATGTGCTCCATGTGCAAATCTCACGTGATTTGACATGTAAGACACAGGCATCTACATGATTTGTCATGTAGGACACATGTATTTTCTTGTTCAACTTTATGAAGTTCAAGTGTCTACTTTTGCAAACTCAAAATTTAATGACATAAATACTAGCTAAGGCCAAGTTAAAAGACACGTTTATGTATTATGTCGACTAGAATTTATACCTCTTTAATAGATGTGCATGATCCATGGTAAGTTGACAAGAAGTGAAATTAGATTCATCTCAATATAAGGAATTAGAGATGTGTATACTTTCCTCATTTAGATGATCTAACTCTTTAATAGATGTGCATGATCCATGGTAAGTTGACAAGAAGTGAAATTAGATTCATCTCAATATAAGGAATTAGAGATGTTTATACTTTCCTCATTTAGATGATCTAACTGGCCATGGAGTTTGAGATTTTGAGCTAAAATTGTTGCCATCTCCATCATTCATCAAGTAAATCATGGTAAGTTGACAAGAAGTGAAATTAGATTCATCTCAATATAAGGAATTAGAGATGTTTATACTTTCCTCATTTAGATGATCTAACTGGCCATGGAGTTTGAGATTTTGAGCTAAAATTGTTGCCATCTCCATCATTCATCAAGTAAACATCCTTATTATTCAATATCACTAAAACAAAAGATTCCATTAAGGCCAACTATGAATTCTCATTCATCCTCATATCAACTATCTCCACATATGACAATTCAGTTAGACTTGTATGTGTTAAGCATATAGCTAGTGTAGATACCTAATTTTTTCCCTCCCAAAAATCCAACTTATCCATTTTTTGCCTCACCTTATCATACACCCTCACCCATTTAATAATTTATCCCACGAAAATCTAAATAACAAACTCACAACAAAAATAACAATCCCTCTAACTAATTTTGATGTCTCACACCCATACCCCAACCCCTACCATACCCCCTCACCCACTCAAGTTTTCCACACACCCAGTGAACATATATACACAAAACGCACTTACTGATCTTAAACCTTCACTCACAGATATTCATTCACACACACAATTCTCATAATACACACAGCATATACACTCACAAGCATGGGACTCTTCCATTATTTTTCTTTTGATTAAATTCACTGTTACACAACAACACACAATGAATTCTTGTCATTTTTTATCAAATACACTTACTGACACGCACATATACACACACGCAGTAGATAAAACAAGGAAAAAGAAGAAGAATTGAGAGGAAACAAAAGAGAAGCCAGAAACTAAGGAGGGTGATGGAAATCAATAAAAAAACAACTGGTTTGGACTATTTTGGCAAAATTCTAACCGAAATCGGCTCTAGCTCGTCGGATAGACTCACCCCCAACCCCAAAATCCCCAAAACCTCTTCGTCTCTGATATTTTTAGCGAAATCACACTGAAAAATGTTGTTTTCATATAATTCAGACCTGTTTTTCTTTAATTTTTGCCATTGTAGAGCTCACTGAAACTCCGGCAAAGTTTTAGCAGAAAAACCAACTCTATCTTGCCTGACCTCACTATTTCGGTGAACAGTAGCAGTACCGGCGTAGGTATTGGTTTGGGATTTGAGTTCTATTTGTCTCGATCGGTTCATCATGGTTAATTTTGGGTTATAATTTCTCAATACCGAGTTTGATTTTGATCATTTTTGAGGTTCGACTCGAGGTTTTGATGCAGATTCTACCAAGTTTAATTGGAATAATACATCAATTCTAAAAGCTTCTTCTGAGGTCCAATTCTCAACTCTATTTCTTTTTTCTATCAAAGTGATGTAATTAATGATATGATTTGTTGGTGATTTAATTTTTGATTATGTGGTTGAGCAATGCTAATTATTGTGGTTTGATAGATTGATGGAAAGTGATTAATTAGTTGAGAATGACTTGATCTAAATTGGAAATAAATTGAAACAGGAATTGAAAATTGTTAAAAGTGAATATTGGTTTATGTTGGTTCATTGACAATTGCTTGATTCAGAATAAGCGTCGACTTTGTTAAGTTCGATAGAATCATGTTTTAGATCATGAATCGTTAGGCAAATGATAGGGGTTAGGCAAACTTAGGGATTGTGAATTGTGAATGTTTGAATTATTTGTTGAATGGTGTTGGTTTTCTCGCATTGAAAAAATATACTCATTTAGCCGGAGAATGCTCCGAGGCTATTTGTATTTACTCAGTGGAAAATGCCCCGACGGATTATGTCGGCGAAAGATGATCGTGATCAAGACCCGAGGCATCGAGTAGAGCATAGTCTAGGATTGGTTTAGAATAGGATTTACATTGTTCGCATTTTTCTATTTTTGGGACTATATAATTCAAACTGGACATTATCTTGGTTTTGAATTTTGTTTGATTTGTTTGTTTGCTTGTATTTATGTGTTTTATTGGTCTATTCACTTCATAGTGTCATACTAACCGATATACTCCACAAAGCGACCGTGGTTGAACCACGGAACCGAGGGATGCCTAACACCTTCCCCTCAATCAACAGAATTTCTTAACCAGAATCTTTGTTTGCAAACCATTTTTTAAAAGAGTCAAAACAGTTTTGAAAAGGATTTCCAAAGGTAACTTGGCACACCGAGTTTATGTCAAGTGGCGACTCTGAATTTGAATGTAAAAATAATCTTTTTTCAAAACAAATCATTATTTTGTCACTTTAATAATAAAAACTCTTTCAAACTTTAAATTTAATCTTTTTTGGTTAAAAAATGGGTGTGATGACTCTAGCGACTCTGCTGGGAACTTTTCAGAATTCAAGCTTATTTTTTGAGTTGTATCTGCTTAGTTTGACACTATGGGTGTATAGACGTTGTTACAGTTATCATTTATATTGTTTTATCATTGTTGCGTACTTATGTGCTACGTGTTTATAGTTTTTCCTTATGTGTTACAGCTTTATACCTGTCATCATTTGCATAACCCGAGTCATTTCTTTCGCAATAAGTCCCATAGTACATGTTGTGTACACGACCTCTAGTTGAGTAACCCTTATTTTAAGAGGGGGAATCGTCAGCTGGTATGGAGTAGGTGGAAAGCAATCGCAGCCACTATCAACCATACACTCTCCCGAACAGCTTTGTTAGTTGAATCCCAGTGTAGGTCTGCCTTTAGGTCATGCTTATTTGCATCATATTGAGACCTAGTGGGACTCACTTAGTCCTTTGTAGAAGACTGTAATGCTCTAAGTCTATACCCCAGATGCTACACGGTGCTCATAATCCCGAAGGACCACAAGCTAATCCATGACTAGTACCTGTTGCAATAACTGAATAATAATACTACTGCAAATATATGGAAATAGGAGAAAACTTTCCATAAGGTTCAATACTATAAATATTACTGAATATGGTATCACAATACCAAAACTGAACATCAATACTGAAAAACTGAACAACTGTTTGAAAATACTCTAGTTTGGAAAGCCTCTAAACTATCTGAACAGTTGATGGGACAAGTCCCCAACTAACTTCAACTACTAAAAATAATACTTAAATATTGAAATAAGTCATGTCTCAAACTATAAGGACTCACCACTACTCTGACTGTAGGAAGTCTGATCTGCTAAGGGTACTCTGGAGCCCGTGCGTCTGAACCTATGATATAAGACATCATAGCACAAAAAGCATGTGTCAGTACTTTGAATGTACTGGTATGCTCAGAAAGGTTGACTGAAATGTATGGGTTCATATGCATGAACAATACTAACTGAATAGTATAAGTATGACCGAATAAGAGTACATGCATAAATCCATAGACTGTAACTGGGATCGTGATAATACTGAGTACTAAATCTAAATACTGATAACTAATATCTGAGTTTACGAATATTGTATTACTGATTATCTGAATGACTGTATCTGACAGTTCTGAATTCTGTGGAACTATACTAAGTTTCGTACTGAGCTGAGTGACTATACCTGATAGTCCTGAATCTGTAGAACTGAACTAGGTTCTATTCTGAGACTGAGACTGAAATTGAGATTGTAGGAGGTAATCATCTAACCGACATGCCCCTTCTCTAACTGATTTGGGGTCCAACCTGTAACCCCAGTTGGAAGGGTATCAATACCGTGCCATAGGTAAAGAAAAGTGTTGAGTCACCCTCATCTGGAAGGTACTCTGAATGAGAATGGTGGTACCCTTAACTGAAAGGTAGATCACCTCATTAACCCTCAACTGGCAGGTTGATGTCTCAACCTATGCTGGCTACATAGTTCTGGAATGCAAGGACTGTTTCTAAGGATTTCACCCTCTACTGGAAGGTGAGTCCCCATCCTTGGGTTCACTCAATGCTGAATCTTACTCCTAACTAAATAGACACTGGACTGAAGTTTAAACTTTACTAGGTTGGGCTGAACTATTACTGATCGTACCGTATGACTGAAATGAACTGATTCTACTGAACTGAGATGGACTAATTCTGAGTTCACTGAGTTTTTCCTAAGTTCTGTAACTGACTAAATTCTACTAACCGAGACATGACTGATTCCACTCTGTGACTTACCATGGCTCTAGACAAGCAACTAAGTTATCGGGTATTAAATAACCCCAGAACTCGATAGCATAAACTTAAAAGGCATGGAATAATCTTGAGACGTGTTAATTAACTACATAGTTATCATGCATTCATTTGGGCATTCAAGTAAACACTTGTATGACATGATCTTGTATACATGCTAACATGATATAATTTCACCATTCAACTCACATGGACAATTCATCAAACAATTGTGGGGCATAATATATGCACGTAATACTAAAACAACATGTAGGCATCATGATTCAATTCCAATTACATAATTCCAAGAGTTTCAACATGAATTCACATAATAAAGCACACATATCAATTAATTCTACATGAATCTTGCAATAAATCATGAATACACTTTAACTCAAATCAAGGAAATCATGAAATCACTCTACATGAACTTTAAAAGAGTTTCTTGGACTCCAAGGGTGGAAGGAACCTTGGATGAACTCTTCACATACCTTACTGCTTGGATTCTTGAAGATTGATGGAGTGCCTTTGAGAATTGATCTTGAAATTGATGTTCTAGGGTTTAGTTCTTGAGAGCAATTTGAGAGAAAAGAGTGTAACTTGCTTTGTGGAAGATAAATTTTATGTTTTAGGGGTTGGGCCGAAGTAGGTAAAATATCCCAAATACCCCTATGGACACTATTTTCAATTACTAAAAATTGAATTATCGATGCGCAGGCCGACGCACCGCGTCGTTGGCATCAACGCGATGGCCAACGCGCCATTTCGAGTCCGCATTTGATTCACTGGAATTTGACACTGGGAGCTGGGGAAAATATTTATCAATGTGATAGTCGACGCAGCGCGCCAAGATCGCGTTGATTCACTAGTTTGGGACTCCAAAGGTGCTTCAAACGAGGTTTGAAAAATCCAAAACCAGTCCGAAAACACCCATTGACATTCTTGATCATAAATTAACTCAAATGTCAATATTTAATGGATGTAAAGGTCATGAAATAAGATTGCCAACTTTTGAAGGCTAAAATGACACTAAGTCTGAATGCTTAGTTAAAATATTCTAAGTCTGGGACCCCTTGACAAGCCTAAAGGACTGATTTAAGCTAAGAGTTTTGTGGGGTCTTACAGAGACTCACACTTAAATCATTTCTACGTGCTAATTGTTGCATTTTGAGGGTAACAGAGTCATTTGATGGACTGATTTGGAGAAAAATATATGCTAGAATTAAAAAAAAGTGTGTGTACGTAAGGGAAAATTGGAAAAAAAAAAAGTGAGTCAAAAAAAAGAGTTTTGTAGTTTTTAGAATTTTGTATGACTTTTGTTTTTCATAATTCAAAAATTCAAAAAGATTTTTACTTTTTAAACTCATTTGTCAAAAATAAAAACATCAAAAGATTTTCCTTTTGTTTCCTTTAGCAAGCATTCTTAATTCAAAAATTTCATAATTACAAAAAATTCAATAGGGGCTTTTTGTAAAAGAAAATTCAAAAAAATGGTAGAAGTTTTGTATATTTCATATAATGAAAACCACAAAAAGATTTTTCTTTCATAATTGTTGATGTCATTTTTATGTGAAGTGTCAAATTAAAAATCCAAAGAAAGATTTTATTGACGTTTTTCATCATCTATCTTTGGTCGTATCTCTCAAGTCAAGATTCAGTGTGTTATTTAATCCTTAATTGTCCAATATGGATGAACTACACACACCTAATTCTCCTCTCTCAGGAGTGAGATACGTAGGCAAACCTTCATGGGTTCGGTGATCTTATTTCAAAAATCCAAAAAGATTTTCTTCACTCTTCATTTAGAGTAGGTGTTTCATATACATGTATAAAAGAAAACTACAAAAAGATTCTCCTTTAATAGTTTTAAGTTTCATTTTCATATAAAATTCAAACTCAAAAACCCAAAAAGATTTTTCTTTGGTAATCATAAGTTTCATTTTGTACAGGGATTTTAAAGATAAAAAAATTCAAAAATAATTTCATCAATTCTTTTAACAATTTATTATTTTCTTTTCTTATTAAAGTTTCAAGAAAAAAAAGGAGCATTTGATTGGCCATGTTGTGCCAAAACTTAACGAACTAGGCACACCTAATTCTCCTCTCTCGGGAGTGAGATACGTAGGCGCCCTTCTAGGGTTCGATGATCTTTACAAAAAGGAAAAAAGAGGTTTTGAAAAAGTGTTGCACTCTAACACATTTTTTATCTCTTGTTCAGTTAGTTTAAGGTGGTTGGTTTGTGGAATTCTGGCTAGTCCTCCACATCACACCAAATCCAAGGAAGGGTTAGTTGTGTCCAACAAGGACATAGAGATTGACATCATGGATCAGATAAAAAGCCGAGAAAATGAGAGTTTAAAGTAAGAGATTAGGAGACTAAGGCAACAAATGATGGAAATGTATTGAGCTTGGGCTGGTGGGCTACCTCCTCCTCTATTCCTCACTATTGACCCCACAAATACCTTGAGTTTTTCATCGCCATTGCAAAGTTAGTTTTCTAATCTTGTTGATGCACCATAACATGCCTCAGAATTTATTCCAAGCCAAAAGCATCTCAATGCTTACATTACACATTCTCTAGATCTTCAGTATAAATCTACCATATTGACAGAACCACATACTGTCTGTGCTTTTGTTGCTCAACCTTCGACTGAGGCTTCTATGGATATCCACCAAACGGCTGTGCTTCTTGAATCTGCTAATGAATCTATGTTCAATACTCTTGATGATCATTTCTATACTCATGAGCCTACATTTAAGTTGACTAGACCACCAAAATTTCTCATCAAGAAGCCTATCATGCTAGAAGGGCCAGAGAAAATGGTTGGGAAAATAAAGAGCGTAGAAAATAGTATGAAAAGTTTTCTGGGACTTGCGGGTTATGAAGATATTTCATATAAGAACTGGGGCATGTGTTTGAGTGTTAACCTTCCTCCAAGCTTTGAGACATCAGAATTTGAGGAGCAAGATGGACAAAAGAATTATGTGAGGCATGTGGGACGATATTGAAATCAATTAAAAATTAAAGGAAAAAGAAGGAAAATGCACTTATTATCGTGCCAAGGCCAAAGTAGAGCTTGAGAGGTCCAACTCACCAATACTGTTAGCCTCAATTCTGAGCTTACGTATTAGATCCACATACTTACCTACAACAAAGTTCCTCTCTCCAAAATCCAAGATATTTCATTCCACTTCCTCAGTATCCTTTGAACAATGTACAACGGTATACTCATCCGCCTTTTTATCCACAATGGCGTGCACATATCTTTCAACATCATCCTCGACCCCCACAAATTTACCAAGGAACTTCTAAGTCCAAGTTTCAATTAAGGCCGAAGTTTGCAAAAAGGAGAAAGTCAAAGGATAATTTTACACTAATTGGGGAATCGTATCTTAGTTTATTCCAGAGATTGAGAGAGTTGGGCATGATCACTTCTCTCCTTAGGTGTACTACTGATACAGATTCAAGGAATTTTGATCCTCACGTACGATGTCCATATCATTTTGATGTTCAGGGTCACAGTATTGAAGATTGTGGTGCTTTGAAAAAAGAAATAGAAAGGATGATACAAGAAAAATTAATCGTAGTGCAAAACATTGACACTACAAAGGTCACATAGAATCCTTCATCAACGCACAATAATGCACAATATGTGGGAAGCAATGAGTTAAGCATGGAGATCCAGAATTTATTTGTTGTAGAGAATGTGTCTAACATTAGTGAAAGCTCTAGTCATGATGATATGCAAACTAGTGGCTAAGATGTCAGGCTCAGTAATTGAGAAGTCACCCATCTACCTACTAGGAAGAGGTCTGGTAGTTTGTTTTATTTTTTTCTGTTATTCAAATTATTTCAGGGTTGTAGTTCGGGATCTATTGTATTTTATCTCTTTGTCATTTAAGTTCAAACCTTTCTATGTTTTATTTTAACTAAATGAAGTGTCTCTTTCCCTTTGTGTTTTAAATATGTGTTGTTTGTTTGTTTTCTTTACACAGTAAATTTTATGTTGATTCTAGTTATATGACATACTAGCGGAATTTTCAACCAGATTTTAAAATCCATCTTAAGCATGAACTTTGAATTAGAGGGCTAAAGTTAGAAAAAAACATCTGAGAAAATAGATAGAGTGTTGAGACATTTGATGACAAGTTGAAGCCTTCTTTGAAAATTGAGGTAATTATTTTGAGAATCACAAGAATAACTTGGTCATCAATTGAAAGGCATGTCTGAATTAGGTCAAACAGTGGATGTGTGATCCTATATCAAGAGGGACAGAAAGAAAATCAGCTCTACGAAATCATTAGTCATTCAATGTGAGAAATGTATAACAAAGGTGGAGTTGTATGTTGGACAAAGGGCAAAATAAGTAGTGACACGCAGGCTCAGTTAAAGTTAGTGTTGTAAAAATGTTACACATGATCTTGCATGTTATGTACTAGTATTTTTAAGGATTGATATGATGAAGACATTTCATTCTGCTATCCAAACATCGTGTCATCCTTTGTTTACCCCATTTGAGCTTTAGTTCTATTTTCTTTCATACCCCTCTTTTGGAATCAAGATAGAGTCGGCAAAGTTCAAGAAAAAGTGTCGAGTAAAAAAAATGAAGTCAAAAAAAAAGTTTCAAAAAAATGCATCAAAAAAAAAGAAGTATCAAGAAAAATAGAGTCAGAAAAGTCCCAAAGAGAAAAGAGTCAATAAAAAAAAATATGAGGAAATAAATCAGAATCAAGCAAAAAAATAAGTTGTCGGAACTACGTATGACCTGATTCTCCTCTCTCGGGGGTGAGATACGTAGGCTGCCGTACTCTAGGCTCGGTCCAACCAAATAAACAATTTAGAATTACCCAGTTAAAAGAAATTGGGGAATGAGTTAATCCTCATTATTTGAGTTGATTCTAAAATTTGTACGTCCTACCCACTTCAAGTATCATTTAGGCCTCACACCATTCTTTCTTTCAAACCTTGTCCAAAACCCAAGTTACAACCAAAGAAAGACCTTCAGATCAATCTTTAAGAATATTAAGACTAAGCATGCAATTGATATGATGACACATTTTGGGAACTACTTGTCTTCCTCGGCATAAGAAATCAGGAGAGAAATAAAAATGAGAGAGTTTTATTAGTGAAAACCCTCACAAGCACCTTAAGATGATGGTAAGTTGAGAGAGATAAAAATGAGAGTCTTATCGGTGAAAACCCTCGCAGGCACCGTAAGACGATTGTGAGTTGAGAGAAATGAAAATAAGAGATGTCATTAGTGAAAACCCTCATGGATACCATGGGGAAATGGTGAGCTGAGAGAAAGAAAATAAAAGAGGCTTGTTAGCAAAAATCCTTCAAGGCGTCACTAGCCGAATGAGGTCTCTGAATGCGATTGGCCCAAGGAAGTAACTCAATTTCAGGGCCATTAACTCAGCAGCAATTGATGAAAGATCAGACAACTTAATTCAAAATGCATGTCATAATCATTAAAGTTGACTGTCATTTTTAGATAAATTTTCTTTTCTCTTTTTCAAATGGGGACATTCATTTTCTTTTCTTTATTTTTATTTTATTTTATTTGAGTCAGTTATCCAAATAAAAAATCATTGTCATTTTTTCTCTTGTCTTTGAGTCAAGTCCATGTCAAAATAAGTGAGAAAAGATTTCAAAACTAGCTACCAACTTCTTCAATTACAGAAAGCAAGACAAAGGACCAATACATAAAAGAAACATGATTGAGAGCTGAAATAAGGCATACAGAAATAAGGCATACTAGTCTTTGAAAATACCAAGGTTCAAAGGGTTTATCTAAGAAGCATGGCAAAGTTGAGATACTGTGTTTGTTTTAGAGGCACTCTTAATAATCTGAGTTTGGGTCAATGATGCAGAAAGTTAATGACATATGCTAATGGTTGGAAGCAAGGTTAAATATGATGAGGGCAAGAGTTATTTCCGCGAAAGCTAAAGCCACAAACCATCCACCATTTTTTAAACTCACGAGTTTTCTTTGATGAAGCAGGAAACATGTTACCTTCAAATCAAGGACTTCAAAGCATAAATATTAAGGATTGCAATGCCTTCTACAAATGTAGGAAGCAATTTTGATGCACGGGTTTGATAATTAAACCATGATAAAAATTCATCATCCTATATTCCTCGGAGACATACTTCCTTGTCCAGGTATTTCAGTTTTCAATTACTAGGTGACATACTTCTTAAATTTCCCTTGACTCCTAGAAGATGTACCTTATAGTTGAGTCATTCCCCTTGATTCCTAGAAGATGTACTTTCTAGTCGAGTCATTTCTCTTGATTCCCAGAAGATATACCTCTTAGTCGAGTCATTCCCCTTGATTCCTAAAAGATGTACGTTCCAGATGAGTCATTCCCCTTGATTCCTAAAAGATGTACTTTCTAGTCAAGTCATTCCCTTTGACTCCTAGAAGATGTACCTCCTAGTCAAGTCATTCCCCTTGATTCCTAGAAGATGTACTTTCTAGTTGATTCATTCCCTTTGACTCTCAAAAGATGTACCTTTTAGTCGAGTCATTCCCCTTGATTCCTAGAAGATGTACTTTTTAGTCGAGTCATGCCCTTTGACTCCTAGAATATATTCCTTCTAGTCGAGTCATTCCCCTTGATTCCTAGAAGATTTACTTTCTAGTCGAGTCATTCCCCTTGACTCTCAGAAGATGTACCTCATATTCGAGTCATTCCCCTTGATTCCTAGAAGATCTTCTTTCTAGTCGAGTCATTCCTCTTGATTTCTAGAAGATGCACTTTCTAGTTGAGTCACTCCCTTTGACTCCCAGAAGATGTACCTCCTAGTTGAGTCATTCTCGTTGATTCCTAGAAGATGTACTTTCTAGTCAAGTCATTCCCTTTGACTCCCAAAAGATGTACCTCTTAGTGGAGTCATTCCCCTTGATTCCTAGAAGATGTACTTTCTAGTCAAATCATTCCCCTCGACTCCTAGAAGATGTACTTTTTAGTCGATTCATTTCCCTTGACTCATTGAAAATATACTTTCTAGTCGAGTCATTCCCCTTGACTCCTAGAAAATATACTTTCTAGCTGAGTCATTCCCATTGACTCCAAGAAAATGTACTTTCTAGTCGAGTCATTCCCTTTGACTCCTAGAAAATGCACTTTCTAGTTGAATCATTTCAATTAACCCATAGAAGATGCATTTCCTTATTTAGGTTTTTCAAGTAGTTATGATGTAACTTTCACAAAAGTCCTCTAATGATAAACTGGGGTAAAATTTAATTCCTGTTGTTTGGAACTTCACTTTTCTGAAAAATGGAATCCTTCTTTATTATAATCTTTGTTTGAGATAACACTTGTTCTAGTTTGAAATTAAAAGTCAAGAGTCCGCCTGAAGAACAGGGTGATAAAATTGCAAGTCAGTAACCCGCCAGAAGAACAGGGTGATGAAATTGTAAGTCAGGAGTCCGCCTGAAGAACAGGGTGATGAAATAGCAAGTCAGGAGCCCGCCTGAAGAACAGGGTAATGAAATAGCAAGTCAGGAGCCCGCCTGAAGAACAGGGTGATGAAATTGTAAGTCAGGAGTCCACCTGAAGAACAGAGTAATGAAATCACAAGTCAGGAGACCTCCTAAATAATAGGGTGATGAAATGGCAAGTCAGGAGCCTGCCTGAAGAACAGGGTGATGAAATTACTAGTCAGGAGCCCGCCTGAAGAACAGGGTGATAAAATAGAAAGTTAGAAGCCCTCCTGAAGAACAGGGTAATGAAATAGCAAGTCAAGAGCCCTCCTAAAGAACAGGGTGATGAAATTTTAAGTCAGGAGCCCGCCTGAAGAACAAGGTGATAAAATTACAAGTCAGGAACCCGTCTGAAGAACAGGGTGATAAAATAGCAAGTCAGGAGCCCGCCTGAAGAATAGGGTGATGAAATAGTAAGTTAGGAGCCTGCCTGAAGAACAGGGTGATGAAATAGTAAGTCAGGAGCCCGCCTGAAGAACAGGGTGATGAAATGGCAAGCCAGGAGCCTGCCTAAAGAACAGAGTGATAAAATAGAAAGTCAGGAGCCCTCCTAAAGAACAGGGTGATGAAATGGCAAGTCAAGAGCCCTCCTGAAGAACAGGGTGATGAAATTTCAAGTCAGGAGCCCGCCTGAAGAACAAGGTGATAAAATTGCAAGTCAGGAACCCGTCTGAAGAACAGGGTGATGAAATAGCAAGTCAGGAGCCCACCTGAAGAACAGGGTGATGAAATAGTAAGTCAGGATCCCGCCATGAAGAACAGGGTGATAAAATTGCAAGTCAGAAGCCTGTCGAAAGAATAGGGTGATGAAATAGCAAGTCACGAACTCTCCTGAAGAACAGGGTGATGAAATGGCAAGTTAAGAGCCTACTTGAAGAACAGGGTGATGAAATGACAAGTCAGGAGCCTGCCTGAAGAACATGGTAAAGAAATTAAAAGTCAAGCAACAGGGTTAAGAGATTGAAAGTCAAGAAACAAGGTGAAGCAATTGAAAGTTAATAAAGTGAGAAAATTACAAGTCGGGAGCCCGCCCGAAGAACAGGTTGAAGAAATTGTAAGTCAGGAGCCCGCCTGAAGAATAGGGTGAAAATTTTCAAATTCAGGTTCAAATTCTGAAGTACTACTGACAAAATATGGTCAGTTTTTGAGTTCATATTCAACATCAAATTTCGTATGGAGAAAGAATCTATTCTCAAGTTCAATCCAAAGAAAATCAGATGTTTTGTCAATTTGGAAAGCATCAAAAACTCAAGTCAAGAGTCTAGAGAAGCTGCATAGATAGGACTTTTGTAATTTCTATTATCTCTTAACTTGTAATTTTTATTTTTGATGTAATGACAGGGCCGCGGACCGGAACCTCGACGAGACCTCACTCGATTCTCCAAGTCGGTGCATCCCCTCTCCTTTTTCAATCCTTGAACCACATGTGACTTGATCCCCACACAACTTGGGATGGGTAAGATATCCAAAATCAGGAATTGGTTGTCCTCCTTCCTTCTATTTTATTCTTTTGAATAATGGTCGGGACAAAATTCTGTCTCGTTGTCTACTTCTTTATCTGAAAACACTTCGTGTTTACATCTAAAGAGGGGCATGATGTAGATACCTAATTTTGTCCCGCCCGAAATCTAATTTATCTATTTCTTGTCTCACCTTATCATACACTCTCACTCATTTAATAATTTACCCCACAAAAATCTAAATAAAAAACTCACAACAAAAGTAACAACTCCTCTAACTAATTTTAACACCTCATACCCATACCCTATCCCCACCCATACCCCCACATACCCCCTACCCCACTCACGTTTAAAATACATCCAGTGAATATATATACATATAGCATACCTACTGATCTTGAACCTTTACTCACAGATATTCATTCACACACACAATCCTCACAATACACACAACATATACACTCACAAGCATGGGACCTGTTACACACATACACACAATGGATTCTTGTTATTTTTTATCAAATACACTCTTACACTTACTGACACGCACATACTACAGCACATATACACACACGTAGTAGAGAAAACAAGGAAAAAGGAGAAGAATTGAGAGAAAAAAGGAAGAGAAAATAGAAAATGGGGAGGGTGATGAAAATCAATAAAAAATCGACTGGTTTGGACTTTTCAGGTAAAATTCTTGCCGGAATCAGCTCAAGCTCGTCGGATCGACTCACCCCAGCCCCGAAATCCCCCAAAGCTCTTCGTCTCTAATCTTTTTGGTGAAATCTCACTGAAAAATACTGTTGTCATACAATCCAGACCTGTTTTCTCCAATTTTTGCCACTGCCGAGCTCGTCGGAGCTCCGATGAAGTTTTAACGAAAAACCCAACTCTATCTCGCCCGACCTCACTATTCTGGTGAACAATAGCAGCACCGGCGTAGGTATTGGTTTGGGATTTGGGTTCTGTTTGTCTCAATCGGTTCATCGTGATTGTTTTGGGTTGCAATTTCTCGATATTGAATTGGGTTTTGTTCGTTGTTGAGGTTTAACTTTAGGTTTCGACGCGGATTCTATTAAGTTTAAGTGGAATAATACATCAATTTTGAAAGCTTCTTCCAAGGTCCAATTCTCAACTCTATTTCTTTTTTTTATCAAAGTGATGTGGTTAATGATATGATTTTTGATTGTGTGGTTGAGCAATGCTAATTGTTATGGTTTGATTGATCGATGAAAATTGATTAATTAGTCGAGAACGACTTAAACTCAATTGGAAATAAATTGAAACGAGAATTGAAAATTGTTAAAAGTGAATATTGATTTATGTTGGTTCATTGACGATTGCTTGATTCAGAATAAGCGTCGACTTTGTTAAGTTTGATAATATCATATTTTAGGCCGTGAATCGTTAGGCAAACGATAGGGGTAGGCAAACTTAGGGAGTGTGAAATTGTGAATGTTTGAAGTGTTTGTTGAATGGTATTGATTTTTTTACATTGAAAAAATGTACTCATTTAGCCGGGTAATGCCTCGAGGCCATTTGTATTTACTCACCGGAAAATGCCCCGACGGATTATGTCAGCGGAAGATGATCGTGATCAAGACCCGAGACATCGGGTAGAGCATAGTCTAGGATTGGTTTAGAATAGGATTTACATTTTTCGCATTTTTCTATTTTTGAGACTGTATAATTTGGACTGGACATTATCTTGGTTTTGAATTTTGTTTGATTTGTTTGTTTGCTTGTTTTTATCTGTTTTGTTGGTCTATTTACTTCATAGTGTCATACTAGCCGATATACTCCGCGAAGCGATCCTGGTCGGACCACGAGACCGAGGGATGCTTAACACCTTTCCCTCGGTCAACAGAATTTCTTAACCGAAATCTCTATTTGCAAACTAGTTTTTAAAAGAGTCAAAACAGTTTTGAAAAGGATTTCCAAAGGTGACTTGGCACACCGAATTTATGTCAAGTGGTAACTCTGAATTTGAATGTAAAAATAATCCTTTTTCGAAATAAATCGTTATTATTTCAGACTTTAAATTTAATCTTTTTTGGTTAAAAAAGGGGCGTGATAGCTAGCGTTCCTTCTGAGTCAGGATCAAACTCTTCTTTTGACAATGATTGAGCTCTTCGCATCAAAGCTTTCTGTTTCTCTTCCTTTATGAAGAAAGGAAAGGTTTGTTATCGACGCCTTTGATAACTCCTTCAAAATATCAAAATGGCTAATTTTCGCTACTTCATTTATTTCTTAATTGTTCAAATTCTCATCAATTATGAAATTTTGAGAGATTTCTAACTTATCATTCTGAAGAAATTCCTTGAGCTCCTTGAAGAGCTTTGAATATAGACTATCTAATAGAAAATCAGCAGCATCAGGCCCATTAAATCCATCATAAATCCCAATAAAAACCCACTATGTTCTTTAGAAACCACTATATGTACTTTGTTCTTTAGAAACCTTTAATGGACATTTTGTAATTCAATTTTGTAATTTTGGGGCTCTCCACTTTATAGTATAACTAGCTTTGTATCACCTGCGTTGCAAGTTTATTTCACGTTAATTGATATAACTTTTTTACATTAAAAATATTATTCAACTAATGTTATTGTACTAACTTTACCCCTTTTAAATATAATTTATGTGGCATATGACATACTTCAACCAATCAAATATCATGTCACTTCAATCTGATTGGTTCAAAAGAGTTTCTCTTTATTACTACTCCTCCACCCTACGACTATAAATAGAGGTCTTAAAAGACAGAAAAGGCGTCAGAATTCTAAAAAGACACTAGAAAGAATATGCGGATCAAATGCCACAGATTTCTCTAAGCAATACAAGCATTTAAATACTCAAGTATTTGTCTACAAGTTTCAGATATCAAGACGGAGATTCAAAATTAAGTTTCGAGCCTTAAATTCATAAACAAGCGAAGATCAAGACCACCAATTCAAGATCAAGCTTCAAGCCCACTTAAATTCAAGAACAAGTCAAAGTCAAGTCCATCAAGTTTGTAAATCAAACAGCTAGCCCCTTGAATTCAAGTATAAGTCAAGATTAAGTACTTCAAGATCGAGCTCAAAAACTCTTGAATTTATATTCGAAAAGAATGATCGGAGAAATTATAGAGAGTGTAACACTCACTATAGTATTTTCTTTAGTTCCAACTTATAATATTTCCTTTAGTTACAATTTATATGACATACTTTTTGTTTTAATACAATTAAAAAGAATGTCACCTTTCTATAATTATAAATATTTGATTTTAAAAATAATCTTTTACCCTTAATGATTTATTTTCACACAAATGGTCAATGAAGGTTTTACACCACAAATTTCATAAACCTTCCTATCTTTCTTAACCTTTGTGGCAATTCATGCCACACCAATTGGATGGAGTGAGTATACACTAACAATGTTAAGAGGCCAAAAAATGGCATAATACATATAAATATCCTTTACATCAACCTTAGTACATAAGAAGGAGAAACCGAAAACGGTTGGCGGACAAATGGCGCCAAAACTCATGGGAAAAAATCCATTATTTTAGAAAAAAAAAATATTTTCCACCCATTTTTCATAAAATAAATAAATACTAAATATTTCCACCCATCAAAAACAAACACAATTGATAATTTCTCCATCAGTTTCTTTTGTTTTTCTTTCAGAATTTGACATTTCTGCTATTGCTAGGCCGATACGAGGTACGAGGATGACAAATTAATATTCAATATCGAATTCTTTTTTTTTTCCAATTTTCTTTTTAACTTCATAGTGATAACCAATTCATTATGTTTAATTTTGCCTATCGGAAACTTTACCAAGAAAAAAATTAAATTAGAAAGTTTGATTCTTGACAAAAGAAAAAATGCCAATTTGATTCAGTTTCTACAAGGCCATGTAGCAGTTATTATATGTATTTGCGGTATGACAATTTCATGCACATTATGATTGATTAATGTTTAGTAACTCATATTGAGATATACCAAGATTATGAATATCAAACATGAAAGTTTACTTGTTAGATGCCACGCACGGTTCCAGAGGCGCATTGGTTTCATTTGAACGCATAACTTTTGACGCGCATATATTTAAGTTTAAAAATACACTAACATTGCCACAAATAGTAAGTATGAACCTATAACTTGAAACTATAACGGTTTCGAACCCTAATGGTTGAATCCATTGGACTCGTGGTACCAATAAGGGATAACTAAGTTGGGATTAATTTTAGGATGAGTTTATCTCATGTTTGGTTGGAATAAAATCGCAGGATAAGTTATCTTGGGATTAGTTATCCAGGAATTATAGTGTTATTTTTATATCATAGAGGGTGGGATAACAATTCTGAGGTAATTAATCCCAGGATAGTTAAATCTGGGAGAACTTGTTCTCCAACCATACGAGCCCATAGAGTTTAAATACTGGATCCATCCCTGACGGGTGGCTTTGTTTATGCAAAATATTTTTCCCTATAAGAAATAGAAATAGATCATTCTCTGGATTTCTTTTCCTTTAATAGTTGGTTCGGTGTGAAAAAGTAGGTGACATATGATAATTGTACAAAGCAAATCCAGTAAAATCCCACAGGTGGAGGTCTGGGGAGGATAGAGTGTACTTGTGTTAATCCTTTCTCGTTGAGGTAGAATTGTTGTTTCCGAAAGACCTTTGGCTCAAGTATTGCATATCAAAGCAGTAAGAAGAACAACATACAAAATTAAAGAAGACATAGCAAATAATAGATAAAGCATTACATAACATTCAAATAAACGAATACTAGCAGTAACAAAATATTCCCATGATCCAACAACAACAACATACCCAGTGTATTCCCATCAAGTGGGGTCTGGGGAGGGTAAAGTGTACGCAGTCCATCCCACTACCTCAGATGAAGTAGAGAGGCTGTTTCCGATTGTTACAAAGAATGAAGCACTATTAAAAGTTGATAATAATGTTTAAATCTTGCTTGAAGTGAGATTGAATATGACTTGGATATATGTAAAAAGATTTACTTCTGTCTATATGGTGAAGGAAGTTCTGAAATGCTTTTCCTTGAGCTGAGGATAATCAGAAACAACTTCTCTACCTCCCAAGGTAGAGGTAAAGTCTGTGAACGCACTAGCCTCCTCAGACCCACCTATGGGATTACACTAGTATGTTGTTGCTGTTGTATATGGTGAGGCAAGTTAGTTTCTACATTTTGATAGAAAATACTTTCATTAGAAAAGACGCGTCTCTTAAGCTCTTTGATTAATTTTAACTGAAGTTTTGATGGTCGCACTCATGAATTCTTATATTTCCTTTATTTGGGAATAAAACATGTTCTATTAGCTCTTGTTGATACATCAGCTTTGTCTAATTCGGTATACATCACATGTATCAGGTGTAGGATGTTGGAAAACTCTGAATTAATTAGTTAGTACCTGTTGCTGGTTCACAAAGAGTACATTGTAATACCATGGGAAAGGGTTTGAGAAACCGACGAGAATGTAGTCCTTCAGGATGCATGTTTGGGATACTTCATCATTTAAATCAACAACAACGATGGCATCAAGTCAGGAAACGCCTCCCATACATAAAGCAGGCTGGTGGAAAGCATTTTGCTGGTAAGAAAAACATTAGTTGTTGGTAGAATATTTTCCCCGGCTTGAGCAGTGAAAGCAGACACTAATGCTTGCATTAGGGTAGACAGTCTACATCACACTCTTTGGGGTGGTCCTTTCTGGACCCCTCTATTGTGGGATGCTTTGTGCATGGGGCTGCCCTTTTAGATACAAAAAGGATCATTTTTTCATGCTATATAGCATTTCCAAATATGAAGGGATTTTTTTACAAGATTTAAGGTTTAATGTTGGAGGAGTAACTGTATTCCTCTACTATTTGTTGTTCTCAAACCTATTGATTGTGTAGCATGTCCATATTCTCAACTTATCATTTTAGTAGGTGGTGCCAGGAATTTTTCTAAGTGTATTCAAGGTTTAAATATCTGTCCAAGAATTCAATTTTGACCTATATACTCGGTACAATTTTCTGATGAAGGGTGTAACACCTAACACCCTTCACTCGATGTGATGACGCCACTCCATTTAGTCCTTGGCAGCTATTCAGATTTGACACTTAAAAACAAGTTAGTGAAAACAAGGTGTGATATGCAATTTCCTTTTTTTCAGCGGCAGGAGATCATAGGAGTAATGCAACTGCAACTGATTCGACTAGCTATCCAGAAAAAGTAGATGTCAAATCTGATGATTCCCCTGTAAGTTTCTGCAAAATATCGCACTTGCTGCTTTTTCCGCTTTTGTTTTGTGATTGCTTCTTCTGATACATGTGCAAAGAGACAACGTGTGTTTCGCACATAAGTGTATATGCTCACAGATTTACTATTTTAGATTGTAGAGAAAACAGCAGCCCCACAGCACAAAAGTTCAATTAAGTCTCGTTTAAAAACTTTGGTTACAAAAGAGCTAATATCTAGAAAAAAGGTCCAACATCGCCGAAGTGTGTCCTGTCCTACAACAATGCCACTGGAACAAACTGCTCCTATTCGCTATCTAGGCCCTAGTAATTTAGTTTCTTCTCCAAAAAGTTCTTTAAATGACGAGACTTTGCAGCAGCCTCAGAATGAGTATTCTACCATTGCTAGTTTGTTAGATCCACCCCAGCCGGAGGAAAGAAAGGATGCTGTTACCACCCACACATGTGAGTTGTGTGCAGCTATGCTTGATATGAATCACTTAAAGCAATGTGCTACTACCAAGAACGGGAAGCAACCAGTTACAAACTTCACTCTTCGTCGTACACAATCACTTTATTTTAGAGAGCGGACTAAAAATGTGTCCACTGAAGAGTCTAAGCTATTTTTGGATGCTCTTGATTTACTGAACATGAGAGAGGAGTTATTCCTTAAAATATTACAGGACCCAAATTCTTCATTAGCGAGTCAGTTACATGGGGCACATGCATCCAAAGGCTTAACTAAGTCCGTGTCATTTCCTTCCCGTCTCTCACTTGGGAAAATCGACAGGTTAAGCAATCACAAGAGCTGTCAGGACGAGTCACAAATTAGGGGTGAATTACTGGGGACTGCTGTATTTGAATCTGCAGAAAAGTTGAACAGACATTTAGTAACGAGGAGAAAGGAGGAAGTCGTAAAAGATGTGCTGACAAGATTTGAATCATTTGATAAGGTCCCTCCGAGTTCACCTGGTGCCAAACACAAACACCACAATAGCAAACTTGTCCTTGCACGTTTCAAGAACTTGAAGGAGAAAATAACACATGCGCTTAAGGAGAGCCGTAAGGAGAAGCATCGAATTGTCATGGACGGTGTCCTTCATAAGGTTCCACATGGCCATAGGTCATCCAATGATGTTAAACAGGGAACCTATCTAGCTGAGAAGCCAACTGCAGATGGACATGACGGATACCATTCTACATTTAGCAAGAGCCAGAAGAAATCTTTTTCAAGAACATCATCGCTCAATGACTCACTAGACAGTTACAATAGATTGCTTGAATCCTGCTTCAGTACGGACGAAAAGCAGCTGAGCTCTGAAAGGTCGAGTTTGAGAGCATCTAGATCACCTTCACCAGCTAGAAGTAGGACCATAGTCCTAGAGAGGATTCTTTCTTTGCCTGATCTTAGGCATTACCCTTCTTTCCGGTTTGAGGACACTCCCGAAGCCAGTTATTCAGAAACACTTGATACAGCTGCATCGGCCGCATCCAGAAGCAATGAACAGAATTCCCTGCATATTCCATTAGGTTCAGAAAGGAAAATTCAACAAGATTCCAGTTCAGACGCCAAGATTCCAGAAGATTTTCTTGATGTCAGCGAGAATTCAGATGACATTGGTGACTTAAAGACAGAGGAGAACTCTCTTCTGGTTGAATACAATACAGAGGGAAAATCATCTTCTAATTCCACTTCCGATAAACCGATTCCTACTACTATGCCTGATATGATTATTGAAGAAGCTACTACCGTCCCAGCAGATCTCTCCGCAACTGAAGGTATTTTGAGGCAATTTTACAGTCTTTATCCCGTTCTCCATATGCCTTTCTAGACTGAAGATATGCACCACGAAAGTGATACCACAAGAACCTTTTTTAATACCTGTTTTATTTTATGTCCTTTCAAAAAACTTGATACGGTTATCATTTGGTGTTGAAAGATACACATATTACATAAACAGACACTCAAACTAGGTCTCTTCTGGCAAGTAAGCACTCCATGATAGTGCACATCTAGACTGGCAACTAAACACTCCAACTCGTTCGCATTGTGTCTCATGGACGCCTGACATTGATGTGACACACAAACTTTGGAGGTGTCCAAATGATCATTTTGTAAGTTGGAGTGTTCAATTGACACGGAGGAGACGAGTTGAGGAGATTAGATGTGGCATCTTTGAGTGTCTGTTTATGTATTATTCCTAAAAGATACATTTCCTTACTGTGTGTAAGATACCTTTTATCCACATGAAAGCTGAACAAACATATTATACATGTTTCTTCTGTATCATCTATGCATGTATATATTTATAGGTTTCTGTATTGGAAACATCTAAGAATCATGATTGGTTACTTAGAAAGTGATGTGAACCTGCTATGTTGCAACTGTATTTTGTGTGGGAAATTCAGATAGAAATGAAGATTCCAATTGAGTATCAAAACGTGCGTTATCTTCACCATGGTTTTGTGGTGGGGGTGCGGTGGAGTAGAAGGGCTGAAAACTCAGGCAATTAAGTGATTCGAGTTTGTGTTGTACTGAGAAAAATGTTTAGTTTTTTCGTGTACCCTTACATAAACTCGCATGGAGATATAGGCGATCTTATTCCTTGCAAGCATATTAGAACATAAGCATTCATCAGCTAACTAACCCAATGAATCTGACATGGATTCCTCAGGCATAGCAGAAAATGCATTCGGCACTAATGAAGAAGGAATATCAACCGATGAACAGAAGAGAAATCTATTGCTTATTCAAGTGGATGAAAGAAATAAAGCTGAATTCAACTATGTAAAAGATGTGTTGGATCTATCAGGCTTTAGCGGAAATGAATTTATGAACCTTTCGGCATTTGATGATGTGGGAGGATGTTTTCTTTCTCAACCCGACTGTTCAGGATATGATGAAGAAAATGGAATCTGCGATCAACTTCTTCTGTTTGATTTAATCAACGAGGTCGTATTACAGCTTTACGACAGATCATCTTTATACTGGCCAAAGGCGTTAACTCCTCGTTCTTATATCCATCCAATGCTGCATGTTGGATACCATCTGCTTGAGGAGGTATGGAGAGAGATAAGCTGGTGGCTCAGTTTCAACCTGGAGATCAATGATCAATCACTACTTGATGATGTTGCGAGTCGTGATCTAGCAAGAGGTGGCCATTGGATGAACCTGCAGTTTGATGCAGAGTGTGTTGGATTGGAGCTCGAGGATCTCATATTCGATGATCTTTTAGATGAGCTAATGTTCATTGACATTTATTAAGGCCAGGTAGGTGCATGACTTATCTTCTACATAGGAATTGTTTAGCCGTTCTCTCCGTTGATCGCGTGGAGACTACAGGAAAAAACTACTGATAGATTAAATATTTGTTAACGAATTGTACGAGACTGTACAGATACCGCAGATTCGGTTATTAAGCTTGATGCATATATATAAGAATATGCATTGAGTTTCTGTAGTATAATCAAGAATTGTAACTAGGATATGCTTCCTCTAGCAAACTCAGCAACTTTGCTTTGTTGCACTGGAAGTACCAATAGATGTAACTAAGCCTGAACTTTCAGACAGTCAATACCTTGTTCAAGTGAAGACCTGCATGTGTTTATTTTGTACTTATATATTTTAATTGTTTGTGTGAGGATTTCCAACTGAATTTTCATGTTTTAGGTGAAAATTTAAGTAGTTGTAATGTGTGATATTTCAAACGTTTTGTGTGACGATTTCCACCGATACTTGTGTTGGTGGGAGGTAGCAGATATATAGTAAAACTAGTCGAACTGCTTACAAACTTAATCAAAGTATCAATGTTAAAAAAAAATATTACAAAGATGACTATGAATTAGACAAACGCAATCAAAAGACATAAAATACACCTTTGTAATCTGACACTTCCCTAAACCCCACGCATAAGGAGAGCTTTAATGCATCTGGCTACCCATTATCCAAAGACATCCAATGGATCTTTTCTAATTCTTTTTTTTTTTTTTTTGATACAAGATGTGCATCGTTCAAAACAATATGATGATAATATTTACACATCAAGACCAACAAGCCCGTCTAGCTCAGTTGGTAGAGCGCAAGGCTCTTAACCTTGTGGTCGTGGGTTCGAGCCCCACGGTGGGCGCAATTTTTTTGCTTATATTTTGTGAAGTCAGATCAAACTAAAGCAGATCAATTCAATTCAACTATGATACGCTTCTATTGCTTATATTTTGTGAAGTCAGCTCAAACTAAAGCAGATCAATTCAATTCAACTATGATACGCTTCTTAGTAGAAATTTCACGCCTTAATAATTTTTTTCTTGAAAAATTTTAATGAGGCAATTAAAATTCCAAAACGGGCAAGAAATGAACTATTTGACGTCATTTTATAAAATCAATGGATTATACTCCCTTCGTTTCAAATTACTTGACCCTTTATACTTGGCACACCCCTTAAAATGCCAATGATTGAAGATGCACTTATTTTTTTATCATTATACTTTAATAACTAAGCAATAATTATGGAGTAGAAATCAAAAATTAATTTATTTGATTCATTAAACAAAAATGGCTTTGAGTAGTACTGAAAAAGAGGGGTCATTTACCTTTAATGACTTTGAAATTTAACAATTCTGTTTTAAAAAAAAATTAAGAAGTGTGATATTTAATAGGAGTAAAATTGAGAAAAGGTTAGTAGGACAAGTATTTTAGAACAAGCATGTCACGGCCCAAATTCGGGATCGTGATGGCACCTATTCCCACTCTCCGTAATAGGTAAGCCAAATACTCAATTCCAAGAATCACATCCAAACTCACATAATCGAAAGACAATATCAACATAACCAATCCCGAATAATCTCATAAGTAGATTAATAGACTAGAAAAAAATAAATCATAGATAATTCCAGGTCTGAAAGTCACTAATACAAGCCACTAACTACAGAATCAAAAGAAAGTTTGAGTATTTCAAAATGCGGAAAATGCATAAGAACAAGGCTGAAGGAGATTTCAGTAGTCTCTAAAGCCAGTAGCAGCTACCTCGAATCTCCAATGATGCTAGCAAAGAAGAAATCATGAGAGTCAATATCCAAAGGTCGTCGGATCGGTGCCTGCACGTAGGGTGCAGAAAAAGCAAGGGTGAGTATGGAATCACGTGTACTCAGCAAGCATCGTCGACCGACCCTAATTCAAAGTGGTGACGAGTGACACCACATAAATCATCTAAACACAAACACACAACCTGTGCTCAGGAAGACCACCTTAATCTAGCTGAATAATCAAGTTTAACAGTCATAAAGATATCATACCACAATTCAAGAATTTCACAATCCAGGAAAATAAATAACACATACACAATAAGTACAAGGTCAACAAATATACTTTAACCAATCTAAACCAAATGAATCAATGCAATGCAAATACATATACTGTGCAGGCGTGCACTCCGACCCAATATGTGTATTGTGCAAGCGTGCACTCCACTCCCAATAAATATATTGTGCAGGCGTGCACTCCGGTCCCAATATATATATTGTGCAGGCGGGAACTCCGATCCTAATAAATGTAATGTGCAGGTGTGCACTCCGATCCCAATAAATATATATAATACTGTGCAGGCGTGCACTCCGATCCCAATAAATATATATAATACTGTGCAGGTGTGCACTTCGATCCCAATAAATATATATAATACTGTGCAGGTGTGCACTTCGATCCCAATAAATATATATAATACTGTGCAGGCGTGCACTCCGATCCCAATAAATATATATAATACTGTGCAGGCGTACACTCTGATCCCATATGAAACGCAATGCATGATGCGTAGGCGTGCAACTCCGACCCCAAAGCATCAATAAAGTCAAGCAAAGCACTTCGTGTCTTAAACCAAATCAGACATCAATTTCAAAGTCACTCAACGTATCAAGTGCAAGCATCATCATTAACTGACTTTTTCGATAATTTATGTACCATAACCTATCAATCGATCAGGCTAGCAAATAGAAAAAAACAGTTCAAACATACAATTAACTTATTTTATTCCCTCAAACTAGGGGTGTCAAGTGAGCCGGGCCGGGTCAATCCAGAACCAGCCCGTGAAGGTTAGTCGGGTTGTGGGCCGATCCAGATTTGGGCCTGGTTAAACGGGTCGGTCCGATTCCAAGCCCAACAATAATTTTTTTAAAAACAACCCTGAACCGGCCCACTTAACCCAACCCGGTCCAACCCACCTAAATTCGGTCAAAACAGATTAAAAATCCGATCAAAACCGATCAAAAACCGAAAAAAAAAATCCAATATACACTATATATACCCATGTATATACATTTTAAATACGTTAAACAATATATATACACTATATATATAATATTTACTACATTAGAATTTAAAAAATATATACACATATACACAATTACACATGTAATCGTGTATACGACTATACATTAGTTAAATATTTATATTACTCTAAATAAAACATATACTAGAAGATATATACTACAATATAATGATATATATACTAATTTATAAAACATATACACATTTCTATGTTAAATATATACGTCTATGGAAGATATATACACATATATACGTACCATTCAATATATATGTATTACTTTAAATAAAATATACTATAATATATAAATACTACAATAAATACAAACACTATATATATAGTTATACACTAATTTATAAAACATATACACATGTATACGTTAAATATATACGTCTATAGAAGATATATAAACATATATACGTACAATTCAATATATACGTACTACTTTAAAAATAAATATACTACAATATATACACACACTATATATATAGTTATATACTAATTTATAAAATATAAACACATATATACGTTAAATGTATACGTCTAAAGAAAATATATATACACATATATACATACCATTCAATATATACGTACTACTTTAAATAAAATATACTACAATATATATATACTACAATACATACACACACAATATATTTACTTATACACTAATTTATAAAACATATACACTTGTATAAATTAAATATATACGTCTATAAAAGATATATACACATAAATACGTACCATTCAATATATACATACTACTTTAAATAAAATATGCTACAATATATATATATATACTAAAATATATACACACACTATATATTTAGTCAAACACTAATTTATAAAACATATACACATGTATACTTTAAATATATACGTCTATAAAATATATATACACATATATACGTACCATTCAATAAATATGTACTACTTTTAAAAAAATATAATACAATATATATATTATACAATATATACACACACAATATATTTAGTTATACACTAATTTATAAAACATATACACATGTATACGTTAAATATATACGCCTATAGAAGATATATATACATATATACGTACCATTCAATATATATGTACTACTTTAAATAAAATATACTACAATATATATATACTACAATATATACACACACTATATATTTAGTTATACATTAATTTATAAAACATATACACGTGTATACGTTAAATGTATACGTCTATAGAAGATATATACACATATATACGTACCATTCAATATATACGTACTACTTTAAATAAAATATACTACAATATATATATACTAAAATATATACACACACACTATATTTATTTATACACTAATTTATAAAACATATACACATGTATAAGTTAAATATATACGTCTATAGAAAATATATAGACATATATACGTACCATTCAATATATACGTATTACTTTAAATAAAATATAATACAATATATATATACAAAAATATATACACACACTGTATATTTAGTTATACACTAATTTATAAAACATATACACGTGTATACGTTAAATATATACGTCTATAGAAAATATATACACATATATACGTACCATTCGATATATACGTACTACTTTAAATAAAATATACTACAATGTATACACACATTATTTATATAGTTATATAATAATTTATAAAACATATACACATGTATACATTAAATATATACGTCTATAGAAGATATATACACATATATACGTACCATTCAATATATACGTACTACTTTAAAGAAAATATACTACAATATATATAGAACAATATATACACACACACTATATATATAGTTATATACTAATTTATAAAACATATACACATGTATACGTTAAATATGTACGTCTATAGAAGATATATACACATATATACGTACCATTCAATATATATGTACTACTTTAAATAAAATATACTACAATATATATGTACTACAATATATACACACACTATATATTTAGTTATACTTTAATTTATAAAACATATACACATGTATACGTTAAATATATACGTTTAAAAAAGATATATACACATATATACGTACCATTCAATATATACGTACCACTTTAAATAAAAAATACTACAATATATATATACTAAAATATATACACACACTATATGTTTAGTCAAACACTAATTTATAAAACATATACACATATATACGTTAAATATATACGTCTATAGAAGATATATACACATATATATGTATCATTCAATATATACGTACTACTTTAAATAAAATATACTACAATATATATACTACAGTATATACACACACTATATATATAGTTATCCACTAATTTATTAAGCATATACACATTATTCGTTAAATATATACGTTTAGAAAAGATATATACACATATATACATACCATTCAATATACAAGTACTACTTTAAACAAAATATACTACAATATATATTACAATATATTGACACACTATATATATAGTTATATACGAATTTATAAAACATATACACATGTATACGTCTATAGAAGATATATACACATATAAACGTACCATTCAATATATATGTACTACATTAAATAAAATATACTACAATATATATATACTACAATATATACACACACTATATATTTAGTTATACACTAATTTATAAAATATATACACATGTATAGGTTAAATATATACGTTTATAGAAGATATATACACATATATACGTACCATTCAATATATATGTACTACTTTAAATAAAATATACTACAATATATATTTACTAAAATATATACTCACACTATATATTTAGTTATACACTAATTTATAAAGCACATACACATGTATACGTTAAATATATACGTCTATAGAAGATATATACACATATATACGTACCATTAAATATATATGTACTAATTTAAATAAAATATACTACAATATATATATATATATATACTATAATATACACACACACTATATATTTAGTTATACACTAATTTATAAAATATATACACATGTATACGTTAAATATATACGTCTATAGAAGATATAGACACATATATACGTATCATTCAATATATATGTACTACTTTAAATAAAATATACTATAATATATATATACTACAATATATACACACACTATATATTTAGTTATACACTAATTTATAAAACATATACACATGTATATGTTAAATATATACGTCTATAGAAGATATATACACATATATACGTACCATTCAATATACACGTACTTTAAATAAAGTATACTACAATATATATATACTAAAATATATAAACACACTATATATTTAGTTATACACTAATTTATAAAACATATACACATGTATACGTTAAATATATACGTCTGTAGAAGATATATACACATATATACGTAACATTCAATATATACGTACTACTTTAAATAAAATATACTACAATATATATATAGTACAATATATACACACACTATATATATAGTTATACATTAATTTTTAAAACATATACACATACATTCGTTAAATATATCGTCTATAGAAGACATATACACATATATACGTAGCATTCAATATATATGTACTAATTTAAATAAAATATACTACAATATATATATATACAATAATATATACACACACTATATATTTAGTTATACACTAATTTATAAAAATATACACATGTATACGTTAAATATATACGTCTATAGAAGATATATACACATATATACGTATCATTCAATATATATGTACTAGTTTGAATAAAATATACTACAATATATATATATATATATATATATATATATATACTGCAATATATAAACACACACACTATATATTTAGTTATACACTACTTTATAAAACATATACACATTTATACGTTAAATATATACGTTAAATATATACTTCTATAGAAGATATATACACATATATACGTACTATTCAATATATATGTACTACCTTAAATAAAATATACTACAATATATATATATACTACTATATATACACACACTATGTATTAGTTATACACTAATTTATAAAATATATACACATGTATACGTTAAATATATACGTTTATAGAAGATATATACACATATATACGTACCATTTAATATATATGTAGTACTTTAAATAAAATATACTATAATATATATATATATATATATATATATTAAAATATATTCACACACTATATATTTAGTTATACAATAATTTTTACAACATATAAACATATATACGTTAAATATATACTTCTATAGTAGATATATACACATATATACGTACCATTCAATATATATGTACTACTTTAAATAAAATATACTACAATATATATATACTAAAATATACACACACACTATATATTTAGTTATACACTAATTTATAAAATATATACACATTTATACGTTAAATATATACGTCTATTGAAGATATATACACATATATACGTACTATTCAATATATGTGTACTACCTTAAATAAAATATACTACAATATATATATACTACTATATATGCACACACTATATATTAGTTATACACTAATTTATAAAATATATACACATCTATACGTTAAATAGATACGTCTATAGAAGATATATACACATATATACGTACCATTTAATATATACGTATTACTTTAAATAAAATATACTACAATATATATATGTATATATTAAAATATATACATACACTATATATTTAGTTATACACTAATTTTTAAAACATATACACATATATACGTTAAATATATACTTCTATAGAAGATATATATACACATATATATGTATCATTCAATATATATGTACTACTTTAAATAAAATATACTACAATACATACACAAACATATATATAGTTATATACTAATTTATAAAACATATACACATGTATATGTTAAATATAAACTACTTTAGAAAATATACACACATATATATGTGTCATTCAATATATACGTACTACTTTAAGTAAAATATACTACAATATATATATACTACAATATATACATACACTAAATATATAGTTATATATTAATTTATTAAACATATACACATGTATACGTTAAATATATACAACTTTAGAAAATATATACATATATATACGTAACATTCAATATATGTACTACTTTAAATAAAACATATACTACAATATATACACACTATATATATATATAGTTATATACTAATTTATAAAGCATATACACATGTATACATTAAATATATACTATCTTAGAAAATATATACACTTATATACGTATCATTCAATATATATGTACTTCTTTAAGTAAAACATATACTTCAATATATGTCTTTAATATATTAAATGTGTGAAAACTTTAGAAAAGTGATTTGAACTTTTGGCCCTTTATTAAAAAAAAATTCTTTAGACAAAATTATATTTTCATTTTTTTAATTTATTATTTAATTATTTTTTATTATATTAACTAGACATCCTAAAATATATGATAGGAGAATTAATTAATATTTCCCTTTCTACTAGACGTCTAAAATATATGAGACTCTAAAATTTAAAGTAGGAGAATTAATTAATATTTTCCTTTCTACTAGTCATAGAAAATACTCATAAAATATGACTCTGTTAAGGAAATACTTCTATAAATATCGAGATATACATTAAACTAGAGAACAAACCAATTTGCCTATTGAAAGAATATGATTGTTGCTCATCTAACTTGATTCGATTGCATGTCTAGATTGGTGGATATTTGATTTTCTAACCCTTAACTTCTTAACTGCTTTTGTCAGTATAATAGAATTCAACATGCGTGTATATATATATCTTCTTTGTTTTCATTCAAAATCATTCTTTAGGGTCAAATTTTTTCACTCAGACAAGAATTAGTTGGATCAAAATCGAAGCTTTGTGATATTATTATATTACTTTTTTAATAGTTTACAGGTTGTAGATAAATATCGGTTGGCTTTGAAGAATTTCTTGTGTAAAGGTTAGATTTAATTGTATTATTTTGATATCTTTATTATCTTATTGTTTTATTTTAATTTACAGATGCTAGATGAATGTGGGTCGGCTTTGAAAATTTTTTTTAGGTAAAGGTTTGGATTAATTGTATTATCGTAATCTCTCTATTAGTTTGTCATTTTGTGGTAGTTTATAGTTCGTAGATGAATCTCGATCGGCTTCGAGAAATTTTTGTGTGTAAAATTTAAGTTTAATTGTATTGTTTTTATATCACTTTTATCGTATTATTTTGTTGCAGTTTACAGGTGATAGATAAATGTTGATCGGCGTTGAAGAATTTTTTTATGTAAAGGTTAGTTTTAGTTGTATTATTTTGATATCTCTATTATCGTATCATTTTGTTATTGTTTACAGGTGGTAGATGAGTGTCAGACGACTTTAAAAAAAAAATTATGTGTAAAAATTAGATTTAATTGTATTATTTTGATGTCTCTATCATTGTATTATTTTGTTGCAGTTTACAGATGGTAGATGAATATCGATCGAATTTTAAAAATATTTTTGGTAAAGGTTAGGTTTAATAAATAAATGTTTTATCTTTACATACTCAAAAGATATTAAATTTAATTATTATATTCATCTTTATTATTTAAACAAATATCCTATTTAATGTAATGTCTAAACTCATCAAAGTGAGGTTAAAAGTGCGAAGACCCTTAGAAAAGTGATTTGAACTTTTTATCCTTCCTTAAAAACCCTCCTTTAGACAAAACTGTCTTTTCACTATTTTCTTTAATTTATTATTTAATTATTTTTATTATATTAAATAGACTCCTAAAATATATGGGATTCCTAAAATACATCCAAAAATATATGGAAGAAGAATCAATTAATATTTTATTTTGTACTAATCAATTAGAAAAATATTCCCAAAATAGGATTGAAAAAATACTCCTAAAATAAGACTCTATTAAAGAAATACTTCAATAAATATTGAGATGCACGTTAAACTACCGAAGAAATCGGTTTACTCATTGAAAAAATATGATGCTTATCTAACTTGATTCGGAACAACATACCTTGTATTTATATCTCTGTTTTGAGAATTTTTTTGTGTAAAGGTTAAGTTTAGTTGTATTATTTTGATATTTCTATTATTGTATTATTTTGTTATAGTTCACAGGTGGTAGATGAGTGTCAGACGGTTTTGAGGAATTTTTTGTGTAAAGATTAGATTTAATTATATAATTTTGATGTCTCTATTATTGTATTGTTTTGTTGCAGTTTACACTTGGTAGATGAATGTCGATCGAATTTGACAAATTTTTGGGGTAAAGGTTAGGTTTAATTAAATAAAACTCAAAAAGATGTTGAATTTAATTATTGTATTCATCTTTATTATTTAAACAAATATCCTATTTAGTGCAACGTTTGAACTCAATAAAGTGAGGTACACACGCGAGGCGCGTACAGCTAAACTAGTACTACAATATATACACACTATATATATATAGTTATATACTAATTTATAAAACATATACATATATGTTAAATATATACGTCTATAGAAGATATATACACATATATACGTACCATTCAATATATATGTACTACTTTAAATAAAACATATACTACAATATATACACATACTATATATATAGTTATATACTAATTTATAAAACATATACACATGTATACATTAAATATATACTACTTTAGAAAATATATACACATATATACGTACCATTCAATATATGTACTTCTTTAAATAAAACATATACTACAATATACACACACACTAACTATATAGTTATATACTAATTTATAAAATATATACACATATATACATTAAATATATACTACTTTAGAAAATATACACACATATATACGTATCATTCAATATATACGTACTACTTTAAATAAAATATACTACAATATATACACACTATATATATAGTTATATACTAATTTATCAAACATATACGCATGTATACGTTAAATATATACGTCTATAAAAGATATATACACATATATATGTACCATTCAATAGATATATATATACTACTTTAAATAAAACATATACTACAATATATATATACTATAATATATACACACACTATATATATAGTTATATACTAATTTATAAAACATATACGCATGTATACGTCAAATATATACGTCTATAGAAGATATATATACATATATATACGTATCATTCAATATATGTAATACTTTAAATAAAACATAGACTACAATATATATACTATAATATATACACACACTATATATATAGTTATATACTAATTTATAAAATATATACACATATATACGTTAAATATATACTACTTTAGAAAATATATACACATATATACATACCATTTAATATATGTACTACTTTAAATAAAATATATATTACAATATATATATATATATATACTATAATATATACACACACTATATATATAGTTATATACTAATTTATATAATATATAAATTAAAAAATCCATTTTAAAAAAAAAAAAAAAAAAACTTAACCGGGTCGGGCCGATTAACCGGCGGGGTTGGACCGGTTTTGGTCCAAGCCGGGTTAACCGGGCCCAAATAAAAAATTAACCCAGCTCGGGACCCGGTACCCTACAGCCCGTGGGCTGACTGGGTCGGGTCAAACCGGGTCAGGTTTGCTTAGTGGGCCGGGTCAGGCATACCTCAAACAACATCGGCACCCACATATAGCTCGTCACAATCATCTATACGGGATCCCCATTTTCCATTACAAATAACTAGCAAATATTCAAATAAACACTTTGAAAAAGAGTCTAAGAAAAGTCTCAACTTGCCTCAAACCAAAGCCAAGCTTCAATTAACAAACTTGCCCTTCGAATGGCTAGAATTTGTTCAAATACAAAATATCCATAAGAGTACAAACTCGCGCATTGAATTTCAGCTAAATCGGATCATCATTCAATCTTTAAGTGAAAGCTAGATTAAAACCTAAATTAATCACAACCAAGACTGACCGGAATTTGATGAGATCTAAAGCTAAGGAAGCAATGAAAACCAACAACTGCAATACTATTGTTACATATACAGGAAGCCATTTATACTATCTATTCAAAACTGTATGAGAATTTACGAGAATCCATGTCCAAAAATAGTGGCGTACCAAATAACAATTTCACAGAAACTATGTGAAACATTAGCCTAACATCCATTCTGTAATTGTTTAAAAGATGCTCCATTGTTAGCTAATCATTATTGTTAAAATATAAACCTAATTCCTAATCCCACCATATTGTACTCATTCCACAATCTGCGGATACCTCACGTAATTCAACCTCACCGCCTCACCTTCTCATAGCTTTAACAGTAGGAAAAGTAATCTATTCATTCACCCGTAGCATTGTTAGGTCATACAAAACCCCATTATTTAATCTACTTAACACTACTGCACCAGAAATAATTAACACCCTTGCAAGTCAGCTATATAAAGGACGGACTATTCTTATATAAGCCCATAGTTGGTTCATAATTCACGTCTAATAATTGTATATGGAGCGGTTACCAACCAAGACCATGATATCCTACTCTTAGAAATCAACACGAAAACAAAAGGTTTAATCTTGTGAAGCTGTTACCTGAAGCAAGCAGTAGGTTGACGTGAATGAACGGACCACTTCAAAACCCTATTTTTTTCTTTTCTTCTCAAACTACTGTGTGTTTTACCCTATATATATATAACATCTGTGGGGGCAGTAAGAGAGTGGTGGGTGTGGCCCACTCCCAATTTTAATAAAATTATATTCTTATTAACCATTAAAATAAATTAATTATCTACATTAGCTGCCGCCGAATAAAAAAAAAATCCCATATAAAATTTTGCACGAGGAGTCTTTCGAAAAATAAAGTTCTAGTTTTTAAAACGACCGAACGGGTCGTTACAAAGCAAATATAAAAAGCAGGTCAAGTAATTTGAAACAGAAGAAGTACTCCCTCTGTTTCGTTTTAGTTGACCCTCTTTTTAAAAATATTTATTTCAATTTAGTTGTCCCTTTTGATGAAATCAAGAGTATTTTATTATGTTCTACCAATACTACCCTCAACATTAAATGACTAAACAAAGTATATTTACTCAAATTTATATTTTCAAAGCACAACTAATAAGGCTAATTTGGTAAAATAAACCCCTAATAAATGCTTTTTTAAGGAGAGTGTCAAATAAAAAAGGATCAAATGTTTTAAAACGGAGGGAGTATCATTTAACACTCAATGCATTTTTCAAGGCATAAATTTTATTACTTCCTCCATTACAAGTCATACCCCTTAAGAAAAACTTTTTAAGACATAAATTGTAAGTTACTTTCCACTATTACTTTTTTAATTGTTCTTATATTTCTCTTTAAAAAATGTGAAGTACTTAAGAACTTCATTAAATAAAAGGGTAAAATTGAAAAAAATAAAAAAAAACATCTCTTGAAGAATGATGAACAATTTATTTATTTTGAACATTACAAAATAGCTCAATAATTTATTTATTTTTAAATGGAGGAAGTATATTCAAAGGGTGATTTGGTAAACTATCTCTATCATTTACATTTTTTAACTTCTATATCAATAAAAAAATTATTTCCTCCGTTTCGTTTTAGTTGGCCCTTTTTCTAAAAAAAAAATTTAATTTAGTTGTCTCTTTTGATGAAATCAAGAGTATTTTCTTGTGTTCTTTCAATACTACCCTCAACATTAAATGACTAAATAAAGTATATTTATTCAAATTTATATTTTTATTTATATTTTTAAAGCATAATTAATAAAGCTAATTTGATAAAATAAAATCATAATAAATATTAATGAGAGTGTCAAGTAAAAAAGGGTCAACTATTTTAAAACGGAGAGAGTAACAATAAAAATGGATGAGAGAGTAATAAATTGAATGAAGGGGAAATGGAATTTATTCCCTAGATGGTTGTTGACTGACTGAATTTGGACAGCCTTGGTAATGGTTACCCTCCCATTACACAATTCAAACAATGCAGCATTTCAGTTAAAAGTAATACTCTCATCATTCAAAAATAATTGAATTGTTAGAGTGACACATTCCTTAAAGAACTTTTTTTTATAATTGTAGATTGTATTTTACTATTACCTTTTTAATTGTTTTTAAATTACTCTCTTAAAAATGTGAAATACTTAAGAATCTCGATTAAATGAAAGGATAAAATAGGAAAAAATTTCTAACATGTCTCTCGAAGAATGAACAATGCATTTTATTTTAAATATTGAAAAATAGCTCAACAATTTAGTTATTTTGGAATGGCAGGAGTAGAATTCAACCAACATATCAGTGTGGTTCTTAATTTTTTTTAGAGTAATTTTTATCATTTTTGAAGAATACATTCGTGTCCGTAAGGTAACTTTATACTAAATTTTGTTATTTAACGTTCTTTATTGTAATTAAAAATTTTGTTAATAAACAATAAAAGTTTTATGGAACTTTGTCGACGGAATGTTGATAAAAATCATTGCGCTTCCCTTGAAGAATCACTATTCAAATTCGATAAATAATTAGTATCTCGAAGATCAAACTCACTATCTGATGGTTCTTGAACGACGCATAGGAGTACATTCAACTGTCGCCTACATATCAAGCGTTTGTAGGTCAACGCGATTAGCAAAAAATTCAACAATACGAAAAAAATAAAGATAACGAATCCCCATTCCAAACATTGATTGTCCATTGAACGTAAAATACATTGGATATCGACAAGAGATAACCACTACGTCTTCAGGATAACTAGTACCCATTTTTTCCTAAACAAACGTGCAAACGATCATATTTGAGGGATAAACGAAACAATTTCACCACTGTAGGACGCCGACTATGTCACACCAATCCAACTTCATGCAACCCTCGCCACCCAAATATAATTTTACTCTTACCTTATTACCATCCATTTATTTAAAATTAGAAATGAGTAAGGTTCAAAAAGAACAAGCACAAACATGCACATGCACATGCACATGCACACGCACACTACATATAATTTACTGTTAAAGTCACACGACTTAACACGCCTTGAATGAATATAATTCAAGGCTTGTAGAGCCACACAACGTGAGTTAGGAATAAATTCCCCTCGCTGCATTTCAAATCTCAGTACTCCAAATGAAAAATAAATAAATAAGGCGTGATATCCATTGCGCCTTTTCCCCAAATTAAAAAGAAAGAACTGAAGGCGTCATATCTTGTAAGTAGGGAAGTTATTCCCAAGGGTCAGGTGGTTGGCATGCAAGGCGTAGCTCTCTTTACGCTTTACCATTTAAAAGCACCGTAACGTTTGTTGTAAGGCGTGAGCTCCTTCACACCTTGCCCGTTTTGGTCATGGCATCAGCTGACTTAAAAACAAGCTGGGAGTGAAACGACCTCCGATAGCTACCGAGCATAAAATTAGCTTTCAACAGCTCACCTGAGGAGGGCTTGAGTCTGCTACCAGGATCTGAGGAACAGTAGCCGTTTCAGGATCAGGCAACTTTACTGTGAAACTAATATCCATTACCTGCCAGAGTCATGCGAGCTCATTCAATCAAGGAGCACAAAGATGGGTCAAAGCGAAACTCAAAAACCTTAGCATCGCTCTTCAACATACTGTTGTTGATAAGACCTCAATTTACATCTTCACAGTAAACCGGTGTGTTTGTGTGGGGGCGGGTGGGCGGGGTGGGGGGTCTCATTACTCATATGCCTGTTCAGGTTATATTTTACAGCTCTAGGAGTAGGAGACAAATTTGATAAATCAGAACTACATTAAAGCACACTATTTATTCACAATGTCTATACAGTAAGGTGCGAAGAACCAGCTGCTCCACCACCAATGTCACTTTCATGGAATATGAAACGCCCTATTCTGGTAAATGCAAATCCTTCTCTGCCGCAGATGCCAATGCCTACTGCTCGGCCAGAAATGTTTTATACCTAGAAAAAAACTGAAAAAAAATGTGGTAAATAAGCAATGACTATACCATCAAGAATTAATTTTTTTCATTTTCCTTGAAAAAAAGGTGTGGAACAAAGACAGGAAAAAACAATGAGACTGATCAGACGCCTGCAACTTGCACTAACTTGGACAAGTTGAAACAAGAGAAGAATCTGAGGGAGGCAACAAGAAACTTCTCGTCAGCAACATTCTATTAATATTTTTTAGCACAAAGTTTGACTGGGAAGTGCAGAAGAGAGAATTTTTATCTCCAAAGTTCAACTCAACTTAAAATTATTCTAGCTGTCTTGCTTTAGCAAATTCCATGTTAAACCTTTCTGATCCTTCACAAATTATTATTCATCTAAAGAAGTTTAAACCTAATGAAATGGTCTATATTAGATGGCAATATCACAAATTCATTTTGACACACATAACATATCCGATAAGGTTACCCTGCCCCCCGGAAATACTTTGTACCAAAAGTATGCAGCTGTCTTCATTTTGAGTACCTGTCCAACTAGCCTCTAGTGCACAAAGAAAAAGGAACTAAAAATGAACCAAATTCTTCAACTAGCTTGTACATTCAACAGGAGTATATTCCTCAAGCAAACCAGATAACAAAAACGATTATTCTAGAAACATATTATGGACTAACAAGAAGTTCTTAGCAGACAACCAAAAAGAAATTATGGGGGAGAATTTTTAGGAAATCTAGTTAATTTTAATTAAGAAGATTTGATTGACGGGGAGGCTTGAAGTAACTGGTAAAATTGCCGCCATGTGACCCAAAGGTCACGGGTTCAACCCGTGGAAACAGCCTCGCAGAAATGCAAGGTAAGCAGCGTACAATAAATCCTTGTGGTTCGGTCCTACCCCGGACCCACGCATAGCGAGAGATTTAGTATACCGGGTTGTCCTTTTTTAAGATTCGAAAAGAAAAGTAACCATGTTTAGATTCTTCAACTAGCAGAACACGGAAGATTCTGGATTTTGAAAATATTAGAGTATTGACATGAGGACCTACGAAGAGTGAAATATATGCATAAAGAGGATGATAAATGAGCAAATTAACGGTTCACATAAAAGAATGATTATGGTCGTCCGCTCCTAATAAGTAACTTCTTAGATAGTTAACTTTCCTGTATGCATATATAGTAAAATTTTGCTTGTAAATCAGGGATGCCCTGAAGGAAATTCTCAATCAATATAAAGGGTGTAATCAATAATAGTAGGAAAAATTATGCATTTCAATTTTTCAATCATGTGTATGTATTTGGGGAGTTGCTCTTAAAAAATTTGTTGACTGTTAAGAGTTCTTTATAAGATTCTTGAGTGTTAAGAGTAGTTATTTGGAACTTCTCAAAAAAAAAAAAAAATAGTTATTTGGAAGCGCCAATAAAATCATCCTCCTTATTTTCTGTTTTTGCACATTGAAGTAACTGGAGAAGTTGTTGCCATGTGAGCAAAGAGGTCACGGTTCAAGCCGTGAACAGCCTCTTGCATAAATGCAGGGTAAGGTTGCGTTCAGTAAACCCTTGTGGCCTGGCCCTCTCCTAGATCCCACGCATAGCGGGAGCTTTAGTGCACTGGGCACATTCACGACCTAGTCTTATTAATACCAACTTATTTTAGTGAATTGTATTTAATATTCTTTTACTTTTTCCTTAAAGCAAATACACTCTGTTCTTATAGGTTGTCATTAACTTAATTAGTAGTGAAACCACATTAGCTGCCTCCATCCCAATAAACTTATTTTTTGCTTTACAATGATAAAATCAACCATTGTTTTGTTTTTGAAAATAAAACTCAAAAATATGGATAAACTATATGAAACCAACAACTGCAAACCAGGGATTAAACGGAGAAGTATGAGTGTTTATTCGGACTACCATGGAAACCAACAACTGCAAACCAAAAAAAGTTAAAAAAACATATGCAAATCAAAAAAAGTTCAAATTTGAGGAAACTTGTCTAGCTCAACTATAAAGATGATTAAATATTAGTAAAAGTTAACAGAACTTCAGGCTAGAATTCTTTTGTCTTAGCAGGGGTTAGTTTGGGGGACTGGAAGAATAAAATATTCCCGCGATACAAATTTTTAGCATCGCTGTAGCAAAGGAGGGAGGACATGAAGAGGTGCTGATGCAGCATAGTCTAGTCATATCAGATTCCACAAGTCAATTCTCCCGTTAGGGCTTTGGATTGCTAAAGATTTCGAATATGAATTTTGCAAATTTGATACAAAGCTTCCCTCTCCCTTCCTCCCAGCACGTGGATCAGAAAAAACAACACAGGGACAAAGTTATTTGTATAGATTTTTAATCGCAACTTTGGGTCATCATTTGAAAACCTCAGACGATCTGCTATTCAGTTCTTTTACCAACCGTCATTCAAATCCCTTTATTAAAAATGTTTCCTCACATGATACCTTCGAGAAGTCCAAGAACAATGACAAGACTTAGAATCTAAAAGTTTCAGGTTAAGACGGAGTAGGATTGAGTACCTGAAGTGCAAGTTCAGTTACATAACACATGAAGTGGGGGTGGAAGTGAAGATAGATACATAAGTCATAACCAAATGGGGAAGTTTCAAGTATCTTGGTCTATAACCCAATGAAACGGGGAAATTCATGATGATTCGCTCATCGTACTGGAGGGGGGTGAGCGAAACGGAGGTTTGCAGCCCAGATACTGTATGACAAATGTGTTAGCAAGGTTTAAAGATAAGTTTTACAGAGTGATGGTTAGACCTACACTATTGTATAGGGCAGAGTACTGGCCCGTCAGAGTGCACATGTTTAGAAGATGAAGATAGTAGAGATGAGATGCTCAAATGGAAGTGCGGGAATTCTAGGAGAGGCAAGATTAGAAACAAAGTTATACCCGACAAAGTGGGGTGGTCTCCATATCAAAAAAGATCAGGAAAGTGAGGCTGGAGTGGTTCAGGCATGTGAAGAGGTGCAGGGAGGCATCAGTGAGAGGTGTGACTATTACAAGTTGTACACAAAACTAGAGGCAGGCCAGAAGAATTGGAGGATATTAGACATAACATGACACATCTTCAACTTACTGAGGATATGATCTTAGATAGGAAGGTTCAGAAGTCGAAGATTAGAGTAGAAGAGTAGTAGCTAGTTGTGTGTTGTGGTAGGCAGAGAGCTAGTCTCCTTTTCCTCTTACTTAGTACTTTTACCATATCTTATTCCTCCATTGTATAACTACCTGTTGTTGTTTTTATCAAGTAAACGTACTTTCATTCACAAACATGGCCATATAATTGGCCGTATAAAGAATCTACAATAATAAATGATTCTCTACAAACTCCACCCAATCTCCTATACAAGCTGGAATTCTATGGGTGCATCAAAAGAAAATAACGGACCGGAGGCTGCTCCTCACATGAGAAAAGCTCGATTTTGCCCCCTCAAAAGCTCTCATATTTCTTTCTCTCCACACCACCCACATCAACGTGAGTAGAACCACGTTCCAAGCCTTACGTCTTCTCCTCCCGCTCTTCTAACTAATCATCAATTCTTTCAAAGCTCTTGGCATTGCCCATGAAGTATCAAACCACCTAAGCATATACCACCATAACCTCGTGGTAGAATACAATGAAGAAGAAGATGATCCACGTCCTCACCCGTTTTCTTGCACATATAACACCAACTGATGCAACCAACCTTTCGATTTCAAAGGTCTTCTGCCATCAAGACCACCTCATGAGTGGTTGGCCTAACGAATAAACAAACCTTCCTCGATGCCTTAGGAATACAAACAATATTACATGGAAAAACATCTACCACTCTAACTAGAAGTTTTCCATAATAAGACTTGACTTGATTGAAAACATACCATGATTCCCTACCTCCCACCATAAAGCATCAGAATTATCTATTGTCATGACTTGTTTCTGGAGTAAGTCCAACAATCTTTGGAACTTATTCACCTTCCAAGTCATGAAAGACCCTCCTAATCTCAGGTCCTAAAAGGTCTCTCCCTCTTGTGTCCCCCTAATTTGTTGTATAGTCAAGTCTCTTTGGCAAGAAATTTTGTGAAGGCTCGGGAAGTCATCTTTCAATAAATTGTCTCTACACCACCTATGTCCCAAAAATTTCACTCTCTTCCCATCTCCTACCTTGCATGAGATGCTTACTTTGAAATCATCCCATCCCTTCAAGATATCCCTCCACAAACCACACCCAAAAGGCATATTAATGTCTCTAGTTCTCCATTCCCCTTCTATAGCCCCATAATTATCAACTATCACCTCTCTCCCGAAAACATTCACCTCCACCCCAAACCTCCAAAGTCACTTACCCAACAAAGCATTGTTAAACACCTTTAAATCTTTAATGCCCAGCCCTCCCATTTTTTGGGAGAAGTGACAGTCTCCCATTTCACCAAATGAAGCTTCTTCGTCCCATCTGCCTCGTCCCAAAGAAAATCTCTTTGGATCTTTTCCAACTTTCCTGTGAAGCTGGAGCATTAAACAAAGAAATGTATTAAGTAAGAATGCTCGAAAGAGTACTCTTAATGAGCACCTCTTTTCCACCTTTGGACAAATATCTACAATGTCACTCTGCTAATCTTTTCTCAACCCTTTGGATAACCGAATTCCACATTGTAACATTCTTGTTCGAAGCACCCAACGGTAACCCAAGATATGTAGTAGGAAGGACCCCAACCCTGCAATTCAAAAGTTGAGTCAGGGTTAATGTCGCCAATCTCTCCTACTGGAATGATCTCACACTTCCTCAAGTTAATTTTAAGGCCTGACACAACTTGAAACCAAGTGAGAACTAAGGCCTAAATAATCCAGTTGGATCCTATTTGCATCACAAAACACCAAAGTATCATTTGCAAACAACAAATGAGAAATCAAAAGCGTTCTAACACCCCCAACTACAACATTGAAACCCTTTATGAATCCTCCCATGACAGCTTTATCCATCATCATGGTCAACGCTTCCATTACTAAGATGAACAACATGGGAGATAGAGGATTCCTTTGTCTCAAACCCCTCGAGCTCTCAAAAAAACCACAAGGATTGTCATTCACCAAAACGGAATATCTCAATAAAGAGATGCAAAATTTAATCCATTTCTCCCCAAATCCCATTTGTAGCATAATGGTATCTAGGAAACTCCAATTCACATAATCATAGGCCTTTTCAAGATCTAGTTTGCATAGTACACTTGGCACACCTTGTTTTCTCCTTGAATCCACCACTTTATTCGCCACCAAAGTTGCATCCAAAATTGTCTACCCTCAACAAAAGCATTCTGCGAGGTAGATACCGTCTCATCCAACACCTTCTTAAGTCTCTAATAGAAAGCACCTTAAAGATGATCTTATAGATGCTTCCCACTAGGCTAATAGGCCTATAGTCTTTCATGCTCGAGGCTTCCTCCCGCTTAGGGATGATGAGGTTAAACAAAGAATTCAAACTTTTTTCAAAATCACCCCTTTCCTGAAACTCAGCAATAGTATCCATCACCTCAGTTTTGACCATGCTCCAACAATGCTTAAATACAGCCAAAGAGAAACCATCAAGCCCCGGAGATTTATCGCCCGCACAACATTCTACTACATTCCTCACTTCGTCCTCCTCAATCTCCTTTCCTAGCCATCCACACTCCTCTCACCAATGTGATTGAACTCTAAACCCCCTACCCAAATTAGGCCTCCAAATTGCTTCCTCTTTGAATAAACGATTGTAATACTCTACAACTTCCCCTTCTACTTCCTCCTCCCCCGCATGCACCACCCCATATACCTCCACCGACTCAATGAAGTTCCTTCTTCTATTTGAGATTGTTGTCCTATGAAAGGAATGTGTTCGAGTCCCCTTCCTCCAACCACAATGCCCTCAATTTTTTCCTCAAGCCAACCTCTTGAGCCAAAGCCAACCCAGTTAGTTCCCTTTCCAACCCCTCTTTCCTCTCCTTCTCCCTCTCCTCCAACTCTCTCCCTACTTTTATCCTCTCTAGCTCTCCTAATTCATTCATAACCTCCCTCATTTTACCTGTTACTTTGTTTGCTTTGCTTATCTTGCTATTGTGTTGGTTTATTTCCTATTTATCCTGCTTTGCTCACGCTTTTTATCTGCCGAGGGTTTATTGGAAACAATCTCTCTATCCTACAAAGGTAAGGGTAAGATCTGCGTACATCCCTCCCCAAACCCTACTTGTGGGATTACACCGGGGACATTGTTGTTATAATCACTTATAACTTAATTTGGAATACAAACTCTAACCAAACTAAACCACAAAAAAAAAGCATCCTGCCAAACACTACCTGATACCAGTACTTGCTAAAATCACGTACAACTTTAACCTAGCAGATGTGAATGCCGAATATCCTGCCAAACACTATCAGATACTAGTACTTGCTAAAATCATGTACAACTTTAACTAGCAGATGCCGATGCCGAATATCCTTGTATTTAGAACCAAGTTTGTCTACGACCTCGACTTTTCAAGAGAGCTCCTGGAATGCCCTACTCTGCAGAAAGTCCAAACACCAGGCCCGTCATTACCCCAGATTGCATTGTTTATTGTAAAATCTCATTGATCAATTTAAGGCTCCACCTGGAATTTTGGTGCCGAGCCTGGAGTTCAATTGTTGGAAAACATTTTTTAAATCTTACGCACTTCATTGATGATGGTGTTGGGGCACTTCATCTTACATTTTTACAGCAAGCTCAGGCACTTACACAGAGTTAACTGAAATATCAGGAAAAGTAAATTTAAGTTGAATAAACAAAGGATTTTTTTTTAAAACTGGTAACTAATTTAACAAAGGAATTTAAGAAACATTAATCACCAACAATCATACAAAGGAACTGTCTGGATAACCCTGCCGCCAAGACAGGCTAATGAAACTGATCTATTTACACTGCACTATTGAAGCAAAAATTTTCAAAATAGAACAAAGTAATTACAAACTAACCTTGATAATCTGTATATTAGATAGTAGCAGACTACGGAACATTGAACATGCTCTATCTGAGTCTAAACTCGGGACTGTACAACTGAATTTTTTTTTATCATCTTCGACCAATTCCATGGGCCTAGTTAACCTGCATGGGTCCAGATAAGGGAAAAGATAAACTACTTATCAGTAAGTAAAGACAAATATATAAAATATGGCAATCTTGAACTGACCTTTACTAAACCTTATGAAAAAGTCGAGCTAAAGCATAAAAAAAGCGCCGATATTCGGAGGACGGATGAGCCTTGGACTCCGATCTAGTCCATGAGAAGCCACCTGAAATGTTTATTCAAATAAATCAACAAATTGCTACAGCTAGAGCTATGCAATAAAGATAACTGTTAGCCAATGTTTCTCAGACTACAATGCCTGATTTAAAGCAATAGTTAGGCTCATTCAGATTTCAGAAGACGGGAATAAAACTTCCTTGTTATGACGAAGATAATCAAGATAGTAACTAACATCAAAGAAGAGGACAATGCATACCGTGAAGGGGAATAAGAAAAAGTTGGAAGCTATTAGAAGACAACATAACATGGGACATGCAATAACACTAAGTCTAGCTTAGGCACGTTTGAGAGTAAGGAACCATGAACTTTGTGAAAGCGGAAAAATAACTCTTATCTGCTCAATTTTCAGCAAAATTACACTCTCGACATCCCAATTTATGTGATGATGTTGGAATTTGCACGGAGTTAAAAAAAGAAAAAGAAAGAAAGACTTTTGAAACTTGTGGTCTAAAACATGCCACAAATATTTATGTGGCGATAAATCATTTGATTAAAAGTAAAATAGAAAGTTCCAAATTAAATTGCTTAGAGCCTTTAACTATCTAAGCAAAGGAGGTACCCTAAGAAATGGCTAACTGGTTGCACTCCAAGACATTTTGAAGCTCAAAGGTACACATGGGGATATATCATTAACCTTAGCTTTTTAAGCCATACTATTTTTTCGATGCCTTTAAAGGCTTTTTCCATTAAACCCAAGACAACCACAGAAAGAAAAACTCTACTTCTCTTTTCCTCCATAGATCATTGTCATTTCTCTTTACCCTTCTCTTGTTTTTACCTCCAAGGACATTAATCATAACACCTAGCACATAGCACAATAAGCGAAACTCAGTCACAGCAGAAATAAATTTTGCGAAGTCATTTCTACCATATGAGTTAAGGCTGCATAGCGTTCCTCATTCAAGTACAAGGGCTTCCCACGTTGCATTTCGGTATCCTGCATGTATATAAAGAGAAAGTTTGAAGATCCAAATGGATAACCACGAAGAGCATAGCACTGTGCATGTATCTCTATCCACACTAGACTCGACAAGGATTAAAAATAAATTGACCCACAAAAAAAGGAAATACAAAACAGAAGCAAAGAAACCACTTATCAATCGGATCCTAAGAAACATCTTGTAACAGATTAAGTCGGACTATCACAAGTTGGACACTCTAGAGACATTTCCTAAAATGATTTGACCGGGGTCAAATTTCTTCTACTTTTTTACTCAAAATATAAAACTAAATAAATAAATAATCAAAATCTTAAAAAAAAAAATAAAAAAAATTGAATACTATATGAGAGTACAAAAAACCTTAGCTAGCAACACTTCTTAAATAGAAAGCACCTATTAAATTGTTTCAGATTTTGAGCTTGGGGGCTCAAAATAGCTAGCGAACTTCATAATAGAAACTAAACTGCTATGCTGTGCTAGAGGAAATGTTAGGAAAAAAGAGCAGCCCGGTGCACTAAAGTTTTTTCAAAAATAACACAAGTATATATTTTTGGCTGTTCAATTTACGTGTACATATTATGTGACTGTCAAAGGTTCATCGTATTAGTGCCAAGAACATCCCCACTTTGGGATTACATTGGGTATGTTGTTGTATTAGTGCCAGAAACATGTGCGGAGCAGAAAATACATGAAAAATGAAAATAATAATAGAAAGTATGCGAAATAATAAGTAAATTACAGTTAGCTCAATGAGAGAAATCCTAAGCGGTAGAATGAACCATTGAAGATCATTAACACCTCTCCCACCCCCCACCCGCCAAACACCTTTCATTTTGGAGAAATAAAACCTTACAGAACTGATTAGTGATTATTAAGGTAGCAAGACGGCCATTAGGTGGCCTTAAACGATTACGGATTTAGTTCCAATTTAAAAATAACTACACAACCAACAATTCAACTTCAAAAATTAAAGCCCAAAACAAACTGACTGTAAAAAAGATATGACTTGCATGATTGTCACCCACTTTGTGGCAAATTTTCAAATTAGAAGAATTTAAAAGAAACTATTCATATCCAATCAACCATTACGTCACAGTAAGGGCTTCAAAAATTACCAAACTCAAGGCTTCTCAATTAGAACCTTTTAAATATCAAGTTTAAACAAAATTTCACATTTCAAATGTTTGTTGTTTTTTTCATAGGATTTTTAGAGACTTGTGGTTAAAGAGTATCCTAACATCTTCTTGTCAAACAAAAAATTACTTATCTATGGCTACCTACGCGTGAAGCAAAGTCTGCTCGTCTGCTCTAAGCAGGATCCCCCATCCCAAAACCAAAGTTGATATATTCACTGGCGATGCACAAAGAGAAAAACAACAAAAGAAGATGGATGATGGGTTGCATTTTAGGGCTGTGCGGCCAAGAGGGGGGTTGGCACTGTGGAAGACGGAAGAGAAAGGACATGGAGGGAAGACATGTTTAGGTCAATTATGAAAGTGATTTTTCAGCAGAAGAGGCAGCCATTTATGACCAGTTACAACTTTACTTTTGAGTTTGTGGAGAAAACACGGAAAACAACTTCAGTGCCTTACTGAATTGACTCCAATTCGAAGGACATTCTTGAGACTTCCAGTGATTTTCCCTTATGTAAAACAATCTATTTTTCCCCTTCTCCATATTCTTAAAAAATGATGAAGGAAACAAAATTGTTTTCAACCAAACACAAATCTTCTGCAATCCAAGCCCTTTCGTACAAATCAAAGATAGCTAAACCACTGACTTACCTCTTCACCAAATGCATCCAAGTATGGGGAAGGCCACGATGCGTGATGAGCGGATCTTTGAAGCAACAATGTGGTTTTCTGTAGTGAAAGGGCAAGTAAAATTCATTCTACTTGTCCTAAAAGACGGTATCACATGAAAAAATAATCAAGACACAAATACAAGAGCAAAGAGGAAATATCACTTACTCTGATTAATAAGAACACTCCAGTACCTGCTCCACATACCATTGCATGTGTTTGGCACCCACTTTCTCTGGCGAAACAAAGTATGTCAGACATAATTTCAAGGACTATCACAAGAATAAAAGACGCATATGAACCTGCAGCACGGTTTCCAATTCGGAGAACACAGTCTACCACACAGCAAGCACAACACAGGGTCCTCCAGAACAACACCACAGTCTGGGCAATGTTGCTTAATATACCTGGAAGCAGCACCAACATATCCAAAACATTCAACGGTTACACAAAGATAGTAGACAAGTCAAATACAGTATTTATGCATGTAAATAACCAACCTCTGCAGGAGATCCTGGTAAAGATGAGGCAAAAGCATCAGTTTAAATGGAGAAGCAGGGGTACAATACATAACATCCTTTGGTATGTGAGCTTCAAACTGCTTGGACAATCGACGCAACCATCTTGGAACCACAAAACGTATTGTGTTATTACTAATAACATCATCAAGTGGGGGAATCTTAAATAACTTTTCCAGCTTTTCAATCTCATTGAACTCAACTGCTTTGTTCTCCCCACATTCCGATGTTTCTCCCATGGAATATGGTAATCCATCTAATATGTTACTCCCGCCATTAAATGGTACTGATATAGAAGAACGAACCAATTTCCACAACAATGCACATCTTCTTAAATAAGGAAAACTCAAGCTACGAATTGCATCTTTGACATCATGAGTTTCGATATGATTAGAATCAAAATATTTGTAAGCTACTCCATTTTCATTCATTATTCTGTAGATGTCAGTAACAAGAGAATCACTACATCCTGACTCAGTCAAGCTAGTTTGCCGCTTCCTGCAATAGGTAATTACCGTCTGAAAACAGAAGACAATGACTTAGCACCCTTCAAGCAAAAACACACTAATTTGTAACAGAGACAACAATTGAACAAAGAAACTATGTGGTAACCTGAATAATAGTGACAACATAGAAAAGATGAACAAGAGACAAGAATGATTCCTCGCATGATAGAAATGGGACCGGGAGGCAATATAACACCCACATTAATGATGAAAAGGCATCATGCGCAAGAAGTGGATCAGAGGCTCGTTTCCAGAACTGAATATCAGGGTACTGTAATTCCATCTCAGAAAATTCCAAGATATCTTGCATATTACCTGCAAAGAAAACAACAATCATAAACTGCATCTACTATATCAATGTTTCCAGAACCTAAGCTTATCCTTTACAAAATAATGGAAGCACAAAAAGTAACTAATGGAGCAGGAACCAAACCTCTAACAGTAGGACTGTTTGGAGGCTCATCTGCAGAAATGCCTGAGCATATAGACTCCGCAAACAGCTGAATTCCTCTTAGCCTCAACAGGACAGTAAGTAAGTTCTTTGTCCGTGTGTTTTCCACAATACTTAGTAATAAAGCTAATATAAAACAGTTTGAAGATTTGAGTTCTTTGTACAGGGCATCAAGGCTGTAGTTTGGAGCTAAAGAAGTTTTTTCACATCGAGCAGCAATCTCGGTCGACACAAGTGAGTACTTGAGTGTGTCAAATAAAATCAGAGAGTGACTAAGACTACCAGATTCTGAAATCTTATCCTTGTCCGGGAAATACATTTCACATAATACCCGAACCACAGATTCAAGATTCACGCTCATCTGCCCGAATTGCTGAATTGGAAGACTCTGTAAAATCTCTCTACTTCCAGCAACATCAGCTGCGCTTTGCAGAAGTAATAAAGCTTCTTGAAAACGAAGCATCGGAAGGCCTACAGCATCTGATGAACCAGTTGAAACAGATGGTGTAGACCATTTAGCATCTGCAGATAATGCTGGCAAAACTGAGTTGGCAAGTCCACGGCATACAGGACAGAGGAACTCCCCCTGAAAAACAGCAAAAATGACACAAAAAATTAGTATTAACTCGTCAGTGAGCAGAGAGTAAGATGAGGACACATTTTTTGTACCTGATCTGGATCTACAATATGACCCCCTTCAAAAACAATTCGTCTGGTATATCTGCATAAAAGATATAAGAGAGTTACTGCCCTAAACTTCCAAATTGAAGGGAAGGTCAACTACAAAACACAATAACACATCCAAATAGGAAGTCTAATTCAAGAAACCTATTGAATCTTGAGAAGGAAATACTAGAATAAAGCATCTGACATGCATGGTCAGTAAAAGGAAAACAACCCTATGAAACAGAAAGAAGGAATTACTACAAATCAGAACAAATTGATCTTAGCTTAAGAAATATTCACTTCAATGGTCAAACAAGACAGTCTCGGAAGTACAAAGACAAAAAGAAAGAATTAAAACCAAAGCTATCAACCCCCCCTCTTTTTGGTTAAGAATTACTACCTTTCCGTTAGCGAAGATAAATAGCGGTCAAGACATCCCTGATGCACAGCATGACCACACGATGAAAGATATATTCCATCACAATCTGATGGACTAAATTCATTGTATGTTGGAAGCAGCATACTTGACTCCAATTGTGCCTTGCGGCTATTCACTGATGCAGAAGGACTACATTCTCTTGAAAGAGCAGAAATGTATCTTCCAAGCAGAAGTGACTCAGCACTCTCATCATTACTCAATGCTGAAAGTTTCTCATTTTTTAAAAGATCCCATCCCCATGAATTAGCATCCACTTCGTCCCGAATCAGCGAGTACATGTGTTCTTCTAGCATCTCGAAGGAAGAGGGTGTCTTTTTCTTTACAGTGACTGATGCGCAAGAAGGTTGAATGTTCTTCACTGAGGGGAATTTTTCCTTGATATATTCCAGAAATGCTTCCACTTCCTTAGGCTGTCCTTCTAAAGCAAACTCATTTACTTTATTTTGGATTAATTGCATTAACCAAGATGGTGAAATAGTTTCTGAACTTCTTGAGAGATTGCTCCTTTCAGATGAAATGTCAGTAACTTGTTTGGCACAAGACATGGGCTCTTTCCCAGGGCGGCGAGTTTGTTCCCATGAAGGAGGACCTCTGTTGGTGAAACTGAGAAGCCTGGATTTCTTATCTCAGGAATCAAGATGAAAAAAGTGTTATTCCACTTTATCAGGGGATAACTAAAGTTCAATAATCAGATAAATCACCAGTCATATCCAAGCAGAAGAAAATGATAGAAACACACGAAATAGAGCCACATACCTGAAGAAGAATTAGGTAAGATAAAGGGCTTTTAGAATTTGGATCATGGCAAAGAGAGCATATAACAGGAGTAGAATCTTCAGATCTAATTCTACCATCTGAATTGCATAACTCTTCGCCATGTTTAGAATCATCTTCAGCAACATCTTGTGTGGAACCAATACTTGCTAAAAACTTGGATTGCTGGACCTTCATCTTCTCCTGTAAAGCAGACATGTAGTACATAGAGGAAGTGAGAGAGTCAAACAAGATTATCCCAGTGTTATTACCCGAAAACAGAAGGATTATATTTTCTCTGGTTCTACTATGCTATGGCAACACAGCACAACGGAAGCATATATTATAATGACAATGAAACAAGTAACATTCTAAATCTATGATATGGAATTTTCTAAATTTATGTTTCTAATTATAGAGGGAAAAGCAGGCCTGCTTCAACTTTAGGGAGAAAATTACATTGCAAACATCATTTCTTTTAGCGCCGAAGAGCTTTTGTATGAGGCCAGATGCACTTGTACATGTTAGTCACCATATTTGGCAAGTTGTAGGTTCAAACAGGTACCCAACTGTCTTCCTTTATCTGGAACAATATTTTCTTCTTCTTCTTTATTGATGTTAAGAATGGATCTTGGGCCTAACACAACCCCAAAAGCTAGCTCATAAGGGGAGAATTCCAAGTCCATATAAGGAGACCAAGTGCCCATCCCTTTTCCGATGCATAACTCTTAACACTTTTCTGAAGCGGGACTCTGAACTGACAGTGGTATTTGGACTTCCTGTGCGCACCTCAACTATTCCACTCTGCAATCCAATGCTTAGGTGCTTATCCAAAATAATACTTCCCATCTATGATATAAGCAATTTTCATCTCCAGAATTCCTTGTTAGACTTATGACTAATGACTTAATCAAGATATCGCAGTGGAAGGTATTGTTCTAGCATTATCCTTAGCTGGTGTTTAAAGCAGCAAGTCATAGACACATTTATGCATTACACCTTTGCTAGGGAAACATGGAGCAGATTATTTGCAATCATTTTTTTAATAATACAGTTATACCTGTTTGCAATAAAAGAAGAATGTTTTCCGCAGTTTGGGGAGTTTCTTTTAATTAAATTATGTGGTTGTGATAATACTAGAAAGGTTGATAGGTTCAGAAACCTCCTTCTCTGGTATATATGCCTTGATATATTGCATGATGAAGTTCTGTCTCCAACTTCATGTGAAATGGAATGGGTTTCTTGCCTCTGCAGCGGTGTAACTGGTGTGAGGTATAAGGCAGAATTTTTTTTTCACTAACCATGGTGTCTGAGCCAGATTGCACGCACCCCAACTAATTACACGGGTACATGTTTCCTGCCTCCAACTAGTTCAGGTACCGGGTAACTTTGTCCACAAAGCTTGGAAAGATGGGAAGAATCACCTAGTAACTTTTGCCTCCACTAGGATTTGAATTTGAGACTTCTTAGATTCCTTGTAAGAAGATAGAGGATGGAAAGGGCATCTGAGCATGACACATTGTAATTAGGGGTGACTTCCACAGCTAAGAAGAGGAGTCCAATGTATTCTCAATACCTAAATATGTTATCTTCTCAAAATGAACCTGAGATAGGCAGAATATAACATCTCCAATGTTTTCACCTACCCCTCCCCCCCCCCCTCAAAAAAAAAAAACAATAGCTCAGTAAATACTTTAAGTAGGAACTTTTTCATCTAAACTAAGTTGTATTATTTTTCACTCGTCAGTGTAATCACATTTGTTGAGACAAAAAATATTTATATACTTATTCTAAGTTAAGAGTGCGGATAAATTTATTAATCAACTGATGAATTTTCAGCTTATCATTTACATGAAAATTAATATGCCTACAGTCCAGGTAAGGCATAACAGAGTCAATAGACTCAAAGTTAACTCCACCACCCAAAAATCAGTAATGGGCACAATAGAGAATATATTTATGTGATTGAAACAAACTAGAGGGGAGATTAATATTTCCCTACTATTTTCATTACAATAACATTAACCTTCTGTTACAATAAGAATTTTATACCAAGCATGGTCTTTTAACAATGCTGCTACTAGAAAAAAAAAGGTTTTAACCAAGCATGTAGAACTAATATCAGATAATTGATGGTGAACCTTAAACACATGATTTTTGCTTACACTGGAACCGTGCAAAAATATTCTGTTAGAGAAGGCGAAATTAAAAAGTCCTCCAATTATATTTATGATTATGATAAGCATGCGAATAGTATGGGCTCAAACTTGGACTCCACTTTTATAAATAGATGGAGGACTTCCCTCCTATGTTAACTCTTCTAATCATTTATTGTTACATAAATTCTAATTATTTCCTTATTCTCTGTTCTTATACAGATAATGTTACCTTGAGGTTAAACCCCCAAGTCTTCAAAAGAAAAGTCCTTCCATATATGATTGCACTCCCTCGAGACTCAGCATGGCAACTCCCACACACTTTTTCAGCATCTCTTCTCTCATATTCATGTGGGATTCTAATCCATAAGGATTCCCCCAATCTGAGTTAGAGCATACTAAGTAGGCATTTGGACATGCAATTTCATCTCGTTATTTGAAATCATGAGATGAAATCAGTGTTCGGACATGTGATTTGACGCTAATTTCATACCACGACTTCACATCATGAGATGAAATCTCAAATTCTCCAAAAAGCTTGATTTGGATTTTACAAAATACAAAATTGATCCACAAGTTTATATTTTGTAAAAAAAAATCCATCATTCATTTCATATGTAAATAAAATTTATAGTTCATATTCTTACTCTTTAAACCATTTAGGGGTCGTTTGTTAGAGTGTATAAGAATAATGCAAAATATAATGTATTAGTAATGCAAGTATAAGTTATGCCTGCATTGGTCATGCTAAGATTATTTGTTATGCAGCGTTCGGTTTGGTGTGTTCAAAATAACTTACATTGTATATTTTTAAATAAAAAATATTATTTACAAAAATACCCTCAACAAATATAATGAAAATGATGTGGAAAAGGCTTTGAGGGGCTATTGTGTCTTTACCCATGCTAATGTATGCATTAAAGTCCATTCATTGCGTTACTAATACCAACGAATTTTCATGTATTAATTATGCATAGCATAAAACACAATAGAACATATAAATAATGCTATACATAGGTTGAAAAGTGTACCAAACAAGGTATTAGTAATAAACAGAGCTAATGCATGCATTATTTTTTCTAATGCATCCTACCAAACGACCCCTTATATCTCATATTAACAATTACTCTCACCAACTTAAAATTTATCATTACTTCAAAGCAACTCCTACTTTACCATTTATTATTCACCAAATTCATTCACCAACCAAATTTATTACTACTTCATTCAATCCAACGATTAATATGAAAGGAGACATGCAATATTCACGGTATATGAACATGAAGATATAGTTACTAATGATATTGACCAACAAACGGCTCAAAGTAACCATGTTGGTTCGTCTTCTTTGTCATTTGATCGAGAAATGTAAACTCAATGTGAGGAGATCGTCCGTACTATGTGGGAGGATTATATTAAAGAGTAATACACTACAACTCATGTTCAATTTTACTTTTTTATTGAATTAAGGTTTGATCTATAAATATTGTATTTTTTTAGAATAGTTTTGTGATAGGGTATTAAACTTTTGTTATAAGCATTTGCTTATTTGGAAAGATTGAACAAAGAATCGGGGCAATGTTAATAGTTTTCACAACTTATAGGGTTTTTATATTTATGAGAAGACATACAATATAAAAAGTCCCAATTGCATGTCCAAACAAAATTTCAACGTCTTCTCGTGATTTCAAATCGTGATTTCAAATCGTGATTTCATCTTACATGGCCAAGTAGGCCCTAAATTTATGTTTCAAAATTACATGCTTACAGATTTTACATATAGAGAATGCCAAAACCAGTATGCCGGATAAGGATAATTGATTTTTTTATTTGGTACAAACAACCACCCCAAACCCTCTAACTAGAAATCCAACGGTTGCATCTATCCCATTTTGTGCCTTTGGTGACTTGAACCCCAACCCTTATAGTTAGATGTGAGTCTTTACCATTAGGCTATCCCTCCCTTGTTGTATGCCAAATAAGGAATTTCCACTTCTTAAGTCTTGAGATATGTAGCTAACAGCCAAACACAACACAGTAGAAAAATGAACTTAAGGTTAATTGTCGAGAGAGTAAAAAACAGACTATCCACATTTAGCAAATCATTGAACAACAAATCATTAACTTCTCTTGCGTAATCTCACCAGTATAGCAGCTTGTCTCTCCCGAGCTTTAGCCTTATGCTTATCACTGTCTGAAAATGATATGAAGCTGTTTGTATCACCGCTTGGAAAGGATCGAGATAATTGATTGACCAAATCCGGAGCAAGGTCTTGCAGTTTTCTCATGCATTCAGGTTGTAGTTCGGCAAATTTCTTCAGAAGATTTTCAACCAAAGATACGAGGTTAAGCATTCCAGTCTCCACAACGTAATTTTCTTTCTTGTGCTTTCTCATTAAGAAAACAAGAAGAGACAGCAAGCTCTGATCACCAAATTTACCCATTGATATTTCTTCACAAGCCAGTGCTAAAATTGGAATAGCATCACCCCTATAGCAACTATGTTCACTAGATTCCCTATTTGCATGACAAATATCCAATGCTAGTGACAGCAAATGCAGTGCTCTTAAAAGAACACCATCTGGAGCATGCGAAGCATTTGATGCATCAGAAAACACAGCATATGATACAACAGCACGTACAATTTGGAGCACTGTCCTACAGGTAGCTACTTCAGCTATATGACCAAGTGGTGGATAAATCTTGCTCCATCCCGGAAGCTGAGTGGTTAATGCTGATGCATTACAGAAACGCATATATCTTTCTTCAGCTACTTGCAAGTCCCTCGAATTCCAACGAGGATGGTACAGATCCAGTTCCTTCCAATAGGGCAACCGCAGTTTGTACATACCCTGTGATAGATGAGGAATTAGAAAACATCACTGGACAGAAAAATGATCAGATTGATTTCCCTTGGAAATGTACAAGGGTTAAAAATGAATCAAATGTCAGAAATAAACCTGATTAATGCCAGATGGATTTGAATATGTTGCTATTCTGTCCAAAATTTCCTGAAATTTATCAATCTTGGCTAGGTCACGAGGAAGAGACTTCACCAGCTGACTATGAGTGGCATCACTAATTGATAGTCTATATACTAATTCTCTTTGCAGACATTCACTCGAGGTTAGCCCACAAAACCGTCGTCCTTTTACTATTTGAATAATAAGAGTAAGCATCTCTTGAACTAAAGCTGGTTCGTACCTAGAAAGAATGGCATATGGTATTAGACAAAGCAAGTAGCAGATGCATGGGAAACATAACTGTGAGGTTCCAAAGCATCACATATTATCAAAACTGAACATATACAACACGATACATTGTCAACCAAAAACATACAATGCTGATCTCTTGTGAATCAGATCTTTTAAATCTAGCTAACCATAAGCATGCTAGCCAATTTCTGCGCACGCCAAGCAATAGCTCAATCGAAAGACTATCAATCAACTCAAAGGAAGGATATAGCAACTAAAAACCCCTATACAAACCCAAACTCCAGTTTTTCTTTTTAAGGCAACCAAAAAACCCGCAGCAAACGATCATATGAGGAGTTCCTTTTTTAAGTTACATCATCAAATTCATGTGAATGCTTAAGGATGACGCCATTTGTAGATGTTAAACACATCCTTAGATGTATTGTTTTTCTAAACATGCATGACGATCTCTATAGGTAAGTTTTAGATATTTTCTAAAAGTACGCAGAGTGTAAATAGTAGAGTAGGTATAACTATACATAGCATACGAGGTACATTACCATGCCCTGTTCCTTCATGTCTTACATTTTGGAATCATAGTATCAAGGTAAGGTTCAATGTCTACCTCCTCACCCCACCCCCACCACCACACACACAAACACTTAAACAGAGAATTTACTAATAAAAAGTATGTCCCTAGGACCTAGCTATTGTCCAATCTACTTTTTTATCTTATTTGTTTTAGGTTTCAGGATATCCAGATTGTGCAGACACCTCTGCTATAAAATAGGAGAATTTAACATCTTTGGTTCCAGTGGAACTATAAAACTTCAAATTTTAACAAGAGCAGTGTCACGACGACATCTTCTATCATTTCTTGGGTTATTTTCTGTTTGTTGTTGGAGAAGATTATTTTTAAAGTACCAACAAAAAAATACTAAAAGATTCTGGAAAGAACAAATGGAACTAAGTAATGTGTCCTGTAACTATTAATACAAAAAGCATCAGAATAATGTATTCTCAAGAGAAAATCTATAAAAAATCAACATTTTTTACTTCCCCTTTTTTAAAATGGGAATTTTGTGTGCAAAAATGTCAGGAAAGATGTAATTAATCAAGTATTTCTTTTTACAAGGATTTAACAACTGTTTAATATAGATAAACGTGTATATCAGTTAACAAGATTAATTGAAAAGGCCAATACTAATCACAAAGATTACCTTTACACAATAAGTACAAATTATTGTGCATGATTATCTGACAATTGACCAATAAGCGTCAAGATCATCCCTTATGTACTGATGGTATACGTTAATAGTACTTCATCAAATTAAAGAAAATAGTGTTCTATACTTAATCAGTAGAACCAAACACACAGTGGATAAAAATGGAAGTCATTGAGGAAAGTAAAAGGAAATGCGAGTCACATACTCACTAGGACGTTCAAGATTGAAGGATAGGTAATTTGATAGCTCAAAACGTTCTAAAATTCTACTAATATATAAATCAGCAGGAGCTAGTGCAGCACAGCATTGCAGCAGAAAGAGGTCAAGTTCCAAACACTGCTCAGACCTGCACAAAAAAATTGAAAGATCTAAGAAACAGCAACAACAGACCCAATGTATTCCCACAAAGTGAGGTCTGGGGAGGGTAAAATTAATAGTAAGGAATCTTAAAAATTAAATCTCAAATAGATTAACATAACAAAAGAAATTCCTTATTGTTCATCATAGGGCCATGTATAAAGATTGCACATTGAACTATTTACATACCAGCGGACAGAGCGATACCACTCACAGGATAATATAGCAGCATCACCATTCCTACGCCACATTCCAGCTTGAACCTGAGCACAAAACACCCTAACCCGAAGAGCATGCTCCATAATGAAGGCAGAAAAACCCTGTGGGTGATAGCCTCCCAGAATATGACCAAAAAAGTCATAATGGACAGAAGGTGACAAATTAGCAGAAGTAGCACCTTGTTCTGCAGTCTCCCCATAACATTTGCCTAGTGCCCTCTGTAAAACAAGTGAAAGTAATCGATGCAATGGAATGTGAACAGATATATCCTGTAAACTAACTTTATATACTATATCAGGCCAATCAGACAAACTCAGCAACCGCAGAGCATCTAATTCAGATGCATGATCTCCTTCCAGCATGCCGTCATCATGCCCACCAAGGCAAGCTGCTTCTTGGCCCAAACCTTGGCCAGAATCCAAGGTAGTACTACCATTCAGGGAAGGATAAGAATATTTTTCATTATAACCTTCAGCAGAAGTCGAGAGTCTAATGTCATTTGAAGGAGGACTCTGAGGTTTAAAAATTTCTCTGCCTCTTCTAATCTTTGAAAGTGTTCTTTTCAATGCAGAGAATTTATTGCCAGGACTGGAACTTTTTTTCGGACATAATATGTGAAGGAGAGGACCCAAAGTGTTATCGGCTATCAGCCAATTTTCAATGGCCCTCAAACACTCGAATGTTAAACAAAAAACAGATGATGATACTGGAAAACTATCATATTTTAATTCAGGAACCCTGGATGAACGTTCTAATGGACTCCTCCCAGCCACACTACATACAGAACTTTCCTGTGATAGCCTTCCAACTTTTGCATGTCTTTGGCTATCTTGGTCTTCAAAATTTTGTGTGTGTGTGTTGAAGAAAGGATCATCAGCATCTTCTGTACTACTCATAGAGAAAGCACCACCAACCAAAAGACAGTGAATATTTGCAACAGAATGACCCAAAACAAAAGCCAAATGCATATTCTCATTCTCTTCTTCTACATGAATGCCAGTTTCTCTTTTTTGTGGGTTCATTCCTTGCACGAAAGCCAATAGTTTCATCCATGTTCTCAATATATCTCGCCGATCATGAGTCACATATCTAGGTACAAGAGAATGACTCATGACAAATCGAATATCTTCAACCAAACGGAAAGTTGTTTCATACAAATCTGCCCATTTCATGACCTGAATAACCAAGCATTGTCAGAAAACCAATGACTGGCAATTCAGAGCTATGGTAATACCACTAACAATAAAAGTGAACTGACAAGACCACAAAAGTCAGGTAGAACAACCAGAAAATAAAACAAGACCGGTTATGTCGCATCTAGATTTTGATGCGGAATCACCTGCTCTGGCCCAAGTAAAATCTGCCCATGTCAAAGGAAGATCAATAAGACACTTGTCGTCAACAAAGTCCAAGAATTCCTCCATCGCCCTAGAGATCACCCTACAGTCTACCCGCTCCTCGGGAAATCTTTTAGTGTTAAAATCTCTTCCCAACACTCTAGGACCTCCCATCCTGCCATAATAGTGGACATCTCTTCCCAAACCCCCACTCTTCCCCACTATCCACTGTTTTTACCCAAACTGCTATCATGAACTCCCCCTTACAAACCTCCAATTCTTTATCATCCCATAAAACTATGATACCTAACGCTAGAACCCAATCGTATCTCACCCATCTAACCCACCCACCCACCCCCAAACACACACTCAAAAAAAAAAGGACTCCTCACCGCTGCATCTGGCATCTCCTCCATTTTAGTCTCTTGAAGGCACAAGAGATCCGCACCCCATTCCCTGACTCCCAAGAGAGCTTCCCTTACACATGAAGTGCTACCGAAGAAAGGAAAGTAATTAGTGTCAAGGTGTGTTCTCTGTAACTAAACAGACGAAACAAACAAGCATTTGTTCCTCCATGTAGCTTCACTCTAACTGTTGACACTTTTCTTCACCCTCACCAACACTATGTGAATCATGCCTTTAACACACAACTGATTTGCTAAGTTGCTGGGTTAGAAGTAAGGGTGGCAACGGAACCGGAATTTTCCGTTCCGGTTACGCCGGTTCCGGTAACATTCCGGTGCCGGTAACACAACGGTACCGGTGGCAACCGGTATACCCGCACCCAATAGTCCGGAATCCGGTACCGGTGCGGACCGTGACTTTTTTCCGGTAGTTCCGGTTCTGGTTTACCGGATCCGGTCCGGCGCCGGAATTAACGTCTGATTATTTTTTTTTAAACTTAATATAAATATAATTTAACTTATTAAGCTTATTACAAATATTATATTAACTTAAACTTAAAAGATATATTTTTTAAGTTTCAGATATATTAAAAAATGTAATATAATTTAAATTTAAAAAAAAAAGTGAAGTTCGTCTTTCCGGTGTAGATCCGGTTGCCGGAACGGTCCGGCCCGGTTCCACACCGGGTAACCAATGGACCGGTGCGGAACAGCCAAAAAATCCGGTATTCCGGTTCCGGTAGTACCGGCTCCGGCAATCTCCGGTAAGGCTGTGCCGGTACCGGTTCCGAACCGTTACCACTCTTAGTTAGAAGGGGAGGAAGTAAAAGCCAAAAGATATGGTGGAGGATTATACCATCTTGCATCTGGTGGGCAGTATGAAAGGAGAAATGTCAGATGCTTTGTATGCTTTGATAGCAGATTCAATTCCATTTAAAAAAAAAGTTAAATGAAATTGTACTGTATTTTTTTTGGGTGCAAACAACAGTATACAGAGGATATAGATCAACTTGCAGATTCGTTAGGAACTTTGTAACTTTTTGGAGATTGCCAGCATATAAGGATAACAATGAGAAATACGAAACAAGTACTTCATTTTTAGCTTTTACATTTGACATAATTAATACCCTTAATCTATCAATGCATAGGAAAAGTCAGAGCAGTTATGTGGAGACTATCAGAAAAAGTATACACCAAATATACAAAATCTTGCAGAAGAATCATAAGCTATTTAGTAACATAAGCTACAGGGCAGCCCGGTGCCCTAAGATCCCGTTATGTGAGGGTCCAGGAAAAGACCAGACCTTATTGGATCTACTGTGTGCAGCCTTGCCTTGCGTATTTGCAAGAGGATCTTTCCACAGCCTGTAGCATGACCTTCTGGTCAAACAACAGCAATTCTTACTATTGCACCGAGGTTCCCCATCTTAGTACATAAGCTACACACAGAAATTTTAGACATGTCTAAACATAGAAGGGAAAAGGGCTAAAAAAAAAAAACTCTTACAGCTTAACAAGTATATAAATAAACTACTTATCGGGAAAAAAACAAGTACATAGATAAGCTAATATCAGAACACATTTCGCACAACAATATAATGCTTCTTAGTTTAATATAAATATCCAGATGATGCTTATCGATAAATCAAAGGCCTACAGCATTACCTGCAATTTACCATCTTCTCCAGCGCAAGACACAAATACGTCCTCTAAACATCCCAACAGCATGGGCAGAAGATTCATTTCCTTCACAAGACGTACGGTCAAAGTAGGCACCGTAAATATCTGCACTGAGAATGTTGATAGCAGTGGATATTTGTTGAAAACTGTATCATTGCCTTCCTTTACTGCCTCGTTCACAACAGTTGGGTAATAGCTCAGAAATACTTTTGCAAATTCATATTTAAATTGAGGTTCACCCAACAATTTCATCAGCAATTCATGAATCTTCTTAACATTTTCTTCAGAGATCATGAACTTCTCTGCCCGCACAAGAATATCTAGTAACCCTGCTGATGAAGATACTCTCCTAGAGATAAAACTAAGCAAACTTTCACTGTGCTTGCAGAACTTCAATAGCATCTCCACCACTGCAGATGCTAACTCATCTATAACCTGTTTGAGCTCAGCAGCATGATCATTTCCTCTTGCATTTTTCCCAGAGATGCTTTCCGGAAATAGAAGCTTTTTTCTCCAACAAGACAGTAATAAATCCAGTACAGGCCCCATTGAGTTTGCAAACTCCTCTGGAAGAGGTTGAATCTGCTCAGCACCTTTGTGCCTGGAACAAAACCCTTCACGTTTCCAAGCAGTAACATCTCCACAATCACAGCAACCACCACCTGTATAAATGATAGAGTAATCGTGGTCCTTGTGGTTCCCATTCTGGAAACATGGAACACATATTGCACATGTGGGATCATGCTCACATGTACGACAGCGATACGCAATGTCATTGTTACCCCAAACGGCTCCACAAACACCACGCTGTCCAGTGTCTGCCAGTTGCTCCAGAGCTCTACTTGGTTCACCGTCAAACATCAACCACTGTATCCAATCCATACTTTCTTGGAATAAATCTTTAACATTATCGCTTGAACTGACCGTGGAATTGGGAGACTCTATTTGCTGTTCCGTAATAACCTCCATTGCCTCCTCATTAGTAGGAAGAAGTGCAGAGACTAACTCTCCCATCTGCGATTTATTATTCTTCACGTAAGCAACTAAACCAGGCTGTAGCTGTTCCAAATTCTCAGCAGGAACTCCAAGACTGTCAAGCCTCTGACAAGAGAACAAGGAATGACATGTCAAGATCCACCCGTAGGAATGAATTCCCTCTTCTTAAACAAAGATTAAATAAGGGGAGTGATATAAATGTCAAGAAGGGATCAGATCTGTTTTTCTTCTCTGCTTCTCACAGTTCACTTGTCTTATTTATTGATATTCCCACACTGTGCGATAACTAGAAAATGGCAGAATTTACTATTGAAAATCAGGGCAATGCAAGATACCCCATCATTTTGATGATTTTCATTTTAATCACGACAGCTAAAACATACAATAACTAGTCAACTAGGTTAATAGAATCAGACCAACAAACCCTCCCACCCCAAACAAAAAGAAAGAAAGGAAAACAGAATATTCGGGCAGACGATCGAAGGGGCATTCAAAGAAAGGAAAACAGAATATTCAGGCAGACGATCGAAGGGGCATTCTGCACAGTTCTATGAATGGGAAGAGGGTGCATAGTACTTGCCCACAAAAATCACGACAGTCATAGGGAAGCATTTGCACTTTGTACCAACATTAGTGTTTCAAGAGCCAAATTTCGAAAGATACACAACATATGTTCAAGCTATTTTTCCTAAATATATAATCTAATAAGAACTAAGCACTATTGGAATGAAATGGGAATAGAGCGGAACAAATATAGAGGATTCATCCCGCCGAACCTAACTAGTTTGGGGTAGCAGCATAGTTGCTTGATTAATTGATATTGGCTAACAAGAAGGCCGCACAGATTAAGAGAGCAACAGTACTATAGTAATAAAACGTGTAGACCATCATTACATCTCTGGGTCAATGAGTTCTCAATATACAAAGGCACAAAAGAGAAAGAGATAGGGAAGAAAGCTGCAAATCCTGTAATTATGTCTATGTTCCTTATCCTTGAAACTTCTAATCCTGCCTGATGCCACCTGAAAAGGACCGTGTATCAGCAAAGGTGTTCCTTCTTATTTGCCTCTGACCACTACTGACCTCATTACAAGTTGATCCATTTTATGAGCCCAAGAATTTTGAAACATTACAAAATCTGTTCTAAGCCTCACTGTATTACCATTTACATAACATCTTAGATAGTGAAAATGGAGTGCAATTTTTGTTTTACCACCAAAATCATTCTTCTATATCAATCATCAAATATTGGATATGCTTCTCCCATTTTCACCTGCAGAACCTTACCTTAATTGTCATACCACTCAACATTATGAATGTTCCACCACCCATTGATGAGCTTCTCCTCCTAAATCAGCTTCCGTTGTAATAACTAGTGTACTTGAAGACCATTATCACAGAAGTATTGTACGGCAAACATCTTGAGGTCTCCAGGTAGCCTCAAAAGCTCGCAGACTCTTTCAAAAACAGCCTCTCTACCTCCCGAGGTAATGGTAAGGTCTGCGTGCACTTACCCTCCCCGATCCTCACTTGTGAGATTCTACTAGGCATGTTGTTGTTGTGGACTTCTTGTTGTTGTACCATCACCACCCCCATCCCCAAGTTAACACTCTTCTTTTTAGCTACCTAAAATCCTGTCCATGTAGCCATACTTCAACTTCCAAAATACAAGACTACTGTACATTCTCAATCATAGGATTAATAGTAAATCAGCTTCAGCCAGATAAGCTCCATTAGTAATGACCAATTACACAAATGTACACGCTTCTTTTTAGCTACCGAAAATCCTGTCCATGTAGCCATACTTCAACTTCCAAAATACAAGACTACTGTACATTCTCAATCATAGGATTAATAGTAAATCAGCTTCAGCCAGATAAGCTCCATTAGTAATGACCAATTACACAAATGTGATTACCTTCAAAGTTCTCACTCATCACCAGTTCTTGGATCTTCCATTCAGCAACTTAAAACTAGGATTAAGAAAAAATTACTTCTAACATAGATAGGGTCCTCTAAGTAGAGTAATGATATTGCAACGCCAATTCCCTCTTCTTACAGACAAATAAGCACGGTTCAGACTCTTAATGGGCTGTTTGGTATGGGGATAGGATAGACAAAGTTATTCTATGAAATGGGATATCCCATGGGATTAATTATCCCATCATTGTAGTACAAATGGTGGGACAAATAATCCCAGCGACTAATTTATAAACCTAACCAAACGCAGGTAAAAATAATCATGCATTTTATCCCTGAATTATTATCCCTTACCCACATACCAAACTACCCCTAAGTAACATAAAATAGCATATGCAAATGTCTTAAACATATGCCCCTTAGCAATTATTATTGATTTTCTTCTCCATTTAAGAGAAATGAACAATTCTGCTAAACATTTCAACAACACATGTGAATTTACTGAGAAATATGAAAGAGAGAGACAAAGCTAGCGTTTCACCATAGATTTTGGAAGAAGTTTTTGAAAATATATCTTCAAATATTTGTTTGGCCATGAAATTTCAAATCTGATCTTCAAATTATTTTAAGTCCTCAAAACTCAGATGGAAACTTCCATTCTCATAACTTCAATTTTTTTTAAGTAAAATGCATGTTTGACACAACTTCAAATTCCAAAAATCTACGTCGCAGGGTGTGTGTCGGATTCTCCAAAAGTAGTGAAACTTTTGGAGAATCCGACACGGTTGCGGCATTCAAAGTGAAGAGTCCACACAACTTAACCAAAAATCTAACTTCAAAAACTCAAATTTCAATTTTCAACTTCAAAAATCTATGGCCAAACGAAGCTTTACACCATCACAATATCCCCACCCCCCCTACCCCATTCCATTGTCTTTCTGCGGAGCCTAATTCCAAATAAACGAAGAAAAAAAAGAACAAATATAGAATCACAATATGAATCTTATAGTAGCTTCAAGCATGAAATACAAAATCTAAATCCAAAAAAAAGGATCATGTGGATTTGTCCAACATTAAAAGAACCAAATTTTTCAATAAAAAGAATCAAACTGCTAGTCAATGTAGTGGTCAATCATGAACTGAAAAGAGGACCTGAGATCTCAGGCACAGTTTAAAAAAGACATTAGATGATTTTTCCCATCTGTCCTAGACTCCTAGGTTCGGTGGACAGTATACCTAATATCTATTGTTGATGGGAGGTGGTATCCCATGGATGTGGTGAAGGTGCGCCAAAAACCTAGCCTGCACACCACGATTATTAAAGAAATGTACTTGCAAACTGATACAAACACCATTTCTTATTGAAAAAACCATTAGGTGAATCTTCTCATATGTCACAGCGTTAGCTAATATATGTCGTTGATGGGAGGTGGCAGACTAAGTTGCATGGACTCGGGTGCAAGTATCCGAGACAGGTGCAGATCTGAGAGTCGGATTCGTCAAAATTTAAATTTTAAGATTCGGGGGTGCGAATCCGATTATAACTACGGGTGCGGGGATTCGGCAAAAAAAATCAAATATTGTAAATATGGAGATATCTAAAAATCTACTATTGAACAAAAACAAGAAAACATCCTAACTTAAGACGTTAATTCATAATTAATAGAACAAAAAATATTTCGATTTACTTTTCCCTATATGTCAAGGAAACTTTACTCCTAAAATAATATTCTTTACTTTTCCTACTTTTAAAGTAATTTTTTTAGGTACTTTTAAATTAGGAATAGTGTTTTTTATATGGAATAAAAAGTAAATTCTTTTCGATTAGTAGTAGTATTTAGAAAATCACAGTCGACATACGAACAGTCAACACCGATAACACTCAAAAAGGTAAATTATTTTTTAATATAATTTATTCTAAAAAATATAATAATTAAAAATTACAATTACTCAACACCACAATCAAGTGTCGACAGATCTGCGTATTGAATTCCGACGATGATAACCCTGCCTCCGACAACAACCCTTCCTCCTCCGACGACAACCCTTCCTCCGGTGACATTAATTACAGTCGCGGGTTTCTCCCTTCCGACAACGAAACCTTCTTTTTGATCTTGGCCCGTGTCTCTGGATTCTCTTGACCGAATCAGAGACGAATCCTGCGTTGGGACGGGTTCGGCAGCAAAGCCGCCGAGTCCGAGCAACATAGGTGGCAGGTATCCCATGGACTAAGTCCAGGTGCGAGAAATCCGACCCGGACACCACAATTATTTAAAAATATACCTGCAAACTGATTCAAACACCATTTCTTATGAAAAAAAAAAACTGGGTGATTCTTCCCATATGTCCTAGCCTCGGTGGACAACATTACCTAATATCTGTTGCTGATAGGAGGTGGCACTTATCCCTTAGATTTAGTCAACATGCACGAAAGCTAACCCGGACACCATAATAATCAAAATAAAAAATGTACTTGCAAACTGATACAAACATCATTTCTTATGAAAAAAAACACTAGGCGATTCTTCCCATTTGTCCTAGCCTCGTTGGACAGCGTTACTTAATATTTGTTGCTGGTGGGAGGTGTCATCCGTAGATTTAATCAAGGTGCCCAAAAGAGCTAACTCAAATACCACGGTTATCAAAAAAAAAAATACTAAGCCGTGGAATTAGTCGACGTAAAAAAGAACAAAAAAAAAAAACAGGAATTACCTGAAGAATTCGGTCCATAGGAGTGGGGGTATATGACTCCGGCGGAGAGTCGATCTCCATTCGAAACATTGATTACAATTCACAATTCCACCAATTTCTACTAACACACAAATAATACTCTTACACTTTCAATTAATTATACTATCAATTGGAGTATATAAATATTGAAAACCCTAGCTAAATTGTAGTATATATAATTTGAAGTTCAAAGAAAAGTTTTTTTTTTTTTGACATGTAAAATTTTGGATTTTATAAGAGTTGAAATTTCTGGAACGATCTGTAATATAGTAATACTCACTCTTTAAAAAGAATATTATATTAATATAATTAAAAATATTTCAGCTTTAAAAAAAAAAATCTATAATAACACAAAGATCCAAAAATTATTTTAGATTCAAGTTTTATATAAAAAAATCCTTGGGTCCTTTTTTTTGTTGTTGTTGTTTGTTTGGATAAAACTTAAAAGCCTAATTGCATACGTGTTTTAGTCTTGACTTTTTAGCCTTTCTCGAAGGCCACTACTGTGCAATTATGGGTGGGTATAAATCACCTAAAATTCAATTATTGGAATTTTCTTAAACTAGATCATTTAAAATTTAAAATCCAATAATTGGAATTGCATAGGATCGAATTTTTAAAGTTTAATATTTTTTTTTATTTGGACATAATATATAAATGTATCTTTTATTTGAATTTAGTTGATATTTATGTCTTGTAATTTTGATTATACATAAATAGATACTTCAGCTTGCATAAGATCGAATAAATAGATACACGCATCCTATGTGACATAATACGAATAGGATGCAAACTGTTGATATAGGACGTATCTGTTTACTTGTTCAACTCTATACAAATTTAAGAGAAAAGACATTTTTTCCCCCTGAACTTGTCCTCCCAAATCATTTTAGCACTTAAATTTAACTTCTATTTATTTACCCTCCTTAACATCTTTGAAGTGTATTTATTTCACCCCTAATGCTGACGTGCATTTTTTTTTAAAGGCGGGTTTATTTATTAAAAAAATTAATTTTAGTAATATTATATTAAAATATAATTTAAAAAAATTTAAAAATAAAAAATAGACACTTTTTTCTTCTTCTTCTTCTTCTTCTTCTTCAAACAACAATACCCAAATTTCTCCATTAACAACCTCAAATACATTTTTCACCACTTCTCTCCTTTAATTTTTTCATATTACTCCATTAAGGCCACCAAAAAATAACCACTAAGACACTAAATTAAAAAAAATCCTCCATTAAACACCTATTTGTTAAAAAAACACGAATCGAAATCACCCATTTTCCTCCATTAAACACACATTTTCCTCCATTGTTAATATTAGCAAGAGAAATAAAACAAAAGAAAGTTCTTAGATTCATTTGTTAAAGAAATGGGAAACAAAAACTGGGATAGCTTCAGTTTCAAAAATAGGATAATTTGAATGAAAATTATTCAGTGGAAACTATTCAAAGGAAAATATTAACAAGAAATTTCTAGGAAAATTTTCCTCTATTAAACACCCATTCAAATTTCTTAGATCAATTTGTTAAAGAAACACCCAACATAATTTTTTCCTCACCTTTCTTAGATTCATTTGTTTGAACAAATTGATAATTAATTGAATTTTTTAAGTAAGTTGAGTTTTCCGGCAAAAATTCACCGAAAAATCTGACAAGTGTGGCTGTGTTGGGGTGGACGGAGATGGATGAGTGTGTGTGCAGGTGGGGAAGTGTGTGGGAGAACGGAGTGTGTGTGCAGGTGTGGAGGGGATGGGAGGGGTGCAGGGGAGGGGTAGGACTGGGGGTTATGAAGAAGATGAAAAATGGGTGGGGGAGGGGGGGGGGGTTGTTTTAATTTAAATTATTTTTTATATATTTAAAAATATGTATGTATGTATATATATATATATATATATATATATATATATATATATATATATATATATATAAAAAAAAAAAATATTAAAAAAATACTTTATTTACGTGGCTCTGAATTGGCGGTGATGTGGCGCTGACGTGTCAGCGAGTGTGGTGCACTCTCCGTTATGAGAGTGGTATTATATATTAAGGGGTGAAAGTAATTCACTTTAAAGACGTTAAAGGGGTAAATAAATATAAGTTAAGTTTAAGTGTTAAAGTGAGTTGCTAGGACAAGTTCGGGGGGGGGGGGGAAAGATGTTTTTTCTTCAAATTTAAATGTGTAATCATGCATACCTATAGTTGGAGAGAATAATTGTTAGCTGAGATCAAATTAAACGACACATTGATATATTATGCCTTTCTTTTATTTTTATTTATCTTTTTATTTATTTATAAAAGTCGGTTTAATTGATATAAATAGAAGAAAATCTAAGTAGCTTAGTTAGGTTTCACCCATTCCTAATTTAGGTTGACCTCAAGCTCTTCCTCTTTTAAAACTAGAAAATATGATTTCATAGAAATCTAGCCCCAATAATTTACAATAAATAAGTTTTGACGAGTAGGGTTATTTATGAGTTAGGTTTAACATTGGGTGGATAAAAAAAAAAGCAATATCAATATACCACCTAATTAGTTATAACTTATAAGTATCGCATATTCCATCTATGTTTTCATTAAAATATGATGTTTTTAATCGTAAAGGAAATTAAAGTTGTGATTTAATGGGTGAAAGGAATATCGTCTCTAGAATCTTTACATAAATAGTCACATGATTTTGTTGTTTGCTTTTTCTAGTCGACATACATAAATTATATATTAACTATACAAGTTATATTAAACATAAATTATACTACATATGTATTATCGTTGAATTTGTTTAGTTTAATCAGTGAGTGGCTAATTATTTATAATATATTCTTTTATTTTTAATCCAAAATTCAACATTAAAGAGTAATTGATATTCAATAAGTGAAAGACATTTCAACGGATCGAGAAGAAATTAAGAAAAAGAATAATCAACCGGGAGAGAGAGAGAAAATTATTTGGCAAGAAAATTGAATCATTGGTGTGAGGTCGGGGGCGGCTCTACTTCATTACCAAAAAGGTGATTTGAGGGGCCTCATTTTTTAATAGTAATGAATTATATTATTTTTTTTGAGAAACATATAAAATATTATTTGTAGAAAAAATATACTTTTTATATAAAAAGAAAGAATTAATAGAAGTTTTTGGTATTTCTAGAGTACTACATCTCAAAAAAGATTAATGTGTCAGTTATATCATTAATAATTATATTATTTTTAAAATAGATTTAATTAAAAAAAACTTAAAACCTCTAATTTTTTTAAATTTTACCTAAGACCACTAATATACTTGAGTTGTTCCTACGCGAGATGTGAAGGTGCACTTAGCCAATATATGTCGAAGACTTTCTACACCTTAGGACAGATACTAGAGTTTATTTCGTGGAAATTAACTTACATAAATATACCATTTTAAACAAAATATTTACTCTTTATAGTGATATAATTTTAATATATGTGTAATTCATTTTTAATACATAGTGTAGAGTTTTTACAAAATAAACGTAATACATTTAAAACACTTATAATGCATGCATAATTCATTTATAATGTATCTATATTGCATATATAATTTGTTTTTAATATATAGTGCATTTTTTAATGACAAAATGACTTTCTAACTCCTTGTACTATGTCGATTTTGTAAGTTGGGGACACTTTTATGTACTTGTTTGTCATTTGGACCCTTGAACCCATTAAAAAGCAACATTTTGCACCATTTGATCGTTGACCTCGCCTATGTGGCATTGAAATGGTGACTAGGACAAGGAGAGTGTCACTTGTCTGGGGTGCGAGTGGGGGTTAATTTTTGGCCAATTTTACATTAAAATAATTAAAAAAATAAAAAATATTTTTTTTTAAAAAAAGATCTTTTTAATTTTTTTTAATATAAAAATAATATATATATTTTTAAAACCCTTCCCCACTCCACCCCAGCCCGTCCCCACCCCCACCCAACCCCATCCTACCCCACCCCCAGCCCCTCCATAAAATAATTTTAAAAATAATAATTAAAAAGGGTTTTATTTTTTATCCATCTTTTTCAATTTAAAAATATTTTAAATTTTTTTTAAAGAAAAAAAAAAAAAAAAAAAAAACTTCCCCACTCCACCCCAGCCCGTCCCTACCCCCCACCCCCTACTCATCCTATACCACCCTACCCCAGCCCCTCCACCCCACCCCAACAACCGTCCATCCCTTCCCCACCCCCTACCCCAGCCCCTCCACCCCACCCCAACAACCGTCCATCCCTTCCCCACCCCCTACCCCAGCCCATCCTCCCCCACACCCCACCAGCCCTTCCCAGCCCGTCCCCAACCCCCCACACCCCACCAACCCCGTCCACCCCCTCCCCACCCCACCTCCATACCCCACACCCCTCCCAGCCCTACCCCACAACCAGCCCCTTTCAGTCCCCTCACCCCAACACTCTTCCATCCCCCCCCACACGTTCACTTTTTATTTTTTATTTTTTATTTTAATTTTCCCTCTCAATTCAATTCTTTTCATTTTTTTAATTAATATTTAACTTTGAAATATTTTTATTTTTTGGGGGATTAAAATTTAAATTTAAATTGAAAGTGAGTGATAGTGAATATTGAAAAAAAAATAGTGAATTTAGCTTGAAAAAAATTAAACTTTTTGTGAATTTGTTAAAAATATTCAAATTTAAAAATTGAAAATTTATGATGTTTGTATATATGAATTTATAGTTAAAAATTTAAATTAGTTGGAGAAGAATTTTAATTATTTGAAATGGATTTGATGTTTAATTTGTGAGCAAAAATAAAAACATGATTATTCAAATTTTTCTACAATTTATAAATTTTTCTTATTTAATTAAATTAATTTTAATATTTAATTTGTTATGTAACATTTTAAAAATGACTTGGAATTTAATGTAATACTTGTTTTTTTTAAATGACGTGGCAGACGTGTCAGGCATGACAACTAACGTGGGGGAGAGTGTGTTACACTCACCAAAAAAGGGTTTAAAATGTTATTTTTTAGTGGATTCAGGGGTCCAGATGACAAACATGTAAGTAGAAGTGTCCAACTTACAAAACAAGTATAATACATTTTAGAGAAAAGACATAAAGTCACCATTAAAGTTATTCTGAATTTATAAATAGACACTTAAAATTTACGAATCTCCTATTACGCACAGAAAATCAATTCCAACTATAATAAATACACCACTTTGTGTCTTATTACCCTAGAAAATCAATTTCAACTATAATAAATACACCACTTTGATCAACTTCCAGAGCAAGTGTAATGACGCGGATGAGGGGCGCACATGAATGAGTCAAAATCCATCCCCAAATCAATATAAAATTGTCACATGGCATTACTCATTTGAGAATTCTCTTCTTCTTTCTTCATTAATAAGAGAATTTAGGTGTAATTTTTTATTTTTATTTTGTAATAAAACAAAAAAACAACTCGTAATCTCCAAACAATAAGAAAAAAAGAATTTTGAAGTTTCCTCCGCGAACTACAAATTTAAGTACTATTAGGGGTCGTTTGGTAGAGTGTATTAACAAAAATATTACATGTATTAATTAATGTGCATTATAAATACCTTGTTTGGTACAATTTTTAATTAATGTATGACTAATGCAAGTATTAGTTATACATTCTATTGTGTATTAAGGTTTGTATTACTAATACCACCAATTTTTTATGTATTAGTAATGCAAAGTCTTTAATACATGCATTAACTTATTAAATGACCTTAATACCCCTTAATTTTCCTCTCAAAATATTTCATCATTCCTTTTCCCGTTATTTTAATTTGCAATAGTGAATCTTTTCAAAACATTTCACAATTTTTTCCCATAATTTTAATCTACAATAATGAATAATTGATTTAAATAATTGTAACATATTTTTGCTTTGCTTCGAGGGTCTTTAAAAAGATTAAAAAAAAATTGAGACTATTTCTTAATTTTACATCTTATATTTTATTTTTGTTTCGACTATGTTAATCTGTTGGCATAATATTTCATGCACAAAGACGAAGGTCTTGCAATTAATCCAAAATCTCTATATACTAGTTCAACAATACTAATTATGTTTGAAATGGCAAAAAAAAAAAAAAATTGCAAAAAAGTGTACAAAATAAAAAAAAGGTATTTTTATAAACAAACATTTCTTTTATAAAAATTATGTAAGATGTATTATTTCTTATACATCAAACCAAACAATGTATAAGAAACAATACATGCATAACTAATACAAGCATAAGTAATTCAAGCATTACTAATACACTATATTGTGCATTGATGTTATACATTCCACCAAATGCCTCCTTAGTGGCGGCGTATTTATTGAATATCTGCCGTCGGTGAAAGAAAAAATTTCAAATAGAATTACAGCCATAATTGTGTTTGCATAGTTCTAGGGAGATAGGAATAGACCCAATACAATAATAATAGCATAAATGGTTGTTCGATTTCTGAAACAATGAAAACAATAGGAGATCACTGGAAGAAGGATAGGGTAGAAAACGACGTTCTCTCCCTCTTTCTCTAGTTATAAAAAAAAGGGTAAAAAGCTTTTTATTATTTATTTAATTAAAAAAATTAGGTATTTTTCTTCTCTCTTTTTGTAACTAAGTAGTGATGACCCGTGCTAGCACGGGCCCAACGTTGAGTAACGTTTGCTAGCTAAAAGCATATATATTATTTGCATAGAGATATTATATGATCAGCAATCGTTGATTTACATATGTGACTACATTATTTATCTACATACAATCTAGACTATTTATGTAGTGCTACATTTTGTCTTTTTTGTATTGATAGGACAATACTTGACAAAAAATGCCTGAAAAAGAAGAGAAATGGATTTGAATTCAATTTGAAAATATCCATTCATGGAAGAAAGTTTCAACCCAATCAAAAATGTTACAACTAAGAAAGGCTTAATGAGTTTTTCCTTACAAAAAAAATTATATATATATATGAATTGTAAAGTGGAAAAGAAATGTAACTGCATGTATATAAATTGTAAGTGGAAAATGAATGTATTGTTTCAGCAAATATTTATAACAACAACAATTTTTACGATTATCTTTCTTCGTGGAATGAACTAATGTATAAATTAAATCTGAATTTTTGATGTCTTGATGCAGTTTTTGAGGTGTTTTGGAATGAATCTTTGCTTGAATTCAAGGAAGAAGATGAATTTGAATTTTGTATAATAGTGTATAATATTGTGTATAGGTGTCTTATGCGCCTTTTGTAACTTTGCATAATGTTATATATACAATTATTCAATAATATATATAATATTATACAAATACGTGCATATGTATATATAATCTTTAAACAATATATTTACATTGTATTAGTGTGTAAAAAACGGAAAAAAAAAAACACTCGAATAAAAAGACAATATTATATATACAACAATATACAATTGTAAATAAAAAATGAACTGCGTCTTCTTTCTCGAATCCAAGCAACAATTCATTTTAAAACACCTCAAAACTATATCAAATTATCCAAAAATTTCATATTTGGGCTCTCAATATATATCATCTTTTGTAACCATACTCACTCAAATAGAACTTATTTACGAAATTTTGAATCTCAAATATTGTAGCTTTCAGCTTCAATAATGGTTGGACTAATTCTGCCCTATCTAATGTAAGATAGAGTAATTAAAAAAAATCGATCAATTAAAATTGAATAACGAAGAAGCAAACTGAGCTAGGAGAGCATTTACATGATTCTAAAAGAAACAAAAAACTTTACACGTTTCTCTATTTCTCTTAAGCTAATAAATGAAAAGAAAAAGTTAATAAAGTCTTTACAAAAGTAAAAAAAGTAGGCTACTATATACATATGGCTACCTAACATATATATCTTTTCTGAAAGTTAACTTTTTACATGTTTCTTTCTTCCTTTATTGCTCTGTCTACTTTTGCTGCTCCGTCTTCTTTTATCGTTTTGTCGTATCTGTTGATTTTTTTATCTTCTTTCCAGCTGGCATGCTTATCTTCTTGGTTCTTTTATTCTAGGTGGACTTCTGGGATAATATTATCTTCTCCATTACATCTCGAACATTGATGGTCTGGATATTTGTGTCCAATTATCTTGCAATATCTTGCCAGTAATCCGTCTGAAATAAATCCTCTCTTAATGGCTCTTGCAGTAGACTGTTTTTCTGGGTTAAGTAATGTCATTATCCATTGTCTAACATCTTCCATATCTGTTTGTCGTAGTTCTTTTGAATTTGAATAAATTATCTGATGATCTCTTGAATAATAGCTCCATATTGGGTTTCCATTGGTATAATTATTTGCTAATTCTTGAATAATTGTAGCTAGTCCAATAAGTCGTTTATTTGCGTAGAAATCAGGTATTTCATTTCTGGATATCTCTGGTTGTTGCACAATATCTTCTGGTATAATCATATCTCTGGTTAATCCTATTTTTACAACTTGTATAACTGGTTTTATTTCGTCGTATAATATCTCTGTCGGTGCAGTATAACATTTTATATAAAATAGATTTCCTTTGGTTATTCTTTTATAGGTGGTGAATATTTTATGTAATTCTTCCATAGCTGTTAGTTCTTCTCCGTCTTGGGTATATATGGTATTTAATAATCCATAGCTAAAACAAGTTTTTATTAATCTTGGATTGGTTTTGGGTAGTGCAATTAGCTTGTTGTAACCTTGTAATTTTTGGGTTATATAGTTTGTGTTTGGTTCTTTGATATCTGTGGCTCTGGGGTTAAGGTTTAGGAAAGCTTGTACTCTATAAATATTTTCTATGTATTTTTGGGTTGTGTAGTTATAAACTTTTTTATCTTGGTTCAGACTATCTCGGTATGTGGTAATTTGTGGGGGTATGAACAGGGGGTCTTTTTGTGTTTTTGGTATAAATGGTTTCTCAAATATCTTATTCATATTTATATTCTGATATCTTTGTCTACTAACTCCTCTGCTTGTACCTGCAATTGTAAATTGATTAACATTATGGGTTTTATGGAGTGTCCCAACGTCTCCTTCTAGGTTTTATGGAGTGTCCCAACGTCTCCTTCTAGATCTGGAATTGTAATGTCTTCCGATCGACATAGCTCTGCACACTGCTGAGTTAGCTGATTTGTAGCTATAGACTTCAGTTTATCTTCATTAGTCTTTAGCTTTTCTATCTCATTACCCATACTGTCCACTTTTATTGAAAGCGTAGTTAGGGTGTTGAGTATTTTTTCTAGAGTATCTTCTTCTATGATATCAGTCTGTGTAACTTTGTCTTGATATGTAATCTGCAATAACATTTTTGTTAGTACTAATTACTTCAATTGTAAATGTAAAATTTAATATATTCAATACTAGTCTCCGAATTTCTTTTGTTGTAACTGAATTTTGTATTTTCTTTGTTAGCCACCAACGTACCTGTGTATTATCTGTTTGTACAATAAACTTGTTATATACAATATATGGCTCAAATGCTAATAAACATTTATATAATGAGCATAATTCTTTTCTATTTATTTCCCATTTTATTTCTGTTTCATTAAATGTACCTGAGTAGTATCTACAGTGATGTTCTAATTTTTCCTCTCCATATTTATATTTAAGTACTCCTCCGTAACTACATTCACTAGCATCTGCTTCTACTATATATATAAATTTTCTATTTTCATCTGGAAATTGTAACTTTGGTAATTCTTTACAAAGTATTTTTATTTGTTGAACTTATTTTTTATCTTCTTCGTTATAATTATATTCTACATCCTTTTTTAATTTTTCTGTAAGGGCTTTAGATTTTCTGCTAATTTTGGTATATATTCTCTAACTTGGTTTACTAATCCTAAAAATGATTGTAATTTATTTTTTGTATCTAATTCTTCTTTCGAATTTATTATTTTTTGTACTATATGTTGTTGCATTTTTACTCCACTTTTATCTATTTGTATTCCTAAAAATTCTATCTGATTTTTCATAATTTCAGTTTTCTTTTTACTTAAACTTATTCCCGATTTTTCTATTATATCCATAAATTGTGCCAATAATTTTAAATGTTCTTCTTTGGTCTTTGTATATAATAGTATATCGTCTATATATACTATACAATTAGGTAGTTGTTTAAAATAACTATCCATAAAATGTTGATATCTACCTGGTGCATTTTTATATCCAAATGGTAATACATTCCATTCATAAAATCCTTGTGGTACCGTAAATGCGGTTAATTCCTTAGATTCTTCTTCTAACTTTAGATGGTAAAATCCTGATTTTCAATCAAATTTACTAAAATAATTATATCCTTGTATCTGTCTTATTTTTAATATCTTATTTGGTATTGGGTAATTATAAGTTATTGTTTTTGCATTTAAATTTCTATAATCAATAACAATTCTACTTTTTCCTCTTTTTTGTTCACTATGTTTATTTACTATAAATACTGGGCTATTATGTTTACGATTACTTTTTTGTATATATTGTTTTTCTAATAATTCTTCTATATGCATTTTAAATTCTTTTAAATTATCAAAATTATATGTTAATGGTTTCTGGGTTATTATGCTATTTTTATCTATTAATTCAATTTTTATAATGGTTTTATGTTTTTCCCATCCTTTTAATGGATCTTCACTATATAATTGTTCTAATTTTTTCTTAATTATTTCTATCTTATTTATTGAAAATATAGTTATTTCTGTTTTATTTATCGAAAATACGACTAGTTTTATTGTATCTTCAGTATTTTTTATATTTTCTAACTTTTGTGTAATTTTTTCATTTCCTTTTATCCAATCAGTTTTCTTTCTTATTTTATTATTAACTCTTTTTGCTCTTACTTTCTGTTTACATGGTGTTGTAAACCACCAATCTGTTCTAGTTATTATATGTGGGTATAATTTATCTAAAAACGGCATTCCTAAAAGTATATCTTTTGATGTTAGTTCGTAATTATAAATTTCTTCTATTGTTAATATTTTATCTCATACTTGTGTTTTTACATTCTTAGCTTTATAAGTAATTAAGCTTCCTTCGTTATTAAATCCTTTAACTATTATTGGTGTTTTTAATTTATCCCATTTACTTTCTGGTAAGCAATTATATCTACATAAATTAGCTTTTGCTCCTGTATCTATCATAGGCGTATAATATCTTACTGTAATGTCCTTCTACTACTATCTTCGTTAATACATATATCTTCATTTTATGTTAAAACTCTTCTTAAGAATAATTTCTCTCTGTTATATGTTATAGTTAATTGTGTATGTTCTATATTATATGGTTTTACTTGTTCTAACCATTTTATTCCTAATATTATGTCTGTTTTTTGCATTTCTTCTTTTACTTCAAATTCTATTTTTATTTTTCTTATTCCTATTATTATTTCTTTTTCTGCTATATTTTTAGTATTTATTAAACTTCTTGGTAGATCTGGACATATATTATTGTCGGTTTTTATTTTCTCATTTTTTACTAGATATTTTGCTATATAATTTTCTTCTTGTCCTGTATTTAAGAGTATTAAATATTTTTTTTCATTTACCTTTCCTGTTATGTAATATTGGTTTGAATTATCCATTGAACTTGTTTCATAACTTATTCTTTTTGATGAGCTTGATGATTCTGGTTTATCATAAACTGTTCTTTTTGTTGTACTTATTCTGTCATTTATTATTTCTAGATTTTCTTCTACATCTATGTTTCTATAGCTATAATCATTATAATCTATTGTTTTTACAAATTGTTCAAATGGGCTATCTATTTGTATCTTGTTAATCTTATTTTTTTCCTGTTATTTTATATTTTGTTGTTAATACATATAAATTTTTGCATCTTGCTGTAAATATTTTACTTCCTGGGGTTAATTCTATTCCTGATATCTTCCAATATAATACTAGTGATTTATCTATATTTCTATCTGTTATTGCTACTGAATAATTTGCACTTATTATAAATTTAAATTTTTGGTATATTAAATTTCCTTTTATGACAGTTATTATACTTTTTTCTATAGGTTTTATAATTCTATCATCTGCTAAATATAATTCTATTGGTGTATCTATTCCTTCTCTAAAACATGCTTTTATTAATATTTCTGTACCTCCAAGGTGTACATATTTTATTGGGTCTCTACTTTTTATATCGTTTATCTCTTTATTAATTATTCTTTTTGTTACTAGTGGTATACTAGCTTTACCTTTTGCATATCTACAGTCTATTACATATTCCTTTTGACTTACTACATAATATTCTTCCTTTTTTCTAGTAAATATATTTTTTATTGTTGGTATTTCTGTGTAGTATTTTATTCTAACTTTGCTATATTCAATGCGTAGGTTTATATTTTTTATCTGACTAATTAGTATTTGTTGTTCATGTATAACTAATTTTCCATCTGTACTAAATAATTTTTCGTATGTATTAAATAAATTGTTATTTGTATCTTCCTTTTCTAAGGTTAATTTTATTTTAAGTAATTTTTCTTCTAGTTGTCTTTTTTCTTTTTCACGTTGATTTCTGTAATTAACTTCTTCATATATCCAATTTTGCCTTTCTCTAATTTTCTTTATATATTCTAACATCTTTTAATCTGAATAATACCCTTCTGGGTAATTATCTAGGTATAACTGTGCTATCCAATCCATAGTTTTAATTTCATAGTCTAATATTTTTTCTAATATTATTCTCTTAATATCTATTTCTAAATCTCTAAGTATATATAAGATTAAGATTTTAAGATTATCTATCATTTAAAATTGACTAAATATTTTATTATAATATTTTGTAGTCGTTTGTTTCACCCTTAGTAGTTCTTGCATATTTTTGTTAAGGAATTCTATATATTTTATATCTTTATTTTCCATGTATTTGTATATATTTATTTTCATCTGTTTTTCTAGTAACTGTATGTTTCTCATATTTTTTTCTAAAAATTCTATGTAATTTATCACGCTAAGTATTTGTAGGAGTAGTTAGGTAGGTATGATATATAATTTACTCTAGTCATGTAATATTTACCAAATGCTTTTTCTAATATGATTTTTCTTATATCTACTATTTTTAAATCTTTAAGTGCATACAAAATAAGTATTTTAAATTTATCTACCATTACATCAGATAAATAATTATTCATTTTCATAAAATTGTTTTTTTCAAAATATTCCCTTCAACCATGTTCATAACAAAATATGGTCATCTTAGATTACTATATACTAGATTATTCTTAAATAACATGTTCTTCGGTCACTATTAGCATGGTAATCTGGATATTTTCCCTTAAACAGCGCCTCTACTCTGGTTACTCCCCACCACGGCTTCTTGCCTTATTGGTTTCACCTTTATGATGGCATAGTTCTTAGGGATTTTTCTCCGTTTCCACTTTGCTAATAAACTTCTTAACATATTATTCTTCGAATAATTCTACTATAAAGTAACTAACATGAATTTATTTTATCATACCATGATTGTTGGGAATTATGAATTTAGCTATTCATAATCATAAATAAATATACCTGTTCGGGTAGGTTTGATATTTCTGAGCTTTGTTCCTCCATAGATTTTTCCATTGAAATAAATCTGTTTTTTAATTAACTGAGCAAAATATTTGTTGTGGATTTGAGAGAGTATTTGCTTCAACGCATGAAGGCTTGCCTCCTCTGCTGCCAAGACAAGGCATAGTTAAAGTACAAAATATCATAGAAGACAAGGCATAGTCAAATGACAAAATATCATAGAAACTAACATATACAATAATATCATTGTCATACCCAATTTTTACCTAAAGTCAAAACGAGCACGACATTATGGACTCTAAAGAGAATTAATTTATATAGAGTCGCCACCTATTTTTTAAGGAAAATAAGAAAATCTATTTATTTATTAACATTTATGACTTGTGTTTTAATCTACGAACCAATTTAGATTTTAGGTAAGGGTTCAAGTTATTCCGAAGAGAAGGGGTTAGGCGCCCTTCAGAATCCACAAATGTGGTTCCCGGCCAGACTTAGGTTTATTAAACGATGAAGAAAAAATCAATATTTATAAATACAAATATAAAATATGAATTAAAATATTATAAATAATTTATATATATACATTGTGCAAATTACATATATTACCGTATGTGTATAAAAAATGTATATAAAAGTGCGTGAGAATATGTACTAAAAACGAAAAGATTGAATAAAGTTTTTTTTTTTTTTAAAAAAAAATATTATTCAATATTTTAGTGTAAATTATTCGATGAGATATCTAAATCAATTTAATTTTTTTATATAAATAGTAACGATCTAAATTTGTCTAACGCGTGATGAACATTGTGTGAATTAAAGTATTTCCGCCCAACGCCCCAAAAAATGAAGTTTTCAGTATGATAATATTTTGTACAAGTATAAGAATATAAAAATACAATACAAAATTTAAAGTCTTCTTTGAAGACCATTTCCGACGAATATTTTCAATAACTTGTATAAAACATTCTCGTAAAAATGTTAGTAACAAATAAATAATCAATAAATTATAAAAAACTACATATGCATATATTTAGATAAAAAATAGATTTTTATTAAAAAATAGGCTTAGATAAAGTTTTAAAATATTATAAGAATTTATCATCGCCTAAATTTATTTATTTTATTACGTATTAATATATATAATATTCGTCTTTTATTTGTGCAGCCTAAAAAATCAACGAAAAATTTCTTTATTGACCAAGTATCAACTCTTAATATAAAATAATAATTTTGATAAAATAAAATCCGCCACGCAGAGATAATTTCATTGCATCTATTCATTATCAGTCAAGCATATCCAGTAAAAAGGTAAAATGCCATCTAAACAGTCCCAAACATGCAATCGCAGTAATAGAGCAATGCAGGACCATAAACAAAATGGGGAACACAACAAGAATCAGCCCAAATATCCGAAGCAACACTAAAATAGAGCAACAATCACCTAAACGAATCGTTAATAGAACCCACAAACAGTAATCTTCATCGGAGAAGATCAAGTTCTTGTTAGAAAATTCAAGGTCACTAAAAAAATATTGAGAAGCAATCCAAACTAATCAAATATTATTGGAGTACAAGAAATGCACAAATCTGTTTTCCTTTGAAAAATAACATAAAAATAAATGAATCATGGATTCGGAGACATCAAAGACTATTAGTGGCGTTGCTTCAACAGTGTTCCCGGAGCAACGCCGGAGAAATAAAATTTTGCCCAAATCAGGCTAAATCGGGTAAGACAGGTGGTGGTGATGCGTTGGGAGCCCGCCGGTCGTCCCATCCGGCGACATGCGACAGAAAAGAGAAGAGGAAGAGAGGGAGGGCAGCGCGGTGGCGGTTCGCCGGAAAAGGGTAGTTGTTTTCGCCAGAGTCCGGCCATAGCTGTTGGTGGTGGCTGGTGGCTAGTCGTGGCTATGGTAGCAACGACAACTCACTGGTGGCGTTCACCGGTGGCTATTGAGGCGGCTGGTGGAGACGCGGGTAGAGGCAGAGTTAGTATTTCAACTAGGGTTAATTTTAATCATGCATAAATAATATATTTTTTCGTTGAAGGAGTTCGAATAATCCCTAACGAAAGGCTAGCTCCGCCCCTGGACGCAGGTTTTGTTTGTTTGGTCAGAGTAAGGGAGATGAGAAGGAGAGAGAGAAAGAACCGTCGGTTGTTGGAGCAAAGAGAGAGAAAGGAGAGGGAAAAGGGGGAAGAAGTAAGCGTGTATGTGTGTGTACTGTGTCTGTGTATTTGTGTGTATGTGTGTGTACTGTGTCTGTGTATTTGTGTATGTTGTGTGTGTGTTTATTTTTGTCTTTTAAAAAGATTAATTCCCCCACTTATATAAGGTAAAATGATCCCAGTACCTCTATACTATATCGATTTTATAAGTTGGACACTTTTACTTACATGTTTGTCACCTGAACTCTTAAATCTATTAAAAAGTAATATTTTAAATCATTTTTTAGTGAGTGTAACACACTCTCTCCCACGTCAGCTGCCACATCAGCTGTCACGTCAACCACGTCAGTCATGCCTGCCACGTCATTTAAAAAAATAGAAAAAATATTACATTAAATTTCAAGTCATTTTTAAAATGCTACATAACAAATTAAATATTAAAATTAATTAAATTAAATAAGAAAAATTTATAAATTATAGAAAAATTTGAATAATCATACATTTAAAATTTGAATAATCTTTTAATTTAAATTAGTAAAAATTAATTTAATTTATAGTAAAAATTAATTTAATTATAAAATTAATTTAATTTAAATAATTTTAAAAATAAATTAGTAAAAATTAATTAATTAAAGTTCTTAACTAATTAATTTATTTAAATTAATTAAATTTTAAATTAATTAATTTATCAAATTTAAAATTCTTACCTAATTTAAATAAATTTTAATTAAATAATTAATTAATTTAAATATGATTTACATATTTAAAATATTTAATTTAAACTAATTATGGGGGGGCTGGGGTAGGGTGGGGGACTAGGGGCTTGGGGAGGGGCTGAGTGAGGTGGGGGCTGAGGAAGGGGGTTGCATGGGGCTAGGTGGGGGGCTGGAGGAGGTGGGGTGGGGGGCTGGGGAAGGGGTTGCATGGGGCTGGGTAGGGTGGGAGGCTGGGGAAAGGGGAGGGGTTACATGGGGCTGGGTGGGCAGGGGACGGGCTAGGGTGGGGTGGAGGGTTGAGGGAGAGGGGTGGGTGAAACTGGGTAGGGTGGGGATGGGCTGGGTGGGCGTGGGGGGGGCTGGAGAGGGGATGGGGTGGGATTTTTTTTTAAAATTTAATATTTTTAAAATTTTAAAAATATTTTTAAATTAAAAAAGATGAAGGAAAAAAAGGAGGGGCTGGGGTGTGTGGAGGTGGGACGGGCTGGATGGGGTGTGGGGGTGGGGGTGGGCTGGGGTGGGGAGGGAAAACAAATATTTTTTTTATTTTTTTTTAAAAATAATTTTTTAATTTTAAAAAATATTTTTAAATTAAAAAATATGGAGGGAAAAAAAGAATCTTTTTTAATTTATTTTTTATTTTAAAAATATTTTTTTTAAAATTTTAAAAATATTTTTAAATTTAAAAAGATGGAGGAAAAAAAGGATTTTTTTTTTTTTTTTAATTTAAATATTTTTTTTTATTATTATTATTTCAATGTAAAATTGGCCAAAAATTGACCCCCACTCCCATCCCTAGGCGAGTGGTTACACTCTCTTTGTCCTAGTCACCATGACTTTGTCACATAGGCAAGGTCAACGGTTAAAAAGGTCAAAATATTGCTTTTTAATGGGTTCAAGGGTACAGATGACAAACATGTAAGTAGAAGTGTTCAACTTACAAAATTGACATAGTAGAGGAATCCAGAAGGTCATTTTGCCTATTTATAAATAATAAATTAAACCTCTTTGTCTCCTTAATGCAAAATTTAGACCGTCAGTCACCGTTCAATGGATTTTTTCATTCTTTTAACCAATGTATAAAAATTCTTTATCCAAAAAATAAAAATCTTAACCTGTTATCTCAAGTGTCACCTTTTAAAAAGTGACGAGATCTTGATTCGATTGATTTGCTACACTGCGTATTAAGATAATTGAGTCGACACTATCTTTTGTAGATCGTCTTAAATAATGCACAAAAATATGAATACTGATATATAATTACAGAAAATATAAAAAATAAATAAAAAATATAATTATCTTGAAAAATATATTATGTTATAAATAATTAAAATTGTACTGTGCGGTAAAGAATTGCAATGATATACTGTGTACGTATACAGATGATTGTGCAAAAATATTAAAATGATAATAAACTAATAAAAATCTTAAAATTTATGAAATCAAAAATAATTATTAATAAATTATTTAAAATTAAAATATGACAATAATTTTATAATAATTCTAAAAAAATGATGATTATCAATTATTTATTAATAATTACAAAAATGCGTGAAAAAATTATAGTTTGTGCCATTTAACGACCAGGAAGCTTAAATGCCTTGATTTTAAGTTCGGAGAGCCAAAATTGGGTATCAATAATTATATACAAGATACACCAAGTAGTACAACAAAGGATGCATTATTCTAAACTCAACCTAACCTTCTACCCTAATTCGCCCCCTCCTCAACTCTCTATCTAGGGTCATGTCCTCGGTAAGCTGAAGTTGCTCCATGTTTTGTCTAATCACCTCCCTCCAATATTTTTTCGGTTTACCTCTACCGCTCTTGAACCTATCCCTAGCCAAACTCTGCACTGGGACATCCGTGCCGGAGCCCTTCCTCATTACATGACCGAACCATCTCAACCTTGTTTCCCTCATCTTGGCTTCCATTGATGCCACTTCCACCTTATCTTAAGTAACCTCATTTCTAATCCTATCTTTCCTAGTGCACCCACATATCCACCGAAGCATTCTCATATCTGTCACCTTTATCTTCTGGATGTGGGTTTTCTTAACAGGCCAACACTCCACCCCATACAACAATCTCGGTCTAACCACCACTCTGTAGAACTTATCTTTAAGTTTAAGAGGTACCTTTTTGTCACATAAGACTCCGGAGGCGAGCCTCTATTTCATCCACCCTACCCCAATTCGCTGAGTGATATCTTCGTCAAGCACTCTATTCTCCTGAATCATAGACCCTAGATACTTAAAATTATCTCGCTTATTTATAGAATGGGTATCTTGCTTAACAACCACATTAGACTCCTCACTGAACTCACACTTCAAATATTCCATCTTGGACCTACTCAACCTAAACCCTTTAGACTCAAGGGTTTGCCTCCAAACCTCCAATTTAACATTAACTCCACTACGAGTTTCATCAATCAACACCACATCAAACGCAAAAAGCATACAGTAAGGCACCTCATACTGAATTTACCGCGTCAAAACCTCCATCACCATGGCAAAAAGAAAAGGACTAAACATCGATCCTTGGTGTAACCCCATCAAGACGGGGAAGTACTCTAAGTCCCCTCCCCGACCCTAACTAAAAATAATAAACTTCAAATATTTTACTATATATTTGATAATTACTATGTGAAAAGTAATATAAATCACAATAATTAACAATTGTAAATTATTGTGGGATACAATACGAGTGGGTGTCGCAATATTGTGCAAAATGTATGCAAATTAGGCACAAATATCATGTTAAGGAGGGACCAAAGCAGCCATCCCCTAGATTGGTTCCTAAATGGTTCCAGAAACAAGGTGAACAAGATAAAGCAGCTGAGAAAGAGCAGCAACATGTTCCTGACCAAAAAGTGGCTGAGGTGGAGAAATCAACTGAATATGCTGTGATTTGGACACAATTTAATACAAAGACAACCGCTAAAAGAAGTGTAGAATGTAAAAGCAATGATTAGGTTATGCAAGTGACTAATGAGTTTGCGCCTCTTAATTATGGAGATACAAAGATGAATCAGATTAGACAAGTTATGAATAAAGGAGGTACTACTCATCAGTACTTGAAATGAAGCTAGTCACATGAAACATAAGAGGCTTAAATAAACTTTACAAACAACAAGAGCTTAAAGTGTTTGTAAAGGAGAATAACGTAGAAATTATGGCACTCTTAGAACATAAAATAAAGGCTCACATAACTGACAAAGTAATTCAGAAAATAACTAAGGGGTGGATGTATGAAGCAAACTATAAGTTCTCAAATAAAGAGAAAATTTGGTTTTAATGGAATCCTCAACTGGTGGAAAGTGTAGTAGTGAACAAATCAGCACAATACATCCAGAGTAGAATAATGGTTAAAAGAAGAAATATGGCTTTCTACTTAGTAGTTGTCTATGGGTTGCATACCATCAGTGATAAAGTGAGTTTATGGGATGATTTAATAGTACTAGCTGCTGGAACTCATGAACCTTTGTTGTGCATAGGTGATTTCAATACATCCTTTCTAGTGATGATAGACCACAAAGTTCCCCAATACAAAACATAAAAGTCAAAGATTTCAATGACTTTATGGTGGATGTAGGCATGTTTGAAATGAATACAAAAGGTAGAGGTTATACATGGTCAAACAGGCACACTTATAGCAAGATTGATAGGGCAGTGGTAAATGAAGAATGGGTCTTGAATTTTCCTTATTTGGAGACAGTGGTTATGGTCCCAGGGTTTTCTGATCATTCCCCATTGAGTATTGAACTGGACAACACCCCAAATACCACTTATAAAGCTTTTCATTTTTTTAATGCTATTGCTGGACACCCTGAGTTTCTGAACAAGATGACTTTAGCTTGTGGGGGAGATAATGTAAATGGTATGAAAGGTGTATGGCTGAAACTTAAAAGAGTTAAAATCGCCCTGTAGAGCTTGAATACAGATGAGTTTAAGGAAGTGAGTACAAAGGTGAAAGAGCTTAGAGCTCAGTTGCAAAAAATTCAGGATATCATGACTGATCCTAATGCAATAGCTGGTAATAGAGATACTGAGAAGGAGCTGAAAATACAACTAGAGAAATGGATCTTGATTGAAGAAACTGCTATACAACAAAAATGTAGAGTTCAGTGGCTAAGAACTGGGGATATAAATACTGTTTTTTTTTTTTGCACAGTAAAAGAATAGAATAACTCAAAATACGATTACCAATCTCTTGACATCATATGGCACCAGAATCTTTGCACAAGAGGAGTTAGAAATTGAAATTCTAATATTTTACAGAGAACATTTAGGGAAATTTGCAGCAGTCTTACAAAGTGTAAATGCTACCATAATGCAATTAGGACCAACACTGAATAGAGAACAACAACAATTATTGGCATCAGAAGTAATTGTGGATGAAAAAGAGCAGGCTCTTGAGGATATTAGTGTCTTAAAGCACCTGGTCAAGATGGATTCAATATATTGTTCTTTAAAAAGTCATGACCAATATTGGGAACTGAGATTACAAGGGCAATACAATAATTCTTCGAGACAGGTACTATGTATAAGCCAGTAAATTACACTAAATGACTCTTATTCCTAAAGTAAGGAATCCTTTTAAGGTTCGAGATTATAGACCCATTTCATGTTGTACAACCCTAAACAAACTCATCGTGATGGTGTTAACTATTAGATTGCAGAAGGTGATGTCTTCCTTGTTGATTGATATTGCCAAAAGCTACACTTCTAAATAAGGATAACGCGGTCGATGCAAAATATAGAAACTCAACTAGGTGGGGATCGAATCCACAGGGAATACGTGGAACTATTTCTCAATATTGCTGAAATCATCAGAATACAGAAAGTAAATGGGGAGATTTTGATGTAAACAAGAAATAATAACAATTTGTAAACAGTCTGCACTGAACACTAGGCTTGTGTTCCCCCTAGCTTATAACTCTGTAGGTTTATCGTGATCAATCCAACTATCAAACTTTTGTGCATGTAGAATCTGATAAGTTATGTATCATCAACAGCCTCTCGACACACTTTGGTGAATTCACTCATCGCCTCTGAGACTCAGAGCTTCACATTACTAACTCTTGCCTTGGACCCCAGCTTCAACTATCTCCTCTTGGTTTCAAGTTTATTAGATGAAGATAATTATCTTAAATTAGATAGTGATTATCAGCTTGTATCGGCAATTAACTTCAAATCACTATCTTGATCTCCTTTCCCCAATCTCTACCTCCCTCTCCGGTTCGTAGTAAATACAGGTTGGATCCTAACGTTTGCAACCATTAAGAAATCAATAAGCGCAAAGAAAACCACAATACATGCAACAACAATGATCTAGAAGGATTAGACACTTCCTCTACTCCGTTATTCCGTCAAGGTTCCCACAACCCTAGCTAAGGGAACTAGCCGCTCGTAGTTGTGAGACAATTTATGAAATTCATAGATAATAATATAGAATTAATCTCACAATAATGAAAGAAGAAAACCCAAAGTCTCAAATCAATTATTTAACCAAAAATCAAGAACACAAGAATCCCAAGATCAAATATCAATCTTGAAACCAAAATATGTTTATAAGTGTAAACTTAACCCCAAAGGGCATTCTTCAGCATATCTCTACTAAAAAACGTCAACAAGGTATTTATAGATTACATGAAAACCATAGAACTCAAATCCTAAATAAAAGTGGAAAATTTTAGTCGGTGGCCACCTACAAAGCCACTTACGGGCCGTAGGTGGCCCCATATAGGTAGTAGACTGCTTTTGGGGCTGCAAACTCTCTGGAACTCAACTTTATGTTGTCTACACCTCTTAGGTAGCACCTACAAGGTGTAGGTACCCTAAATAGGTAGTCACTTTTCAGCTTTTGACTTCTTTTTCTTTCGATTAGCTCCCAGAACCTATTTCCCTGCAAAATCCCTTAAAAAACACATCAAACCTAATAAAATTGCCTTAAGTACATGCATATTCTCTAGTTTTAAGCATTATAAGTGCTATGGAATCATGGCACATCAACACCCTCAACCTAGAAGGGTTGCATGTCTTCATGCAATAAAATAAAACAAAACGACACGACGATGCTTAACCAAGAGAAACCTAAGATACCTATGGCAGTCAATCTTAAATTTTAGCTCAAAACACATTGCCCCCTCCTATTTTGACTTTTCAAAACCAACTGTGTGTATCTATGAAGCACAACAATGTGACATGAAGGAATCAAGATATGACATACATTAGGAGCAAACAATCATGCATATATACAAGTTACACTACCCGAACAAATAAGTTGCAAGTAATAAAACCCATGTACCCTCACATCAAATAAGTCCTAATCACTCATATGAAATCATGCACGTTAATGCAGGTACTATCACTCACACTCACACTCACACTCACACTCACAAAAAAGTTCTAACAATTTACATAGAATACTATAGGTTTGTCCTTATTTTCTTTACCTCGATTTTTAGGAAATCAGGTTAGGATCACTATAAGACTTTACTCGGCTTGTAATGTAGGTTTGGGGGCTAGTGTGGTACATATGGAAATTTTAGTGACTAAGCCTTCTTGGTACTACAATTACTTTCAGGTCCACTTATCAATCAACTTTTTATTTGTTCCACACTTATTTTTCACTTTTTATTCTTTTATTGCGCATTCAGCTTGAGTGTGGTTTCTTTTATTATTTCCTTTTCAAAATTTCCATATATTTCTTTTTCTTTTTTTCTCTCTTACACCCAACCCTACCTTCTTTTCTCTTATTTACCCTTCTTCATACCTACTTCAAATTACACACTCCTATGATAGTCACCCTCAACTTAAGTGATTTGCATGAGTTGAGGTGCACAATGGTCAGGGAGGACCGAGTCTAAAACAGGTTCACTATAACAAAAATAAAAAGATGAAAGGTGAAACAATAAAAATAGTCTATACAGGCTCAAAATAGGGATCAAGGGATACTTATTCACATTTGAAAGGTCATTAAAGCTAACAGTGGACTTATTTCAAGAACGACTTACGATCCTTTCCTAAACGACTATCCTACAACCTAGGCAAGGCTAATCGTCAAGTTCTGAATTCAACATACAAAGAAAACTAAGTATATCTCACACACACATAGCAAAAGATTGTATCACAAACTACTACCTATCTGATTCATGCAAATGTTATCTATGATTATTTTGTCCCTAATTCTAATGTCATAACGAGATTTACAATGGTCACACATATATACACATCACACAGTTCTAAAATAAATTTCTCGGAAGGGTATCATAAAAAATCAAATCAAAGTATATTAACTGTAGTACAGACTCATTTTTCTCCTAGTTAAACATAAATAACATAATACAAAACAAAATATAATACGTCCTAAACATGTCGGCTCTACTAGAAACAAGACTCTGGGAAAAGAGACATGACAATAAAAACCCCAGGAGGACATCAAGACCCACAAACATCCCCAGCCCCATAAAAAAGACATGCATTATCCCCAATGCATTGGTCCGCTACAAAGAAAGAGAGTTAGAAACATACTTGTGGTATCATAGGTACGCATATCCGACGTCAATCACAATTAACATGAATGAATGTACAAAAAATAAAATACCTTGGCTTGCCTCCCAAGCAACACCTGATTTAACGTCCCAGTATGACATGTCTGTGTTGGTTACTCAAACTTCACCAACAAAACCATGGGTACCTTGATTACTTAGACTTCATCAAGGTGGCCCAAGAGTTGGCCTCCAGTTTTCTCTTTCCATTTGAACTTATGAATTTCACCCCTAATTGTGTTTCTAATTTCCTACTATGCTTAAGGGGCGGTGGTATAAAAATAAAGGAACCAAACAATAGATGTGGCATGTTGTAACTCTTGGCCCTTAAGTGAGAAATGTAATTCTTTGATTCCAGCTTAACAAATTCAAGACTATAGACATCTTTTTCCTCCTTCTTGCACTCTTCTATGGGCTTGGATGACTCGATTAATATCTTACTATCCAAACATAATGTGAAAAAATTCTTAGAATAAGGTCTAATACGTCCCAACTCATGAATTACATTTTTATTTACGTCCTCACATAGCTCTAGCGTACTCTTCTGAATAGTGACAACATCCACAAAAGTATGATTAAGTGTTAACTCCTCCAATTTTAGCTCCTCAATTTGGCTTATAAATTTTTTTTCAGTCTCACACAACTCATAACTAAATTGTTAGGTGTTACACGCATCAACCTTTGTAATGATTCTTCTTTTAAGTTGTGAATATCCAAGCCAAACCTGTCAACCTTTGACTGAACTCCTCTTTTTCATTTTTTTTAGGAGTGTCAACGTGTCTAGAATGCTCTCATTATGCTCCCACAATATATTTATCATGCTCCTGCAGTAATGTACTATATCAAAAGAAAAATGATCAATAAATAAGGAGTCATCATAACTCCAAACTTTCTATTGCAAATATGTCATATCTAGAAGAGTAGCCAAATATATAAAAAATAAAAAATAAAACCCAAAAACTTCAACAACTTCAATCGATCAATCCGCAACCATATTCATCGGCAACGATGTCAAAATTTTGATATCTCGCAAAGCTACACCTCCAAATAAAGATAAAGCTATAAATACAAAATATAGTAACCCAACTAGGTTGGGATCGAATCCACAGGGAAGACGTGGAACTACTCTCAAGATTGCTGAAATCACCGGACAATACAGAAAGTAAATGGGGGGATTTTGATCTAAACAATAAACAGTAACAAAACCCAGATGTTTTTGGTTGTAAACATTCAAAAACGAATACCAGGCTTGTGTTCCCCCTAGATTCTAACTCTGTAGTTTTATCGTACTCAATCCAACTATCAATCTATTGTGTATGTAGAATCTGACAAGTTATGTATTGCTAGTAGCCTTTCGATACACTTTGGTGAATTTCACTCATCTCTTCTCGGTCTCAGAGTACGCATTACTTACTCTTGCCTTGGACCCCGATTTCAACTATCTCCTCTCGGTATCAAGTTGATTAGATGAAGATAATTATCCTAAGTAGATAGTGATGATTAGCTTATATCAACAATTAACTTCAAATCACTTTTGTGATATCTTGTTCCCAATCTCTACCTCCCTCACAGGTTCGTAGTGAATACATGATGGATCTTAACGTTGGAAACCATTAAAAAATCAACAAGTGCAAAGAAAATCACAATACATACAACACCAATAGTCTTGAAGGATTGGACACTTTCCCTACTTAGTTAATCTGCCAAGGTTCTCACAATCCTAGCTAAGGAAATTAGTCGCTCACAGTTGTGAGATAATTCATGGAATTCATAGACAAAAACATAGAATTAATATTACAATAATAAAAGAAAAAGCCCAAAGTCTCAAATTAATTATTTAACTAAAAATCAAGAACACAAGAATCCCAATATCAAATATCAATCTTGGAACCAAAAAATGTTTGTAAGTGTAAATTTAGCCCCAGAGGGCATTCTCAAGCATATCTCTACTAAAAAAGTCAAGGGTATTTATTGATTACATGAAACTCCTAGAAATCAAATTCTAAACAAGAGAAAAACTTGAGTCGGTGGCTACCTACGGATCCACTTACGAGCCGTAGGTGACCCCATGAAGGTAGGAGACCACTTCTGGGCTTCAAACTATTTGGAACTCAACTTTCTGTCACCTACGTATAGTAGGTGCCACTTATGGGGCGTAGGTACCCTAATTAGGTTGTCATTTTTTAGCTTTAGACTTTTTTTTTCTTTCAGTTAGCTCCCATAACCTATTTCCTTGCAAAATCACTTCAAAAACACATCAAACCTAAAAAAAAATAGCCTTAAGTACATCCATATTATCTAGTTTTAAGCATCACAAATGCTATGAAATCATGGCACATCATTAATCATAATCACTCAGTTTTTGTCCCAAGTAGAGTGATTAGTGATAACATTATCTTAAGTCATGAACTAGTAAAAGGTTATGGGAGAAAAGAAATTTCTAAAAGATGTATGGTTAAATTTGATATGAGGAAAGCTTATGATTCCTTGGAATGGTGTTTCTCAGAGCAAATTCTATATGAGTTAAAATTTCTAGAAGTGGTGGTAAAATGAATCATACAATGTGTTACAACTGGTACTTACACTTTTAGAGTAAATAGGAAGACAATTGTTTCATTCCATGCTAAAAAGGAGTAAGGCAGTGAGACACCTTATCGCCTTTTCTCTTTGTATTGGCTATGGACTATTTTACCAGGATCCTGAAAACTTTATCCTAAATTTCAGTTTCACCTAAGGTGTAAGAAGCAAAAATTATGCAGTTAAGCTTTGCTGATGATCCTTTGCTCTTTTGTAAAAGGGATGTTCACTCTATGAAATGTTTATATGATTGCTTCAAGCAGTTTTCTAAAGCTTCAGGGATGGTGGCTAATGTGGAGAAAATTAGTGTGTATTTTGTTGGTGTGCAACTATCAATTCAAGACTAGATATTATTAGAGATACATTTTGTGATGGGTGAACTACCTATAAGGTACTTAGGAGTGCCTTTGAGTACTAAAAGGATGTCAATAGTCCAATGTAAACCTCTAATTGATAACATGATTGGAAGGATTACTAGTTGGACTACTAGGTTCCTCTCTAATGCCGGTAGGGCACAATTGGTTAAAAGTGTTTTGTTTGCTATGCAAGTATTTTGGGCACAGATTTTTGCTCTACCAAAATCATTATTCAAGCTATTGAGTCCATTTGTAGGAAATTCTTGTGGATGGGTAATGTGTTTGCTTTCATAAAAGCTCTCATAGCTTGGGAAAAGTTATGTTGCCCAGAATCAAATGGGACCTGAATTTTTTGGATTTGTATACATGAAATAAGGTTGTTATAGGAAAACTATTATGGAACTTGTGTCAGAAGAAGGATAAACTATGGGCGGTATGGGTGCACGGTTATTATGTGAAGGATGGTGTATGTGGGGCTCATTATAAACAAACATCATGATTAGTTCAAAGAATTATGAAGGTTTATAAGTATATCTAAGCAACAAGCTACTTTGAAAATGATTTCTTGGACATGGTTAAATATTTGATGAAAGAGATGTATAGAAAAATGAGAGGTGAAATGGAACCTGTTACATAGAGAAAACTTGTGTGGTCAAATTTTGATGCCCCTAAATGGTTGTTTATCATGTACCTTGCAGTGAATAGGAGGTTGGCTACAAAAATCAGACTTACAAAATGGGGTATTAGTGATTCTATGACCTGTCCTAATTGTCAAAATGTAGATGAAGATATAGAGCACTTGTTATTTGAATGCAGGTTTGCTGGTGTTGTATGGGTAATGTTATTACAGTGGCAAGGAGTTCAAGGAGATGCATGACTTGATCAGAGGAGATGCAGTGGGATTTTCGATATATGAAGGGGAAAAGTAGCTCAACACAAGTTTACAAGATGACCTTGGCAGGAGTTGTTTACTACTCGTGGATGGAATGTAACGATCACAATTTTTAGCTCAAACAAACCACTGCAGAGGCTATTGTTATACAAATTATTTAAACAAAAAATGTAAGAGGATCCCAACATGTCAAATTAGCTCTTAGGTTGCAGTAGTTGAATGTTTATCCCTGATTTTATTTGAAGCTTAGTTGGGGAACAATGTGTAGAATGCTTCAGTAAGGCTTGGGGCTTATGATGTCCAAGTCTGCTGCCCTATTTTGATTGCTACTTTGATAATAAAAATTTATTAATTTACCAAAAAGAACTGTAAATATTTAAAAAAAATAGAAGAATTTTATTGACTCTCGAAATTATATGAGTATCATATTAACAACTTAAAATATTTTAAAACAAATATCATTAATTTAAATCTAATAATATACGCCTAATTAAGAATTTATCAACTAAACAAGTGAAGATTTTAACTAAATGATAAAATTATACATAACGTAGAATTTCTAAGTATCAATATTAAGTCCGTACGTCGCAGAGTGTAGCTAACTAATCTTTGTATAAAAAGGAAACGTAGCTATCCAATTCTTTTTCTTTTTCTAATTTGTTTCTCTTTCAGCAAAAAAATTTTCTCTTTATGTTATGAAGCATGGTGAAAGTCCATGTGTCAAAACAAATGTCATGTGTCTTGTTAAAGTTCGATAAAAAAATAGGTCATACTCCACCTCTTCTTTTGGATAAAGTTTTCATTTTTTTCTTTGGCTATAAATAGCCATATGTAAGAAAAGATCAAGATTGAAAAAGCATACTACTACTATTACTTCTTCATTTTGTGCAGTTTTTCTTTGGTTATTTTAGATAATCTTATATCACGTTATCAACACAAGTCTCTACAAAACTTTTCAACGATAGTAAAGTTAAATAGTTATTTTTCTTACAATAATGTCAAATAATTTAAACACGAATTTGTTGCCGTGGATATATCGGGAAAACTACATGTCCCGAGCACTTGATTCCAAAATACATTTGGATGCGATGGGTCTGACAGACACCATAAAAAATGACAATCAGGGATCAAATCAAGACCGTGCCAAGGCTATAATATTTCTCCGTCATCATCTTGACGAAGACCTGAAAATGGAATACCTCGCTATTAAGAATCCCCTTATATTGTGGAATAATTTAAAAGAGAGATACAACCATCTGAAGATGGTCGTCCTTCCACAGGTACATTATGAATGGACCCATTTGAAGTTAGAAGATTTTAAAAATATATCTGGTTATAATTCTGCCATGTTTAGAATTAAATCGCAGTTGAATCTATGCAAAGAATCTATCACCGATCATGACATGTTAGAGAAAATATTCTCTACGTTTCTCGCCTCAAGTATGCTCCTACAACAGCAGTGCCGACAAATGGTATTCAAAAAGTATTCTGGACTGATTTCACATCTTCTTGTTGCTGAACAAAATAATGATCTTTTGATGAGAAATCATAAAAATCGACCTACTGATACTGCTTCATATTCTGAAGTAAATACTGCAAATTTTTACCAGACCATGCGTGATTAAAGTCCAGGCCCTAGTCGTGATTGTGGTCGAGGAAGGTATTTTAATCAGGGTGATCGCCTTGCACTAAATAATTACCTCCGACACCAGCAATGTACAAAGAAAAGTGAATTATTTAGGTAAATAATTGTAAATAAATTAAGATAAATGATGATGATATAAAATACCTCGAATATTATGGTGCATATATAAATATACCTCGCATTTTAATTTTTTTGAAATCTAAAGAAAAAAAGAAAACTCAAGCAAATATTAAAAAGTGAAATGTTATAATTATTAGCTTGGCAAAATAAGTTAACGAACAAATTATACCAAACATTCGAGTTTAGCGATTTGTTTTTCCTATTAAATTAGTTTTGAAATTTCATTCGTTATTTTTAGGACATGAAAATTACGTCCATCGAAAAGTCTCTTTAAAGTAAAGACAACCAACTAAACACTTGGCCCAAAATTTTAAGGTTTGCTAGTCTTTTAAAGAAAATTTGCTTCTATGGACTAATTAGTTAAGCGTTAATCGCAACAACATGATAATAATATACAATAACAATATACAATTTAAGAAATCGGCACATAATAGAGCAATTATAAAGTAATAATAAAGTTATCACAAACAAACTTAATAACAAAGTAGAGTTAATTATCATTCTAAAGCAGAACATAATATAATATGGATAAATTAAAGGAAGAACGACTAAGAGGTACTAGACTCCATTTCGAAGCTTGAATTTTTAATTTTGCGATTCCAGGGCTCTTGTAATCCTAGTAGCGATTGACCCGATATTTGGGTCAAAGCGAGTTCCGCTGGGGAATCCCAACTCCCGAGTTCACATGTAACACAAAAAAAAAAAGATAAAGATTAGAAAATCGTTCAAGTAATTAAAGATAATATGTCAACACCATATGAATAAATACCCCATTAAACATTGAGTCCTAAATAAACAAAGCTGGGAATCTGAGTATGCGGGCTTGTTCACAAACAACTACAAAAATGCCTTTCATTGCTTGACCAACGTTCACAATTAATAAATACCCTACTCACAGGGAGATCAACAGGGTATAACAACGGTAATAGCACGACGGAACAAGATACTACCGAGTACAACTTTAAACCAACATGTCAGTAGCTCTCATAACTTTGCCAATTCCCTAATGCCAATGAATCTAACACACACATATGATCATTTATGAGCCAAAACTACTGCAAAAAAAATTACGAAATGGGTTGCTTTCTGGTTTTCAAATTCTGCAAAAACCTTTTTCGTCATAACATCCTAAAAAGTGAAAGATGACAGCAACAATGGGAGCTTTTGACGAGTTGTATGGTTTTAAAAAGAAGACGAAAATAGAAGGCGTTTCACACATTTTTTGCATACTTTGACACAAAAGAGCACTGAAATTAAAATGGCCATGCTTGGGACTTAACTTTACAGACGAAACGAGTGATAACATCAACATGGGCTCGGAACCTCGACAAAATCATTTTTCAACCACAACCACATTAACTTAGTCGTAATTCATACACCCAACCATCTCCGAATCAACAAACAACAATCGATATTACCAACCATATATTCAAAAGAAAAAAAGAAAAGAAAAAGAGATGAAAGAAAGGGAGACGGAGATGAGACGAAAAAGGCAAAATCTTACCTTTTAGGGGGCAGCAAACTCGGGTTTTTAACGTCAAGCTATTTTCCAGCAAACGAACACAACTATAGAACTCCGAATTTGGATCGAAAATCAAGAAAAAACTGTCGACTTTGAGACCTCTCTTTCTCTGCTCTTTTTTTCACTCGCTTTTTTTTTTCTTTTGAATTTTCATATCTTTAACTTTTCTCTCAGATTTTTTTTCTCTCGTTACTGCTTTCTCTTTTTTTTTTTTTTTTTGTTTTGTTTCGAAAATTCAGCCTCTGAAAAAGAACCTCACAAAAAATTTTGCATTTGCTTCCGTTCTCTCTCTCTTTCGACCTTGTCCTCATGGAAATGGAGAGATCCATATTTATAGGTACAAATTCAGACTTCAAAGTACGGATTTGAAATTCCAACAATTGAAAACGGGAAGAAAAAAAAAGGAAAGAAGAAAAGGGTCTGGTTTGAAAACGTTGATCAATTTTGATCCGATCGGACGGTCTTAAAAATAGTATCTAAAAAGATAAATAAGAAAAGAATATTTTCTTTTTTCTATATAACAGAAGTGCTGATTTCGACCACTTGCTTCATTATTTATTATATTATTCCTCCCTAATTGCTTCGTGATTTATCATATTACTCCTAATTAATTATTATAAATTATTTATATATTAGAATTAATAATATATTTTACTATATTATTCTTAATTAATTATTATAAGTCATTTATATATTAGAATTAGTAATATTTAATTAAAAAATAGATATTTATGATGTTTGCTTCAGCTGCTTTAACCGTGATTTTGCTATATCATTCCTAATTAATTATTATAAGTCATTTATGTATTAAAAAATTAATAATATTTAATTAAAAAATAGATGACATGTCTGCTGCAGCTGCTTCAATCATAATTTTGCTAAATATCGCTCATAATTAGTTATTATGAGTTATCTAAGTGTTAAAAATTTAATAATATTTTAAAAAAATATAAAATGATAAATTAACTTTTGATGTATTAAATTAAATTGACCTCCTTCAACCGTGATTTTACCGTAGCACCCCTAATTAGTTATTATAAGTCATTTATACATTAAAAAATTTATAATATTTAATTAAATCATTGGTTTCGACATGGCTGCTTCAAGAGCTGCGCCATGATTTTACTATATCACCCATAATTAATTATTATAAGTCATTTATGTATTAGCATATTAATAGTATTTAATTAAAACAAGAAAAATATGTGTTTATGACATGTTTGTGACATGTTTGTTGCAGCTGCTTCAACCATAATTTTACTAAATATCGCTCCTAATTAATTATGATGAGTCATCTAAATATTAAAAAATTAATAATATTTAATAAAATGATAAAATCGACAAATGATAAATTAACTCTTGATGCTTTAAATTAAGTTGGCGTCCTTCAACCTTAATTTTACTGTATCACTCCTAATTAATTATTGCAGGTCATTTATGTACTAAAAAAAAATAATATTTAATTAAAAAAAATAGACATTTATGACATGTCTATTTCAGATGCTTTAATTGTAATTTTACTAAATTCCGCTCTTAATTAATTCTAAGTATTAAAAAAATAATGATATTTAATAAAAAAACAAAAATAGACATAAGATGATAAGCAGGTAGCAGATCGACATGTTTGTTTGTGTTGCCTACTTAGATACTTCCTTTTATATCTGTTTATTTTACTTTCAATTTTAATCTATTATATATTTGAGAATTACGTAAAAGTATTATAAATCATAATAATTAACAATTTAAAGTAATTAAAAAGACATAAAAAAAAATTTGGTTGATTCTCTAAATTTTATTACTGTCACGTAAATTGGAACAGAAGAAAAAATACTACAAATCACAACAATTAATAATTTAAAGTATTTTAAAAATATGTAAAAAATTTAGTTAACTCTAAAAAATTGTATCAATACCACATTAATTGAGACAAAGGGTATAACATATATCATTTAAAAATTACATAAAAAGTATTATAAATCACAATAGTTAATCTTGAAAATATTTTTGGCGTTGTCACCTCAATTCTAACTGTTGTTATATTTGGATATCGAGATCTGATAATATTGTGCACTCATCTATAAGAATTTCTTAACTTAGTAGCGGTTCAAAACATTTCAATATCTGTATTTATAAGTGTTTTGCCTTTGAGAAGATGATCAAAGACTTTGTTGTTAATTGAAGTATATTTTGTTCCAGTTTTTGTATGAAATAATCCTATGACTATTAGTTCTACATCTTTTCTATATTTTGTAACAGGTCTCAATCTTATCATCAAGCAATTAAAATAGCCCGACTACACGACATATCACACTTTCTTATCATGTGAAAAAACTATCTTATAAAACTTCACTCTTTAGCGAGTACCGTCAAATAGTTATTATTTAAAAAGTTATCATTTTAAATCAATGCACATTTATGTTTGTATCTCATCAATATCGAATTTTGGTGCTAAAAATGTCTATAGTGTTGGGCCCGTGCTGACACGGGCCATGCACCTCTAGTATTTATATATATGTATATGTAAATAAATATATGAAAATAATTGATTAAAAAATGATTATCTTTTGATATGTTTGATCTTTGTCCGGATCTAATTTTAAAGAAAAGATAATATAAATACATAAATAAATAAGCAAATAATTAGATAAATAAAATACATAACTTTTGGGATCCTTGATTTGGAAAATAGTCGACGGACCGGACCAAGTTGTTTTAGTCCGGTGATTTTTGACTTGTTTTGATCCGTCCAATCTTTTGATCGAACAATCCTAAAAGATTACCCCTTAAAATTAATAGTGAAAATAAGAAAAAAAAATGTATTATATGGATAGATATATGGAAAGTCAATTTTTAAACGACTATTTTTTAACCCGTTCGATATCTGATCGGACGGTTCGAATTTAATTTAAAGAGAGGAGGAAGAGGAGAAAAAATAAATATATAAATAAATAGATAATTAAATACAAAAAAATAACTATATATGCCTACATATATATAAAAATAACTGAAAATTTTGGGATTCTTCGGATTCAAAATAAATCATCGGTTAGATTAAATCGTATCTGTTGAGGTGGAATGGCAAGACGAGCATAGGAACTATACTGGGTTCGGGCTGATCTTCGAGCTCTTTGTTGAAATTTATAAAAGTTGGGTTTGAAAATAATAATAATAATAATAATAATAATAATAATAATAAATAAATAAATATATATAAAAAAAAGGGAGTATTGTTAGCCCGAATACTTTTTTTCTACTGAAATTAAATTTATCAATGCTTCTGATATCCTAAAAATTATTTTTAGTTTAACCTATACAAATTACAGACAAAATTTGTATAAGTGTCCAATTTGATATCTTTTGTGATTTAATATTAACAATACATGTATATGTGTAAGAATAAGGATATAGTAAAATATATGTAAAAATAAGAATAAAACATAAAATGTTTGTTTTATATAACAATATATATATATATATATATATATGGTTACAAAATCGCCCAAAAATAAAATTAGGAAAATGCGAATGCTAGTATCAAAAGATATTTTAAGATTTTGATGTTAAAATATTTAATTATATTTAATTAAAATATTTTATAATATGATAAAAAAATAGATTTCCTTTCATTATTTAAAAAATTGTAGAAATAGAGATAAAAATACGAATCTTATTTCCTATTTAATTTTTAAAAAATATTTAGAGCCAAAAAGCATCGGAAAAGTAATTAAAGGAAAGGGGGCGAGCCAAAATTGGGTGTCAACATGGGACTGTAGACACGTAATTTTTGATCCTCTCCGAATTTTAACCTAGTTTTCGATATTAAATATTTATATTCGATCCGATATTATTTTAATAATTTTTTGGTTAATAATAAATAAAGTTAATTTTGGAATATTTTATTTTATTTTTATTTTAAAAATAATATAAAAATTCAAAAAAAAAAATATTTATTTTTAAATTTTAACTAAATAAGCTAGTAGTTTTATTTTTGGATATTTATAAAATTTCATAGTATTTTATTAAATATAAAATTAATTAGTTATTATTATATTTATTATTATTATTATTATTTTTATTTATTTATTATTATTATTATCTATTTTCAAAAATAAATAAAAAATAAGAAAAATTTTAAATAAAAAAATATATAATTCAAATCTCTATTTCTATCTGCCTATAACTGTTCCCCTAAGAATCCCCTATTTAAGGACTCCTCAACCCCCAAAAAAAGGACGTACATTGACTATCACCATCAGATACTGTATCAAAGAAAAATAGATAGAGACAGAGAGAAAATTGTCAGAGATAAAAAAATCTAGAAATTTACGGAGGAAAAAGTAAAAAAAAGTGTGAAGTTGAATTTAGATTTTCGTTCGAGTTTTTGGTGATCACGTCTCGCTTTCATATTCAATTAAGTTGGCATACAAGTTCTATTTTAATCTTATTCTATTTATGTTGTAAATTTTCTGCGAAAAAGTATAGATAGAAATAGTCAAGTGATTTTCATGCATTATTTGGCCTGTATAGTTGATCAATCATGTGAGCTTCCGTTATTACATGTCATGTATTTAAGTTACTAAATATTTATATATTTTTATATGGGGGAAAGCTTTATATCCACACATCATGATTATTGGATTTTTCCTTTAATACTAAATACACCGAAAAAGCACACAAAATTCACAGACTCCCTATTTTGCATTTAAAGTGACCACACATACACTATTCTATTTTCATTTTTGAATTCACAAAAATTAGCAACACATAAATATACTGATATACATACACAACACACACACGTAAACAGAAAGAGAGATGTCAACGTGAACAGTAGAGGAAAATCGATGAGAACAACGAAAACCGGCGAGACCTAACCAAATTTGGTTCCACCGTTTGAAAATCGGCAAAATTCGGCCAAGATACGACAGTCGCGATCTCATTTTAGTTTCCCCAGTGAAAATTTTTCGCCGGAATCGGCTAGATCTGGCCGGATTCAGCCACCCCATTCTCAAATCCGCAAAATCCCCCCTCTATTTATCTTTTGATTTCACTGATAAGGTTTCACAGGAAAGCTTCGTTCTCGAATAATTGGAATGGATTTTTGTGGGGTTATTTGGTGCGGGTTATTATTATTATTTTTAGAATTTCAATATATTTTATATATTTTTAATTTAAATCATAAAATCAAAGAATTATACTGTATTATTTTCGAACTTAGAATTATTACCAAAAAAAAAGTTGAACTTAGGAGCACGAAAACTTTTGATAAATAGTCGTACGTGTGAAGACAAAGCAAATACGGAAAAATGAATTAATATGAGGTATTGTTTGTCTGTTTCATTCCACAAACTCCTGAAAGGACATAATAGATGCTCTGCCTATGGAACTTGTTCTCTTTAGTAAAAATTGTTACCTTAAATTTTTCTCTGCTATATTTAGGCAATTCAAAACTTTTATTGAATTAGAAAATCACTCTTCTCCTACATTTTTGGGTAAGAAAAATATTATCTTATACATGAATTTTGGGTTCTATTTTGTTATGCAAATGTTTGCAGAGTTGTTTCAGACTACTGGTTGGCCTTTTGTTGTTGTTGTTGTTATTTAAAATTGGTTTTCAAATTTAGCATAATATGGATAAATTTATTTATTTTATTATTCTATTATTTTTATTCATGGTCATTACTAGAATTTAATAATTATTTATTATTAAATTAATTAATTACTTTAAATAAATATTATTTTAGTTTATCGTTAAGAATAAATAGCGTTTCGAATAGATAAAATTATTACGAGTTTATAAGTGACAAACCAATACCTTTAACACTAGGCAAATTCCAGGCACGTTTAAAATATTCGTTTCAATAAAGAATGCGGCGTATAAATCTTTCTGAAACATTTTAAAATTCAAGGATGCAATAATGCACCTTGCAAATATTTTTCTAAAATAAACTTTTATTGTTTAATATAAGATAATACACAAGTTTTAGTATAATAAAAATGAGCAATTTTAAACCATAACATAATTTATCAAAATAGTTTAAGTCAAGATAAATCAATAAAAGCGACCGTGTTAGAATCACGGGACTCGAGAGGTGCCTCATACCTTTTCCTCGGCCAACAGAAATCCTTACCGATCTTCTGTTTTCGGAGACCAAAATAAAGAGTCATTTCCTTTTGACTATAGATTCAATAAGGTGACTTGGAACGCCATAACTCAATTTCAAGTGACGATTCTGAAAAATGTTAAAACTAATCCCTATTCAAAACCATCACTTTAATTGAAAAAACCCTTCGACCTTCGAAACCTCCTCGGGCAAAAAAGCGGTGTGACATCTCTAGCGACTCCGCTGGGGAATAACCAGAATTCTAACTTTTAATATTGACTTTTACTTGCTTTAATAATTTTTATATTGTGTTTGTTGGCCTTATGTGCTACTTGTCCCTTATTTACTATTTTGTTATTGTTGAATTATTTTATAATTTTTCTTCTCTTGCACACCCCCTCTGAGTCTCTGAAATAGGATAGAAGGAATGCAACGTATGCATCCTACTTTCTTTTTGAGATAGCCGGAGTGTCAAGGCACCTGGTGAAAGGTTATAGTCACACATATTAGGCGGGGTTCGAATTGGCAACGAAGGCCGAGTAGAACTGCTACCGAATAAGTTATCCCTCCGCGACTCGAGTGTCCGCTCGAAAAAGCCAGTCTAGACACCTATCCCTATTAGGCTAAACTTAGAAGAACCGAAACTCAGAATTTGGTTATCCCTATTATGTTCCTCTTTATTTGCATCATGTGTATTTGACTTAGCGGGACTTGGCACGGGGGCTGGGTATGTCTAGGACAGGTGACCCACTTTATAATGACCAACATGTGCATCCCACGTACTCTTTGACATTTGTTTGGAAGGCTATTTGATTGTTGACCGTCTTTTAGGCAACTTTGAAATGCAAGAGATTATATTATTATCAAATTTAGTGAATCATTTTTCAAAGAAAGAAATTTTTTTAAATATATAATAACATAGTTTTACGATCTTCATGGACTACGAGAGCCCGATTCTCATCTTGAGTGGGATATGTAGAAAATCCTTTATAGGATATGGCCATGTCTTGTAAAATAAAAAATTTCTAATTTATTGAGAGATATTTTTGGGAAAAAAATAAAAAAAAATGAATGAAATAAACAATTATTTTTCATTAATAATATATATATATATATATATTTTTTTATCCTCAAGTTTAAATTTTAATACAATTTTTAATAGCCTGAATATTTAGGGGTCATGAAATAAATTTTTATAAAATAATAAAATATGTAAACATATCTATAATATATTAAAAGTGTGAAGACCTTTAGAAAAGTGAATTGAACTTTTTTCCCTTCATTAAAAGAGTCCGCTTTAGACAAAACCGTCTTTTACCCTTTTCCCTACAATTAAATTCTTCAAAATAAATATACTAAATTTTTCCTACAATTAAATTCTTCCCAAATTTAATTTGGTTTGTACCTGGTTTCTTTCACCCAAAAAACACCCTAAATTTTCCTATAATTAACTTTTTCCAAATTTAGCTTTTCTCCCATTTTTATATGTTTTTTTCCCTAACTAATTGTAAAACATACAATTTTTTTCCTACACCCTAAATTTCCCTATAATTAGCTTTTTCCAAATTTAGCTTTTCCTCCATTTTTATATTTTTTTCTCCTAACTAATTGTAAAACATACGTTTTTTTTTCCTACTATACTTGATTAAAACACTCTTTTTTTTTAGTTAATCCTATTTGGTTCCTACTTGGTTTCTTTCAACCCACAAACACCCTATATTTTCCTACAATTAAATTCTTTCCAAATTTAACTTTTTTTTACCGTCTTTTCACTATTTTTTAAATTTATGATTTAATTATTTTTATTATATTAACTAGACTTACTAAAATATATGGATTCCTAAAATATATGGAAGGAGAATTAATTAATATTTTTCTTTCTACTAGACTTCCTAAAATATATGGTAGAAGAATTAATTAATATTTTCCTTTCTACTGTTTAATTAAAAAAATACTCCTAAAATAGGACCCTATTAAGGAAATACTTCTATAAATATTGAGATGTATGTTAAACTAGAGAAAAAACCGGTTAGCCTATTGGAAGAATGTCATTGATGCTCATCTAACTTGATTCAATTGTATGTCTGGATTGATAGATGTTTGATTTTCTAACCCTCAACTTCTTCACTGTTTTTGTCAGCATAATAGAATTCAATAGGTGTGTGTGTGTGTGTGTATATATATATATATATATTTTGTCAGAATTTTCGCCTAGACAAGAATTAGTTGGATCAAAATCGAAGCTTTGTGATCACTATTATAATTTTGTTTTTAGTTTACAGGTCGTAGATGAATATTAGTTGGCTTTGAAGAATTTCTTGTGTAAAGGTTAGGTTTAATTGTATTGTTTTGATATCTTTATTATCTTATTATTTTATTTTAATTTACAGATGCTAGATGAATGTGTGTCGGCTTTGATTTTTTTTTTTTAGGTAAAGGTTAGTTTAATTGTATTATCGTAATATCTCTATTAGTTTGTTATTTTGTGGTAGTTTACAATTTGTTGATGAATCTCGATCGGGTTTGAGAAATTTTTGTGTGTAAAATTTAAGTTTAATTGTATTTTTCTAATATCACTTTTATCATATTATTTTGTTGCAGTTTACAGGTGATAAATAAATGTTAGTCAGCTTTGAGAATTTTTTTTTATTTAAAGGTTAGGTTTAATTGTATTATTTTGATATCTTTATTATCGTATTATTTTGTTATTGTTTACAGGTGGTAGATGAGTGCCAGACAACTTTGAGAAACTTTATGTGTATAAAATTTAATTTATTTGTATTGTTTTGATGTCTTAAGATGGTAGATGAATGTCGATTGAATTTTAAAAATATTTTTGATAAAGATTAGGTTTAATAAATAAATCCTCCATCCTTACATACTTAAAAGTTATTAAATTTAATTACTATATTCATCTTTATTATTTAAACAAATATCCTATTTAATGTAATATTTGAACTCATTAAAGCGAGGTACACGCGCAAGACGCGTATATATATATATACATATATATAATATTAAAAGTGTGAAGGCCCTTAAAAAAGTAATTTGAACTTTTTGCCCATCATTAAAAGACTCTTCTTTAGACAAAATCCTCTCATTATATTTTAAATTTATTATTTAATTATTTTTTATTATATTAATTAGACTTCCTAAAATATATGAGACTCCTAAAATATATTATAGAAGAATTAATTAATATTTTCCTGACTTTCTAAAATATATGGAATTTCTAAAATATATGGTAGGACAATTAATTAATATTTTCCTTTCTATTGTTCAATTAGAAAAATACTCCTAAAATAGAACTCTATTATTGAGATGTACGTTAAATTAGAGAACAAACCAGTTTATCTATTAGGAACTTTAAAATATCACTTTTTTCTTTAAATATTATTTAATTATATTCATAAAATTGCCTCCTAAAATACATGGGATCAAAATTTTAAAATATATGATAAATTGATAGTTTGCTTACGTTGCTCTTTAATTTATTTTCTTTTTTCCTTTACTAAATTAATAAAACATAGGATTACTATATCTTATCTGAAGCTGGTGCACAACCTTTTTCTATTATTTTGGTGGTACTTTATTTTTTTAATTTATAAAATCATTATGTTACATAGTTTGAAGTAAGGAATGACTTAATATATACTCCTTATTTAATTTGATCGCAATGTCCAAATATAATACTATTTAAGTATTATTTTGAATCAAAATTTACTGAAAACATACACTTTTTCTACTTTTCTTCGCATTTTAATTTTGATTTAAGTTGTCTTCTTGCATTCATTATTATCATTATTTCTATTTTTTCTTCTAATTATTTTTTTAAGTTAATAGATTTAAAAATTATATATGAATAACTTGATTCGATTGCATGTTTAGACTGGTGGATGCTTGATTTTCTAACCCTCAACTTCTTCACTGTTTGTGTTAGAATAATAGAATTCAACATGTGTGTATATATATATCTTCTTTGTTTTCATTCAAAATCATTCTTTAGGGTCAAAATTTTCGCTCAGACAAGAATTAGTTGGATCAAAATCGAAACTTTGTGATTACTATTATATTATTTTTATATAGTTTACAGGTCGTAGATAAATGCCGGTTGGCTTTGAAGAATTTCTTGTGTAAAGGTTAGATTTAATTGTATTGTTTCGATATATTTATCATCTTATTGCTTTATTTTAATTTCAGATGCTTGATGAATGTGAGTCGGCTTTGAATTTTTTTCGGTAAAGGTTTAATTATATTATCATAATATTTTAATTGTATTATCGTAATATCTCTTTTAGTTTGTTATTTTGTGGTAGTTTACAGTTTGTAGATGAATCGCGATCAACTTTGAGCAATTATTGTGTGTTTTTGTTGCAGTTTATAAGTGATAGATAAATATTGGTCGGCTTTGAGAAATTTTTTTATGTAAAGGTTATGTTTAGTTGTATTATTTTAATATCTCTATTATCATATTATTTTGTTATTGTTTACAGGTGGTAGATGAGTGTCAGACGATTTTGAGAATTTTTTTGTGTATAAAGATTAGATTTAATTGTATTATTTTGATGTCTCTGTCATTGTATTATTTTGTTGCAATTTACACATGATAGATGAATGTCGAACGTCTTTTAAAAATATTTTTGGTAAAGGTTAGGTTTAATAAATAAATTTTCCATATTTACATACTCAAAAGATATTAAATTTAATTATTATATTCATCTTTATTATTTAAATAAATATCCTATTTATTGTAATGTTTGAATTCATTAAAGTGAGGTACACGCGCAAGGCGTGTACACCTAAACTAGTATTTTAATAGTCCTGAACCTTTAGGGGTCATGAGGCTAAAATTTTTATACAACTTCATACATAAAACAATTATTTTTCTTTCTTTCTTTCTAAGTAATTTTTTTCCTTTTTTTTCTTTTAAGTGTAATTAATTAGGGGTATTTTCTTCCAAACACATGGTTAAAATTGTTTAGAGGTCTGTTGTTGTAAAATTTTTGATAGAGCCGATTTAAATAAGTGCTCTCCTTTAGAAAAATGTTGTCATTCATGTTTCTCTCATTTTTTATTTTTGAATAAAATTATTCTTTGCATCTGAGTCAAATTTAATGGTTGCATTAACCATCACAAGTCAAGTTAAAAAATTCAAAAAATTAGTAAATTAAGTTCTGCTTAAGTCTGGATGTTTCCTAATCTCACGTCCTTGTCAATAGGTATAAAATGTCTCCTCCTATTCGTAAAAAGTGTCAAAAGAGAAAAAGAAATGGGGATATACCTTTACAGGTAGTGGACTGTACCCCTTTGCAGCTTTGATTATGGTGGAACGAAATGGATTCATTTGATTATGATGAGATACATAAGTATTTGGGTTTTTTGACAAGCATCATGACAATCAACCCTAGTAGGGAGACGGTTAGTGCATTGCCGACTTTCTGGGACCCAAAGAACAATGTATTTTGCTTTTCAGATTTCGAGTTGACTCCGACTTTAGAGGAGATAACGGCCTATGTTGGATTTGGGGATATGCATTGAAAAAAACTTATAGCCCCAAGACTCATCTCGATAAACAAATTCTACAAGCTCATGAACATACGTAACTCAAAAGAAGAATCAATGGAAAAAGGTTGGGTCTCCTTGAAGTTTTTGTATGAAAGATACGAAAGACAAGAGGGGTTTGAGAAGTTTGGTAAACAACTCTGTAACAAGGGAAATTTTGAGGCTTGGAAAGTTCATTGACGATTTGCATTCATGGTAGGCTTTTTAGGCACTATGGTCTTCCCGAGGAGAGAGAAAAAAATTAATATTCGTTTAGCTGGAGTGGTACATATACTGATTAAGAAAAAAGATTACACTATGGTACTAATGATCTTGGCCGATATTTACCGTGCTCTGACAGTTTTTCAAAAAAGGAAAAAGTTTTTTCGAGGGATGTAATATCTTGCTACAGATATGGATTGTAGAGCATCTTTACCAACGTCCTACGGTGGCGAGATTTGTTCCTGAATGATTCAATCCCATCAAGGATTATGAGGAAAGGATGGAGAAATATAAGTGCTCAAAAGGAATTGGAGATTGGGATAAGCTTTTTCGTTCTCTGATGGTAGATAAAATCAATTGGAATCTCCCTTGGTTCCCTTGGAGGCAAGTCATACATAGTTCTATTATTTGGCCGTTCTTGTTATTAATAGGTATTAGGGGTGTTCAACCATATGTTCAATTGAGGGTTCTACGTCAGCTAGGCGTGTAAAATAATTCCCACAACGGAAAACATGAAAGAGTTTATTTTTGAGGTTAGATCAGAGATTCCTCTTTTGAAGGGATTAGCCCAGCAGATTTGGGATGGTTGTCGTCTCATGAGAATTGAAACAATGGTCATAGAGCGTGAGAAAGGAAAAGTACACCCAGACTACCAGGAATGGTTTGAAAAAATAAGCACCTCCATCAGTCCGACCAGAAAGATCGATTAAGGGACCCATAGATCAAGAAACTGCAGTCAGGATAGGGATCAAGAGAGACATGCGAGAATATCATGATGCCAACCAAGATTTGAGAGCAGAATTAGAGTACGCTAAGGCAGTCTTGATTCGACAACAAATAGATAGAGATGCAGAGAATGAAGGAAGATTTAAGCAAGCACGATTGGAGGTAGAAAGAGATTATCAATCCACTATTTGGGTGCTAAATGTTGATCTAGAATGATCAAGGGCAAGAATAGAAGAAAAACAAAGGGAATTTGCTGAAGAGAAAGCTAAGGTAGCGGATATTGAGGTCACACATCGAGGATAAATTAAATTGGCTACAACTAGGGGGTCACATGTTGCAGAAATTGCCGCATCTCGCTGCCAGCAGTTGCAAGAAGTTGAAAAAAACAAGCAAGAAGAATTTGATCAAGAGAGATCTCAATGGATACGTGAAATATGGATATTGCGAGAACAGTTAGAGGATGTTTTCGCTCGTGAACAACGTGCAAGAGAGATTATTGATTCCCGAGACCGGAAAGCCCAAGAATGGGATCAGGCCATCAGTTCCCTTTGACGAAAGGTCCGCCATGTAGCGCAGGATACCGCCAGAACGGGTTTGGACTACCAGTAGTTAAATTGTGAAGAATTTTTAGTACAAGTACCAGCTTTCACCCACCGTCTCACCACTTCATTGGAGGACATATACTTGGGTTTGGGAGGTCATATCAAGCCAAAGTCTCCTTGATTGACCATGTTGAAGTTACGAGAATTAGTTGAAGACCTTGAGACATTTTGGTTTAGTTGTATGGATGGATAATTGTTTTCTTTGTCATAGTTTTTTAGTTTCAGTTTTAGAATTTCTTGTTTAGATGTTATGTCTTTTAGTTAATTTTATTTCTTTAAGTTTAGTTTTATTTATTTGATGTCAGTTAGTAGGTTTTATTTTAGAAGTTGTGTCATTTTTTTTGTCGTATTTGTCTCCAAAAATTATGAAATGTAATGAAGTTGGCTGTTTATTTATATATATATATTACATATATTTTACTTCACTTACATTATTTATTTTCATAAAAAAATATCAATTATTTTTGATAAGTTTTTTCCTGAACTATGCAAGATCTGATTCATATCCTGGCATGATACGTAGGCAACCCTCCAAAGGGTTCGATCATAACTTTTTGAAAAGTGCGCCTAGAAAAGCCGAGATGAAACACAAAGCCTTCCATGATAGGTTGGAAAATGCATATAGAAGCATAACATACAACATAACATTATAATGTGTTAAATATGTAACATTCACCCATTTGCTACTTGGTCTCAGAAAAGATAAAGTAATTGATGGTTGGTTTATGGTTTAAACTGGCATCACATCCGTACAACACCAGATACAAAGGAAAGAGAAAGATGCCCCGCAGAGAGGGTGTAGGGTCTGACAACAAGGAAGAGAAAAATCAGTTGATTTTGCAAGAATTAGCATCAATGGAAGAAAATAAGTTATTAAAACAACATATAGCGGAGATGTACCAAGCTTGGTAGAATGGACAAGTCTTGCCTTCTTCAATCCCTGGACTTTCGAATACGAATGATTCAAATCCCGCCCAAGCTCAAAATGGCAATCCATTTTACCCACCAGGATTCGTCCCATATGCTAATATGTCTGGTGTTGCTGGTACTTCTACCATGCGCCCACTAAATCTATTTGTAACAAACAACCCATTTTTTACTTCTGTAGCAAAAACTATGCGGGTCCTCAATCGACAGTACAGAGGAATATGGGTGAACCAAGTCATGATCAATTATATCCTCCTGAAATGAATTTCAAACCCCCAAATCCACATTATCATTCTTATCGATAAGATTCTCCTATCTTATTAAGAATATTGTCCAAAATGAAAAACAAGAAGATATGGCCAGGAAAGTGAGAAGTTTAGAGCAGAGTATGATAAATATGCAAGGATTAGGAGGACCAAAAGGTGTTTCATACAAAGATTTATGTATGTTTCATGATGTCCATTTGCCGTCGGGGTTCAAAATACCAAAGTTTGACAAGTATGAAGGTCATGGTGATCCTGTGGCTCATTTGAAAAAGTTCCGTAATCAAATAATGGGAGCGGGAGGAAGAAAAGAATTATTGATGTCTTACTTTAGAGAAAGCTTTGTAGGGATAGCTTCTGAATGGTTCATTGACCAAGATATTTCTCGTTGGCACGTGTGAGATGACATGGCTCGGGATTTTATTCAGAAATTTCAATGTAATATCAAGATAGTGCCAGATCGCACCACACTTGCCAACATGAGAAAAAAGGCAACTGAATTTTTTTAAGAGTATGCTGTCAGATGGAGAGAACAGGCTGCAAGAGTAAGATCATCGATAAAGGAGTCTGAAATGATTGATATCTTTTTACAGGCATAAGAACTTGATTATTTCCATTATTTTCTTTCTACTAGTGGAAGCACATTTGCCGAGGTCACAAAAGTTGGAGAGATGGTAGAGAATGGAATTAAGTTTGGAAAGATTATCAGCCAGGCCGCTTTGAAAGCAACAACACAGGAAATTCAAAGTGGTTCAGGAAGTTTTGACGGAAAGAAAAGAAAAGAGGATACAACTACTATTGTGCTAGGTCCATGAAAAAATTAAAGAGGTGCGCGTCACCCTTACGCGCAATCTCAATCCCAAATTTATGTCCAAGACCCATATAACTATCCACGACACTACGTTCCTCTACAAAATCCATTATATTCTATTTCATCTCTTCAGTATTCTATCTATAATGCACAACCATATGCTCGGGCTCCTTCTTACCCGCAATAGCATGCACCAGCCATCCAGAATCATCCTCCAGTCTCGCAAGTTCGACAAGGTCCCCCTAAATATGCTTTCCGGCCTAGAACAAACTTCAAGATGGCTAACATAGGCAAAGATAATTTCAATCCTATTGGAATATCTTACACCAGCTTATTTCAGAGGCTGAGGAACACGAATTATAAGACCCCGCAAAATTCTAAGCTAAACTCAGTCTTTTAAGTTTGCTAATGGGACCCAGACTTAGAAAATTCTAGCTAAGTATTCAGACTAAGTATTATTTTGGCCTTCGTAAGTTGGCAACTCTATTTCACAACTCTTATGACCTTAAAGTATTGATCTTTAGATTGATTCATGATCAAGAATATCAGTAGGTATTCCCGAACAAGTTTCGCATTTTTCGGACCTCGTTTGAACCACATTTGGAAATCCAAAATAGTGCATCGATGCGATCTCGGCATGACGGCCATCGCGTCGATCAATATTTTCATTCGCTCCCAGTGGCAATTTCCAGTGAACCGATATAGACTCGACGCGGCGCGTTGGCCATGCGTCAATGTCAACGACGCGATACGTCAGTCTGCGCATCGACAGTCCGACTTTTAGTAATTAAAAAATCGAATCCTCAGGGGTATTAGGTTCTTTTCCCATGTCCACCAGCCCTCAAAAACATGAAATTTATCCCTCTCTTTGCAACATACACCCATAATTTCTCAAATTGCTCAATAACAAGAACTCTAGGTGATTGACTTTCAAATTCAAGGTTCAAGATTCCACCATTAATCTTCAAGATTTTAGCAACCAAGGTATGTGAAGTGTTCATACAAGGGTTCCTTCCACCCTTGGAGTCCAAGAAACTCTTTTAAACTTCAAGTAGTTGGAATTTATGACTTCCATGATTGGAATTAAAGTGTATTCATGATTATTATTTGAATTAGATTTCTATTTCATGATTTATTATACGTTTCATGTGGAATTGGTTATTATGCGTGTAGATTCGTATGAATCCATGTTAAACCCCTTGAAATTATAAAATTGGAAGTGAATCATGATGCCCTCTTTATGTGCATATATTATGCTCACCAAGTGCTTGATGAATTGTTCATCTGAACTAATAAGGGAAAGAAATCATATCATGCTAGCTTATGTGAAAGTTATACGCAAGTGTTTGATAAAATGTCTCTATAGATACATTATGAACAAGTATGCATTTTATGCTATGCAAGATCATGTGATGCTTTACTTTTTATGCTATCGAGTCCTGAGGGTATTTAATACCCTACAATTTAGCTGTTTACCTAGAGCCAGTGTAAGATATAGAATAATCTCAGTCATGTCACGATCAGTAGTACTCTCAGTTAGTTACAAGATTCAGGAAAACTCAGTAGACTCTGTATCAGTCCAGTCCAGTTCTGTATTCAGTTCAGACCTCAGTGAATTCAGTCAGTTAACAAAATTTAGTAGTATTCCGTCAGTCAACGGAACTCAATGAACTCAGTTCAGTTCAGTTAGACAGTACAATCAATAACAGTCCAGTCATGCCTAGTATGAACTAGAAAATCAATTCAGTATCCATTCGATGAGAGTAGGATTACAGAACAACGTAGCTAGCGTATGTTGAGATATCTTCCTGCCAAATATTATGAGGGTTGATACATCTCATCTGAGTTTTTCTACCAGCAAGGGTTTACGAAAGAGCTTCCTGTCAGAGAGGGTTAAATCACAACTTATCTTTACTCGTGACACGACATTGACACCCTTCCAACTGGGGTTACAGGTTGGACTCCAATTTATGTAGGAAGGGGTATGTTGGTTAGATGATTACCTCCCATAGTTTCAGTTTCAAATTCAGTATCAGTATAGAACTCAGTACAGTTCTACAGATTTAGGACTGTCAGATACAGTCACTCAACTCAGTACAGAACTCAATATAGTTCCACAGAATCAGGACTGTCAGATGCAATCATTAAGTTATCAGTAGTACAGTATTAGTAAACTTAGATATCAATTAATCAGTATTCAGATTCAGTATCAAGTGTTGTCACGATCTCAGTTACAGTATACGTATTTATGCATGTACTCTCATTTAGTTTTATTCATGTCATTCAGCCAGTATTGTTCATGCATATGAACCCATGCATTTCAGCCTACCTCACTTAGCATACCAGGACATTCAAAGTACTGGCGCATACTTTTCTCTTGCACTATGATGTCTTATATCATAGGTTCAGATGCACAGGCTCTCGAGCACCATTAACAATTAATATTTTCAGCAGTCAGAGTTAGTGGTGAGTCCTCATAGTTCGAGGAGATGATTATTTTCTTCAGTATTTCATTTTAGAAGTACAGTTTTAGTAGTTAGAGTTAGTTGGAGGCTCGTCCCATTAACTCCATATTTTAGATAGTTTAGAGGCTTTTTTAGAGAAGAGTATTTTCAGACAGATGTATCAGATTTGGTATTTGTTATACCGTATTCAGTTTTATTACAGTATTAAACCTTATGGCATATTTTCCACCTAATTTTCACATACTACAGTATTATTATTCAGTTATTACGGAAAGTACCAGTCATGGGTTAGCTTGTGGTCCTTCGGAATTATGAGCACCGTGTAGCGTCCGGGGTACAGACTCGGGGCATTACAAACTTGGTATCAGAGCCTATGGTTCAAAAGAGTCCAAGGAAGTGTGAAATCCGCATCTAGTAGAATCTTGTGTATGGGTGTGTACCGCGCCACACTTATGGGCAGGAGGATATTAGATGTTTAGGAAAAGTATCCCTTCTTTCAGTATTTATGTCGCGCGAGTGAGCACGAGCTCAAGTTAAGCTCTCAGTCTAAGTCATCCCTTCCTTATACTTCCATAATATGTCTTCCAGAGAAGCTAACGAAAGGAGTAATGAATGCCAGTCAGCCCCTCCACCCGTTCAGGCGGATCCTCTGAATGAGCATGTTTCTCACGCTGAATTTAGAGCTGCTTTCACTTTCTTTGCTCATTCAGTAGTTGCTCAGAACAATCAGCTGGATGTTATCCAATCTAGGCTTACAACTCATGCTCCACAGAGTGAGGAGGAGAGGCATAAGAAAAGAGAGAGAAAAAATAAGAGGGCCAAAATATCAAGGTTAAAGAGTACCCGAACAAATCTCTTTTGTCAGGAATGTGGCAGAAACCTCCAGGGTATCTACAGAGCTGGCAGTGATATGTGTTTTGAATATGGCAAGCTAGTCCACAGGGTCAGATAGTGTCCTCAGGTGGGTTTCAGAGTCAGCATAACCGTCCCCCAGCTTAGTCCGATCGTCCGAATCAGTAGGGTGCCTCATCCAGTGCCACTAGTGGGCAGCGCCCAAACAGACTCTACGCACTTTAGTCCCGACAGGATCAGGAGAGTTCTTCTGATGTGGTCACTTCTACGTTACAAGTTTATCATTTACATGTTTATGCTTTGCTAGACCCAGAAACTTCTTTGTCCTTTGTTACACCATACATAACTGTTGACTTCGAAGTCAGTCCCAAAATCCTGGCAGAGCCTTTCTTAGTCTCTACCCCAGTGGGTAAATCCATAATAGTCAGGTGGGTATACATGAACTTTATGGTTATGGTATCTCGGAAATTCACATCAACAGACTTAGTCAAATTAAAGATGACTGATTTTGATGTCATTCTCGGCATGGATTGGCTTTATTCCTGCTATGCCTCAGTTGACTGCAAAAATAGAATTGTCCAGTTTCAGTTTCTGAATGAACCCGTTCTTGAGTTGAGGGGAAGTACTTCATCACTTAGGGGTCATCTTGTTTCTTACCTTTAGGTGAGGAAAAAAAATATCTAAGGGATGTGTCTACCATCTCGTTCGAGTCCAGTACCGTAGTTCTAAAACCCCTAATCTTGAATCAATGTCTGTAGCATGTGAATTCCCAGATGTGTTTCCCAAAGGTCTTCCCGAAATTCCACCCGAAAGGGAAATTAATTTTGAAATCGATCTTCTCCTAGAAACTCAGCCCATATCTATTCTGCTATATAGAATGGATCCAGAAGAACTCAGGGAGTTAAAAGAACAGTTAAAGAATCTCCTAGATAAGGGATTTATCAGACCTAGTGTGTCCCTGTGGGGCGCACCAATTTTATTTGTGCGTAAGAAAGATGGTTCTCTCAGAACGTGTATTGATTACCGTCAGCTAAATAAAGTCACGATAAAAAACAAGTATCTACTTCCCAAAATCGATGACTTATTTGACCAACTTCAGGGTGCCAGTTACTTCTCCAAGATAGACCTCAGATTGGGCTATCATCAGCTCAGAGTCAGAGAATGTGACATTCCAAAAATAGCTTTCAGAACTCGGTATGGTCACTTTGAGTTTCTAGTCATATCCTTAGGTCTTACTAATGCCCCGACAGCTTTCATGGACTTAATAAGTCGCGTGTTCAAGCAGTACTTGGATATGTTCATCATATTCTTTATCAATGACATTCTTGTCTGTTTTCGTAGTGAGAATGATCACGCAGATCATCTCTAAATCGTACTTCAGACTCTCAAAACCCATCAGTTATCATGATATCTATTCATGTCTTATATGTCAGCTCTATGATCATGGCTCATATTCGAGCATATTAGCAAAAATCATGTACGCTTACAGTTTCTAGTATAAGGAATTTCAGTTCACTCAGTGTTACGAACATGTTCCATGAATACAGAAACTCCAAAATCAGGTCATGTAGCTCGTGACTCAGGTACCCATGTCATGCTGTATAGTATGCTCAGTTCCCATGACCCATGCTACACTCCTAGCGATTGGCTAAGTTTAGATTTCATCATGTATATCCTCAGTTTAGATCTTTTGATAAATCCATGGTGTTGATATTCTTTTCCTTAGACCTCAGTAAGTGTCGAGTTTGGTATAGTATTCATGCATACATCAGGTTCTCATGTTTTAACCCTTCAGTGGACTCTCCTTACAAAATAATGTAGTGATGAGCAATTGCTTAGGTGGGGGAGAGTAAAGGTTTCATATTAAAGGAAAGATTTTTGCATGTTTGTCTTACACGAGGCTGTAGCTATGACGATAAGCTTGAATATCAGGTTAGTGTGCCAGTAAATGGCTAGCAAGAAGTTGTATGTAGTTGCTGAAGGGGGGAAATCAGAATTTTTCATGAGAAGAGAAGCTGAGAAAATACAGAGTGTGAGTGTATATTTAGATCCTCTAATTATATCAGTCACCCAATTATCAGTAACTCAGTTATTAGTAATCGCAGTTATTAGTTATTCAGTTATCATAACTCAGTATTCAGTTTCAGTATGAGTCTCAGTTACCGTCTCAGTCCATCAATCAGATCAGTAACTCAGTTCAGTTTCAAGTTTGCTTGACCATAGCATATAGTTGTCCATTATTCAATTATCAGTATTTCAGTACCTCAGTTTACAGAATATTTCAAAATCATGTTATACGCTTGGTCTTGCATTCTCAAATAACATAATTTTCACGAATTCAAGCTCAGTTATCTCTTATTACACAGTCAGTCCTTACCTCATATGTATAATACTCTACAGTTCTAGTCCAGTTGTTCAGACTAAGCACAGTTCAATATTATATGACCAAGTATTCAGCTATTATCCATTTAGATAATCAGATAAGTTAGTATGTTTATGCACTCGTGCTCAGCACCTATATGAATATTTTCAGTAGTCTAAGGTGATGTACTGTACAAAGGTGGAGAGTATAGTTGAGAGAGCATTCAAAGGATATGTTTAAGCTTGAAAATTTGTAGTTGCAGTGTATAAGGCTTAGTCAATTCATCTTAGATGATGTTTCGTAGGCCTCGACTCATATTACAGAATTTTAGCCAGGATGTGATTTTCTTATTCAGTTGTTTTATTTACCCATGCCAAGACTCTTTGCTCCCTAAATCCAGTAGAACTCTATAGAAAGAGTGTTAAAGAAAGTCTCCAGTCGAATATAAGTCTTCAACATAAGTTAGTTCGTAAAACCAGCTATTCAGTTTAGCAGTTAGGCGGACAAAGTTCGTATAGTTAGGTTTCCCATCTTTCCATTTAGTCGTACTATCCGAAGTCTCATGAATGTAACTATTCCAAGATCGAGTAACCATGTGGTTGCGAGTTCAGCACAGGTCAGGTGCCATGCCTCAGTTTTAGATCCCCGATATGCCGTCACGATTCAGTTCGTAGGTGCCCTGTATATCATCTCAGTTTTTCCTAAGTATCTCAGCCAAGTCAGCATTCTTCAGAGGATAAAATATCCTAAGAGGGAGATGCACTATAATCCTTGAGCTTTCATGACCTAAACCTTTCATCTTCTTTTCACGTAATGAATCCAGTTTGGAGTAGTGGGTACTCATAGGTGAACCCTCAAGTCCCAATCTCAATCGTAAGTCATGTATTCAGGGGCTCAGTTCCATTCATGATATTCAGTTCCTGTATCACGTTTCAGGCTCAGTTATGTTCTCATGTTCCCATTCATATGTAATCAGTAAATAATCTCAAGTTAGAGAACAGTGGTTTAGTATTCTTGAAAATCTCTCCTATGAAAGGAGTGAAGTGAGTTGGCAAGAAGGGAAAGCTCAGTCCCCGATATGTCGGTCCTTACAAAATTCTTAACCATTTTAGAAAGGTAGCTTACAAGCTTGAGTTGCCTTCAGACTTAGATTCCGTGCATCCAGTGTTCCATGTCTCTTTTCTAAAGAAATGTATAGGTGACCCAACAGTCGTAGTCCCTATAGAGGGCATAGATATTCAGAACAACCTCTCTTATAAAGAGATCCCAGTCAAAATCCTTGATTATCAAATTCGCAGACTGAGGAACAAAGAAGTCCCTCTAGTCAAAATTCTTTGACGAAATCAGTCTATTGGGGGAGCTACTTGGGAAGCAGAGGCAGACATGCGAACTAAATATCCTCACCTCTTCTCCGCAAATTCAGACACAACTTAAGGTAATAGTTTTCCCTTGAATTTACTCAATCTCATGTTCAGATATAGATATGAACTTGTTATCAATTAACATTGCATACTCAGTCATGCATTCACAAATTAGTTCAGTCATGTACTCTTCAGTATATAAACTCAGCTTATTAGTAGTCCCAGTCATGCACTCATGAATCATGTTCAGCTAGACATGTATGTATCAGATATGCATGTTCAGTATGATAATTCAGTATATCAGTAATTTTAGTCATAAAATCATGCTTCAGTTGTGCATGTCCAGTATCTAAATCCAGTTTATCAGTATTCTCAGTTTAATCAATCTCATTTGAGGATGAATATTCCCAAGGGGAATATATTGTAAGACCCCACAAAATTCTAAGCTCAACTCTGTCTTTTAAGCTTGCTAAGGGGTCCCATACTTAGAAAATTCTAGCTAAGTATTCAGACTTAGTATTGTTTTGGCTTTCGTAAATTGACAACTCTATTTCACGACTGTTATGACCTTAAAGTATCGACATTTAGATTGATTCATGATCAGGAATGCCAGTAGGTGTTCCCAGACGAGTTTTACATTTTTAGAACCTCGTTTGAACCATGTTTGGGAATCCAAAATAGTGCATCGATGCGATTTCAGCGCGGAGCGTTGGCCAGTACGTCGATCAATATTTTCCTTGGCTCACATTGGCAATTTCCAGTGAATCGGCGCGGACTCGACGTGGCGCATTGGCCATCGATGCCAACGATGCAGCGCGTCGGTCTCTGTGTCAATAGTCCAGCTTTTAGTAGTTAAAAAGCAGCGTTCTCGGGGATATTAGGGTCTTTTTCCACATCCTTCAGCTCCCAAAAACACAAAATTTATCCCTCTATTTGCAACATACACTTATTATTTCTCAAATTGCTCAAGAACCCTAGGTGATTGAATTTCATATTCAAGGCTCAAGATTCCACCATTAATCTTCAAAAATTTAGCAACCAAGTTACGTGAAGTGTTCATCCAAGGGTTCCTTCCACCCTTGGAGTCCAAGAAACTCTTTTAAACTTCAAGTAGTTGGAATTTATGACTTTTATGATTGGAATTAAAGTGTATTTATGATTATCATTTGAATTAGATTTCTATTTCATGATTTATTATACGTTTCATGTGGAATTGGTTATTATGTGTGTAGATTCGTATAAATCCATGTTAAACCCCTTGAAATTATGAAATTGGAAGTGAATCATGATGCCCTCTTATTATGTGCATATATTATGCTCACCAAGTGCTTGATGAATTGTTCATGTGAACTAATAAGGGAAAGAAATCATGTCGTGCTAGCTTATGTGCAAGTTATATCATACAAGTGTTTGATAAAATGTCTCTATAGATACATTATGAACAAGTATGCATTTTATGCTATGCAAGATCATGTGATGCTTTACTTTTCATGCAATCGAGTCCTAGCGGTATTTAATACTCGATTATTTAACTTTTCAGTAGTTGGAGTTAGTTGGGGGCTTGTCCCATCAACTCCATATTTCAGACAATTTAGAGGCTTTTTTAGACTAGAGTATTTTCAAATAGATATATCAGATTTGGTATTTGATATATTGTATTCAGTTTTATTATAGTATTGAACCTTATGGTGTCACAACTGCCTATGGTTAATACCAACGTAGTCCCCTAGAACTACAATCTCATTGTGGTGATGCATATGGGGAAGAAAATAAATAAAACGGTGAATGAAGTAGGGGGATTAACCCGTTTTGGGAGGTATTATGCTCCAATGGAATTAATAAATAATAAACAAGGCAATGAAGAACGAATGACAGTCAAGAAATCAGTTACTGAAGAAGAGTCTGAAGAATTCTTGAAGAAGATGAAGTTACCAGAATATTCTGTTGTAGAACAATTGAGGAAGGCGCCAACCCAAATTTCTCTATTGTCTTTATTGATACACTTGGAAAATCATCGCAAGGCCATACTGAAGGTTTTAAATGAGGCATATGTGTCCAGTGAGATTAAAGTAAATCAAATAGAAAAAGTTGTTGGAAGGATCCTTGAGGTAAATAGGATCACTTTCTCAGATGACGAATTGCCTGTAGAAGGTACTAGACATAATCGAGGACTCTACATTACTGTGAAGTATGAGCATTCTTATATCACTTGAGTGTTGATTGATGGGGGATTTGGTGCTAACATTTTTCCTATGTCAACTTTGCAAAAGTTGAATGTTAATGTGGAAAGGATCTAACCTAATAATGTATGTATCAAAGGTTTTGACGGAGCAAAAATGAATGTCATTGGTGAAATAGAGCTCATATTGACAATCAGACCTGTGGATTTCGCCGTGGATTTTCAAGTGTTGAACATTAATGTTTTATATAATATGTTATTGGGTAGGCCATGGGTTCATTGCACCAAATGGTTAAATTTAAACACGACTGGTAAGAAATAGTTGTTCATGGTGAAGGGGATTTGTCTATGTATAAAGATGGTTCAGTTTCATCTATTGAGGTTGATAATGCAGATGGAGCACCGATTTTTCAAACTTTTGAGGCAGTGGTTGTTGAGCATATCCTCGAGGGGAATCTCATCGCAAGACCACAAGTGTTCTCTGTGTCTGTTAGTATAGTGAATGAAATGTTGAAGTATGGTTTTAAACTAAGAAAAGGTCTAGGGATGTCTTTACAAGGTAGGGCTCATCCGGTATACCACTGTGAGAACTTTGGTACCTTTATTTTTGGATACGAGCCCATTTTTAAGGACATAAATAAGGCTAAAAAGCATAAGAAAGATTCATGGTCACTTACCAAGCCGATGCCGCCACGTCACAAGTCTTTCATCAAAGTTAGTGTTGTTGGATCCTCCATGTTACCTTCTGCGGAGTCAATGAATGATGATGATACATCGTTGATTGGAATTTTCTATAATATGTTCATTGAAGCTGATATGGTTGAAATTAGGGAAGGTACCAACAATGCAGATGTATAGTTTATCAGCCCTGATGTCCAGCTCAACAATTAGGAGGCCACTCTTTTCCTTACTATGAAGGAGTCTTGATAGCTTTTTAATTTTTCTTTCTGTAATTTAAATCATTCTAGGATTGTGAATCAAATCTTTACCTTGGTATTTTAGGTTAAAATTCTTTCTATCTTTGTTTGTAATGAAACGTAATTTCCCTTTATTTTATTTTGTGTCTAATATTTACTTAATTATTTTCTATCATATAGTTCTTTCTATGCCGATTCTAATGATATGACATACATGAAGAATTGTCAACCAGGTTTAAAAAACCAATCTAATTATGAAATAATGAATAAAGAAGTTGAATTCGATGAAGATGAATCATTTGAGAATATAAGTAAAGATTTCAAATGATTTGAGAATAATTTAAACCCCAATTTGGATATAACTGAGGTGATTAATTTAGGTGATCATGAAAATATTAAAGAGACTAAGATAAGTGTACATGCCCGACCACAAAAAAAGAAATCTATAATTAAAGCTTTGCTTGAGTACAAAGACATCTTTGCATGGTCTTATGATGATATGCCCGATTTGAGCACTGATTTGGTAGTTCATAAGTTACCAATTGATCCTGCTTTCCCTCCTGTCAAGCAAAAGTTAAGGAAGCTTAAAACTGACATGAGTGTAAAAATCAAAGAGAAAATCACGAAGATACATGAGGCTAAATTCATTCGAGTGGCCCAATATCCTATTTTGTTGGCAAACATTATCCCTGTTCCAAAAAAGGATGGCAAAGTTCGGATGTGTGTTGATTATCTGATATAAATAAAGCAAGTCCGAAAGATGATTTTCCACTTTCTAATATCCATATTTTGTTGGACAATTGTGCCAAACATGATCTTGCGTCTTTTGTGGATTGTTATGCGGGGTATCACCAGATCATTATGGATCCAGAAGATGTAGAAAAGACATCATTTATCACATCATATGGGACATATTGTTATCGAGTTATACCTTTCGGACTAAAGAATGCTGGGGCGACTTACATGAGGGCAATGACCATAATGTTTCATGACATGATGCACAAAGAGATTGAAGTTTATGTGGATGACATGATCATTAAATCAAGAGAGCAGTCTGACCATGTAATAGATCTGAGGAAATTCTTTGAAACGCTTCGAAGGTATGATCTCAAACTTAACCCAACGAAATGTGTATTTGGAGTTCCGTCAGGAAAACTCTTGGGGTTTATAGTCAGTCGACGTGGCATTGATTTAGATCTTTCAAAAATAAAAGCTATTGAAGATTTGCCTCCACCAAAGAATAAAACAAAAATGATGAGCTTACTTAGAAGGTTGAATTATATCAGTAGATTCATTGCCTAACTTACAACAACCTGTGAGCCAATATTCAAGTTGTTGAAGAAGAATTCTAAATTTGAATGGATTGAAGAATGTCAAGAGGCATTTGACAGAATTAAGAGGTGCTTGTCGAATTCGCCTATTTTGGTTCCTCCAGAGCCAGGGAAACCTTTAATATTGTATATGTCAATGTTAGACAATTCTTTTGGTTGTGTCTTGGGTCAATATGATGTCACCGACAGAAAAGAATAGGCCATCTACTACCTTAGCAAAAAGTTTACCACTTATGAGGCTAAGTACACTCTTCTTGAAAAGACATGTTGCGCCTTAACTTGGGTAGCACAAAAGCTAAAGCATTACTTGTCATCTTACACTACTTACCTTATTTCCCATATGGATCCCCTATAATACATTTTCTAGAATCCTATGCCCACAGGCAGACTCGCAAAATGGCAGATGCTACTCACTTAGTTTGATATTGTCTATGTGACACGAACTGCAATGAAAGCTCAAGCTTTAGCAGATCATTTGACTGAAAATCCTATTGATGAGGAATATGAGCCATTAAAGACTTATTTTCTGGATGAAGAGGTATTTAGTGTTGATGAGGTTGTTTCTGATGATTGCCACTCAGGTTGGAAGTTGTTCTTTGATGGAGCCACTAATGTAAAAGGAGTAGGGATAGGAGCAATTCTTATTTCTGAAACAGGGCAATATTATCCTGTAACATCCCAACTTTGATTCTATTGTATGAATAATATGACGGAATATGAAGCTTGCATTCTTGGTTTAAGACTAGTTGTTGACATGGGAATCCAAGAACTATTGGTATCAGGAGACTCAGATTTGCTAATCCACCAGATCCAAGGAGATTAGGAGACTCGTAATTCAAAACTCCTACCATAGTGAGGTTGTTTGCAAGGTCTTTGTCAATGATTTGTATCAGTAAAGTTTGAACATATTCCCAGAGCTCATAATGAGATTGTTGATATTTTGGCGACCTTATCTTTGATGCTCCAACATCCCGACAAGACTCATATTAACCCCTTGCATATACAAATTCATGATCAACATGCATATTGCAATGTGGTTGAGGAAGAATTTGATGGGGAGCCGTGATTCCAAGACATCAAAGAATATATTCAGGTTGGAAAATATCCAATACATGTTGATCGTAACTAAAAGAGAGCCATTTGACGATTGGCTCATGGGTTTTTCTTGAGTGGGGGAATCTTGTATAAGAGGACTCTAGATTTGAGACTTTTGAGGTATGTAGATGCTAAAGAAGACTAAAAAATCATGACTGAAGTACATTCTGAGATTTTTGGACCGCTTATGAACAAATATGTTTTGGCAATGAAAATACTTCGAGCAGGTTACTATTGGCTCACCATGGAGCGAGATTTCATTCGTTTTGTTCGTAAATGTCATGAATGCCAGGTACACGGGGACTTGATAGATTCCCCTCCATCTGAGTTGCATACAATGATTGCTCCATGGCCTTTTGTGGCTTGGGGAATTGACGTATTTGGACCAATTGAACCGAAGGCCTCGAATGGACATAGGATCATCTTGGTAGCCATTGATTATTTCACAAATGGGGTGAAAGCAGTGACTTTCAAGTCAGTGACCAAGAAAGCGGTGGTTGATTTTATTCACTCCAAAATCATTTGTCGATTTGACATTTCAAAGATAATTATCACGGATAATGCTGCAAATCTCAACAGTCACTTGATGCAAGAAGTATGTCAGCAAAATTAATATTATGCATCAAAATTCAACTCCTTATCGCCCAAAGAAAAACGGGGTTGTAAAAGCTGCCAACAAGAACTTAAAGAAAATAGTCCGCAAGATGGTGTAGGATTCCCGACAATGGCATAAAAAGTTACCTTTTGATTTGATGAGTTATCGTACTATAGTTCGGACTTTAATTGGTGCAACTCCTTACTCGTTGGTGTACGGAACTGAAGCAGTTATACCTGCAGAGATTGAGATTCCATCTCTTCGAGTAGTTGTGGAAGCTAAATTTGATGATGATCAATGGATCAAGACTCGATTGGAGCAATTAAGCTTGATTGATAAAAAAAAGGTTGACGGCTGTATGTCATGGACAACTATACCAAAAGAGAATGGCACGGGCATATAACAGAAACGTGTGTCACAGACATTTTGAAGCTGGTGAGTTAGTACTAAGACGCATCTTACCCCATCAGATTGAAGCCAAAGGTAAGTTTTCTCCTAATTGGCAAGGACCTTTCCTGGTGAATAAAGTGTTACCTAATGGTGTGTTATATATGACTATTATAGAAGGCAAAATGAAAGGAATGTCGGTCAATGCTGATACAGTTAAGAGATATTATGTATGATATTCATGTACAATTAGTTCATGTATGTTTTGTGCTTGTATTTTTAAAAGATTGAAATGATGAAGACATTTTGTTCTACTATCCAAATATTGAATCAACCCTTGCTTACACCCTTTGAGCTTTGATTTGATTTTTCTTTCATAACCCTCTTTTGGAATCAATTAAATTCAAAAGTTAAAAAAAAATAGAAGATGAAAAATGATGATGATTAAGAAAAAAAAAATTTAATCAAAATCAAGCAAACGAATGACTTTCGTGAACTACGTTTGACATGATTCTTGCTATGACAAAATACGTAGGCAGCTCTAACCTGGGTTTTGGTCCTACCAAAAGAAAATTTAAAGTTACCCAGTATGAAATAAAACTGGGGCAAAATTATTTCTCTTAAAAGTTGGTTCAAAAAGTTGTATGCTTCACCCAACGTCATGTATATTTTTTAGCCTCTTGCCGCCCTTTTCTTCTAACCCTTTCCAAAAGCCAAGTTACAACCAAAGAAAAACCTTCAAATCGATCATTGAGAATGTCAAGGCTAAACATATTATGGGTGCATGATGTTTCATACTTTAGGCATCATTTTTCTTTCTTTTTTTTAAATGAGAGTCTTATCGGTGAAAACTCCAAGGGGCACGGTAAGGCGATGGTGAGTTGAGAAAAAATGAAAATAAGATAGGCTCTTTGGTAAAAACTCATTGAGGTGCCACAAGCCGAAAGAGAATTTTAATTTAGAGTGCACAAATTCAACAGTGACTCAGTTTCATATTCAATAAAGGGGCAAAACTTGATCATGATTTGTAAGGGTAGATCTGATTGTATAATTCAAAATACATGTCATAATCATTGGACACCTGTCACACCCAGATAAGTTTTTATTTTTTTCGCTTCGAAAAAAAAAATGTCTATTGTCTTTTTTTTTTTCTTTTTCTTATTATTTTTCTTTTTGATTTTGTGCCTTTGTCATCGAATGAAAAATCAATATCATTATCTTTCATGAATTTTGAGTCAAATTTATGTCAAGACAAATGAGAAAGAACTTCAAAACTTGCTACCAATTCCTTCAGTTCTGCAAAGCAAGACAAAGGGCCGAAACACAAAGATAACATGTCTCGAAAAAAAATAAGGCAAGGTACTTAAGAATGCTTGTGACCTGATAGTTTTTGGACTAGTGGAATGTCAAGAGGTGTATTGGAAGTTAAACCCAGAGGCATCATGCAAGAGAAATATGATTTGAGTTGAGAGTCTCAGTAGTCGATATTCGGGGTTGGAAGTATGATAAGTCAATGAATATTTATCAAGGATTGGAAAAAGAGCTGAGCATGGCAAATGCGAGAGCGGCCACTTCAAAAGCCAAATGCCACAAACAAACCACCACATGTTTTAAAACTCATAATTTTCTTTGTTTGAAACAGAGATGAGATGTTGTTTTCATATTAAATTTTTCAAACAAAATGATGCAATTCTACACTTTTGTCAATGCAAGGAGCATGGTTACAACATACGATGCTGGATCTTGGTTATGATTAATTTTATTCTTTGCGAGATGTACTTACCGAAGCTATTCCAGGCTTTGATTTATCCTTTCATTATATTTTTCAAAAAATTATGATCCAGTGATACACACAAATTTCCCAGTACAAACTGGAAAAAAAAAGTTTTGTGTCTGAAGAATGAATTTTTTTTTTTTGCTCAAGACCCTCCTGAAGAATGGAAATTTATTTTTGCTCGGGACCCTCCTAAAGAAAAGAAATTTATTTTTGTTCAGGACCCTTCTGAAGAATGGAACAGGACCCACCTGAAGAATGATAATTTATTCTATGCTTAGAACCCTCATGAAGAATGGGTGTTTATTTTTTGCTCAGGACCCTCCTAAAGAATGGGACAAGACCCTCCTAAAGAATGAGATAGGACCCTCCTGAAGAATGAGAATTTATTTTTTACTCAGGACCCTCCTGAAGAATGAAAATTTATTTTTTGCTCAGGACCCTTCTGAAGAATGGAGAATTTATTTTATGCCCAAGACCCTCCTGAAGAATGGGATGTTATTTTTCTGTTTCACCTTTTATTTTGAGTTCAGGAACATATTTAAAAAATTAAAAATAGCAAGCCAGTAGCCTGCCTGAAGAACAGGGTGAAGAAATAACAAGTCAGGAGTCCGCCTGAAGAATAGGATGAACATTACCAGTTGCAATTTCAGGAGCCCGCTTGAAGAATAGGGTGAAGATTTTCAAGTTCAAGTCAGAGGGAAGTCTGAAGAATAAGTCAATTTTCAAGTTCCTCTCTGGTTCTAAGAATCAACATGGAGGAACATTTCACATTTCAAGTCCAATTCAAAATAATGACTATCTCATCACTTGAAAAGTCATGAAGATTCAAGTCAAGATTCTAGAAAGTTCCATAGATAGGATCCTTTACTTGTATCTTCTTTTTCTATTTTTGTTTAAATGTAAAAACAGAAGTCGTGAACCGAAAACTCGACGGAACCTCACTCAATCTCTAACTTGTTCTCTCACTATTTTACCTTTGAACTACACGTGACCTGATTCTCTTATAACCTGGGATAGGTAGGAGGTCCAAAACCAGGACTCGGTCACATATTTTCTTTTCTTGTATTTTATTTTATCCTTACCTTTATAATAATCGGAGGGTCGAAAATCATATATTGTCTACTTTTTTGTATGAAAACTCTTCGAGATTCCACACAAAGAGCAGCAAAATGTAGACACGTGATTTTTTATCTTCTCAAAATTTTAACCTATTTTTTTATATTAAATATTTATATTTGGTCCGATATTATTTTAATTCCTATTTCATTTTTAATAAATTTTTAGTTAAAAATACATAAATAAATAAAGTTAATTTTGCAATATTTTATTTTATTTTTATATTTATTTCAAAAATAATACAAAAATTCAAAAAGTATATTTTTCTTTTTAAATTTTAAATAAATAAGCTAGTAGTTTTAGTACTATCTTAATTATATTTATTTTTGGCTATTTATAAACTTTCATTGAATTTTTTTAAATATAAAATTAATTAGTTATTATTATACTTTCTTATTATTATTTATTTATTATTTTTATTTATTTTATAAAATAAAATAATAATAAAAACTTTAATATATATATATATATATATATATATATATATATAATTCAAATCTCTATCTCTATCTGCCTATAATTGTCTCCCCTCCCCCCCCAAAAAAAAAAAGAAAAAGTTCCCCCAAGAATCCCCTATTTAAGGACTCCTCGACCCCAGAAAAAAGGGTGTACATTGACTATCAGCATCAGATACTGCATCAAAGAAAATAGAGAAAAGAAAAATACACAAAGACGGTGAGAAAATTGTCAGAGAAAAGAATCTAAGAAATTTACGGAGAAAAAAGAAAAAAAAGTGTGAAGTTGAATTCAAATTTTCGTTCGAATTTTCGGTGATCACGTCTCACTTTCATATTCAATTAAGTTGGCATACAAGTTCTATTTTAATCATATTCTATTTATGTTGCAAATTTTTTGTGGAAAAGTATGAATAGAAATGTTCAAGTGATTTTCATGCATTGTTTGGCCTCTGTAGTTTATCAATCATGTGAACTTCTGTTATTACATGTCATGTATTTAAGTTACTGAATATTTATATATTTTTATATGGGGAAAAGCTTTATATCCACACATCATGATTACTACATTTTCCCTTTAATACGAAATACACCGAAAAAACACACAAAATTCACAGACTCCCTATTTTAGATTTAAAGTGACCACACATACACTATTCTTTTTTCATTTTTGAATTCACCAAAATTAGTAACACATAAATATATTGATATACATACACAACACACACACGTAAACGGTTAGAGAGATGTTGGTGTGAACAGTAGAGGAAAATCGATGAGAACAACGAAAACCGGCGAGACCTCACCGAAATAGGTTCCACCGTTTGAAAATCGGCAAAACCCGGCCAAGATCCGACAGTCGCGATCTTATTTTAGTTTCTTCGGTGAAAATATTTTGCCGAAATCGACTAGATCTGGCCGGATTCAGCCACCCCATTCTCAAATCTGTAAAACCCCTCCTCTATTTTTTTATTTCTCTGATAAAATTTCCTCGAAAAGCTTCATTCTCGCCAAAATCCACTACTCACCGGCAAACTCATTAGATCGGCAACCCACAGTCTCATATACATACTAATCTACACACAAACACAGAGAGACGACGAAAATCGAGATAAAAGGAAAATCCGATGCTCGTTGATTATTTTCGGTGAATTTCTCATTGGAAATACACCCGATTTGGCACAGTGAGATATCTTCGGCGATGTTCACTACTGTTTCGGTAAAACATGCCGGCAGACAATATCATCTAGAATAATTGGAATGGATTCTTTGGGGGGTTATTTGGTGTGGGTTATTATTATTATTATTAGAATTTCAATATATTTTCTATATTTTTAATTTAAATCATAAAATATAAGAATTATATTGTATTATTTTCGAACTTATGATTATTACCAAAAAAAAAACAAATTAGAACTTAGGAGCACAGAAGCTTTTGATAAACAGTCGTACGTGAGGAGTGAGACAAAGCAAATACGGAAAAATGAATTAATATGAGGTATTGTTTGTCTGTTTATTCCGCAAACCCCTAAAAGGACGTAATAGATGCTCTGCCTATGGAAATTATTCTATTTAGTAAAAGTAGTTACCTTAAATTTTTCTCGGCTATATTTTGGCAATTCAAAACTTCTATTGAATTAGAAAATCACTCTTCTCCTACATTTTTGGGTAAGAGAAATATTATCTTATACATGAATTTTGGGTTCTCTTTTGTTATGCAAATGTTTGCAGGGTTGTTTCAGGCTACTGGTTGGCCTTCTGCTGTTGTTGTTGTTATTTGAAGTTGGTTTTTAAATTTAGCATAATATGGGTAAATTTTATTATTTTATTATTCTATTATTTTTATTCATGGTCATTAATAAAATTTAATAGTTATTTATTTATTAAATTAATTAATTTATTTAAATGAATATTATTTTAGTTTATCGTTAAAAATAAATAGCGTTTCGAAGAGATAAAATTGTTACGAGTTTATAAGAGATAAATCAATACCTTTAACACTGGGAAAATTCTAGGCACGTTTAAAATATTCGTTTCAATAAACAATGCGGCGTACGCATCTTTCTGAGACATTTTAAAATTCAAGAATGCAATAATGCACCTTGACAAATATTTTTCTAAAATGAACTTTCATTGATTTATTTAATATAAGATAATAGACAAGTTTTAATATAATAAAAATGAGCAATTTTAAACATTAACATAATTTATCAAAATAGTTTAAGTCAAGATAAATCAATAAAAATGACTGTGTTAGAATAACGGGACTCGAGGGGTTCCTCACACCTTTTCCTCGATCAACATAATTCCTTACCCGGTCTTCTGTTTTCACAGACCAAAATAAAGAGTCATTTTCTTTTAACTTGGGATTCAATAAAGTGACTTGAAACACCATAACTCAATTCCATGTGTCGACTCTGGAAAATGTTAAAACTAATCCCTATTCAAAACCGTCACTTTAATTGAAAAAATCCTCCGACCTTCGAAACCTCCTCAGGCAAAAAAGGGTGTGACAGGGACAACACACGCAATATTTAAAGGTGAGAAATACTTTTTCCACTTACTTAAAAAAAACAAATATTACAACAATTTCTGGCAATTCGAAATTAATTGAAGGCCCCGAAAGAGCTACTACATTTCTGCCTAAGGAGACAAAATTAGTTATAGAAGATGCACTGTTCACTTCTAAATCCCCAAGAAACTTATTTAGTTTCAAAAATATATGCCAAAATTGATATCATATTGAGACAATAAATGAACTGAGTGTTGAATATCTTGGCATTACCAAGAATGTCTCAAGTCAAAAACACGTGTTGGAGAAATTACCAACTTTGTCTTCCAACTTATATTATACAGAAACTAGTACAATTGAAGCACACTACATTATAAACCAAAAGTTTACCGATTTAAATATGTTTGTGCTTTGGCATGATCAAATAGGTCATCCTGGCTCAACAATGATGAGAAGAATCATTGAAAATTCAACAGGGCACCCATTGAAGAACCTGAAGATTCTTACAAGTGATGAATTTTCATGTGTTGCTTGTTATCAAGGAAAACTGATAACTAAACCATCACCATTGAAAGTTGGCGTCGAATCTCCTCTTTTTCTAAAACATATATATGGGGATCTATGTGGACCTATTCGCCCACCTAGTGGGTCATTTAGATATTTTATGGTCATAATAGGCACATCTTTAAGATGGTCTCATGTGTGTCTCTTATCATCTCGCATCCTGACATTTGCAAAATTATTGGCACAAATAATACGATTAAATACGAATGTAACACCCCACATTTCGATCTAGAATGAAAACCGTCATTTCTATGCATAGATGATTCAAAATCCATAAATCCAATGCATATTTTCCATGTTAATCAATTATGTAGTATGGGAAATTGAATGATCTTTCCGTCGATTTAAGATTCGCCCAAATTCGATACCCGGACAAGATGTTATGGCTAATTTAAGCCCTAGTCATAAAACACCATCATTTTAGTGCTTGACGCGTCGCGGAGGGGGTCTATTTAACAATTGTCAAAGTCCAGTAGCCTAGAGCGATTGTGGCGCGTCGCGCTGAAGTTTCAGGTCCCAACCAGTGGGACAACACGATGGCTCCGCGTCACGGTGACCCCAAGAATCCCATTCGTAAATTCCCTGTGAGCCACCGCGATAGTGGCGCGTTGCGGTGGCCCATAAAATCGGGCTCACAGTTATATTTTATTTCATCTCATTATGGGCATATTAGGTATCTTTTTCCACCCCATTATCAGCTTAAATACGGGATTTTACTCCTAAGTGACCACATTATTCATATTTTCTTCAAAAATTCAAAAGAACACTCCCTAGGTTTCAAACTAAAAACCCAAATAACTCAAGATTCAACCGTGAGTTTTCGAAACTGATTGAAGATTTGGAATCCCCAAACTATAGGCTTCAAGAACCATCCATCAAATTTCTAAATTGAGGTACGTGGGGTTTATCCTATAAACTATATGGGTTTGTCAACACTAGAAAATGATTTAAAGATTATCAAGCATGAATTTTAATGGGTTTTTGAAACTTATGCTTTGAATTTCGCATTATGGATGCTTGGATAATATTATTGTTTTGGTCTTTAGGCCTTTCCCCCTTAAATTGATTTAAACTTATATGAATATGTATGATGTTGAAGATTTGATTGAGAGCATTATTATTGAAACCCCTCTCTTTGATGATTTAGAGTTGATGACCTTGTTGGGAATGATTTGAGATGCTTGTTTAATGTATTGAAGGGGATCTATTCAATATTTAAGTATTTAACATGATTTTGATGATGATGAGAGGGAGTTTCTTGATATGATTTCGTCCTTATCTTAAAAAAAAGAATTGTATATGATTGATATCTTTGACATGACCACCTTGTGTATTTGAAATGGTGAAAAAAAAAGTTTCTTGCATATGTTTACATGAGCTTTAAGAAAGAGTTTCTTAAAATGATTTATTGATATGGTGGTCCCAGATTTACGTTTTGAAACAGAGATTATTATATGCTAATAATGGCTCGGAGATGTGACTTGCAAGTCAATGGTATGGCGATACCATATAAATGTATGCCATAACAGAGTTAGAGTTTTCAGAGAATGTTTTCAGAGAATGCACGTTTTAAAGACTTAAAACTGGGCTTAAAGAGGGTTAGTTGGTTACCCAAAGAAGGATTGAGTTCAAGTAACTCTTAACCTAAAATCGTGATTTGCCGATCCGGGTATATTATTTTACGCTGGCGACGGTTGTGTGGCGTAGCAGAGTCAAAGACTCCAACCCTTGCGGCACACTTGAGTTGGAGGCTTCCCCGCCGAGTCAATGGAGGATTCCATATAGCCCGTGGAATTTCAGAGTTGTAGGGTATACCACCTAGCGCAGAAGTAAAACAAAGAATGTCTTAGAGTTCAGATGATTTTCTTTCAGTCTTTCAGAAATGCCCATGAGATTTCTTACTATATGATATGTTTATGAACAATTTTAAATTGCTCTCATATATGTTGAATATAAATTATTATTTTGGATTTGCTCTGCATACCAGTACAATCGTATTGACCCCATACTTTTCAGGTTTGGAGGCTCAGCCTAGGGGTCCGGCTAATCAGTAGAGTATCCAGAGAGAAGTGATTCATGCAGGGGTGAACCTTCTTTGTTCCAGAAGACCTGTTATTTCAGATTATATTATTCCTTTATTTTGGTCAACTGGGGGCCTTGTCCCAGTTTTCAGAACAGTTGTGAGATGTAGTAGAGATTTCGTAGATTGAGTCAGATCTTATTCAGATGTTTTAAATTACAGCTTTCATTCTTATGTCTTAAAACTTAGAGTTAATGACCATGTTTCGTATCATATTATATTTCCGTATTTTCTTTTATGATATGAATGTTGTGCATGATTACCAGATCAGATAGAGTAGGACGTCCGGGCCTTCATGGTTTGGGATGTCCGTCACGTCCAGGCCCTAGTTCGGGTCGTGACAACACAATTCCGAGATTATCCATTAAGGCTATCCGCCTCGACAATGTTGGAGAATTTAAAGAGCAGGCTTTTGATTATTTTTGTATGTCAGTTGAGATAAGAGTTGAAACTCATGTCGCTCATGTTCATACTCAAAATGGCCTTGCTGAGTCATTTATTAAGCACCTACAGTTGATATAAAGACCATTTCTTATGAAAATAAAAAATTTCACTACTGTTTGGGTTCATGCTATCATACATGCAACATCACTTGTTCGTCTCAGACCAACTCATTATAATAAGTACTCTCCGTCATAGTTGATTCTTGGTCATAAGCCAAATATTGCTCATCTATGAATTTTTAGATGTGTTGTATACGTGACAGTTGCACCACCTCATCGCACTAACATGGCCCACCAGAGAAGGTTCGGAATATATGCTAGGTTCGAGTCACCTTCTATAATTTGCTATATTAAATCATTGACGAAAAATTTATTTACTGCTCGATTTGCAGATTGTCGATTTGATGAAATAAATTTCTCGTTATTAGGGGGAGAAAACATGAACTTAAAAGAGAAATTGCGTGGAAAGTTTCACCAATATCTCATTTTGACCCACATACCCCCATATGTGAAAATGAGGTCCAAAAGATCATTCACTTACAGAAACTGGCAAATCAAATGCTAGATCTATTTATTGATTTAAAAAGAATAACTAAGTCACATATCCCTACAGCGAATATGCCTGTCTAAATTGAAGTCCCCAAAGGAGCATCTACTAATGTCATAGCTTTTGAATTCCAAACACGCCTAAAATGTTGTAGGCATGGGTTCAAAGGATAAAAATCCTAGAAAAAAATGCAAAAAATGATAAAGATAACATTTTAAATGATTCTTATGAAGAGACTCAAAATCTGATTAATACTGATATTCCTGAAAATATCAATGAACTCGAGACTCAAGTGAATGAAGAACTTTCAATAAGTTCTACTAGTGATGAGGTAAATTTAGATCGATAAAAAATTATGGTGGATGATATTTTGCATATAATGTCGCACTAAATATTATGAAAGACAACGAGGACCTTGATCCTCTATCTGCCAAAGAATGTCGACTAAGAAAAGATTAGCCAAAATGGAATGAGGCGATATGATCAGAATTGAACTCACTTCCTAACTGAAGGTTTTTTATCCGTTAGTCCAAACCTCAGATGCTGTAAAACCAGTTCGTGCATGAAAGAAATGAGAAATAAAATTGTAAGATACAAGGCACATCTTATTGCATAAGGCTTCTCTCAAAGACTCGATATCGATTATGAAGAAACATATTCACCAGTTATGAATGCAATAACATTTCGATACCTCATCGGTCTAGCTATACATGAAAAGCTTGAAATTCATCTAATGAATGTGGTTACAACTTATCTTTATGGCTCACTTGATAATGAAATTTACATAATAATCCCAGAAGAATTAAAGATGCCTGAAGCATATAGTTCAAAGTCTAAAAAATTATACTCAATAAAATTACAAAGATCGTTATACGATCTAAAACAATCATGGCGTATATGGTATAATCGCTTTAGTGAGTACTTGATAAACAAAGGTTACATAAATGATGTCATTTGTCCTTGTATTTTCATTAAGAAAACGACATCGAAGTTTGTTATACTCGTTGTTTATATGGATGACATAAATCTCACTGGAACTTCAGAAGAGGTCCAAAAGGCAATTGAATATCTAAAGAAAGAATTTGAGATGAAAGATCTTGGAAAAACAAAACTTTGTCTTGGTCTGCAGATTGGACATTTAGCATATGGGGTCTTTATCCACTAAATTGCCTATACCGAAAAGGTTTTGAAATAATTTTACATGGACAAAGCATATTCATTAAGTCTCCAAAGATTGTTCGATCACTTGAGGTGAGTAAAGATCTGTTTCGACCTCAAGAAGAGGGTAAAGAGATTCTTGGTCCCGAAGAACCTTTGTCAGTGCTATTGGTGTACTTATGTATCTTGCTAACGCTACAAGGCCAGATATAACATTTTTTATTAATTTTCTAGCAATGTATAGTTCTTCTCCTGAGTAAGCCACTGGAACGGAGTTAAGATTTCTATATTATAGAAATGATGGTTTCAACATGTCAGGTTAATGTCATTGCAAAAAAAATTGAGGGTATTATGACCACTCTATATAATTTACTAGATAAGATTGGTTAAATCGAATTGTGTTTTGTATTTCTTCATTTGGACTTTTCCAACAACCTCAACAAAAAGCCATTCTTTCCAATAAAATTACAATTCATGCCCTAACGAAATGTCCATCTTTTTCCATCAAATTACAATTCGTACACCTAATGAAGTGTCATCATAATGCTTCGCCAGTTGTTCTATAATTTTACTATATCACCCTAATTAATTATTATAAGTCATTTATATATTGAAAAATTAATAATATCCAATTCGTAATTTTATTATATAACCCTTAATTAATTATTCTAAGTCATTATGTATTACATCAAAAACAACAACAAACTCATTGTGTTCCCACAAAGTGGGGTCTGGGGAGGGTAAGATGTATGCAGTCCATATCGCTACCTCTGAAAAAGTAGAGAGGTTGTTTCCGATAGACCCTCGGCTCAATATAAAGAATAGTAAACAAGGTCGTAATGAAACAAGCAGCATGATGGATGACATAATAGAAATAAAGAATAAAATAGCAAAAATAGAAATCATAGAAATCATAGAAAATGCGAGATAAGAGAAATAAGAGCATTACGAAATAAGGACTAAGAAATAGGACACCCACCAAGTAGGAACACACACACAGAGACCAAAGACACCCACCACACCCAAACTCTCCTGGCTAGAGACTCTTACCTATGGACACAGTCTAAAGAATACTAACCCGGCTACACAAGAAAATCACCTAACTACTTGTACAACCCAAACACTCACACTAGCCTTCTACCCTTATCCGCGCCCTCCACACCTTCTTATCTAGAGTCATGTCCTCAATAATTTGTAGTTGTTCCATGTCATGTCTAATTACCTCCCTCCAATATTTCTTCGGCCTACTTCTACTTCTGTTGAATCCATCCAAAGCTAGCCTCTCACACCTACGAACTGGGGTATTCGTGCCCCTCCTCATCACATGCCCAAACCATCTCAATCTTTCTTCCCACATCTTATCCTCCACTGAAGCCACTCCCACCTTCTCCCGAATAATTTCATTTCTAACTCGATCCCCTCTAGTAAGTCCACATATCCAATGTAGCATTCTCATTTCTGTCACCTTCAATTTTTGGATGTGGGAGTTCTTGACTAGCCAACACTTCGCTCCATACAGCATGGCCGGATGAACTGCCACTCTGTAGAATTTGCCTTTAAGTTTAAGGGGAATCTTCTTATTACACAACACTCCTGAGGCGAGCCTCCACTTCATCCATCCTGCTCCAATACGATTAGAGACATCCTCATCAATCTCGTCATTCCCCTGAATTATAGACCCAAGATACTTAAAACTATCCCTCTTACAAACATCCTAGGAGTCCAACCTCACCACCACATCATTCTTCTGCCTCCAGTCACTAAACTTGTATTCCATATACTCCGTCTTGGATCTACTCACCCTGAACCCCTTAGATTCAAGGGTTTGCCTCCAAACTTCTAATTTTTCATTCATACACCCCCGCGTTTCATCGATCAGCACTATATCATCCGCAAATAACATACACCAAGGCACCACACCTTGGATACTTCGCGTCAACACGTCTATTACCAACACAAACAGGAAAGGGCTGAGAGTCGATCCCTGATGCAACCCTGTCTCAATCGAAAAATGCTCTCAGTATCCTTCTGTCGTCCTCACCCGAGTCTTCCCTCCATCGTACATGTCCTTAATAGATCTGATGTACGTCACCGGAACCCCTCTGTCCTCCAAGTATCTCCAAAAAACCTCCCTAGGGACTTTGTCATACGCCTTCTCTAGGGCGATGAACACCATGTGCAAATCCCTCTTCCTTTCCCTATACTGCTCTACTAATCTCCTCATCAGGTGGATTGCCTCTGTCGTCGAGAGACCAAGCTAAGTCATTATGTATTAAAAATTAATAATATTTAATTTTAAAAAAAGATAAAATAAATATTTATGACATGTTGTTTCAGCTGCTTCAATCGTGATTTTACTATATCACCCCTAATTCATAATTATTATAGTAATTTATGTATTCAAAAATTAATAATATTTAACTAAAAAAAAAAGTAAAATAGACATTTATGATATGTCTACTTCAGCTATTTCAACCATAGTTTTACTAAATTACACCCTAATTAATTACTATAGGTCATTCAAGTATTTAAAAAATTAATAATATTTAATAAAAATGTAAAATAGCTATAAAAATGATAAATTTACTCTTGATGTTTTTAAATTAACTTGACGTCTTATATGAGGTCCACTTAAAAAAATATTCACAAGTACTTTTTGTAGTTATTTTTCTATGTCACTTTTAATTACTTGTTGTAAGTCATTTAAGACACTTATGCTTCGCTGCTTCAGTTGTGATTTTACTATATCACCCCTAATTAATTATTATGATCATCTAAGCATTGTGCTACTTAATTGAAATAGAAAAAATATTATAAATCACAATAATTAAAAATTTAAATTATTTAAGAAATATAATTGGCTATCGATGACACAAAACTCTGGACAAGGAGAGTAACATATATTATTCAAAAATTTCATAAAAAGTATTATAAATTACAATATTTAACAATTTAAAATAATTAAAAATAATTTAATCTGTTATATATTTTAAAAAAATATAAAAATACTATAAATCACAATAATTAACAATTAAAAATATTTTTAAAATATAAAATATTTGATTGACTCTCAAAATTATATTAGTGTCACTTAAATTGGAATAGAAGAAAAGTATTATAAAACACAATAATTAAAATTTTAAATTATTTTAAAAATATAATTGACTATTAATGCCACAAAGGTTTGAATAAGAAAAGTAATATATATTATTTGAAAATTACATAAAAAAATATTATAAATTACAATTTTTAACAGATTAAATTATCTAAATACATATTGAAAGTATGATTGATTATCTAAATTCTATTAGTGTCACATAAATTGAGAAAAAAATAACATATATTGAACCCGTGCTAGATCCTGGATGAATCTTAGAATGTATATGCAATTCTTTTTTTTTTTTGAACTTTTGTTTAAATATATCAAGATTGGAAAGACAAGTTCTAATACAACACATTAAACAGTGTATAGGAAATAATGTTACCATAAATAATATCAGCATTACTAATACAAGCATTATTAATGCAAACATTACTAATACATTTTATTCAAAATTATTTTTATACACTCTAACAAACGACTTCTACGTTTCAATGGAAGGAACATATACAAAAGCAAAGTTTGATAAAACATTTACAAAAGTATGTTTTATTGTGTTCTCAAAGTCAAATCATTTTAATTAATATGACAGATGGTAACTTACCTTTTTTTATATAATTTTCAAAACACTTAAAGTTTAAATCAAAATATTATTTTAATGTAACTTCAAATAACAAGTTGACAAATAAAAGAGAAGGGGAAATGAAATCAAAGGATAATTATGTCGATTTATTAGGGAAATATAATGAAATTTGAGTTATTAATTGCAACCCACATGTGATGTAAGATGCAATGACAAGATAACACTATATTTTTTTCAATAATTAATATCTATTTTATACCATAGGTATCAAGTCTTATGTATCAATTTTAATCTCATATTTTATACGTAGCAAATCTCAGTTATATGACTAAAGATCTAAACTTCAAATGCATCGAATTTTGCTATTTATATGAGTAAGTTATTCATAATTATCTTGTGAGATAATTTGACTCCTTAAAAAAATACTATCAAGTAGTTAATATGTTTTGTGTATTCATATTTTTATAATTCATAATTGAAATTGACATCAATCTAACTTATCGTACATAATCAAAATATCTTAATGTTGGGCCCGTGCTGTCACGGGTCATGCTCCTCTAGTATATTGAGATATTTGAAAGGGACTATTTATATGGGTATGTTTTGCACTAACAAAGCTAGTTCAGATCTTGCTGGCCATGCAGATGTAGGTTATTTATCTGACCCACATAAAGCACAATCACAAACAGGCTATGTGTTTATATACGGAGGTACTGCTATATCTTGGCAATCTACAAAGCAGTTCATCGTTGCTACTTTTTAAAATCATGCTGAGATAATAGTCATTCATGAGGCAAGTAGAGAATGTATATGGTTAAGATCAGTGATACATTCCATCAAAGAGAGATGTGGCCTGAAGTTTGATATAAAGATATCCACGGTCATATTTGAAAACAATGCAACATGCATAGCTCAATTAAAAGAAGGTTTTATAAAAGGGTGTAGAATGAAACATATTTCGCCAAAGTTATTCTTCACATATGATCTCCAGAAGAATGACGATATTGATGTACAACAAATCCGTTTAAGTGACAATCCAGTGGATTTGTTCACTAAATCTTTACCAACTTCAACTCTTGAGAAGATGGTACACAAGATTGGAATGCGAAGACTGAATCATTTGAATTGGGATCTTCATCAGGAGAGTAAGAATACACGTTGTATTCTTTTTTTCGTAACCAAAGTTTTATCCCACTAGATTTTCCTGGTAAGATTTTTAATGGGTCAAAACTCAAATGTGTATTCAGTAAATTTTTCTTTACATGATTATTCAAGAGAAAGTGTTATGAAACATGGTGAAAGTCCATGTGTCAAAGCAAATGCCATGTGTCTAATTAAAATTAGATAAAAAATGAATCATACTCCACCTCTTGTGTTGGATAAAATTTCCATTTTTTTCTTTGGCTATAAATAGCCATACGTACGAAAAGATCAAGATAGAGAAAGCATAGTATTACTATACTTCTCCATTTTGTGTACTTTTTCTTTGGTTATTTTAGATAATTTTATATCAATTTATGAGCAAAGCCTAGTGCAGTGAGGTGAGGTGGGGTGACCATCGGAAGCAAATTCGAGGTGCTTTTGTAGGAGTTTATTCAAATATTTGTTTTATTCTAAATAAGTATTTAAATAAGGTGTTTTCTCGATTTTAAACTGATTGACCTGTTTTGACTTGACGTAAATTTTAAATTAAAAGAAAATAAAAAAATAAATTTTATGATCTTAAATTAAAGATATATTAAATATACTAAAATGTTCTTTAATCTCGTATTCTTAAATATCTCATATACAAAATTGCTAAAAATAATAATAGTCATTCTTTTTAAAGAAACTAAAATTAAATAAAAAATAGATCAAACACATTGAAATGAAAATGGAGTAAGACCTTAATTTTCCACTCAAAGAAGAAACACTCTCTTCATCACATTTGGCTATCTTATTATAACTATATGGTTAGTGTAGTTATCAGAAAAACCATCGCTGTTTTGGTTCATGCCCCATCTATTTATTAGGGTTCCTACTTATTGTTTGGTCTATTTTTTTGTCTTAAAACTAATGGGGTCATAGGAAAGGAGGAATTAAAAAATAAATAACAAAATTCAACATAAAATAACACCGTATTTAGTTGAATGGTCTAGAAAAATAATAGTATTACATAATTAATGTACTATTTGATTGATAAAAATACTGTGGCGTATGTCATAACTAATGTATTGTTTGGTTGATGATATTAATGATTAAAGTATGCAGAAATATAATTTATGCGAGAATCTTTTTGGCGTATACAATAAAGCAAATATTTATATTATTTTATATAAGATAAAAATATGAAATAAAATATACTACTATTTATTGCATCAATGAAATAACTAAAAGTAAGTCACCTTTGAATAATAAATTCTTATACAATATGTTTTGAATTTATAATATTTTTTATATTGCTATTAATTGTATGGTAACAACTACATTTACGTAACAATCTCTTCATTACTAATAATCAATATATAAATTCGTCTTTTTTAATTTTGAGCATGATGATCACTTCTTATAAGATTATGCTTTGCAATCTATAAGCAGGTAGCTGGAAGTAGACATGTAAACCACCAGCTGTCTATTTCCAGCAGCCGCTGCCCACTCTTCTATATAGTAAAAAATAAGAATCTAACAATGATGTCTACAGTAAAAATTCTTCATATTTGTACCATCAATTTATTAAATACAATAAATCAAGATTATAAGTGCTGTCTAAAAGAGGTCCAGCAGTGCTTGATTCAAATTAAATGGAACCCGATTCAGTATCGAACATTGAGCGAAGAATAAAATAAAAAACAGATTATTACAAATAATTTTATTAAAAAAAAATTAATTATTAACCTAAAAATAATATTAAACAACTTATTATAATGTATTAATTTATATTAAGATCTATTAGTACATACTCTCTCCATTCATTTTTACTTGTAATTGTTTCGCTTCTCGACGTCAATCTGCATTAATTTTGACTAACATCTTAAGGTATATTTTTTCATCACATTAATATGAGAAAATTTTCAACTTATAGCATTTTCGCATAGCTTTCGACCATCTAGATTTTAATTTTAAAATATTAAATTATACATCTTAAAATATTAATTAAAATTCATATAAATTACCTTGAAAAGTGAAACCGTAACAAATAAAAGTGAGGTGAGAGAGTATATTTTCCTTAATCCACAATTTTAATGATTATTACCAAAAATATAGAGCGCACTAGTTTATACCTGCTGTAGCAAGCAAGGCATCTGTTTTGTCCTTAAACTATACTCCTAATTAAAGCCAAATAATTAAATCATAATTATATATGCTTTGCTTAGGGAGAATCTAGCAACTCGAGAATTACCAAATTATATCAGACAAAAATCCAACAGCTAATGTTGAAACGAAGTTCAGCCATTAATACTCATTTGGTTTGATTATCAATTTGATCTAGTAGAATCTCCTGTTTAATTTAGGTCTAATACACTTAACATCTAAACTTACTTCTATAGTATTAGTTGAACATTTCAATTTACAAAATGATTGTTGTTTTTCAAAAGTGTCGTGTTAGCATCAGGTATTCACGGCACACAATAGGGACAAGTTAAGGTCAGACGCGAAGTTAAATAGGACACAAATGTTTAATCCAATTACTGAACAGAAAATCTATCAGAAAGAATCTCTCTATTTCAACTCTGAAATAATGGTACGAATCGCGTATACTCTACTTTATGATAATACACTAAATATATTAGTAATATTATTTTTATTGTTATTATAGATTACAAATGTTCAGCCGACCTTCAACTTCTTCACATAATTACTTGTTCATAAATCTGAATTGGCCATCCTATCTTTTATGTCATTCATTGATCACTCTTTTGGTTGGTTGTTCCTACTACTGTAAGGAGTAAGCTGCTACTAGCTAGTAAAAGACAAAGAAGCTAAAAAGCAAGTCAACCATCTATGGTGTTTTCACCAACAAAAAAGTTTTAAGAAACACTTCACCTCAAAAGTACCATAGAGAATCAAGAAAGCAATAAAACCACCTCCCCCCCCCCCCCCCCTGTCCTTTTACTTCCAACCTCCTCATCATAATTTCTTTCATTCATAGCCAAGTGGGGTTAAACAATAACACCTCAGTTCATCAAAAAAGAGACAATCTTTTTTTCTTTTTTATCTCAAAACTTGTTGTCATTTCTTGATGTAGTGAAGAAAGAGGAAGGTTCTTGAGTTCACACTAGATCTGAGGTTCAATGGCCTTTTGGGGTTTGTATTGATGAAAACTTAAAAAGACTTTTTTTATTTGTCTTGTGGTTAGTGGAGCTAAAAAGATTGTAGTAGCTTTTTTGGGGGGTTTTGGTCTAATGGGGATTTGTTTGAGCAACCAAGTCAAGGTTGAGACAACATTTTATACTGTTTCAGGTATGATAAGTTTACTGTCTTTTTGTATAATTTTATTTTTGAAAGGTATGATTTGTTAGCTCTAGTGTTGTTTACTGCTTTGTACTTGTTCATTTTTTTGCAAATTGCAAAGATGGTTGGTTACATTTGCTTGTGCTTCAATGAGCATAGTGCCTTTGAAAAGTTTCTGTTTTATGTATGGAAATTTGCTAAGTCTGTGAAGCACAGTGCCTTTGAATCTCGTGATCATAAACTAAAGATACGTAGAATGTATCAAAATGTCCTTAAATCTTGTGGTTATAAATACTTTATGTGTAAAGTTAAAATTAAAGAGTAGCCAAAAAGGAAAGACACTTTCTTTATTAAGTAGACTAGAAAGGAAAGTAAGACAAACAAATTCAATCGGAAGGTGTAGTAAATTGCTTTCTACTGTTGGATGTACATCTTGATTCTTTTGCTTGCGCTTAAATGGATTCTTTTAGGGCTTGGTTCAAGAAATGCGAGTGGAAATGGTGCCGATACTAGTAATTCGAATAGCAAACGCTCATCAGCTTCCATACCTCCTACTCCTCGGAGTGAGGGTGAGATCTTGCAGTCCTCCAACTTGAGGAGCTTCACTTTTAGTGAACTTCGAGCAGCAACAAGAAATTTCCGTCCTGACAGTGTAGTAGGAGAAGGAGGTTTTGGTTCGGTGTTCAAAGGGTGGGTCGATGAGCATACTCTTGCAGCATCAAAGCCTGGTACCGGAATTGTGATAGCTGTGAAGAAGTTAAACCAAGAAGGGTGGCAGGGGCACAGAGAATGGCTGGTGAGTAGAAGCTTTGTTTTTCTTGGAGTTTCTGTGAAATCATTGTTCCGTGGGCTTATCTGCACAATCTGTTCTTTAAAGCATATTTATTACTGGACTTTGCTAGATAACCTTATATGTGAATTTGGGAAAAGAACCTATCTGATCAATGAAATTGTGATGAATAGGATGACTTGATTTGTATCTAGCTCCCAGTTCTTATATAGCATTTCGCAAAAAATGACTGCTACTTATTATAAGCAACGTTCCTTATGTTCTCAACCATGCAAATATGCAGGCTGAGATAAATTATCTTGGGCAACTACAGCATGCAAATCTTGTTAAATTGATTGGCTATTGCTTAGAGGAAGATCACAGGCTCTTGGTCTACGAGTTTATGCCTAAGGGTAGCATGGAGAATCATCTATTTAGGAGTGAGTTCTGCACGTGTTTTATATTCTTTACCCGTGTAATTCTTTATGGTTCATCTGAACAAGCTGTGGCTTCCTAGATGATATGTGGTTTTTTTGTCTGTGTCAGGAGGTTCTTTCTACCAACCACTTTCTTGGAGCCTTCGTATGAAAGTGGCACTTGGTGCTGCAAGGGGCCTTGCATTTCTTCATAATGCTGAAACAAAAGTTATTTATAGAGACTTCAAGACTTCTAATATTCTGCTCGACTCGGTATGTGAATATCATCTCAAAGAGTCACTTTACAGTGTCCGTCCTCTTAAAACATGGGTGATGTCGAAATCTTTTAGGTTTTAAGATACTTGTCTTTCGCACTCAATTTTACGCTCTACATCTACAGGACTACAACGCCAAACTTTCTGATTTTGGGTTGGCCAGAGATGGTCCAGTGGGTGATCAGAGCCATGTGTCTACTCGGGTTATGGGAACTTATGGATATGCTGCTCCAGAGTATCTATCCACAGGTTTGTCTCCATGCTACCCAATTTCATTTTCAAGTTCACCACCTGATGGTATTATTTGTTTCCTTTTACACGGCTCTGTCTACAAAAGATGAACTTTATGTGCACATTCTCATATAGTCATCTCGTCCTGTTAATTGTATCTGGATACAGAGTTCATACGATTAGATGAGGGTTAAATGTGTATAAGAATGTTATGCTCTGAGCTAATTGGTACTTGTTATAATGCAACCAAGTCCTGAGCTGATTACTTTTCTTTTTCATGGAAGGCCATCTTACTGCCAAGAGCGATGTATACAGCTTCGGGGTAGTTCTGTTAGAAATTCTATCCGGCAAGAAAGCTATAGACAAGAATCGACCCACTGGGGAACATTGTCTGGTTGATTGGGCAAAACCTTATTTGACCAACAAACGTAGAGTTTTCCGTGTTCTAGATGCCCGTCTTGAAGGGCAATATTCACTCACTCATGCCATGAAAGTTGCTATCCTGGCTCTTCAATGCATATTGATGGACCCCAAGTCGAGGCCAACAATGGATGAAGTAGTAAAAGCTCTAGAACAGCTTCAGGAGTCCAAGGATGTAGCTAAAAATGATAAAAAAGTCCGGCAAGTAAATCAGCATAGTCGATCAAGTTTTGCGCTCAAGAAGTCCTGCAAAAGCAACGCGGAAGGGACCCCCGCAAAGGCAAAGTATCCAAGACCTTCACTTTCACTTCTTTCATAGAATTAAAGAGGAAAGAAAGTTTTTGGTGTGCCTGTTATTAGTACTTTTTTCTTCAAGAACTTCTGCCATAGAACTATGAAAATGTCTTTAACAAAGATGTATAGCTTGTCCTCTTTTTGTAATTTAGTCTGTTTGGTAATGGTAGATTTATGTGTTCAGTTTATTAGTCTTGCACAAATGCAGGTAAGGCTGCATGCAACAGACCCTTATGGTCCAACGACGCACATAGAGGGAGTTTTAGTCCACCGGATTGTCCTTTTATTAGTTATGGAAGTTTACTACAACTAGACTGTTCTGTTTGAAATCTTGATATTTTGTTATGTATTATGGTCCTTGAAATGGAGTTGAAGGATTATAATACAGTGTAGTAGGAAAAATGTTGAATCAATAGTCAAAGTTAACCAACAGAATTCAACACTTTTTCGAGTAGAAGAATTTATGGTTGAAATTATTGCAGATGCACAAGTCATTCAATTTGAATAGAAGAAAATGTAATGTGTAAAAATAAAGATTTTTGAGGCGTAAAAATGGAAGTTCTCTTATAAACAAATATGTATATATAAAAGAAAATTATAAAGGACTAGAAAATCATTCCTCTGGATATTTTGACATTGCACAAGAAATATTAGAGGAACAAGTGGATCCCTCTCCTTTATGTTCCAACCAATCATGTGGCTAGGTGTGCGAGTACCGTGTTAATGGTTGGAAAGAAAAGGACGCTACGCATTCGGTGTAGTATACTTTAATGGTGTACAAAACGTGCATGCGATATTGATTTAGAACGAATTTTTGGACAGTTAAAATCCAGCAATCAATAATGTCATAGTCAATATTTGGCCGGACAAATACGGAGATGGTAGAGTGATCATACAAGCTTGGTTTTCCGGCTTTGCCCGTCTATGGACCATCTCCGTCTTATCCGTAGCTTGGAGAGAGATGCATGCACAAAAATAAATTTGTGGGCTTTGGCGGCCATAAACACTCAACTGATGTTAGGTGACAGACGATGACTCTCCATGTTAGCCAATCGTGGTGATGAGGATGAGGACTATATGTGGATTTTTTGTGAAAATTTATTTTCGTGGTAAAAATATGAAATAGTTTTCTGCATCCATAATCTTAGGTGTTGCCAAATTTATAATTGATAAATTTGGAGGGAATAAGAGGAAGTTGAGAGAAATAATAGGAAGGGAATATTGAGAAAATGAAAGAGATAAAAACAACTTATTTTTAATTGATATATTATACTAACCATAGTTAGAGGTTTAATTTAGAACAAATTAAATCTTAATCATTTAATTTAATTATACCATGTGTCATTAATCAAAATAGGGACTTGAGAAAAATGGAGAGAAAGAAAATGGAGAGGAGCCCGATCCTAAAACTTAGTTTGAGCCGGAGATTATTTTAGAGAATTTCCTATACTTCTCTTTAAATGATTTGATGGTGCAATTTTATTTTATTTTATTATAGTTATAGGTTCAAGTCTTTGGCAGAAATGCAAGGTAAAACTGTATACAATAGACCCTCGTGGTAGGTTCCTTCCTCGACCCTGCGCATAACGAAAGTTTTAATGCACCGGACTGCTATTTTTTCACATTTACATTGTATGTGCATAGCACTTATTAAAACCGGCCTCCTAATTCATCACTAATCAACATATAGCCACTCCATAACATTGAAACATCACCAAATATACATCTAATAAATAATTCATAAGAGATAATACGTTATACTCATATTCATAGACAACATATAATTATTTTCACTACATATAAGTTACTAGCAGTCATAGCAAATAGAGCTGCGGGCTACATTTTTATCCTAACGTTGATCCTTCTGCAGCCACATCAACATCACTAAAAGTGAAAAAAAGAAACAAAGAAAAAAAAAAAAAGTAATACAGTCCCATTCACGTGGAATAACCACAACCTCGGGCTTAGAAATGAACGATTCTAATCCTCTGGCAAGAGAGGAATCGAGAGACGTTACAAAATATAGAAGAAAATTAAACTAATCTTCGATATACCTATAACTTTTCCCATTAAAAAAGGAGAAAAATTAGTACTATATAGTATGATTAACTAAGGAAAAGCAATTTATTTCTTTTCAATTTGTGGGTAATTTTATTTAACTCAAACTCTGAAATTTTTGCCTTCATAAGTCTGACCGAACTGCCAATTAGAAGGTGCCACGTTGTATGAGGTAATATAACGATGATCACTAGCTTTGACTTTAAAGGAAAGTGCTTGACCAACAAGAACAACATTGGATTGCCAATTTTGTCCCCAATTTCTACTCATAAATATCCATTTAGTGTTGGTACCTTTGACTTGAACTTGCTGGATGTCACCAGCACCTGCCACGTTGGTCACTATGATCATGTTGAAGTAATTGAAACCGTTGATTGTGAATCTTATTCCTCCTTGCTTCTTGCATGGAACCCTGTCATTCCACCAAAATAGTTGAGAATTTTTTTGTACTATGGGGTTAAGAGATATTTACAAGTTTTTTTATTTTTTTTCTAATTGTGTTCGTATCTGCAGGATGGATACGTACAAAAAATTGAGGAAAAACAAGTGATTGAGTTTAGTAATTTTACATATAAAATTATTGACTCTATATTGAGATATATATAGTGATAGGAAGAAAATAATGTTTCAACTCGATGAGACGTTTTATTCACATTTCATAGTGCGTCGGAGTTATGATTTTTAGAAAAAAAAAAAATAGATTCAAAATACAAAGAAGCAAATTAGAAAGAAGATATCAATATTCAATATTTATTAATTATACATACATACAATATAATCTTAATCTTGTATTGTATATACATTATCATTTTTATCAGATTATCAATCACCGTATATAAATTTGATATCCAGTGCGACTAACCTTCGATAGGTAACAGGGACGATGCCAGCACGATACTCAGCAATTTTAAGGAACATAGGCATGGCGAGGTCGAAATGTGGGCGGGGAGGGTTGCACCAACCACCATTATCATTTGACAAAGCATAATTTGGTGGACAAAAATTTGTGCCTGTTACTAAAATGGATGGGTTTCCAGGGGTGCACCATTTTGGATCAGTGCATTTTATCTCAAAGCAAGCACCACAGCTTAGGCCACTGTTAAAAAGTGCTGTGCTTAATGCTGCATTGTTCACTCCGTATCCTGTGCTGTACAAATTTCCATATCCACATGCACCCCCTGGTGGGAAAAAGGGAAAAAAAAAAACATTAGAAAACAACAAACATATAAGTTTAATTTTTGGCTTTAGGTTTTGTCTATCGATAATGTAAAAAGAATATTTATACAATCAAGACGAGGACTTTCCACGGAGTCACCCATTCAACTGCTACTTTTGTACAAGTACACCTAAGCATGTGATTCGATGAGTTAGTGTTGTTATGATGAAATAAGTTGAGTATTAGCACTTCTAGCCCCTCACTTATTAATACATTTTGACTTTAGTATCTATAATAACGTAATAAACACATAAAAATCTTCAATTAATTGAATTGACCATGCACTTTTGATATTTTTACCAGGGAATAATCACATATTTAACATAATTATTACTTAACCATTCCATAACTTATTAACTCAATTATACTAATATATATATAATATATATATATAACTTAAGGACGAAAAGAAGAAGATATTTTCTCTACTTAAATCGTTATCATAATTAATAAATATAACGCTTATTCTACAAGTCACCTAAAATATAATTACAGGTAATCAATCGATCATAAAACATAAGGATAAGAGAGATAAGTACCCATAGTGCCAGAGGCATCAGAGCCACCATAAAAGGTGGCATGGGCGTCCTGCCATGAACCAACAGTGTAAAGACCACGGACCTTTGCGTCGACGGACGTCAGAAAAGAGACAAGACTAGCAATGCAAATTAGCATCCAAGTTATAGACATTTCTTTCAATATCAGAACAGAAAGAGAACAAGAGAGATAGAGAGTGTTAAGAGTAGAAATGGAGATGCTAATAGGGTAATTGAGTGCCAATGGATAGAGGGGAGGAAAGTGGAGGTACTTATTGGGGGAGTCAAGTCTTAATTTGGAAAGGAAATATATGGACACAAAGTGCATGGCTTGTCATTAATGCATTATATTTTAATTCCTTAAAAATTAGTACCAACACTATATTAAGTATATTCAAAAGTCATGTCAGAAACGTAGAATAGCTAGCAATATTTATCATAGGTGCTTAGCACTCAGGTTGTTGCCTATGAAGTAGGTTGAGAATCATTAGATTTAAGGTTTAATTTTTTTTGAACGCAAAAAAAAAAAAACGTAGTTTCTTCCTATCTATCTGAGTCTTTGGTGAAAAAAGTTATCTTGTTCCTGTACTAGTAGGAGGTGACAGATACCTTGTATAAAAATAATCAAAGTGTGTGTAAGTTGGCTTAAACAAAAAAAAAATAAAAAAATATTATAACTTACTCCATAAGCATATGGAGGGGTTTGGGGTTGGGGAGGGTGCTGGAAGAAGTTGAGGAGGAAAATACAAGGCAAAAATACGATTAAGTGAGACTAGAAGTATACATGTGAGTTGCACGTGGTGGCGAGGATACCTAGCTTTTGGCACATGGTAATTAATGTTAAATGATTTATGACTAAGTTTATGGCAAACTCTAAAATTTTTAATGTTAGGGAGACACTAATATGGCAGCAATTAGCAAAGGTTCCTTTAGATAATAGTACAGTAAATTAATGTTAGGGGCTCGAAAAGGTGTTTGTTGCTTTAGCTATGAATTTAGAACAAGTTGCTACAAGCTCATAAGCTATATAATATTTTGCACATTACAATAATGTATAGTCAATGGAAGAGCAAAGAATTTAGTTAAGGGGGTGTAAATTTTCTTCCCAGTTATGTTAAAGATGTATAAAATTAAATATACACTCATATATAACAACTGACATTTAATCTCTAAAAGCCTCATATTTTTTCAACGAATAATTTACACAGAACCACTTTTCGCTTAAGGCGGCTCCGCTCATGTGTATAGTAGTTGCTTGCTTCATTTATAATTTGGCTTATTCCATTTGCTCATCTGTTTAATTTTGCTCAAAAAGATCTTGAAATCAATAAATCAAAATAATCGAATGAGTTATGATTAAATTTCAAACTTGAATTCATAGTATCCAAATTTTGAATCAATCTCTATTCAATAACTCGACCACTCACTCAAAACTAAGTAGAGAATGACTACAATGGAAAGTTGAATGGGATCCTCAAGATTTTGAGTCCCTAATAGAAGGATTGCTTCAAGGCCAAGAGAAAAGAAGGTGGACAAACATAGAGGAAAGGTTCTTTAACTTTGTAGATCACTTTGCACACTAACGCAAATTTGGGAGACATTTTTTTTTTCTTTTGAGTTTCTTTTTACTCCCTCCATCTATCTTTATTCGTGGTCTACACTAGAAATAGTTGTCAAATTTTATTCTTTCAGTTCAAAACATCAAAAGATAATTTATTATTTTATCCTTATTACAACAACAATAACATACCTAGTGTATTGTGGATCAGAGGATGGTAGAGTATACACAGTCTATACTACAATAGACCCCCGGCTCATGACAAAAACAGTCTAGAAAAGGACTTAATACAAAAATAAGAAAGGCAAAATGCTCTATTGGACCCCTGTACTATGTCAGTTTTGTAAGTTGGACACTTCTACTTACATGTTTGTCATCTGGACCCTTGAACCCATCAAAAAATAACATTTCGCACCCTTTGACCGTTGACCATGCCTATGTGGCAAGGTCATGGTGACTAGGACAAAGAGAGTGTAACCACTCGCCTAGGGGTGCGAGTGGGGGTCAATTTTTAGCCAATTTTACATTAAAATAATTAAAAAAAAATAAAAATAATATTAAAATTTTTTTAAAAAAAAGTGTCCTTTTTTTTCCTCCATCTATTAAAATTTAAAAATATTTTTAAAAATTTAAAAATATTTTTAACATTTTTTAAAAAATATTTTTAAAATTTTTAAAAAAAAATAAAAAAGGATCCTTTTTTTCCCTCCATCTTTTTAAATTTAAAATATTTTTAAAATATTTTTAAAATACTTTAAAAATATTTTTAAAAATTAAAAAATCATTTTAAAAATATTTTTAAAAGTTAAAAAAAAAACGTTCCCTCCCCAACCCAGCCCGTCCCCACCCCTACACCCCCCAGCCCGTCTTTTTTTCCTCCATCCTTTTTAATTTAAAAATATTTTTAAAAATTTGAAAATAATAAATTTAAAAAAAAAATCCCACCCCACTCCCCTCTCCAGCCCCTCCCCACCCCACCCAGCCTCACCCACCCCCCACCCCTCAACCCCTTCTTTTTTTCCTCCATCCTTTCTAATTTAAAAATATTTTTAAAAATTTTAAAATAATAAATTTCAAAAAAAGTTCCCACCCCACCCCCTTCTCCAGCCCCACCCCACCCCCTTCTTCAGCCCCTCCCCACCCCACCCAGCCTCCCCCACCCCAGGCCGTCCCCACCCTACCCACCCCTCTCCCCCAGCCCCACCCCAGCCTGTCCCCAACCCACCCAGCCCCACGTAAACCCTCCCCCTTCCCCAGCCCCCCACCCTACCCAGCCCGTCCCCAGCCTACCCAGACTCACGCAAGCCCTTGTCCAGCCCCCCACCTCACCCAACCCCCTTCCTCCAGCCCCCCACCCCACCTAGCCCCACGCAACCCCCTCTCCCAGCCCCCCACCCCAGCCCCACCCAGCCCCTCCCCCCACAATTAATTTAAATTAAATATTTTAAATATGTAAATCATATTTAAATTAATTAATTATTTAAGTAAAATTTATTTAAATTAGGTAAGAATTTTAAATTTGATAAATTAATTAATTTAAATAAATTAATTAGTTAAGAATTTTAATTGATTAATTTTTTACTAATTAAATTTAAAATTTAAATTAATTAATTTTAATATTTAATTAGTTTTAATGTAAATTTTTTTTTAAATGATTATTCAAATTTTAAAAGCATGATTATTCCAATTTTTCTATAATTTATAATTTTTTCTTATTTAATTAAATTAATTTTAATATTTAATTTGTTATGTAGCATTTTAAAAATGACTTGGAATTTAATGTAATACTTTTTTTTAAATGACGTGGCACGCGTGACAGATGACATGACACACGTGGCAGCTGATGTGGCATCTGACATGGGAGAGTGTATTACACTCTCCAAAAAAATATTTAAAATGTAGTTTTTTCGTGGGTTCAGAGGTCCAAATGACAAATATGTAAGTAGAAGTATCCAACTTACAAAACTGACATAGTACAGGGGTTCAATAGAACAGTTTGCTAATAAGAAACAATAGCTAGTAACAAAACAACAGATAATAACAGAAACAAAACTACTACAATCGATCTACCCAAAACAACAAACATCACTAAAAACTCTAAGAACAAGAAACTACATGTGTAACACTACGATTACTAGTATGGATCACAAAATAAAGCACTCCAACTTACTAACATGTGTGCACTCCTTCCTATTAACCTTCTAATCTAATTCGCATCTTTCACAGCTTACTAACCTTTCTATATAATTCGCATCTTTCGCACCTTTCTAATCTTTTTATAGGGGCATGTCCTTAATAAGCAGTAATTGCTCCATCCGATCTAATCACCTTCCTTCAATATTTTATTCTTATTATTAATAATACTATTTATATTTCAACATTTAGATAACTTATAATTAATAGGGGCAACATATAAAATTATTTTTTTATTTATTGGTTCTTAAATAAAGAGTATATTAAGGGCCCGTTTGGCCATGGAATTTTTTTTCTTTTTTCCGGAAAAATTTTTCGGAGTTGAAAATTATGGTGTTTGGCCATGAAAATTCTGAAAAAAATTCCAAAAAAAAATTCTGAAAAGGGAAAACAGGTTTTTGTTGTTTTCACAATTTTTCAACTCCAATTCCAACTTTTATTATTATTACATATAACCCCAATCTTTTAAATTTTTACATAAAACTCCCCTTATAACATTACTTTTTCAATATTACATATATAGCAGTTTTAAAGAATAAGATAATTATAATTTCAAACTTAATACTATCCTAATTAATATATATCTCTTTTTCTTTCTCATCATTATTTTTATCTCTTATTTAAGACATTATTTTACTGCTAATTTATATTTATACCCATAAATATATAAAGTATTATATTTATACCCATAAATATATTAAGTATTATATTTATACCCATAAATATATAAAGTGTTATATTTATAATAGAAATATACAAAGTATGTTATATATAAAGTTTATACCATGTATATACCATATACACACATATATAAATATATAAAGTATTAAGAAACATACTAAGCATATTTATAATATATATATACAAAGTATGTTATATATGAAGTTTATACCATGTATATATCATATACACACATATATAAAAATACAAAGTATAAAGAAACATACTAAGCATATTTATATATTTATGGTATATGATATAATATACCATAAATATGCAAAGCATGTTTTACATAGAAATAATTTATTCACACACAGTAAAATCTTTCATGTATAAGAAAATTAAAGAAATAAATTAGCGGCACCCTAAAATTTAATAACAACTCATCATTTCCTATTTTTTAGGAACGAAAAATGAAGGAAATAAATTAAATAAATTTCTTAAAAAATAAATTTGTTTGAAAGATAATATTTGTTACCTAAAAAAAAGGAAGCAGTGATCTGTTAATATAACATCCATATTTAAAATTTTCAAATATGAGAAAACGGCTATTAATGTAAATATTATATATGTCATAATTGAAATTCATTAAATATGGCCCTGTATATATGTAATTATTTTTATAATAGTGGATAATTGTGTTCTTTTTTCATTAGTAGGTAAATTTTAGTTAGGTGATTTTGATAGTTTGTAAAAGTTAGGGCATAAAATCATATTTAAAAATGTTTTTTCAAAAGTCAAAAAATAATAATTCAAAAAAGACATGGCCAAACACAACTCCAACTCCAACTCCAAAATTTTTTAGTTTTCATGGCCAAACGGCTACTAAGATAAATATAAATATGAACAAGAGTAAAGATTGATGGATGAGTTAGATACTTCTTTTGACATTAAGTATCAATGACTTTTAGCGTACTAATAACGAGGTTTGATATCCCTAGTGGTTTTTTTGCTATAATTAGATGTGTTAACAAATCTATAATCATGAAAGACAACTGATTACTGCGCACTACCTAAATTTCCTTAAATAGAGTAGTACTACTATGGTCTACTTTTTAGTGCATATAAGTCTTCAATGGTACTACTACTATTAACCTATTAATTACAGCTTAGATATGTCCAAATATGAAAAATGCCCTTCATGAAATAGAACTTTAAGTCATGTAAAGTAACATATAAGTGAACATTATGGAAGTAAAATCCAAATAATAGCAAATTAAAGATAAAACATTTGTAGGGTAGGTGAATATTTCTTTGGTATTTACTTTATTTTTACGACAAATCTTAATTGATAAAATTATCTTTTGCTTAATATGTACGTGTCAAAATAATGAATATCTGATAAAGTAATCAAAGTAGGCAGGCGAGAGATATTGTTTGACATTTTAAAAAAAAACATATATTGCCACTTTATATACAAAAATATATATTTAAAAAAACAAAAAAACTCATTTGGTAATTAAATTTACTGATTTAGATAATAACATCTAAAACTTATTGAATTCGAGACCTTATAAGATTAAAAGAATATTTTATAATATAAGGTACTTGCAACAATGAAGAAACAATGACCTAATGGTTGAACTTCTTTTACCTTCGTTGAACCATAATCCGACAATTTCTATACAGTTTCAGGTTTGCATGTGTATATCAATTTTAACATTATACTACTAAGCTCGTTTGTCCATGGATATTTTTCCCTTTTTCTCAGAGTTAGAAATTATGATGTTTGGTCATGAAAATTTGAAAAATAATTCTGAAATTAAATTCCGAAAATGGAAAACAACTTTTTGTTGTTTTCCCTTTTTTCCACTCCAATTCTAACTTCTATTATTATTACATATAACTCTAATCTTTAATTTTTTATACAAACCCCTCTTATTAACTATATTCCTTATTTTTTTTTAAAAAAGACCAAATTCAATAAAATAATTAATTCAAGTGAAAATAATTAAGAATTTTCATCAACAAAATTAAGAATATATAAAATATATTTATATCTATCAATCATATTTATCAAAATATATTTTTTCTCTATTCAATCGATTATGGTTATATAAACTTATTTAGCTCGTGCTTGTGATATTTTTATTCAAATTATAGAAGAATAAAAATCATAATAATTAGTTTGTTGTTAATTATTTTATCAATTGAGGACATATATAAAATATTTTTTCAACATTTGGTTGTATGTTAGTAGGTAAATTAGTAGTTGGGTGATTTTGATAATTTTTAAAAGTTGAGGACATAAAATCATATTTTAAAAAGATTTTTCAAAAGTCTAAAAAAAAAAATTCAAAAAGACATGGTCAAACACAACTTCAACTCTAACTCCAACTTCAAATCCGGAAAAAAATAATTTTCATCATCAAACGGCTATTAAAAGTTTATAATGATAGTTGACCACAAAGTGTTTTGACTTTCTCTGTTTAGGTTCCTACTTCTAGAGATCTGAAATCACATGCAAACAAATTATTTGTTTTTAATTATGTTAATTCTTGGAAATAAAATACCAAACTGATTAACTAGTTGAGTGTTACCTACGTATTTCGTACTGTATGCCATGCCATGTATTTAAGTAACTCTCGTTGATTAGTCAAGTGCTTATGCCGCCCAATCATTATAATGATTCCAAATATAGGGTTCTTGCCACAAGTTGGTACTCTCAATTACTTTATTTCAAAAAATAGATTTTCTCTTTTTCTTATTATTTGTAACACATTAAAAAAAATATATTCTTCTTTTCATGTTTTATCCTTAACAAAATTAATTATTTATTCTCTAAATCAGTTTCTTTGGGACATCCAATAAAATTAAAACAATACAACAAAGATTAGCATGACTTTAGTGGAGAGATGACACACGCAAATCGAGAAATTTATTCTCTGAATCATTTTTCAAAACATAATACTACCAAATATCAATTAATAAGAGTAGTTATCTTAATCATCATTTTTTTAATGGGTGTGTCAAGTGTGTGACATATAAAAATAGATAGAGGGAGTAATTATATATAACATATCTTTTAAGAAAAAAAATCTCAGTTAATTCATTTATTTTGAATCTCTTTACTTCAATGTGCATCCTTTTTTTTTTTTTTTTCGAAAAGCTCCGAATTTTTTATTAACATATTTAGGCAATATGTAAAGTGTCTTAATGTTAATAGTACTACTAGTAAATAAGGGAAAATAAGGGTAAGGTGATTCTTACTTAAATCTTAATCAAATCAAAGAAATAACAATTAGTTGGAAATAATTTGTTTTTTAGATATAATTTGTTTTAGAAAAATAATTCGTAGGAAAAGAATAATTAAAAAAAATAAAATCCGTCAAAGAGGAATCTAGTCACGACATGGCTGGAATATTCAACTGATAATTCATTAGGAAAAATCCTTTTGGCCATAAAATTTGGCCAGAATTTGGTCATAAAAGTAATAAATCCTATTCACACTATAAACTAGTTTTCTTTTTGACATTTTTGCCCCTTTCATTTTAAATTTAAAATTCTTTCATTACTTATTTTATTACTCTTTTCCAATACATTGAAAACTATCCCAATACATGAAAATAAATAAATTAACATAATTTTCATAAATATGATTGCAAAGTACTTATTGCTTGAAAAGAATAGTCTAGGATAAAAATAATTCACACACCTTTTTCTTACTCCCGAAAAATTAATGTATTGTAAGTTTCAAAAGGGTTTTTATTATTAAAGTGACAAAGATGAAAATTTATTTCGAAAAAGGATTATTTACATTTTTTATTCAGAGTCGTCACTTGGCATAAACTGGTGTGCCAAGTCACCATTGGAAAATCCTTTTCAAAACCATTTGACTCTTTAAACTGGTTTGCGAACGGAGACTCCGGCTAAGGAATTCTGTTGACCGAGGGGAAGGTGTTAGGCACCCCTCGATCCCGTGGTTCAACCACGGTCGCTTGGTAGAGTGTATCAACTATTTTGGCATTACGAAATGTATAAACCACACAAAAGGCACGCGAAAAAAATCAAACAAAATAAAACAATCCAAAAATGTAAAGTCCAGTCCAATTATACAGTCCAAAAATAGAAAGATACGAAAATATAAATCCTAGTCTAAACTAATTCTAGATTAAGCTACAATGTCTTACCCGATACCGCGGGCCTTCATCACGATCATTTTTCGCCAACATAATACGTCGGGGCATTCCCCGGTGAATAAATACAAGTGATCTCAGGGCATTCCCCGACTAAATAAATACATTTTTTCAATACGAGAAAACCAAATCATTCACCCAAATTTCAATCATTCAAACAATATTTCAAACGTTCAATAAAATCACAAATTATAAACTTTGCCTACCCAAACTACGTTTGCCTAAACCAATCGGCGCATCATGATACTACCCAATCAAACACTCGTATTTGCTTCAAAATAACCAACGACAATAAATCAAAACAATATTCATTCTTTATCAATTCCTACCATCCAACCCCACATTGCATTTTTATACCAAATTCCAACGATTCAAGACAGTCATCTCAACAATCCACAACCATCTATTTAATGAAATCGAACACCAAATTAATGTCACCAAAATTCAACCACACATCAGGCAAATCAAACACGTATAGTAAAGTAAAATTAGAAGAGATAGAGTTGGACCTTAAATTTGAAGCTTTCAAACTCAATGTTATTCGAATAAAGAGAGTCCGCACCCGGAAACCTCAAGCCGAACCTTAACACCAACAATCCAACTCGACAAATAATGACCCGTTTACCGTCACTTTTCACGCCGTCACTGTTCACCGTACTGTTCATCGATCACTGTTCACCGGTTACTTTTTTTTTTTCGTTGTTGTTCTTGTTCTTGTGAGGAAGATTATTTGGTGATTCTTGTTATTGTGGAGAAGATGATGATCCAAGAATCAGCCTCTTTCCTCTTAGAATTTTTCTTTTATAATGGGCATGGATTTGTTATGATGTGGGAATTTTGGTGGGTCCCCCATATATTCTTTCTTTGTGGACAAGAAAAAGGAGGGGGGAATCACATGGGTAGTTAGGGTAGGTGGAAACTTTTGATTGGGTAGGTTGTTAGGATAAGATAAATTAGTTAGAGGTATTTTTTTTTGTTTTTTTTTTGTATTTTTGTGGGATATAATTACATGGGGTTGGACACATGGTAAGGTGAACTAAAAATGAATAAAATTAGACTTCGGGAGGTACAAAATTAGGTGTCTACATCATGCCCCCTTTGAATGTAAACACAAAGTGTTTTCAGACAAAGAAGTAGACAGCGAGACCAAATTTTGACTCGACCATTATTCAAAGAAAGAAACAGAAGAAAGAAGGACAACCGGGTCTTGACTTAAGACATCCCACCTACTCACATTATGAGAGGATCGAGTGACAAGTATCTCAACTTTTGGAGGGAGATGGATTGTACTGAGTTGGAGAGTTGAGTGAGGTTCCATCGAGGTTCCGGTCCGCGGCTCCGTCATTACATAAAAAAAATAAAAAAATTACAAGTTAAAACATAAATGAAATTACAAAAATCCTATCTATACAGCTTCTATTGGTTCTTGACTCGACTTTCATCACCCTATTCTTCAGGCGAGCTCCTGACTTGCTATTTCTTTAACTTGTTGCTTGCCTTTCAATTTCTTCACCCTGTTCTCCAGGCGGGTTCCTGACTTGCTATTTCATCAACTTGGTGTCATGCTTTCAGCTTCTGCACCCTGTTCTGCAGGCGGGCTCCTGACTTGCTATTTTTATCAACTTGTTGCTATGCTTTTAATTTCTTCACCCTGTTCTGCAGGCGGGCTCCTGACTTGCTATTTCATCAACTTGTTGCTATGCTTTCAATTTCTTCACCCTGTTCTGCAGGCGGGCTCCTGACTTGCTATTTTTCAATTTGTTTAACTTTCAATTTCTTCACCTAGTTGCTTGGTTTTCCATTTATTCGCCCTGTGCTTCGGGCATGCTCCTAAAATCACATCAAAACTGGAAAAAAAATTATCCCAAATAAATAAATGCAATTTCTATGAGTTAATTGGAATGACTCGACTAAAAGGTACGTCTTTTAGGAATCAAGGGGGATGACTCGACTAAAAGGTACGTCTTATAGGAATCAGAAGGAATGACTCGACTAAAAGGTACGTTTTATAGGAATCAAAGGGGATGACTCGACTAAAAGGTACATCTTATAGGAATCCAGGGGGATAACTCGACTAAAAGGTACGTCTTATAGAAATCAAAAGGGATGACTCGACTAAAAGGTACGTCTTATAGGAATCAAAGGGGATGACTCGACTAAAAGGTACGTCTTATAGGAATCAGAGGGGATGACTCGACTAAAAGGTACGTCTTATAAGAATCCAGGAGGATGACTCGACTAAAAGGTACGTCTTATAGGAATCAAAGGGGATGACTCGACTAAAAGGTACGTCTTATAGGAATCAAAGGGGATGACTCGACTAAAAGGTACGTCTTATAGGAATCATAGGGGATGACTCGACTAAAAGGTACGTCTTATAGGGGTCAAAGGGGATGACTCAACTAAAAGGTACGTCTTCTAGGAATCAAAGGGAATGACTCGACTAAAAGGTACGTCTTATAGGAATCAAAGGGAATGACTCGACTAAAAATTACGTCTTCTAGGGGTCAAAGGGGATGACTCGACTAAAAGGTACGTCTTATAGGAATCAAAGGGGATGACTCGACTAAAAGGTACGTCTTATAGGAATCAAGGAATATGACTCGACTAAAAGGTACGACTTATAGGAATCAAAGGGGATGACTCAACTAAAAGGTACGTCTTATAGGAATTAAAGGGGATGACTCGACTAAAAGGTACGTCTTATAGGAATCAAAGGGGATGACTCGACTAAAAGGTACGTCTTATAGGAATCAAGGAAAATGACTCGACTAAAAGGTACGTCTTATAGGAATCAAGGGATGACTCGACTAAAAGGTACGTCTTATAGGAATCAAAGGGGTACGTCTTATAGGAATCAAAGGGGATGACTCGACTAAAAGGTACGTCTTATAGGAATCAAAGGGGATGACTCGACTAAAAGGTATGTCTTATAGGAATCAAGGGAAATGACTCGACTAAAAGGTACGTCTTCTAGAAATCAAAGGAAATGACTCAACTAAAAGGTACGTCTTATAGGAATCAAGGGATGACTCGACTAAAAAGTACGTCTTATAGGAATCAAAGGAATGACTCGACTAAAAATTACGTCTTATAGGAATCAAAGGGGATGACTCGACTAAAAGGTACGTCTTCTAGGAATCAAAGGGGATGACTCGACTAAAAGGTACGTCTTATAGGAATCAATAGGAATGACTCGACTAAAATGTACGTCTTATAGAAATCAAAGGGGATGACTCGACTAAAAGGTACGTCTTATAGAAATCAAAGGGGATGACTCGACTAAAAGGTACGTCTTATAGGAATCAAAGGGGATGACTCGAATAAAAGGTACGTCTTATAGGAATCAAGGGAAATGAATCGACTAAAAGGTACGTCTTCTAGGAATCAAAGGGTATGACTCGACTAAAAGGTACGTCTTATAGGAATCAAGGGAAATGACTCGACTAAAAGGTACGTCTTCTAGAAATCAAGACTTAAGTTAGGAAGTTCATTACCTAAGAAGAAAAATTCAAATTACCCAATCAAGGAAGTGTGTTTCCTTATCAATTTTGTTGGAATTATCAAAACAATGAAGTGTGTCTCTTTACCAAAGCTACTTGAATTACCAAAACAAGGAAGTGTGTCTCCTAGAGATCTTGAATTATGAGTTTTACCATGGTTTTGATTACCAAACCTGTGCAGCAACCTTGCCTCTTGCATTTGTTGAGGTGAGAAATTACGTCCTTTGATGTTTAGGCTCTGAAATCCTTGATCTGAATGCAACATGTATTCCTATTACATACAAAGAAAACTTGTGAGTTTAAAAACATGGTGGCTAGTTTGTAGCTTTAGCTTTTGAGTCAATTGCTCCTTCCCCCGTCACATTTAGCTTTGCTTCCAACCATTAGCATATGTCATTGACTTGCTGTATCATTGACTCAAACTCAGCTTATTAAGAGTGACTCTGAAACAAACACAGTATTTCTGCTTTGTCGTGTTTCTCAAATAAACCCTTTGAACCTTGGTATTTCCATGAGTTCCCCGACTTCTCTGTTGACAAAACTTCCTGCATGCCCTTTTTGGGTTCACAATAATGTCTCTTTCATGTGCTAGCTTTTGTCTTGCTTTGTGCAATTAAAGAAGCTGGTAGCCAGTTTTGAAATCTTTTCTCACTTGTTTTGACACGGACTTGACTCAAAGACAAGAAACAAAAAAAAGAATGACAATTTTTGTTTTGATAACTGACTCAAGAAAGATAAAATTAAAATAAAGAGAAGAAAGAAAAGACAATGAATGTCCCCTTTTAAAACAAAAAAACGAAAAATTCATCTAAAAATGACAGTTAACACTAATGATTATGCCATGCATTTTGGATTAAGCAGCTTGATACTTTCATCCAAACTTTCTACCCATTGTTGTTGAGTTAATGGTCTTGAAACTGAGTCACTTTCTTAGGTCAATTGCATTTAAGACCCCATCGGCTAGTGGCGCCTTGAAGGGTTTTAGCCAACAAGATTCTTTCATTTTCTCTCGGCTCACTATCGCCTTATGGTGCCCGTGAGGGTTTTCACCAATAAGACTCTCTCATTTTTATTTCTCTCAACTTACCATCGTCTTATGGTGCCCGTAAGGGTTTTCACCAATAAGACTCTCTCATTTTTATTTCTCTCTTGATTCCCTATGCTGAGGAAGAAAAATAGTTCCCAAATACATCATCATATTCCTTGCATGCTCCGCCTTAACATCCTCAAAGATTGATCTGAAGGTCTTTCTTTGGTTGTAACTTGGCTTTTGGATAAGGTTAGAAAGAAAGGATGACATGGGGCCCAAACGACACTTGAAGTGGGGTAGGACTTACAACTTTTGGAATCGACTCAAACAATGAGGATTAACTCATGCCCCAGTTTCTTTTGACTGGGTGAAACTAAATTGTTTATTTGGGTTGGATCGAGCCCTGAGTGGGGCAGCCTACGTATCTCACCCTTGAGAGAGAAGAATCAGGTCATGCGTAGTTCTGGCAGCTTGTTCTTTTGCTTTGACCTGATTTTTTTTTTATTTTTTTTCTTTTGGGGATTTTTCCGACTCTATTTTTCTTCACTCTTTTTTCTTTTTTTTTTGACACATTTTTTCTCTTTTTTTGTAACTTTTGACTTTATCTTTTTGCTCGACACTATTCTTTGAACTTTGCTTACTCTATCTTGATTCCAAAAGAGGGGTATGAAAGAAAATAACACTAAGGTTCAAATGGGGTAAACAAAGGATGACACAATGTTTGGATAGCAGAATGAAAAGCCTTCATCATATCAATCCTTGAGAATGCAAGTACATAACATGCAATTGGAAGTGCACGATCAAGATCACTTATGAAATATTTTACAACACTAACTTGCCCCTAGCATGTGTGCCACCTCTTTTTCTACACTTGCCCAACGCACAACTCCACTTTGTTGTACATTCCTCATGCTGAAGGACTCATGACTTCGTGGAGCTAATTTTCTTTCTGTTTTTCTTGATAGGATCACGTAGACACTGTTTGACCTAATTAAGACATGTCTTTCAATTGATGACCAAGTTATTCTCACGATTTTCAAAATAATAGCCTTAATTTTCAAAGAAGGTTTCAAATTAATCACCAAATGCCCCAACACTATCTATTTCCTCAGATGCTCTCTTTTTCTAACTTTAACCCTCTGATTCAATGTTCATTCTTAAACTGGATGTTAAGATCTAGCTGTAAATTTCACTAGCATATCATATCACTGGAATCAGCATAAAATGTACTATGTAAAAAAAAACACATTTAAAACACAAAGAAAAAGGGGACACTCCATTTAATAAAAATGAAAGATAGAAAGGTTTGAACATAAACGACAAAGGGACAAAACAAGATTAATCCCGAACTACAACCCTGAAATAATTCGGAGAACAGAAAATAAAACAAAACAAACTACCAAACCCCTTCCTGGTAAGGAGAGGGGTGACTTCTTCATTGCTCAGTCTGACATCTTAGCCACTGGTTTGCATATCAGCATGACTAGAGTTTCCCTCACTATCAATGTTCTGCACCATGATTGATCCATCATGAATCATCTTTTCAATTTCTCTTTTCAAATCTCGATAATCTTCAATACTATGACCCTGAGCCTCAGAATGATACACACATTGTGCGTTAGGATCAAAATTTCTTGAACGCCGATTAAGGGTGTGCCCAAGGAGAGGAGTGATCTTTCCTTCCTGTACCAATCTATGAAATAATCTGGCATATGACTCTCCAATTGGTGTGAAGCTATCTCTCGACTTCTGCCTCATTTCATTGTTTGGCTTGGATAGAAAATCTGGCTTAGAAGAGTTTTGGTATGTTTGTGGAGTTAGAGGATAACTCTGGGGCGTTGGGGTATGCCATTGTGGGTAAGATGAGGGTTGATCATGTAGTGGAACAGATTACAATGGATTTTGGGAGTGATTATGTGGAGCCTGGGCATAAACTTGAGCTTAAGCCTGAGATCGACGACGACGCGGTCTTCTTGACCTTTCTTGCTGTCCAACTATAATTGCAGATGCATCTTCCTCATTCTTTTTCTCCCCAACACTTCCTGATCCCTTTTGAATTACTTGAGTAGTCGCTTTCAATGTTGCAAAACTCACAATGCGACCAGTCTTAATTCCCTCTTCTATTATCTCCCCCATTTTAAGGACCTCAATGAACGACTTGCCTAATGCAGGTAACAAGTGTTGATAATATGTTTCGTCCTGCGCTTGAATAAACACCTCCACTATTTTGCTTTCTTTCATTGGCGGTTTTACCCTAGCAGCTTGTTCGTGCCATCTGATCGCATACTCCCTGAAACTCTCAGTATTTTTCTTTGTTATACTAGTTAGGGATTTTTCGTCAGGGATCAACTCCACATTGTATTGAAATTATTGCACAAATTCGTTAGCTAGGTCATCCCAACTAATCTATTTGACAATGTCTTGGTCAACAAACCATTCTGAAGCTAGACCTGAAAGACTCTCACCAAAATATGTCATGAGTAATTCTTCCTTCCCTCCAGCGCCCCTTAGCTGGTTGCAATAGCGTCTCAAATGTGCTACAGGATTGCCATGTCCATCATACTTCTCAAACTTCGGCATTTTAAAACCAAGAGGAAGATGTACACCAGGAAACATGCACAGATCTTTATATGAGACACTTTTGTACCCCCCAAGTCCTTGCAAGTTTTTCATAGTCAGTTCCAAACTTCTCAATTTTCTGTCTATTTCCTCTTGTTCTTCTGTCATAACAGGCTTCTCAGTGTTAGGAGGAAATTCAGGCAGTTGAGGGCAATCGTAAGGACCGGTCGACTTAAATGTAGGCTCGAGAGCATAATGCTGATCACTAAATATATTCAATGCAGGCTCTCTTGTAGAGTAGGGAGGCACAACTTGTGGATAAACATCAAAAGTATGAGGTGGGGGTGGCGCCGCAAAAGCATGAACAACAGCTGGAGCCGAGTCTGTGGTAGCCTTGGATTGGGGAGTGAGGAAATGAACATTGGAAGTGGTTGGATATTGTTGCCCCAGAGTCGATCCTGATGCATGTTGTGCCATATCAACAAAAATGGGAAATTGTGCATGTGACACGGGAGGCAAGCTAGAAAGATATTCCAGATTATCCGTAGGAACTGGAGGAGGCGGCAACCCATTAGCCCAAGCTCGATGCATTTCTATTATTTGTCGCCTTAATTTCCGAATCTCTTCATTATCTCCTACATTCTCATTCCCCGAACTCCCTATCTGATTAGTGACAACTAAATCGGTATCCTTGTTGGCCATAACTTCCTCTGTGACTTGGAGCAATATGGAGGACCAGCCAAAATGCCACCAACCAACCACCTTAAACTAGCTGGACAAGAGATAGCAAATGGTTAGAGTTCAACAGTTTTTCAAAACCTCTTTTTTCTTGAAAAGATTACCGAACTCAAGAAGGGCGCCTACGTATCTCACCCCCGAAAAGGGAGAATCAGGTGTGCGTAGTTCGTGAAGTTTTGTCAAAATGGCCAATTAAAATCTTTTTTTTTCTTGAAACTTTAAAAAGAAAAGAAAATAACAAATTATCAAAAGAATTGACGAAAATCTTTTTTGCATTTTTTTAGGTTTAAACTCCTTATACAAAAATAGAATCTATGATTACCAAAGAAGAATCTTTTTGGGTTTTCGATTTAGAATTTCATAGGAAAATGAAACTTGAAACTATTAAAAAAATCTTTTTGTAGTTTTCTTTTAGAGATGTATATGAAACACCTACTCTAAGTGAAGAGTGAAGAAAATCTTTTTGAATTTTTCAGATTCCTGTACAACATGAAATCTATGGTTACCGAAGAAAATATTCTTGAATTTTCGATTTTAAATTTCATACAAAAATGTAACCTGAACCTATTAAAGGAAAATATTTTTTTTTGCTTTCTTTTAAAGATGTACATGAGACACCTACTCTAAATGAAGAGTGAAGAATTTTTTTTTTTGAATTTTTGAAATAAGATCCCCGAACCTAAAATAGGTTGCCTACGTATCTCACTCCCGAGAGAGGAGAATCAGGGGTGCGTAGTTCATCCAGATTGGACACATAACGATTAGCTAATAAATTGACCCTAACTTGAGAGACAACCAAAAACAAACGAATGTAAACTTTTTTGTTTTTCAACTAGACATTTCAACTAAGACTGACACCACCAATTATAAAAAAAATCTTTTTGGTATTTTGTTTTTGACAAATAAGTATAAAAGGCAAACAAAACCCTCTTTTTTCATTTTTTTTTGTTGAACTTACGGTACTTTGAGAAGATAAATGCAAAACGTAAAAAAAAATCTTTTTGAGTTTTGGATCGTGAAGAACAAGAGTCATAAAGAACTCTAAAATAAACTACGACACTCCTTTTGATTCATTCTTTTCGACTCACTTTTTTTTTCACACTTTACTTCTAACACATGTTTTCCCCAAATCGGTCCGTCAAATGACCACGTAACTCTCAAAGATGCAACATTTAGCACATAGGGATGCTTTAAAGGTGAGTCTCCTACAAAGGACCGTGTAGGCCCCGCTAGGTCTCAATATGATGCATATAAGAATGAACTAAAGGCTGACCTACGCTGAGGTTCACTAACAAGGCCATTCGGGTGAGCATATGGTCGATAGTGGTTGCTTAGCTTTCCACCTACTCCATACATCCAACGGCTCCCCCCTTAAAATAAAGGTGACTCAACTAGAGTTCGTGCGCACGACGTGCGCTCCGAGACTTGTTGCGGAAAGAATGACTCGGGTTATGCACATGATGTCAGATATAAAAGCGGTAACACATAGGATAAATACTGTAAACAAAGAGCACGAAAACGCACAAAAGTGAAAACACAAGCAAAAATCACAAACAATGCTTATACACTCGTAATGCCAAACAAAGCCGATACGACTCCAAAAAAAGCTCAGATTCTGAAATAGTCCCCAGCAGAGTCGCCAGAGCTGTCACACCCCTTTTTCTTACTCCCGAAAAATTAATGTATTGTAAGTTTCGAAAGGGTTTTTATTATTAAAGTAACAAAGATGAAAATTTGTTTCGAAAAAGGATTATTTACATTTTTTATTCAGAGTCGCCACTTGGCATAATCTGGTGTGTCAAGTCACCATTGGAAAATCCTTTTCAAAACCATTTGACTCTTTAAACTGGTTTGCGAACGGAGATTCCGGCTAAGGAATTCTGTTGACCGAGGGGAAGGTGTTAGGCACCCCTCGATCCCGTGGTTCAACCACGGTCGCTTGGTAGAGTGTATCAACTATTTTGGCATTACGAAATGTATAAACCACACAAAAGGCACGCAAAAATAATCAAACAAAACAAAACAATCCAAAAATGTAAAGTCCAGTCCAATTATACAGTCCAAAAATAGAAAATACGTAAATATAAATCCTAGTCTAAACTAATTCTAGATTAAGCTCCAATGCCTTACCCGATGCCGCGGGCCTTCATCACGATAATTTTCCGCCAACATGATACATCGGGACATTCCCCGGTGAATAAATACAAGTGATCTCGGGGCATTCCCCGGCTAAATAAATACATTTTTTCACTACGAGAAAATCAAATCATTCACCCAAATTTCAATCATTCAAACAATATTTCAAACGTTCAATAAAATCACAAATTATAAACTTTGCCTAAACCAATCGGCGCATCATGAAACTACCCAATCAAACACTCGTATTTGCTTCAAAATAACCAACGACAATAAATCAAAACAATATTCATTCTTTATCAATTCCTACCATCCAACCCCACATTCCATTTTTTATACCAAATTCCAACGATTCAAGACAATCATCTCAACAATCCACAACCATCTATTTAATGAAATCGAACACCAAATTAATGTCTCCAAAATTCAACCACACATCAGGCAAATCAAACACGTATAGTAAAGTAAAATTAGAAGAGATAGAGTTGGACCTTAAATTTGAAGCTTTCAAACTCAATGTTATTCGAATAAAGAGAGTCCGCACCCAGAAACCTCGAGCCAAACCTTAACACCAACAATCCAACTCGACAAATAATGACCCGTTTACCGTCACTTTTCACGTCGTCACTGTTCACCGGTACTGTTCACCGATCACTGTTCACCGATCACTGTTCACCGGTCATTGTTTACCGATTACTGTTCACCGGTTACTTTTTTTTTCGTTGTTGTTCTTGTTCTTGTGAGGAAGATTATTTGGTGATTCTTGTTATTGTGGAGAAGATGATGATCCAAGAATCAGCCTCTTTCCTCTTAGAATTTTTCTTTTATAATAGACATGGATTTGTTATGATGTGGGAATTTTGGTGGGTCCCCCATATATTCTTTCTTTGTGGACAAGAAAAAGAAGGGGGGAATCACATGGGTAGTTAGGGTAGGTGGAAGCTTTTGATTGGGTAGGTTGTTAGGATAAAATAAATTAGTTAGAGGTGTTTTTTTTGTTTGTTTTTTTTTTTTGTATTTTTGTGGGATATAATTACATGGGGTTGGACACATGGTAAGGTGAACTAAAAATGAATAAAATTAGACTTCGGGAGGTGTCTATAATAAGAATATAAAATTAATTAATTATATTCTCATATATCCAAAATCAGTGTGATCAAAGTAGTATTATCTGAAATTTTTAATTTAACATTATATATGTATGTATCATATCTATTTAATTATGTATTTTATCATATAAATAATTCATGTTTTTTTAATCTTTAATTTTAAATTTTATATCTCTTAATTTTATATAGATAAATAAGAGGTATAGATATATATCTTAAAACTTATCAATATTTTGAATAAATTTTAGTTTTTTATTTTTGTTGAAATCTGATTTATAGTTTAGTATTATATAAAATAAGCAATTATCAAAATTTTCAACACAAAAAGTTAATTATTTTTTTATGAACTCAGTTGTACAATTTTAATTATGCTATAATTTTTCTCATGATAATTCAAATGATTTTTTTTTTCATTTCAAATCTTTTCTATCTATTTTTAGAAGTAGAGCGGAAAGAAGTCAACATAACATTTGAAAATTTCAAAAAAAATTCTTAGTTGGAAAAAAAAAATTACCCTATATTAATCTTACACTTAATTTATATATAAATGATAAGAAAAATACATAAAGAAAAGAATAAAAATTATTTACGCGTTTTAAAACTAAAAGTTTGCATAGTTAAATAATTTTTAATATAATATAAAAATATTTTAATAAAAACTTAAAACACTTTAGACGTGATAGACATTGACAAGTTATAAAAATGATATAGTTCATAAGTGTCGACTTTAATTAACAATAACCTAAGAGAGTCATACATTGATGTTGTAGTCTAGCGTCACTATGTTACGCCGATTTGATAACTTAGGAACCATTATTTATATTTTTATTAATATATATGACTTCTAATTAAGGAACTATATTAATTTTTAGGTTTATATAAATTTAAACTACATATTTGAATAGTTTTTTTTTTTTTAAATATAGTTTAAAAATATTTCAATAGTGATAGTCAAAGCTCAAATTACTTTAGACATGATAGATATCGACGCAAAATATAAATTATATAGTTCAAAAAAAGTCGATATTGGTTAAACAACAATTCAAGAAAGTCACACATTAATGTTATGGTCTTGCGATCCTACGTACTTTAATGATTATATTTGTTAACTGGTGAATTAAAAATATATTTATTAACTGGTGAATCATTAATTATATTTGGTATTAATATGAACTTTAACTAGGTGATTTTTTTTTTGTTTAAAAAAATCGAACAACATATTTAAATAGTTTAAAAATATAATTAAAAAATATTTCTATAACGATTGTCTAAATTCAAAATTCTTTAGACATGATAGATATTAACACATTATAAAAATCATAGAGTTCATAATTATTGACCCTAATAAACATCAACCCAAAATAATCACTCATTATAACTATTAAACTAACCATTGTCATAATTTATTAGTACTCTAAATAAAAATTAACTATGTCCACATTTAATTGTTTTCACATTTCTTAATAACCCGAAGTAAAAATATTGATTAATTATAATATTTTGTTTGAAATAATTTATTATGGCTACAAACTGAGGTTACTATTGCTAAATTAACATTTATCATGTAAAAAATAATTTTTTCACTCACACTAGGCATGTTGCAGATGAAAATAAAAAAGAATTGAAAAAATGAATAACTGAAATCAAAGATAGGTAAAATTTATCTGCTATTACATAACATTGATTCTATCACATAAAAAAATTCAAACATAAACGTCATTTAACTTTAAAAATTGATTTATTTGTGACATAAAAATATTCTATCTTTAAAATTTAGAACACAAAAATTATTTGATCACAATTTTTGTGTACTGTTAGAGAACAACAAATTAAAGGACATATAACAACTATAATATCGATTTTATGGAATTGATTTGAGACACATAATAAATTCTAATTCTCATAGCACTTGATTAGGATAAGCTTGTATGAGACTTATTAAAAAATTATTTAGACTTGATAAAATTAGTTAATCAAAGTTAATATAATTACTTATTTTTAAAAATTACATTTAAAATTTACAAGCTATAAAATTGGATCCAATCGTCGACAACTCTAATGACACTTCAAATACTCTATATGTGAGACAAGGCTATCAATTAATTTTAATCGTGGATATATATATATGTATGCTTAAGATACTGAAATAGCTCATTATTGGTATCAAATCAATAATAATTCATACAAGCTAAATCTTCTAATCGATAATTAAGTCAAAAAATAAAATAAAATTTATTCATTTTTCTCTTTATAAAGAGGTTTTCTTTCATCGCAAAATTGACTATAATTTCTTACATAGATTTCATTTTAAAATACTAAACTTCTATCGATGCCATTGCAATAAAGATATAATTATCGAACATACATAATGTAACACTTAGTGAAAGTAATTTATTTAAAATTAATATAATTAGTTGATGAAAAGCAAATAAATTTATTTTTTTATTTTTTTAGATATAAATTATTGTATAGATACACTTTTATAATTATTATGTTTAGTTATTAATCCTTGTTCAACTAACAATAATTACATTTGCAGTAATTATTAGTTAATTCAATTTAATAATTGACCATAAAAGTATTATTCCAATAGATAATGTTTGAGAGTCATAACAATTATCAAAATATTCGATCAAGATAATACTTAAGTTTAAACGCAGTAAAAATTTATTTAAATTGGCTATAATTAGTTAATTAAAAATAACTACATTATAATCACTAATCTATTTAAATTACATTTCAAATTTACTTGTAAGACTCGGTAAGATTGTATCAAATCAAGTCAAATGATTAAAAATCTAATTTAATTAGATCAGCAAATATATTATTGTGATGAAACTTAGTTTTTAATTTTATGATAAAAAAATTTAATCTCTATGTAGACACAATATAAATTTAGTATTGTAATTTTGTAATCTTTTTTCAAAGAAGTTTATTCGACCTAGTTAACAACAACCTAGGAGAGTACCAAAAAATTAATATTGTAGTTTTTGTGCCCCTTTTTTTATGTCAATTTGACAACTTATTAATCATTACTTATATTTTCTATTTATATGAGTCGTAAATAAGTAATTTTATAAATTATTATGTTTGAATAAAATTTAAACTATATATTTATTTATTTTTAAATATAACTTTTAAATATTTCAGTAGCAACACTCAAAATTCGAAGTACTTTAGTTATGATAGACATTGACATATTATAGAAATCACGAAATTATACAATTCATAACTGTCGACCCTAATTATGAAAATCAAGCATACATATGCTATATTGTGAAAATCTTACACCTATAATTTTCGTAATATTATACATATTTTTTAAACATTTAAAAAAATTATGTATAAAACAATTTTAAAGTGAAAGAATAAAATAAAATATTACATTTAAATAAAATTACAAATAACTTAAGTATTTAAAGTGAAAACAAATTATTACTAATAGTTGGTTTATACTATTAAATAATTTGTATCATTTCATATCACACTCATTAGACAAAAAAATAATATTTTATAAAATAAATAAATTATACATTTGCTAACTTTTTATTTTAAATTATTCTCAAATTAAAAATAAAAGAAAAAAATAACAATCTATCCTCTTTCATCAATTTCTCTCTATTAAAAGGTGTCGCGTTGATATTTAGCCTTTTTCATCATTCGATTTTTTAATTATTATTTTAGTTTTTGCTTTTTAATTTTAATTTTTTATTTTACATTATTTATATTCCATTTCCTTTCTTTTTATTTGTCAATCATTACTTCTTGTAATTTTATGTTATGCCACGTATTTTTATAATTATTTATTTATTTATTTATTTATTCATCTAGCATAACTGATTAACTACACTACTATTTTAATTATTGAATTAAAATAGATTTTTTTTTGTTGAACAAGGTTATAGATTCATATTTTCTTTTCTTTTGAATTAAATTACGTGGGTCATAAAAAATTATCAAAAAACATGAATCAATTGTTTTTATAATGTTAGTTTTATATATATATATATATATATATTTATTAAATAAGATATGTATCTTGAATATCAATTTAGTATCATTTATAAGGGTTAGTTGCTATCAAATACAAGTCTTACTTTAGACATGGTGGACATCAACACATTATAGATATCATAAAACTCATATAGTTCATGTGTGTCAATCTAGTTAACAACAATCCTAAAAAGTCTCCCACTAATGTTGTGGGGGGCTTAGGCTCTCATGTTACGCCGATTTGATAACTTGTGAATTATCATTTATGTATGTTATTAATATGACCTCTAATTATTAATTATGTTTAAATTATTATTTTTATAGTAGTGGTGTCCGAGATAACTTGCAATTATTAATTTAAATTATATATTTAAATAATTTGAATAATAACAACAGTCAAAATTTCAAACACACTTTAGACATAATAGACGGCGATACATTATAGAATCCTAAAAATTATACAGTTCACATGTGTTGACCTTAGTTAACAACAACTCGAGATATCAAGACGCATTAATGTTGTAGCCTTAGATCCTTAGGTTATGCTGATCTGATAATTTATGAATCATTACTAATAATTTTTATGAATATGTCCTTTAATTAAGCAATTTAATTGAATATTATATTTAAATTTTATTTCAATAATTTTTAAATATAATTTCAAAATATATCAATATCGACAGTCAAAATTCAAAATACTTTAAACATGGTAGACATCGACATATTATAAAAATCGTATAGTTTATATATTTTGATCCTAGTTAACAGCAACTCATGAGAGTCATGCATTGATGTTGTCGTCTTACGTCCTTATGTTATGTCGATTTTATAATTTGCAAACTATAATTTATATTTGTTATTAATATGATTTCTAATTAAGTAATATTATATTTAAATAAAATTTAAGCTATATATTTAGATAAATTTTAAATATAATTTAATATATTTCATTAACGGCAGTCAAAATTCAAATCATTATACATAATAGATATTGACACATTATAGAAATTGTGAAAATCACAAAATTTATATTTGTGGACCCTAGTTAACAATAACTAAAGATATCAAGACGCATTATTGATAATAAAAATTTAAAATATTTTAGACATGATAAACATTGACACATTATAAAATCATATTTTTCATATTTGCTTAACCTAGTTAATGCTTTAAGAAAAACACTTTTGTGATAAATTTTAGAATGAAATGACTTTTATATAATAAATTAATAAATTTCTGTAATCAATTCAAATTTTAGATAACCACTGATGACCTTTATCCAAAAATATTTTAAAGAATTATGATCAATATTGTTCTCACGGTTTTGTTTTTTTTCAGTCATGAACACGTCCCGGTTTCATGAGAGCTTAGAGAATAGACCTTTACTAACATTCTCTTTGAAGCGGCTTCCACTTCGCCCACACATAGGTGATTTCTAAACGTTTAATCCTATAGACTAAACTATTTGGTTAAATCTGCCAAATTTAGATAATCATTAAAAGACTTTTCACCTTAAGTCTTATCCTAGTTTACTAACCATTGTCTACATCATGAGAATGGGTTGGGTAATTGACAATGTTGAACCTGTCAGACACAACTTTGTTTGATCTCCTTGAACCTAGCTCTGGGGATCTCCAGTCTGCTAGGTAGAGTTATCGACATGCTGACTTGTCCTAGGCCTTAAACCCATTCTCTTGGATGTCCTTTCCACTCCTTCTCTAGATAGGCCTCTTGTAAGTGGATCCGACATATTATCCTTTGACTTTACATAGTCAATAGTGATAATTCCACAGAAACTGCTCCTCCACCAATAGTAAATACATATCCACTTGTGGATTTTACTTCGTTCGATTCGGTGATCCAATTTGCATCACTATATCCTTCAATTACTGCAGGATATTTATTATAATGCAAAGCATAGTTTTGAGTGTATTTAAGATATTTCATTGCCATCCAATAAGTTTTGTTGGGATTACTCGTGTACCGACTCAATTTACTAATAGTACAGGCTATGTCTGGTCGTGTACAGTTCATTATATACATTAAACATCCCAATACTCTTGCGTACTCCAATTGTGAGTCACTTTCACCTTCATTCTTTCGAAGTGCAAAGTTCACATCCAATGGAGTCTTGGCAATACCGAATTCCATATACTTGAACTTGTCAAGTACTTTTTCGATATAATGAGACTGTGACAATGCTAACCCTTGTGGAGTTCGATGGATTCTTATACCTAAGATCACATCTGCAACTCCAAGGTCTTTCATATCAAACTTGCTCTCAAGCATTCGTTTTGTTGCATTTATGTCAGAAATGTCTCTACTGATGATTAACATATTATCCACATATAAAAAAACAATGACTTGCTGATTTGGAGTGTCTTTAATGTAAACACATTTATCACATTCATTTATCTTGAATTCGTTTGCCAACATGGTTTGGTCAAACTTTGCATGCCATTGCTTAGATGCTTGTTTTAGTCCATAAAGTGACTTAACAAGTTTACACACCTTATTTTCTTTTCCTGGAACCACAAAACCCTCAGGTTGTTCCATGTAAATTTCTTCCTCCAAATCTCCATTTAGAAATGCGATCTTCACATTCATTTGATGGATTTGAAGATCATATACCGCCGCCAAGGCAATTAACATTCGAATCGAGGTTATCCTTGTTACTGGCGAGTATGTATCAAAGTAATCAAGGCCTTCCTTCCTTCTGTTTGAAGTCTTTTACTACAAGTCTTGCCTTGTATTTGTCAATAGTATCATCCGCCTTCATTTTTCTTTTGAAGATCCATTTAGAACCTAAAGGTTTATTTCCGGGAGGAAGGTCAACCAATTCCCGTGTATGGTTGCTTAAGATTGAATTTATCTCACTATTGACTGCCTTTTTTCAAAAGAATGAGTCTGACGATGATATCGCTTCTTTAAATGTTTGAGGCTCATTTTCTAAAAGAAATATTACGAAATCCGATCCAAACGAAGTTGACGTTCTTTGACGTGTACTCCGTCTTGGATTTTCTTCATTATGTACATTCTCACTTGATTCATCTCGAGGTCGTTTAGATCTTTCACTGGACTGTTCATCTCTAATTTTATACGGGTAAATGTTTTCAAAGAATTCAGCATTGTCTGATTCAATTACCGTATTTTCATTAATATCCGGATGTTCGGATTTATGAACTAAAAATCAACATGCTTTACTACTTTTAGCAAATCCTATGAACACGCAGTCCACCGTTTTAGGTCCTATCTTAACCCTTTTAGGTATAGGAACTTGAACCTTTGCTAGACACCCCCACACTTTAAAATATTTCAAGTTGGGTTTCCTTCCTTTTCATTTTTCGTAAGGAATTAATTCTGTCTTACTATGGGGAACTCTGTTGAGTATACGATTAGCCGTAAGGATAGCCTCCCCCCATAGATTTTGCGGTAAACCAGAACTTATAAGTAAGACATTCATCATTTCCTTCAAAGTTTGATTTTTCCTTTTCGCAATTCCATTAGATTGAGGTGAATATGGGGCCGTAGTTTGATGGATGATTCCATTCTCTACACATATTTGCGCAAAGGGAAATTCATATTCTCCGCTCCTATCACTTCTTATCATTTTGATCTTTTTGTCTAACTGATTTTCAACTTCAGTTTTATATTGCCTAAACACATTTATTGCTTCATCCTTACTATTTAGAAAGTAGACATAACAATATCTAGTGCAATCGTCAATAAAAGTTATGAAATACTTTTTACCACCACGTGATGGTGTTGACTTCATATCACAAATGTCAGTGTGTATTAAGTCTAAGGGATTGGAATTCCTTTCAACGAACTTATAAGGATATTTTGCATACTTTGATTCCACACACGTTTGACACTTTGATTTATTGCACTCAAAGTTTGGCAAAACTTCTAAGTTAATCAGTTTTCGTAACGTTTTATAATTAACATGGCCTAAACGTTCATGCCATAAATCATAAGACTCAAGCAAATAAGAAGAATTTAAACTTTTATTTATTTCAACAGTCATTACATTCATCTTATAAAGGGCTTCGGTCAGATAGACTTTCCCTACATACATTTCTCCTTTGCTAATTATAATTTTTCCAGAAACGGTTACACATTTGAATCCGTTCTTATCTAGGAGTGAAACAGAAATTAAATTCCTACGCAACTCCGGAACATATAACACATTGTTTAGTGTCAAGACCTTGTCGGAAGTCATCTTTAAGCAAATTTTTCCTGTTCCCTCCACCTTAGCAGTAGCGGAGTTAGCCATGTAGATCATTTCTTCTACTTGAGCCGGAGCAAATAACGAAAACAACTCTTTGTTGGCACATACATGACGGGTGGCACCAGAATCCATTCACTATTCGCGAGGATTCCCCACCAAGTTGCATTCTGAGAACATAGCACAGAAATCATTGCATTCTTTATTGGATTCAATCATATTTGCTTGATCCTTTTTCTTGCCTTTCTTCGGGGCTCGACAATCTGTGGATTTGTGGCTAATTTTGCCACAATTGAAGCATTTTTCCTTGAAATTTTTTTTGGGATGATTGCTTCCATGTTCAACTTTCTTTCTTTTCTTTGAATTGTTTTGGTCATCTTCTACAATATGTGCTCCATTAATTGTAGAATTTCCCTTTGACCTTCTTTCGGCAGTTTTATTGTCCTCTTCAATACGGAGTCGGACGATAAGATCTTCAACGGTCATCTCCTTGCGTTTATTCTTTAAGTAGTTTTTGAAGTCTTTCCACAACAGTGGTAGCTTCTCAATTATCGTTGTTACTTGGAAAGCATCATTCACAATTAAACCTACAAAACAGTTTATGTGAGTATTAAGAACATTTTTAATTTGTTCAACTACGGTATTTTTTAAAAATATACCTTATGCTAGGAGATCATGTATGATGACTTGCAACTCCTGTACTTGAGGGACAACAGATTTGCTATCTATCATTTTGAAATCCAGGAACCGTGCAACAAGGAATTTCTTAATTCCCGCATCCTCCATTTTATATTTCCGTTCAAGTGCCCCCCACAGTTCCTTTGATGTCTTGGTTCCACTATAGACATTGTAGAGGTCGTCTTGGAGACCAATCAGAATATAATTCTTGCAAAGGAAGTCCGAATGTTTCCAAGCTTCTACAATAATGAAACGATCTTTGTCCGAGGTTCCCGAGGGAACATCAGGAGTGTCTTCACTAGTGAACCATTGCAGACATGAAGTGGTGAGGTAAAAGAACATCTTTTGCTGCCACCGCTTGAAGTCAATGCCCGAAAATTTTCTGGGCTTCTCCGCCGGTGCCATCGTTGGCGAAGCATTTGTGCGGCTTGATGAAGCAATATTGTTTTCCCCCACAGTCGTAGCCACATCATGCATTTGACTTTCAGTTGTCATTTTTCCTGTTACCACAAGACAAAAAACTTAGTATTTTTTCAGAATACTATTTATAAAGTTAAATAACTTGAAACTCTTCTTCTTGTTTCTAGTTAACGATGAAGTTTTTATTACTTTGAATCGTCAACCGAGTGAACCTTAACTTGTGATAAAGATTTTATGTCTTCTAATCACTAGTTAAATTCAAGCAGAGTAGAAAGCTTAAGCTTTAATCTCCAAAAATAAGCAATACAGATTCTGTAGGTTATTTTCTTAAGATTGTTATTTACACAATATATTCGGGTATGCAGAATCTATATAGTAGAACAACAACTTCATCTAGTTCAAGTTTATAAACAAGAACACAATAAAGTATATCAATACCCTCAACACAAGATCAAAATAATCTTTTCAAGAGGTGTATTTATTTTTCAGAAATAATAGATGAAGTAGAAATGAATAAGGCCAAGTCGTTCGAATTCACGGGGTTTCTTTAAGGAAATAATTCCTCTCACTGTACCCGAGGTTGTGGATTTTTTCCTTCCAGGATAAAATGGCTTTCAATCCGACTATAGTTGTACCTCAAATAGGCGGATTCTACGAACGCACTGAACGATTTAATGATCACACAGAATATTTAAAGACAAGAAGAATGTTTTGTAATCTTAAAATTTCTGTACCAAAACCTGTGGATGGAACCAGGTTTATATAACCACAAGATGCTTCTTCAGAAAGGTGGCATTGGTTCAATTTAAAGGTGTGTGTCTTTTCTGAAAATGCATGTCTGTTTACTTAAAACAGTGCATCATTTTGCTGAAATAGTACATACCAGTTCGTGTGAAACATTATGTCCTTTCATCAAAACATTGCATCAGTTTGCTGAAACAGTGTATCAGTTCACTGGAACAATGCATCTGTTTACGAAAACAGTGCATCTGTTCATCGAAAACAGTGCATCTATTCGCGAAACAGTGCAACGATTCATTGAAACAGTGTATCTGTTCATGGAACAATTGCATCAGTTCAGTTCGAAGTAACTGTTACTGCGTGGATGTCTATAAATTGGAGTATCGAACATAGGAAAAATATTTACTGTGTTATTTATTTTACCCTTTGGCATTTTTTTGAATTTCAAATAAAGTTTGTCCAAAAAGATAGATCTCATCGATCGATCATTTGCCAAATTCAAATCCGAAGCCGAGCGAGCGACAACGACGACGACACGAGGCATCTCTATTTTCTTGCCTCACTTATCATGTGAAGTGTCCATTAATATAAACACTACAAAGTTCTCTTGTTCCACCAATATGGTAGAAAGAGTAAACTTTCCAATTTGGAGTACACTTTCTAAATTGAGTGTCTCCTTTCCTCCACCTTTTTCCACTCCATTTTCCATTCACACTTTCTTCATTTACTATGAACCCAACAAAATACATATACAAATCATTTTACTGCCCATATTTAACTCAAATCAGTTGAGTTAAATATGGTATAATTAACCATGAATTAAATGTGGAGATTTCTTTTCCATTAAAATCTCTTGATTAACATGATTTCCGTTATTTGTTACCAACTGAAATCAAAATTCAAATTTCAGTTTAACATTACAGTTTTCATCCCCAAAAAAATCAAAATCAAATTCAGCTGAAACTTCTTCTGTTCAATATCTTCAAAAATTCAAATTAAATCATTACTTTTGTTTAGGGGTGTGCATCGGTCGGTTCGGTTCAATTTTACATGTTATTGGTTCGGTTTATCGGTTTTCGATTTTTAAATATGTAAAACCAATAACCAATAAGAAAATACTTATAAAATAGAAATAGTAACAACTAACATAAAAAAAAAATGAAATCTTAATTACCGGCAAAACCTACGCAATGCATTTTAGTTTACAAGAATCTTCAAACTTGAACGGAATGTTAGTTAGGAAAAAATTGAATCCTAATTGTTGGAAGCTATAAATGTTTCAAGCTTTTTATTACGATAATAGCCGAACTTTATATTGTACCTTTGTTGCCTTGAATAGGTTAATACTTTGTGAATCACTGAATTATGAATTAGTAGTGCATATAATCTATATACATACACGCGCACACACACACACATATATATATAGAGAGAGAGAGATAAAGAGAGAGAGATATTTAAATATATAACATAAATAGGGATAAAATAATAACTTAGTGTATCCTTATTGGGTTATCGGTTTAACCGATAACCTAATAAGCTAAAACGATACCGAACCGTTTACCCAATAATTTTTTTTATAAAACAAATAAAAAATCGTTAACCCGATAACCCAATATCAATAACTCAATAACATTTTTATCGGTTCGGTTTATCGGTCGGTTCGATTTTTGCACAGACATACTTTTGTTGAAGGTATTTAATCGTAATATTTTTTTCTTATATGAATTTCATCAGTTGTTTGAAATCGATCAAAAAAAATTCGTTCTGAATTTTTTTTGAACCATTACTATTATTTTGTTCAAATTTTTTTGAGTCATTACTAATGTTTCGTTCAAATATAATGATCAAAATCGATTTTTCATTAAATTATTTTTGAATATTTTGAGCCATTAACGATTTCTCGTTAGAGTGATCAAAATCAATTTTTCAGTATGTTGTATAATTTAACAATTTATTTCGTTAAATTATTTTTGGATATTTTGTAAACGAATTTCGAAAAAAAAGTAATGCAACAGTAGATTGAACTGATCAAAAACGATTTTTCAAGCTGCTCAAACTAAAAAAAAAAACTTTTTCACTTCTCTTTTTTTACTTTTTCTATTTTTATTTTTTTCGTTTTTCTTACTCTTTTATCTCTAACTTTTATTTTGAAAATACAATATCACATATTCAAAAAATTTATAAAATACATAGCCATACAGATCTGGATATGTATTTACAATACAAAACATACATATGTATATATGTATTTACAATACAAAACATACATATGTATCTGCATATGTATTTACAAAAATACATATCTCACTCATATGTATATATAAACATATAAGACACAAAATCTCTATAACAAAAAGGACAACTATATACATATACATATACATATAGGTAATCAAAAAATACATGATACATATCTTATATGTTTATATATACCTTGGTGTACTATTCTCTATCTTGAGCTGGGGGGTCTATCGGAAACAACCTCTCTACTTCCTCGGAGGTAGCGGTATGGACTACGTACATTTTACCCTCCTCAGACCTTACTTTGTGGGAATACACTGGGACTGTTGTTGTTGTTGTTGTATTTTGTATATTTTTTGAATATATATATGTGATATAGATATTTGTATTTTAAAAATAAAAAATAGAGATAGAAGAGTAAAAAAAAGAAAAAAAAGAAAAGGCAAATTCGAAAAAAAAAAAACTGAAAAAAATAAATAAGAAAGAGAAATAGAAGTGTAAAAGTAAAAGCAAAAAAAGAAAAGAAAAAAAAAACGAAAAAAAATATTAGAGAATTCATTCAAAAAGCAAGACAGAATAGGCTCTTAGTGCTAACGAAAGAAATTCCCTTCAAATATACAACATGGATTCTGGCAATGTAGTTGAACTCTCATGTCGATCCGAAATCGGGGAAGGTTTTTGGTGACAAGACCCGAAAAAAATAAGAAAAAGAAAAAAGAAAAAAATAAAGAAAAAACGAAAAAGGAAAAAAGAAAAAGAAGTAGAAGAGAGAAAATAAAGTGGAAAGAAAAAAATGAAAAAGAAAAAGAAATTAAAATAAAAAAATAAATAAAACGATAACAAAAATGAAAAAATTAGAGATATAAGAGAGTGATATTTTGAATATCGTGAAGATAATAATCTTCATAATTGAGTTTGATTTGGAAAAGAAATCTACTAATTTAAATAAGAGTAATTTATGGGAAAGGGAAAAAAATTGGAAAAGTAATATTAGAGATTTCAAACAATAAAAAGTAAAGTAAAAATCAGTTAAAGAAAAAAGAAAGAAAAGTGACATGGAAAGGGGAACTTTATATATGATAACTTCTCAAATGAAGTAAGTGGAGGAATACACTTAAAATAATGTTATGTTTGTTAAACAATGTAATTTCATTAAAGTGTTGCTATTTTTCATAATTTAAGTCTTAAGTATGTTATTTCTTGTAGTTTTTCCTATTAAATATTTCACATATAAGCTCATTTCCACAGTTACTTTTACTGGGGATAATTTAAAATTTATTTTCTTACATATTTTTATTGAATTGCGTCCAATTTTACGTCCAAAATTGAGGATTTAAAACAACCGAATATAAGAATTTAAATATTATGGTGAAATTTGGCTACCAAACTCAATATGTCCAAAAAGGAAATCACTAAAGTTGACCAGCTCTATAAATGTTGCAATCTATGGATTTCAAGGCCCAAATTGAGCATGACTATAAGACTAGTAGTAGTTCAGAGTGGATTGGGCCCAGCTTTTAGCCCTGTCAATGCAAACCTACAACTCATATTTGGCCCAGCCCATTCACCAAACCAGATCCAGTCATCTAGCAATGGTGCCGCGACATCGAAAACTAATCTAATGGAGAGTTCGATCCTGACTCAGGATGAACGCTGGCGGCATGCTTAACACATGCAAGTCGTACGGGAAATATTGGAGTTCTAACTTAGCCTTGTGTTTCCTATATTGTTTCTAAAAACTAAATGAAGAGGAAAAGAAAAGGAAAAGTTATGGTTACATACTGTTCGGTTAAATAGTTTATTAACATAGCCAAAATGTACATATGCACTATCAATGTATATGTCTTCTATAGATATATGTTATATGTATATTTAATATTAAGTATACACAATTTATACACTTTGTATATAATTTGTGAAGTAGAGATGGTCGAATGCTTCAGGCCCATAATTATCCCAAAAGAAAATGAGACACAAAGATACTAAACTGAGAATCGCAAAATATTAATATGTGATCTAAGAGTACAAAAATATGATTCATGTCTCGATAATAAATTATGGGACCATTCGGTAGGAGAGATAAGGGATAACCAATCTCGGAATTAATTTTAAGATGAACTTATCTCATATTTGGTTTGGATAAAATTCACGAGATAACTCATTCTGAAATTAGTTATTCCGGGATTATAGTGTTATTTTTATCCTTTCTTGAGGGTGAAATTGCTAATTTCGGAATAGCTAATCCCGAAATTAGTTCGGGGGTCTATGGGAAACAGTCTCTCTACTTCTTCGAAGGCAGCGGTATGGACTGCGTACATCTTACCCTCCCCAGACCTCACTTTATGGGAATACACTGAGTGAGTTTGTTGTTGTTGTAATCCCAAAATTAGTAAAATCTCGGGTGACTTGTTTCCCATTCAAATGACCCCGTACAAAGCACGTAATTGATCTCACAACTAGTGGCAGAGGGAGAGAACTTTTACCAAGGGAATTAATGTAACCTATAATCTAGCAAACATATAAGAAAATAGATATAATTCAACATCTAATATGTGATGCATAAAAATAATTTTAACCTTATATATGTATACATATCATTCTTTTAAGAAAGGAGAGTTGAATGACCCCTCGAAACACCTAGATCCGTTGAGCATATCAGAAGGTGTCCAAATACAGATTGGTGGATACTTGATTGAGCTTGTTCTTTGTTTATTGCATTGGGAAAAAAAAAAAAACGGATTTAATGTCAAATATGAAATTGAAAGATAGGCCATAGTATTTTGAGACAAAAATACGCTATTAATATTGATACTCAATCTTATTATAATTAGTGCCATGATCATCAAATACTAACAAACTTAATTAAATAGAAACATATTTATCGGTATATCGCATCATCTGAAGATGTTGAACAGCTCATTCATGGGTTGTCTGGTGTCGTTGCATGTTCTATATACCATGTGGTACAACATGCTAAAGTGATGCCTTAAAAGGTTCTCCCACTGAGTTGTAAGGACGGGAACACAGACTTGTTTGAAAACAAAATCAAACCAAAAATAACAATTATAGAGGAATGAAGGGAATATCGTTACCACTAGGGGTGTTCATGGATTGGTTTGGGTCGTTTATTGGTCAAAATCATAACCAAACCAACTTAATCGGTTTTAAAATTTCTAAAACCAAACCAAACCAAATAAAAAAATAACCATCGGCTTGGTTCTTGTCGGTTTAGTTCAGTTTGGTTCGTTTTTTTCGATTTATAACTTTAGCTAATGATAAAAGTTGAAAATTTAAAAAACAAATCTAATCTAATATATGAGATGTCAACCGAGTGTTGTATATCAACCTTGAAACTATGATGTCAACTGACGGTTATACTTCGGCAAAGCCATGACAACACCATATCAACACTTGTAAGAAAATATTAAAAAATAATATTTAACAGAATGATATTATAAACCCCCCAAAAGGTTAATACATAAACTTCTTGCTCAACAAGGTTCAAAAAGAAAGTTAAAATTAGTGATTGTCTATTTTCTAATGAATTCAATATACAATAAGATATTATTTTCTTAATTAGTATCATTTGTTATTCAAAATGAGAAATTCATTTAGAATCTCATAAGGTACTGTCAATTGGATGAAAACATATGACTGAATGTGTTACGACTAAAGTTAAATCATGATTAAAATATAAAATGTAACAAATATTCAGATTGTATTTATGAATGATATATAAATAATTATAATATATATATTTATATATATATATATATATATATATATCGGTTCGGTTTGATTATTTTGTCGATTATTTTAGAGTAAAACCAAACCAAATTAGTATTGGTTTTCTAAAATTCAAAATCAAACAACCAAACCCAACCAAATATCGATTTTTTTAATCGGTTTGGTTTGGATCGCGGTTCGGTTTGGTTAAAAAACAAACCATGAACACCCCTAGTTACCACCATGGGTTGTGGTGCAGCGGATGAGGCAGCTTCACTCTTAATCAGAGGTCGAAGGTTCGATCCTAGACATGGAGAAAACTCTGTTGGGAGCGCTACCCCCCGAATGGGGCCCTACCCGGCGCGAATCCGAATTAGTCGGGTTCCAATACGTATACCGAACACCGGATGAAAAAAAAAAAATGAAGGGAATATCGTTGAAATAGACAAATACATCTAATCATTTGATCATGAAAATAATAATCTTTTGAAGTTAGAGTTGATATTGTACTTGATCATTAATATAAATTAGAATTATTTTTAAATTTTTATATAAAAAAAAAAGAGTGAATTTTTATTTTTTCAAAAATATTTTAAATTAATTCTTATGACTAAATACTGCTATTATTATTTTTTCATTAAAGCGGAAGATATTTTAAAAAATTTCATGACCAAATATTATTACTACTATATATAAGCGTGAGTGGCAGGCAGTTGACGGTCGACATGACTGCTTTCAGTTGTCTGCTTATTCCGTAATTTTACTATATCGTCTCTAATTAATTATTATATGACATTTACGTATTAGAAATTAAAATTTAATTTTTTTTTAAAAAGGTAAAATAGATTTTTATGACATGTTCGCTTCAGCTGCTTCAACCGTAACTTTTCTACATCGACCCTAAGTAATTATTATAGGTCATCTAAGTATTAGAAATTTAATAATATTTAATTAAATAAGTAAAATAAACATAAAGTGATAAATAAAAAAGTAAAATAAACATAAAATGATAAATCAACTCCTGATGTTTTAAATTAATTTGACATCTTATATGAGCCTCACTCGAAAAAATTTCACAAGTATTTTTTATAGCAACTTTGTTATATCACTTCTAATTAGTTATTATGAGTCATTAAAGACATGCCGATTTTGCTACTTCAATCGTGTTACTATATATAAGTGTGAGTAGCAGTTGCTGAAAGCAGGGTTGCTTTCAACTGCTTGCTTGCTCCATGATTTTACTATATCACCCCTAATAATTATTATATGACATTTACGTATTAGAAAATTAATAAAATTTAATTTTAAAAAAAGTAAAATAGATATTTATGACATATCTTCAACCGTTTGACATCTTATATGAGACCCACTTAAAAAATCTTCACAAGTATTCTTTATAACAACTTTGTTATATCATTTCTAATTAATTATTTTGAGTCATTCAAGACATGCCGGTTTTGCTACTTCAATCGTGATATTTGATTGACTCTCGAAATTATATCAGTGATGCTTAAATTGAAATAGAAAAAATATTATAAATCATAATAATTAAAAAATTAAATTACTTTTAAAATATAAATTGACTATCAATATCAAAAAGTTTGAACAAGAAGAGTATTATAAATTACAATATCAAACAACTTAAAATAGTAAATTATGATGTAGAAAAAGTATTATAAATTACAATAACTTACAGCTTAAAAATAAGTATAAATAATATAAATATCAACCCTTTTGAAAGTAATTACACTCTCTCTCACTTTTTTAATTACTTTACTTTCCCTCCCTATTAATATTACATAACATTTTGTGTATATATTGGGATTTTTGTAATATGTTTAGGGAGTTGAATTTTTTTGTAATATTAAAGATATAAGTTATGTATTTGTGTAATTTTTAGTAAAAATAACATATATTGGGCCCGTGCTAGCACGGGCCTTCGGTAACTAGTATATAAAGGGGCGGAGCAATTTTTTTTACTATTTATACATAGTTAAAATTATTTTTTATGTATATATAGTAGAGGTTGAATTTCTTTCGATTAGTTTTTATGTTTACTTCTGAATCCCTCAATGAAAATTTTGATTCCGCCACTGTATCTATATCTATAATCTATAATCCATATCTACAATATATTAAAATTGTGAAGATCCTTAGAAAAGTGATTTGAACTTTTTACCCTTCATTAAAAACTTTTCTTTAGATAAAACTGTCTTTTCGTTATTTTTTAATTTATTAATTAATTAATTTTTATTATATTAAATAGACTTCCTAAAATATATGAGACTCCTAAAATATATGGTAGAAAAATTAATTAATATTTTTTCCTTTTTACTAGACTTTCTAGAATGTATGAGACTCCTAAAATATATGGTAGGAGAATTAATTAAAAAATTTCTTTTTACTAGACTTCCTAAAATATGCGGGACTCCTAAAATATATGGTAGGAGAATTAATTAATATTTTTCTTTCTACTGTTTGATTAGAAAAATAAATATATTAAAATTGTGAAGACCCTTAGAAAAGTGATTTGAACTTTTTACCCTTCATTAAAAAATTCTTGTTTTAGATAAAACTATCTTTTCATTATTTTTTAATTTATTATTTAATTATTTTTTATTATATTAACTAGATTTCCTAAAATATATGAGAGTCCTAAAAATATATGGTAGGAAAATTAATTAATAGTTTTCTTTTTACTAGGCTTCCTAAAATATATGAGACTCCTAAAATATATGGTAGGAGAATTAATTAGTATTTTTATTTTTACTAGAATTCTCAAAATATATGGGACTCCTAAAATATATGGTAGGAGAATTAATTAATATTTTTTCCTTTTTACTAGACTTTCTAGAATGTATGAGACTCCTAAAATATATGGTAGGAGAATTAATTAAAAAATTTCTTTTTACTAGACTTCCTAAAATATGCGGGACTCCTAAAATATATGGTAGGAGAATTAATTAATATTTTTCTTTCTACTGTTTGATTAGAAAAATAAATATATTAAAATTGTGAAGACCCTTAGAAAAGTGATTTGAACTTTTTACCCTTCATTAAAAAATTCTTGTTTTAGATAAAACTATCTTTTCATTATTTTTTAATTTATTATTTAATTATTTTTTATTATATTAACTAGATTTCCTAAAATATATGAGAGTCCTAAAAATATATGGTAGGAAAATTAATTAATAGTTTTCTTTTTACTAGGCTTCCTAAAATATATGAGACTCCTAAAATATATGGTAGGAGAATTAATTAGTATTTTTATTTTTACTAGAATTCTCAAAATATATGGGACTCCTAAAATATATGGTAGGAGAATTAATTAATATTTTCCTTTCTACTGTTCAAATAGAAAAATACACCTAAAATAAAACTATATTAAGAAAATACTTCTATAAATATTGAGATGTATGTTAAACTAGAGAACAAACGATTTGCTTATTGGGAAAATATGATTGATACTCATCTAACTTGATTTGATTGTAAGTCTAGATTGGTGGATGTTTGATTTTCTAACCTTCAACTTATTCACTGTTTTTGTCAGCATGATAGAATTCAACATGTGTGTATATATGTATATATCTTCTTTGTTTTCATTCAAAATCATTTTTAGGGTCAAAATTTTAGCTTACACAAGAATTAGTTGGATCAAAATCGAAGTTTTGTGATCACTATTATTTTTTTTATAGTTTACTGGTTGTAGATGAATATCGGTTGACTTTGAAGAATTTCTTGTGTAAAGGTTAGGTTTAATTGTATTGTTTTGATATCTTTATTATCTTATTGTTTTATTTTAATTTACATATACTAGATGAATGTGGGTCGGTTTTGAATTTTTTTTTTAGGTAAAGGTTAGGTTTAATTGTATTATCGTAATATCTCTATTAGCTTGTTATTTTGTGGTAGTTTACAGTTCGTAGATTAATCTCGATCGACTTTGAGAATTCTTTGTGTGTAAAATTTAAGTTTAATTGTATTATTTTGATTTCACTTTTATCGTATTATTTTATTGCAGTTTACAGGTGATAGATAAATGTTGGTCGGCTTTGAGAATTTTTTTTATGTAAATGTTATGTTTAATTGTATTATTTTGATATCTCTATTATAGTATTATTTTGTTATTATTTACAGGTGTTAGATGAATATCGGATGACTTTGAGAAAAAATTTGTGTGTAAAGATTAAATTTAATTGTATTATTTTGATGTCTCTACCATTGTATTGTTTTCTTGCAATTTACAATGGTAGATGAATGTCAATCAACTTTAAAAATTCCTTTTTAGTAAAGATTAGGTTTAATAAATAAATTCTCCATCTTACATACTCAAAATATATTACATTTAATTATTATATTCATATTTATTATTTAAACAAATATCCCATTTAATGTAATATTTGAACTCATTAAAGTAAGTTATACGCGCATGACGCGCTCAACTAAATTAATATATATATATATATATAAAGTTATTTGAACTTTTTGTCTTTCATTAAAAGACTTTCCTTTAGACAAAACTGTATTTTCATTAATTTATTATTTAATTATTTTTATTATACTAACTAAACTCCTAAAATATATGGGACTCCTAAAATATATGGAAGGAGAATCAATTAATATTTTTCTTTGTACTGATTAATTAGAAAAATACTCCTGAAATAGGATATAAAAATACTCCTAAAATAGGACTCTATTAAGGAATACTTCTATCAAGATTGAGATGCACGTTAAACTAGAGAAAAAACTGATTTACTTATTGGGAAAATATGATTGGTGCTCATCTAACTTGCTTCGGTTGTATGTGTAGATTGATATATGCTTAGTTTTCTAACCTCAGTTTCTTCACTATTTTTGTCAACATAAAAGAATTCAACATGTGTGTGTATATATATATATATATTGTTTTCATTCAAGTCATTCTTTATTGTCAAAATTTTAACTCAGACAAGAATTATTTTCATCAAAACTAAAACTTTGTGACCACTATTGTATTATTTTGTTGTAGTTTACAGGTCATAGATTACAGGTGGCAGATGAATGTCAGTAAGCTTGAGGAATTTTTTAGGTAATGGTTAGGTTTAATTGTATTGTTTTTATATGTCTACTTTGAGAATTTTTTTGATGTAAAGGTAAAGTTTAATTGTATTATTTTAATATCTCTATTGTCGTATTATTTTGTTATAATTTACAGATGGTAGATGAGTATCAGATGACTTTGAGGAAATTTTTGTGTAAATGTTAGATTTATTTATATTGTTTTGATGTCTATCATCGTATTGTTTTGTTGCAGTTTATAGGTGGTAAATGAATGTTGATCGGTTTTGAGATTTTTTTTTGAAAACGTTAGGTTTAATTAAATAAATTCTCCAAAAGATATTGAATTTAATTATTGTATTCATCTTTATTATTTAAACAAATATTCTATTTAGTATAATGTTTGAACTCAATAAAGTGAGGTATACGCGCGAGACGCATACACCTAAATCAGTATATATATATATATATATATATATGGAGATACTTTTAAAGGCTGAAAAGTGAAAACTATATTGACGCGTAGTCCAAAGCTTCAAAACAAAATTGACTCGGCGGCTAGGGTAGGGCGGACTCCCCAATCTTCATTCATTGGGAAAGTAGTACGGTATAACCTATATCCTTAAATTATACTCGTAGGGGTCATTTATCAGAGTGTATAAGATAATATTAAATAAAGTGTATTAATAATATTGAGATTAGTAGTGTTGAGATTAGTAATACTGAGATTAGTAATATTGGAATTATTTTTTATACACTATTTGGTTTGATGTATTAAAAACAGTATGTATTATTATATTTTAAAAAAAATATTATTTATTTACCAAAAAACTCTTGACATACAATAACTTTGTATATTTATTTTGCAAAGCTTTATTATTTATTTATTTATTTATTTATTTATTTTTAAATCAGCAATATAACTATAGTAATAACTTATTTTGGAATTTTAAGATTTAATCATTCACTTGTAAAAAAAAAAATTGTTATCTTTTCTTTATTTTTTTGTTGTTTGCACTTTGTGGTATTCTTAAGTTGGAGAGGATACGTGTAACTTTTGAATGAGACAATTGCATCGTTGTTAATATAGAATTGTGTTCCGTAAAGTGTTAAGTCTAAGCAATTTTTTTTTATTTGTGATACATCTATTTACAAAATTAAAGCTATATTCAATCATGCAATTTGTTTCGGACTTTGACAAATAAGTATTTTCTAAGTTAATGGAGTAGTCTTTTTAATGATTAAAATTATTAAGAGGAATATTATCATTTTGAAAATTGAAAAGAAATAACTCATATTGAATAAAGTAAAAAAATAAATAAAAAACATTTAAAAGAATTAAGGGCATTTTTATCTTTATTAATATTTATCCATGAATTGTAATTCATGGATTACTAATCCAACCAAATTAGGTGTATTAGTTATACACCCTATAATACCATATAGTGTGTATAACTAATCCATGTATTAGTTATACATTGCTCCTTATTTACTACCAAATATTGTATTAATTTATCCCACATTTTAATATATGGATTAAAAAAATAATCCCTTCTACCAAACAACTTCGTAGTATTAAAAATTATAAATGCTTAAATTTGTATAATTAATTCTGAATTCACTTTTATTATTTGGTTGACACTTTGTAATCAACTTCGTTACTGACAAGAGCTTTATCGAATGAATAAACAATAAACACTACTCTTAATCATCGTTTTAATAGATAGGCCGCAAATTAACACTAAAATTTTAATTTTTAAATTATAAAAAATTATAATTTCTTAAGATATACTAATGACTATTACATGGCCAGCTATTATGTAAAGCAAGTGAAGCAAATGCTTCAGTCCTCCAAGTTTTTGGGGCCTTCATTTTCTACTAATTGTATGTGTACATATTATTTATTTATTTTTCTCAAAAAATAGAGTAAAATCTATAAATAATTACTCTTTCATTTAAAATACTTGGTATATTTTACTTTTAAAAAGTTAATTTGAATAATTTTTGAAGTTAAATTAGATTAAATTAATTTAACATATAAAAAATAAACATTAGATATTCATAAATTATACGAAAAAGCTCTCTAAATTGCAATTTTTAGATGTATACAGTTTGACAGTCTAAAATAAAGCATGACAAGTACTTTGATATGAAGTAAGTATAATAAAAAAGAAGACTTCTGAACTTATGAATGATAGTAGCATTGCTCTTTTTCTTTTTAGATAATACTCCCTCCGTCCCATTTTATTCGTCCCAAGTTGGGATGGTACAACTATTAAGAAAACAATGATTGGTAATGTAACTTTACCATTTTGCCCCTCTTAATTGTGTCTTGTTGTTAGTTCCAATATTGATGAATGACTAATATCAAAGTACCATTTATATTTTTAATGGTGAATTTTTAATGGTACTTCTCTTTGCAACATTTTTCAAAAATGTTAATAACAAGGAGTAATCAATTACACTAAGGGTATAATGGGAAAAAAAATTGTCTTGTCTTGATAAGTAAAATAGGACAATTAAAATGGGACATCAAATTAAAAAATTTGGGACGGATAAAATGGGACGGAGGGAGTATGAATTACTCTTTTAGATCCTTACGTTTTTTGAATATGACTCTTTAAAGATCATTTACATTTGATAATTGGAATAAATGAAGCAAATTATGCCTTCTCATTTTCTCTTTTATCTAAGCAAGCAACGACTTTGCATATATGCATAGAAGAGGGGGGGAGGGGGGGGAGGGGGGGGAGAGCGAAAAGTTTTATTATTTATTTATTTTAAAATTAAGGCCTCATACTAAAGTTCGGCTTTAGGCCACCAAATTTATTGAGTCGCCCCCGGACTATTATATTATATAATTTACCTTATTAAAAAAATAATTAATAAGCTATTACTATTATAATTAAGACTACATTTTTTAATGAATAAAAATAAAATAATTTCAAATTACAAAATCATAAAATATGATAATTATAAGATACATGATAAAACATAAAGACTAATGACAAGTAAAAATATAAATATTTGAATATATATTTATGTGGGATAAGCGGCCAGCTGCATCAGGGAAGCGGCTAGAGAGGTGTTGGGTGTTTCGAGGGGTCGGGCAGGACGACATAAGGGGGACTGGTGGTGGAATGAGGAAGTTAAGAAGAAAGTGGAGATCAAGAAGGGGGCGTATGTTCAGTTGATTGGGAGTAAGGATGAAGAGGAGAAACGGGTGAATAGGGAGGTTTACAAAGTAGCAAGGAAAGAGGCTAAGTTAGCAGTTATGGCGGCTAAGACAACAACATTTGAGGGTTTGTATGCGGGGTTAGAGGAGAAAGACGAAGAAAAAAGGTTGTATAGGCTTGCTAAGGCTAGGGAGAGGAAGGGTCGTGACCTCGATCAAGGGAAGTACATTAAGGGGAAGGACGGTAGAGTGTTGGTGAAAGATGTTCACAGTAAGAAAAGATGACATGAGTATTTTCATATGCTTTTAAACGAGAAAGGGGACAGAGGCATTGTGTTAGGGAAGTTGGAGCGCTCGGAGAAGAGCCACGATTTCTTACTGTAGACATTTTAAGGTTGAAGAGGTCAGAGAGGCTATTTGTAGATTGCTGAGGGGTAGGGCGACGGGGCCCGACGAAATCTCGGTGGATTTTTGGGAATATGCTAGTGGGGCAGGCTTAAGGTAGCTGACTGATTTGTTCAACGCCATTTTCACGATTGCGAGAATGCCTGAGGCTTGGAGATGGAGTACAATGATTTCTTTGTATAAAAACAAGGGTGACATTCAGAGTTGCAATAACTATAGGGGAATTAAGTTGTTGAGTCACACTATGAAGATTTGGGAGATGGTGGTTGAGCGGAGATTGAGGAAGGTCGTGTCCATTTCAGAGAATCAGTTTCATTTTATGCCTGATCGCTCGACGAAAGAGGCAATTCACCTGATGAGAAGATTGGTGGAGCAGTATAGGGAAAGAAAAAGGGATTTGCACATGGTGTTTATCGATCTGGAAAGGGAGTATGACAGAGTCCCTAAGGAGGTTATTTGGAGATGCTTGGAGGTGAGAGGAGTGTAGGTGGTGTACATCAGAGCTATCAATGACATGTACGATGGAGGAAAGACTTGGGTGAGGATGACGGGAGGAGACTCAGGGTAGTTTTTGGTAGAGATAGATTTGCACCAAGGATCGACTCTCAGCCCTTTCATTTTTGCATTGACGCTAGACGTGTTGACGCGGAGTATTCAAGGTGAGGTGTCATGGTGTATGTTATTTGCGGATGATGTAGTGCTGATTGATGAGACGCGGGGGTGTGTGAATGAGAAATTAGAGGTTTGGAGGCAAACCCTGGAATCTAAGGGGTTCAGGTTGAGTAGGTCCAAGACGGAGTATTTGGAATGCAAGTTCGGTGACTCGTGTCAGGAGGACGGTGTGGTGATAAGGTTGGACTCTCAAGATGTTTTTAAGAAGAATAGTTTTAAGTATCTTGGGTCTATGATTCAGGGGGATGGCGAGATTGAGAAGGATGTCTCTAAGCGTATTGGAGCATATTAGATGAAGTAGAGGCTCGCCTCGGGAGTGTTATGTGATAGGAAGGTGCCCCTTAAGCTTAAAGGCAAATTTTACAGAGTGACAGTCCGTCCGATCATGCTGTATGGAGCTGAATGTTGGCCAGTCAAGAACTCCCATATCCAAAGATTGAAGGTGGTGGAAATGAGGATATTGCGTTGGATGTGTGGTCTCACTATAGGGGATAGAGTCAGGAATGAGATTATCCGAAAGAAGGTGAGAGTGGTTTCGGTGGAGGACAAGATGAGAGAAGGCAAGTTGAGATGGTTTGGGCATGTGATGAGGAGGAGCACGGATGCCCCTGTTCGGAGGTGTGAAAGACTAGCTTTGGATAGCTTCGGGAGGGGTAGATGTAGGCCAAAGAAATACTGGAGGGAAGTGATTAGGCATGACATGGAGCAACTGCAGCTTACTGAGGATATGACCCTAGACATGAAGGTGTGGAGGGTCGCAGATTAGGGTTGAAGGCTAGTGCGAGTGTGTGGGTTGTGGCTAGGTGTTAGGAGAGTGTGGGGGGTGGTAGTCCTCTTAGGTCTATGAGTGTACTGTTTACTACTAGGAGAGTATCCATTTTCCTATTTCTTATTTCGTATTGCTTGTACTTTACTTATTTTGTATTTCCTTGATATTTACTGTTATTATTTTATCGCCTATTTCTGTTGTGTTATACATCCTGTTTTGAGTTGCATTAGACCTTGCTATGCTATTCTCTCTCTTGAGCCGAGGGTCTATCGGAAACAGTCTCTCTACTTCTTCGGAGGTAGCGGTATGGACTGCGTATATTTCACCCTCCCCAAACCTCACTGTGTGGGAATATACTGGGTAATTGTTGTTGTTGTATATTTAAATAAAAATATTAAATGATATTCACCCTCACACCGTTTTCTAAAAAATAATAATATGACTTGTTAATTACTCTTAATTTTCTAACTTTTGTAATGAATTTTTTTTCCTAAGAATCATTTATTTATTAAAAAAATTAAAAATCAATACTGTTGGCTAAAGAATTTGATACAATTTGTATACTTCTAGCATTGAGCGTATTTGACAGCACCTCACAAAAAAATTAAAACTGCCTTTTAAAATATTGCTCTTAATCGAGTTTTGTCCTTTATGATTTATTTATGTTCAAAATATAATTTACCCTATTTCAAAACTCATTGATATGATATTTGCTTTGGGCCGTCCCTAAATTAGCCGCCAAGCTGGAAGCAAAATATAAAATCAAAACAAAAATACAAGAATAGATAATTCTTTAATTCATTTTTATCGGTTTAGTAGTTTAAAAATAATTTCTCAATATTTATCTTTTTTTATATTAATTATTTATTATTTAAATTATTAATATTAAATATCAATTACTTCATAAGAGTATATAACAAAATAATTATATTAATAAATATGACTGATAAAAATAAATGAAGAAAACCATGATTGAAGATATTTTAATGGATTTTTTGAAGTGGTTTATAAATTAAAAGTCAAATATTAAAAATAAATAATTTTTTGATCTTTTTATACTTTTTAAACTTGAAATACATTTTTATTTTTGTCAAATATCTTTAAAAAAAAATATCTAAAAATTAAAAATAAACCAATCTAAAGACCTTTTGAAAAGCTTAGACGCGTAAATTATCCTCTATCCCTCTTTGGTGGAGGCGGAGGAAAGAAAGAGAAGATTCAATTCATCGCTTTTTGACTTTGAAATAGGAGGAGCAGTATTTAGCGAAGAAAAGGAGAACCCACCACTGACCTTCCTTCTTCCATCCTTCCCACTTTAATTCTTCCTCTATTTTTTGCCCTTTTTCAGTATTCTGCCTTCAAATTTCATCAGATCTTGCTTCTAATTCTTTCCTTTTCCTCAAATAACCAAAGAAAAATACTCCCTTTTTAAAAATAAAATAAAATAAAATTGTATTTAATCGATGGCGGCCAACAAAGATGGAAACCAAAGCGGCAGTGGTGGTGGTTTTTTCTCCTCTATTTTCTCCAATATTGGAAGTGCTATGTCCAAATCTGTTAATGGGTAAACCCTAATTTCTGCAAAAAGAAAAATTTTAATTTTAGTTTTTGAAAATTAAGTTACTGTTAATTCGAAATTAATCGATTCCAGATCGGCAACTTTGATTTATCTTTTGATATTTTTTGCTATTGTAAATAAGGGAGCTTGATGTACTAAAGGGATATTTGCTAATGTGTTTATTACTGCCTTAAAATATGTTAGTCTTTTTTTTTTACTGATTAGGTGTTTTGCTGATGTGGGAAGTTGTAATTTCCCCCCTAATATTATTACCGAGTTTGACTTTTGCTATTGTGTTTACCTTAAATTTGTTCTTTTACTGCTATGCTTATATGGGAAGTTGTACTTTTCTCCCTAATATTGCCAAGTTTGATTTTTGCTGTTTTGGTTACCTTAAATTTGTTCTTTTACTGCTATGCTTATATGGGAAGTTGTAATTTTCTCCCTAATATTGTTGCTGTTTTGTTTACCTTAAATTTGTTGTCTTTTTCTCCTTAATATGACCAAGTTTGATTTTTGCTGTTGTGTTTACCTTAAAATTGTTGTCGTTTCACTGCTTTGCTGATGTGGGAAGTTCGAATTTTCTCCTTAATATTACTAATTTTGATTTTTGCTGTTGTGTTTACCTTAAATTTGTTGTCTTTTACTGCTTTGCTGATATGGGAAGTTGTAATTTCCTCCCTAATATTACCAAGTTTGATTTTTTGCTGTTGTGTTTTCCTTAAATATGTTGTCTTAAGATATCAAGTTTGATATGATGCCTGATTTCTGCTGTTGTTGGGAGGGGGGAGATGGCAGCGTGCCCCGTGCTGATACTTAATGCGATGGGTGCTCAGAGAACCTAAATTTGTCATTATTTGTGTCTTAAGTTTTTTTATCCCACTATACTGCTTGAAATGCAACTTGAGCTTGTAACAATAACTGTTCTGTGAATAAGTTGTTTCTATAACTGCGTAGCTATTTTAGGTTGGTTACAGTATCAGCCCGTGTAAAGTTGTTTAGAGGTAATTATAGACGTAGGCATGACGGAGGCATTTCGATCTGCGTATAATCTTATGCCGTATTTCTTGAATTAGCTGCTTTTTCAGTTATTGATATTATGTATTCCAACTTCTAACTGGGTTGAGTCAGCTAATAACTGCATATTTTACTAAGATTCTGGTTAATATCCGAAAATATTGCTGCACAATGCACTTGCCAACCGAAAGAAAGAGAGACAAGAGAGGTTAAATTAAAACTAGCTGCTCTTTCCAGGGAGTTCAAAAGGTCAAAACTTTCGTCAAACTAGTTTTGGGTGGAAAGTGCTTCTGTTATTGCAGAAGTAAATGAAATTGTAGTTGAGTTAGCACAGTGGGCAATGAACACGCAAAGTTGTTGGGCTGTTGCTTCAATCTTTCTTTAATACTGTTATGAAACCTGATATTCATATTGCAAGCTTGTTTTTATTTTCCCTTTACCTTTCTTTTACATGCTCTCAGTTTCGAATAAGAGAAGTTATGCCTTCACCATCTTTATCTCATACGCAAACATAGCCCTCACCTATCTGTTTAAGATCCCTGAACTACTTTTTGCGAGAAACATGAACTGTGGATGATAAAGTGAACTTTGCCTCCTTTTGGAACATGAAAATGCATGAAACTTTAAGTTAACGGTGACTTTTTGCCCTCCATGTAGCTGCTCCATTGTCTTGTTACTCAATAGTAATGCATGCTGATAATAAAAGTGTGAAGTTTTATCGACTTGTGGTTTCATTTGTTCTCTTGGCTCTTTGGGCTTTAGTAAATGAATATATCATCAGTTCCCACTGTCATGCCTGATCAATTTCCATTAAATCTGCAACACTGTTATTTAAACAAATTGAGATCTTATGATATACCATATCTTTTCCTTTATTTTAGTAACTTTTGATTTTTATGGGCGTTTTAGTCATAAGCTGTTATTGTTCCAGCTTGCTTGGTTATGAAGGGCTGGAAGTCGTAAATCCTGAAGGAAGCAATGAGGATGCCGGTGCTGAAGCCCAAAGAGGAAGATGGAAGCTGGAGGTATGAGTCCTCGTCTCACCTAATCCCCAAGGGTTGTATGTGGTGTTTGAGTAGCGCTCTCATTATTTATGTGGTTTTGTATGATCTGTAAAGAGAATTGGGTTTGTAGTTCCCATACTCCCCTTTTGGCTCAATAAATTGTTTATACCCCCAGTATATTTGGGGAAAGAGTGTTGCCTTGGCTAATACCTATGATCAAGACAAGAGCTTAATATCTGCACCCTTCCTCTGCTCCTCTTAGATGCTTAAAACTCTTGGAGACACACCAAGCTTTGCCTCATCTCCTCTTTGCAGTGACCTCTTTGGATTGACAATTACCGCATATTCCTTTGAAAGCTATTTACTAGAGTAGATGCTAGTTTCTGGTTGGTTAGCAGCGAGATATGGCTTCTATCAAGAATAAGAATTGCTTACTAGACCTTCCTCAAGTCCCTGAACTTATGAAATCTTGTTTCTGTCGCGGACCAATTCATTAACATACCGCCAAACCATTTTTTAATTAACTTAATGAAACCGGACCTTTATTGCAGCCCACTCTACTGAATCAGCTGCTTTATTTGTGGCACCAACAATTGAGAATTGTTTCCCCCTACTTGCTGCGTCAAAACTAAATCACAAGCATCTGATAAATATGAGGCGCCATTTGGGATTCCATTTCCAAGTACCGAGGCTGAAGCCAGTGTTTCTTCCTCTGCCACATTTGACTCCTATGCATATTATATAAGTTAGCTATATATTTGAAATTGAATAGTTTCTGATTATTAATTATTCACCTGACTTTTGTCAATGGACCACTAAATAGGAGCAGCGGCACCAATAATTTTTTTTTGGGGTAATTGTAGATTTTTTTGTTGAGTGCATTCACACTTCTGAGGTTTTTGTAGGATCGTGATAATTATTGGAAAATGATGCAAAAGTACATAGGTGCTGATATTACCTCACTGGTGACATTGCCAGTTATTATTTGTGAGCCCATGACCAACCTTCAAAAAATGGCAGAGGTATGTTTGCAATTAATTGCTGGCTTGCAGATTACTGCTGTATTTTTGCTCTAATTTTTAGTTGAGGATTATACTGATGTATATATATTGACAGTTGATGGAATACTCCTATCTACTGGAATTGGCAGATGAGTGCGAGGACCCACACATGAGATTAGTATATTCCGGTAAACAATCTACTGCCATAGTGCTTAGCATCACTCCTGTTTTGTATCCACTATATCATTAAATATGATGCAACAACAATTTGGTTTTCCAGCAACATGGTTCATATCTGTATACTATGCCTTACAACGCACATGGAAGCCCTTCAACCCCATCCTCGGTGAAACATATGAATTTGTTAACCATGCTGGAATCACATTTATCGCTGAGCAGGTGAATCATAGAGTGAATTCTTCCCCTGGATCAAATTTCAGCCTGACCGTGGTTTCCTTGTTAGATGTCAATCATTATTGTTGATCATTTGTGCTCATGATATTGAAGTCTTGTACTATGTCAGGTTTGTCATCACCCCCCAATTGGTGCAGCACATGCTGAAAACGAACATTTCAAATATGATATAACCTCAAAGGTGAAGTCCAAATTCTTGGGGAACTCAGTTGAAGTTTATCCACTTGGCAGGTAGGAGCTGTTATATTGATTTTCCATTTTTTATTATCAGAATGTCGAATATCCTGTTTAAGAGAGCATGCTTGGTTGTTTTGCTGATAAGACCTTCAGAGAACCTCAAAATATCCAAAATTCATGAGAGGAAGAGGTTAATAGCTCTTTAATAATCACACAAGGAGTTCGAGCAGTTGCTCTTTGGGGTGGGGGGGCTTAAAAATAGAAGCGTCGTAAGCACTGGGGTCTGTTTGAAACATGGCATGTTTGTGTAACAGATATAATAGTGCAATTCACTAGATGGTTCCTTTTCTTTTTGCCAAGTCTAAGTGCTGCTAAGTGTAAAATTGGAACTATTTAGTAAACTTCAGGATGTAGTGGGAATGTTGACTTGCATGTATAACAATGATTCATATATATTATTTGACAGCTAACTATCTATGAGGTGATTGCATTTTTGCAACCTGTCCCTGAAGTGTAGCTGAAATGACAGCATGCACAAGCTTTATACATTGGGAGATCATCAATTCTTAGACCACTTTTTTTTTGTTCCTGTTGCATTATCCACTCTATGCTTAATTGGGAGGTATTTTTAACCGTTACCTGGCCCCTATTCCGGCTCCAGCTAAAAGATGCTTAGTTATGTTGCAAATTGCAGACCAAGTTCTTCTGTATCTTCAATTTTGGTGCTCTGTTGATGTGCAGGTCAAGGCTCACACTGAAAAAGTCTGGGGTTGTCCTAGATTTGGTGCCTCCTCCAACAAAAGTTCACAATCTTATTTTTGGCCGAACATGGATCGATTCGCCTGGGGAGATGATCTTGACGAACTTGACGACAGGGGATAAAGTGTTACTGTATTTTCAACCTTGTGGGTGGTTTGGGTATGATTCATGATATTGTTGCTCTTATCTTCACCTGTTTAATGTTTCATCACAATAAAGTGCTAGAATGCTTTCCCTTTCCGTGGATCTTTAAGGAAATATACCTTTTAGATCAATTAAGAACCAAACAGTACATAGTGTAAATGGACGGGCATCTCCTTGACTCCTTCAAATGTCTTTCACTTATTCTGGTCTTTGCTAAGCGAATAAAGAACTGATTGCTCTTATTCTTCACCGCCAAGCAGTTCTTGGCGGTCGCTGTGGAACTTGCTCAAATTAGCGCAGAGTGGAAGAGAGAGTTCAAGGGATAAATGGCCCTACATAAAAATTGTAATACCAGCGGATGTGATAAAGATTCTAAGTAGTCCACCCACTGCCAATTAGGTCTCACTTGGAAGCTTACTTCTTCCATTAGAATGGTTTCATTGAAATCCTATCCTTGTTTCCTTGTGAAGGTTTGACTTTGAGATCCAGTTTCTTGGAGGGTTCATTGTGTATAGCAATTACGACTTGTTGCTAACTCTCTGCTATTAAAGGAACTGTCAATTTAGTGCTCCCTGTCTTTAGTAAATGATGTCTACTAATGTTACCGTTGTTAGTTCTTCGAGTAGAAATGTTGATGTTTCTAGCTTTCCTTCTATATGGTTATCAAACTAGCTTTGATTGAGAATATTTTACTTGAAAAAAATGGTTGTCAGGCTAGCTTTAAACTAAAGAACACTATCTTTATCAAAAAAATAAACTAAAGCATACTGCCCTTAATCTACTTCAATTTTAGCATCTATTAAGCGACCTGCACAGAGCACTGCCCCTGTGTGAATGGTTTGTTGCCTACCGAAAAAAGTGAACATTACTGTTTTCTATATCTGGGTCCTAAGACAAACTAAATTACATATTCCTTGCCAGTAAGAGGTTGTATAGAAGATGTTCTGACTTAAATTTATAAACCTGTTTCCTATAAAGTATTTTCGTTCTTTTCTCTTCATTTAATCTTAACTTTCACGTTTTTGGCAGTGCTGGTCGCTATGAAGTTGATGGATATGTTTACAACAGTGAGGAAGAACCCAAAATTTTGATGACTGGAAAATGGAACGAATCTATAAGTTATCAACCCTGTGATATGGAAGGGGAACCCCTGCCAAACAGCACTTTGAAAGAGGTGAAATCCAGCATTCTTTCTTCAATAGTAACCCTTGTTCCAATGCAACTTCTCTTTTTTTCCTTATTTTTCTAAGCTGAAATTCTGTGTGCTTTGTTTAATTGTAGCGTGTGGTCAGATATTTCTGTTGTTTTGGTTTCTTTTTCTCATCATGGCTTGATTTATGTTGATTCCTCTAGGGCTTGAGTATTTGAAGTTTCTCAACCAAAGATTAGTTTAATTAAAGTATGTGTCATATGTTGCAATTTCCAAATTGTTGCTAGGATAGATCTGAAAGTACTCCATGCTTGATTTGTAAAACCTTTCTCTCGACGAAGCAAGCAACATAGTCCAGATTTCTGAAGAATCGAGTTTAAACATAAGATTCATAACTTGTAAATTCTGTTGTTGTAGACTTGTAGTTAACATGATAGTAAGCTTTGCTACTTTTGACCTTCATATTACCCTTATAAAGATAGAAAAGATATAGGAGATTGCAGAAATAGACATAGCTGCTTGCTGTGCCTAAAATGTCTGACATAAGCATTTAGACTTTCATACTTCCGAAATAATTATGACTGTGATCTGCTGAACTTCAAAATTTTCAGTTTATCATCCAGGTAAATTACATATCTCATAAGTGGAGCAAATAATGATTTGGACATCTATACAGGGATGCTGCTATGACTACATTTTTGAAATACATCGTTGAAAGTGGAAGCAAAACCATTCTAGGCCATTGTATACATACATCTTATATACAAGTGCTGCTATTTCTACCTTTTAGAAATGAACATGTTAAAAGTTGAGGCAGAGACACTCTTAGGCCATGTTCACATGTATGCATATCATCAATGTTGGGATAATTTTAAATTTTACATTCAGCTGTTGAATTCATTTCAACTGAAACCTTACATGGTGCAAGTTTTCTTGTTCATCAGATTGCATGAAGCTTGATGGCATCTTATGATTATCTAAATGATGATAATTGTTGTCAAGTGAAAATTGCAGTATTAATTTACTCAAATTTCACATGCAAATTCCTACTTATTTCAGGTCTGGAAAGCTGCTGAAGCTCCTAAAAATGACAAATTTCAGTATACATATTTTGCACACAAGATTAACAGCTTTGATACTGCACCTAAGAAATTATTATCATCTGATTCTCGCTTGCGCCCTGATCGTTACGCACTTGAGAAAGGTGACATGTCCAAAGCTAGTTCAGAAAAGAGCCGGTATGCCCCTCTCTTTTCATCAATTGCATGTTATGTTGTTTTTATGTGCATTTGAAATATCAAATCTAGCATTGGACTTTTCCGTGGCATGAAATGTCTCCTTTACTGCTGATTATCCTAGCTATATAGTCAGGGCTGGAACTTAGCTTTGGGGGTTGGGGGGTTTCAACTGAATCCTTTTAATCGAATTATTATACTGTGTAAATGGGGCAAAATTTAGTTTTTTGTTATATATAAGCTGTTGAATCCATTTGACACGAGTAAGTTATAGTCAACTGCAAAGAGGGTTCAAAAATTGCGTTAGGTCATAGTCTCAAATTCCAAGTAATTTGAAACCCCTTGTTTGGATTCTTGGCTCCGACATTATAGTGAGTCCCATTTGCACAGTTGGTGTTGATGTTAAAAAGTGACCATCCAGTTTGTTTCCTTCAGTGTATCAAATTGTCATCCTGGGGTGGACTTGGGGTTTCTCCAGGGATCTCATTACCTTGCTGCTCAGGCATTGAAAAAAAAATTAATTTGCCACATTTCAAGGATTTAAAATCGATTGCTGGTCTACTCTTTTTTTGGACAAAGGTAACAAGTTTTTATATCAACCTTTAGCACTAAAGGCTGGGATCCCTGAATTAACAACGTAGAGCTACAAACAGCGGAGTATAACTGCTAATGCTCTCATAACATCTCAAATTTCTCTCCTTCCATATGGTCCTCCAAAGTACTGCTGGGACAATTCTCCATCTGCTTTTTTCTGTACTGCCACTACCTTCATTATTCCAGCTTTCAAGAGCCTGCCCTGCCCTTTCAGGCATAGTCCACCTTACGCCCCTAAAGCTGATAGACATGTTCCAAAGTTTGCCTAACTACACTGCAGTGAAGAAACAGATGATTGATCTCTGCTTGTTGCTCACAAAAAAACATCTTGGACACATGTATTTCCCTTTTCATGAGATTCTCCTGGGTTAATGCTGCCTTTTACTACCAACCAAGTAAAAATTGCCACCTTGTATGGAATTTTAACTTTCCATATAAGCTTCCAAGGCAAAAAACTGATTTAGTCCCCATCTGGATTAAATTCTTGTAGGTTGAGCTGACTGTGAAAATGTCTTTGTTGTGGCATTTCCACTTGAGTATCTTCTCCCTCAATTCAATCCTGCAATTGGTCTAGGATGCTATAGAATTCAGCCAGTCTACCCACCTCCCCGTCTTGTAAAAGCCTCCTGCATGTAAAGTTCCATCCCTGAGTACCACACTTCTTGCAAAGTGGCCTTGTGTTGTTGGTTCAGCAAGTAGATGTCTGGAAAAAGTTGTTTGAGCTGCCACTTCCTAAGCAGTCGTCATCCCAAAACTAGATCTTCCTTCCATTGTTTACATTGTAGCTAGTTTTTTCAAAGAAACTATGCCACAGATTTCTGATAGGTCTCCACAAGCTGATGCCATACACAGATGTAACTTCCATTCTGAATCCTTAAATTCTTGATGCCTAACCCACCTTGTTTCTTTGAGAGAATTACAGTCTTCCAATTGACTAAATGGAATCCATTATTCTCCTTATCTCCATTCCACAAAAAGATTCTCTTTAGAGCATCAATTCTTTCTTCCAATTGCTGATCTACTCTTAAGCTTCGTTAACGCAGTTGGATGGGAAAGAGGGGACAGAAAATAAATACCAGGATGCTCTAGTTGATACTACGGAGCTAAGCAAAGTAGCAAACAGTGCGAAGTGCATCATAGAGTTATTACTTTTACCACTGGCAAAATATTTTTGGGTCGAACAAGAAAATAACAAGCCATCTCCTGCCTCACGTCTTCCTTCAGTGTGTAGTTAATTTTGTGCTATTCAGCCAATTGTCCATGTCTCTTACCATTTGCTGGTGTATACGATTTTATCTTTTCAGTTTGGAGGAGCGGCAGAGAGCTGACCGGAGAACAAGAGAGGCCAAGGGCAACGAATTCAAACCAAAATGGTTCAACATATCAAATGAAATTTGTCCTACACCTTGGGGTGATTTGGAAGTGTACGAGTACAATGGCAAATATCATGAACACCGTACTGCAATTGATAGTTCTGACCACGTTGAAGAGGCTGACCCTAAAACGATCGAGTTCAACCCCTGGCAATACGATGATTCAGAAGTTTCTGCCTAATTAGTTGTTTCCCTTATCTGTATCTTGTGCCTTTTTGCAGTACCTTTTCTTCTTTTACTACTGTATTAGAGGCCTATATTAGGTCTGCATTCTTTTCCCAGAGAGTTAATTCCTACATTTTATCTATCTTGAGATTGATAAAAAAAAATTGTACATATGGTTGCACTTTAAAGTATGGCCTTGAGATTTTCTTATACCTGCAGTTAGTAGCATTTCATAGCAAATGTGGATTCATGTATGTAGGTTCAGAGTTATGCAGGGGTTGTTTGGTAGTTGCTTAGAGTTCTGCTTCTATTATAATAAATATAGAAAGTAGTTATGTGAGAATCTATGTATTAATTTTGCAGGTATTAGTTAGGTATTATGCAGTGATTAGTAATTTATGTATTAGTTATTCCACTTTTTATTCTACATAAGATAATACATGTATTTCATAAGAACTTGTATATCTATTAGTTATGCATGTTTCTAAGTTGCAAATCGATTACCGAATTAATTTTATATACCTTTTAACCAACTACCAAATGTGGTATCACTTGCACATGGTTTAATACCAGCGTATATCATCTCCAAAACTTCTAAGAACCACAAACCATCTAAGTAAAATTAATACGGTATTCGCAAATAGATGGTGGATTGTATAATATACATAAATTTCTTATAACAAATTCATATATTATTATTAATATCTGCGCTAACTCTAACAAGCTATGAAAACAGTGCATGCGTTAGCAAGCTTGTATTTCCAACAAGAGATGCAACAGGTGGATAGAACTAGTTATATTGTGTACATGCAATAGTAGAATATCCTATGACTATAGTTTTGCTTCTTGGCATGAATTGATAATATGATGCAGAATTTCCACTATAATTGAATTATGCACATGTGCAAGTTACTCAAAATTAGTGTGATAATAACAATCTAATATAAAGACCAGTACACTAACCTTCATGTTAAAATCTGGAAGCGGTGTGTATAGAAATTCCGAAGTACTTTTAGGAATCTCACCGGAGAATGTGATAAGAGACTCGTGCTATAAAAGAGCTTTGCGTTGATAGTGTGTTATAAAATCACAAATAAAATAAAAAAAGTAAATTAAAAACTTTGTAAAGAGGGAGAAATCTTTTATAGGTTTGTGATGGTATGTAATAGACGAAAACACTTTCTATTTATAGGAGAAAAACTTCTCCACTACTTTGTAACCCAACTAATTTGTTTTATTCTAATCAAATTAATTTCTTACTTTAACTAGTTCTTCTAACTAGTTTTTGCCCTCCCAAGTAACATATGGACATATAACACTATATATTTACTATTTACAAAATATTCTTACTTGTACTCTTTATCTTCTTGAATTTTTATTATGAAATAATAAAAGATCACGTGGAATGTTGGGTTTTCCTAATAATAAAACCAAAAATATCAGCATCTATCAAGTATCAATGTCAATTGTCATGTACCAATAGCCAAAGTTCGGGAGAATTGATTTTATAATTCACTTACAAATTATTTTTAAATTTTATACTTTTTATAAAGAATTTTTATTTTTACACATGAGAAATGTTTTAAACTTTTACAAAATTTAAATATAAAATAATATTTTCTTCTATTCATTTTATAAATAGGTAAGAAACCATAATTCTTCCAAAACTATCATATATTTTCACAAAAAACAAAACTAGAATTTACTTTTCAGCAGAATGCTAATATAGTTAAACCTTTCTATAATGAAAAGTGATCAGATTTGTTTGAAAATTCTATAGTTTTTTTTTATGTGAAAGTTTTTTAGTGACTAGGTTTGTCTGAAAGTTTAATTGCTGCTATAGTGAGCTGCTGTTACAAATATTTATTGATATTTAATGTTTAGATCTCATTTAAGTATTTTCAAACAAAAATATAAAAAGTTAGAAAGAGGACAAATATAGTAGTCTTTTCTCATCAAATTACGACATAATCGATAGACACCTTTTAATACAAGTTTTTTCCTTTTAATTAGAGATTTATACTTGAAATTTAGTATTTAAATGACATTAAACATAATTATCATAAATCTTTGATATTTTATTTTATGCATAATATGTTTATGACAAAATATTATTATATAATATTTGAGTATGACTATTATAGATATGTAATTTTATAAAAAAATATATTGCTATAATGATTATCAATATTATAGAAAATCGATTCTATAATCTTTTAGCTGATTGATGAGTGTCAAAGATAGACGTGTCATGCCGCAAGAAGAAAGCTGTCAAGCATTGAATGAAGGGAGGGAGGCTCGGGCAAGGTTGTCGGAGCACGTCCGCCTTTATTATTTATATTCACAATTCACATAAGTAGTGAACACTTTAGACTAGGTTTTGGCCCATACCATACATGCAAACACAACAAACCAAACCAAACAAAGACACAACTTTACTTAATTAAGTAAACAAAAGACATAGAACTTCATTCAACATAACAAAGAAAGCAATACATCACACTACTTTGTGTCTACAGACACTTATTGAAATAAAAGTCGAGGGACTTCTTTCTATTCAAATCAAGATACGAAAGATGTTCGACAGCGGACCACTTAAACTACAATGTTAGAGATTGTTTGCTATTGCTTATGCCTCAGCAGAGAAGTAAAGTTCTGCTCTCCTCTCTTTCTCTTACCGTCAAGTTCGAACTGACATAGGCGAATCGGACCAACACCTACAACCACCAACAAGGAGTCGCTTTGGTTACGCAGTTTGGTTAACAGGCAGCCCACCTTCCTACATCTGCGGGCCGGTAGGCTATACCCTAGGGGGCTTGTTGTGTTGCATTTTGTGATCTTCCGCTTCAGTCTGCATTTTTTGGATAGCCGGGACCCGATGTCGATTTCCGCATAAAGGTCCATTTATAGGTCAGGGCAATAAAGGCCTATATGAGATCCTAACAACGTCATGGCATGCTCAATTATCTCTTAACTTAGCTATGCTAGGCTCTTTAACCATTGTTGTAGCTCATCATATGTATTAGGGCTTTTTGGATTTGAGAAAAAAAAGAAACAACTTTGCTGACAATTATATATTTTTGATTTTTCAGAAGAGTCCTCCGAATATTTTGGTCTTACATTAGTTTCAATATTTTTTTGGAATATGAACAAAGAAGAGAAGATAGGCTCATTACATTCATAAAAAAAGATATGAGAATCCAAACGTCGGGTGTGAAGTTGATCAAAGAAGGTTGGGTGTGAATGTCCCTTCGAAGTCTCGCACGCTCTATGCGTTTTGCCGCCAAACGAGATTCTTTCAATTGAGATTCGCCCAAAAAAAAGTACAATAGCAACCCTCGACCCCCTAGGGTATGGCCTACCGGCCCACAGATGTAGGAAGGCGGCCTGCCTACTAACCAAACTGCGTAACCAAAGCGACTCCTTGTTGGTGGTTGATAGGTGTTGGTCCGATTCACCTATGTCAGTTCGAACTTGATGGATCGTTCGTATGGAGAATCTCTCTCGTTACTCAGGATTTCTCTCAGTTGATCCGATCGAGCCATTGAAGCAATGCGTCGTGCTATAATCGGACACTTTCATCGTGCTATAAGCGGACAATTCTGAAGAAATGGTAAGATATGGGTAAGAGTTCTCGCAGATATCCCTATTACCGGAAAACCTATAGAAGTAAGAATGAGAACAAAAAATGGACCCTTCGAAGACACGATCAATAGGGCGCTAATCTAATGCAGTGAAGGAGGCTTACAACAATGATATCCTGCCTTAGCTGCTTTATCCTTCCCTCAACCTCCCCAGAAAGAGTCCATTCATTGTTGTCTTGGGGAACCTGAAATAGAATTGGTTCAAGAACCAACCACAGAAAGTCTTTTCCACCGATTGATATTTTTCGTATTTTAAGAGCTTTACTGAAGCTATTGGAAGTGACTCTACTCCAAAGTTGTCTAGGCTGGGTCCCTCAAATCAAACATGTATAATGAAATGCCATTATAAAGAGACCGTTAAACTGTATAAAAAATTATTGAGTTGAATTTACTCCCTTCGTTTGAATTTACTGTCACATTTTGACTTGTCATATTAGTACTAATAGATATTGAAAAATGATTTGAAGAATAAGTAATTAATATTAAGGATAAAACATAATTCTTTTTGGTTTCCTTTTAATTTACAAAAAATGATAAATAAAAATAAAAATTAAATTAGAAAAATAGTGACAAGTCAAGAAGTATATCTAAAAGTATCTGGCAAAATGCTCTTCTAGACCCTTGTACTATGTCTATTTTGAAAGTTGGACACTTCTACTTACATGTTTGTCATCTAGATCATTGAATCCATTAAAAAACAATATCTTAAACACTTTTTCGGTGAGTGTAATACACTCGCCCACATCAGCTGCCATGTCATTTGCCATATCATCTTCCACGTCATTTTTAATTATAAAAAAATATTAAATATTAAAACTAATTAATTAATAAATAATAATAAAAAAAAAAACAACCCCACCCTTCTTTATTTCTCTCTCTACCCGTTTGTTTTTTCTTTCTTCTTAATTCTCCTCCTCTTATTCCCTTCTCTCTTCCCCTTTTTTCCCTTCTTTCTTCTTAATTCTCTATTTTTTTTTTATTAGAAAAAATTGTGTTGAATAAGAATATTTGATCCTTCTTTTTCAAATTTGCAGCGATTTAAGAATGATAATTTTTGATGATCCAAAATTGTGTTTTTTGAAGAGGTAATTAGACAGTGATGATTGGAATGCAATGAAAATTGGAATCTGATTCCAAAATGATATAAATGAAACCATATCTGCCATAAAATAATAGTATTTACTGAAAGTACGAGACCCGACCCGTTTTTAATTGCCCGAATCTTGTTCCCCGTCGGAGCTAATCTTGGGTAGTTGTTGTTGGTTTTGTTGGGGTAATGAAGATTTTCTGTTGGGTTGTTTAGTGGGGTTGAAATCAGGGTTGAAAATGAGGGTAGTGATGATGGGTTACGGTGATAATTTTGTTACATTCATGGTGTTTAATGATAGTGTCGCTCTCTTATTTTTTTTTCTTTCTATTTTCTCTTACTACCTATCTTGCGATTTGTGTGTGGATGTGGAGGAGTGTGTTTTGTGCTTTGTGGAGAAAATAAAAATGGTGGAGTTGGGAAAGTTGTGCAGTGACGATGGATTTGTTTTTGTGAGTATGTGTGTTAATGGTTGCGTTAATGGAACTGGTGTATATATGTGTTAATGACTATGTTAATGGCTGCGTTAATTATGTGGGAAGGGGCTGGGGTGGGGGTGGCTGGGACGGGGGTTGGGTGGGGTGGAGGGGCTGGGATGGGGCCTGGGGTGGGGTGGGGGAGTGGTTGGACAGGAAAAGGGCGTTTGTTTTTTTTATATTTAAATTTATTATTTTTAATTTTTTTAAAATATTTTTAAATTTAAAAACTAAAAAAAAGTTTTATTCCTTTTTTTTTTAGTTATTTTAATATAAAAATTGGCCAAAAATTGACCCCACTCGCATCCCAGGGCGAGTGACTACACTTTTCTTGTCTCAGTCAGTCATTTAATGCTAAATAGGCAAAGTCAATGGTCAAAGAGTTTAAAATATAATTTTTTAATGGATTCAGGGATTCAAACGATAAATATGTAAGTAGAAGTGTCCAACTTACAAAACAGACATAATACAAAGATCCAGGAGAGCATTTTGCCAAAGTATCTTTAAAAAGTAAAAGAGAAAATGGTCTGTTACCCCCCAACCTTTAGTCGAAATTTCAACTACACACCCAACCTTTTAATGTGACCTATTACCCCCTGAACTTATTTTTATCGAATTTATTACCCCCCAGTTGTTGACGTGTCACTGGACGTGACTACACGCGCCCATAGGCGCGTCAGTTGACTTTTTTTTGCTTTAAAATCATTATTTTTTTATTGCCACATCATTATTTTTAATAATAATTATTTTTTCTTAGTAAATATTGACTTCTTCTTCAATGGTGAAGCTTCAATGGTGAAATGCCGATGAACAGTGACGGCAACGGAAAATTCAAAATTTCGTCGACTTTTCTTTTGATGAATTTCACGTAATTCGATTCAACATTTTGATTCAACACGTTGATTCAACATGCGATTCAGCTTCACGTAATCAATGACATTCGATTTTTTGATTCAACATTCTCACATAATTCGAGTTCTTGGATGCCATTGAAGAAGAAGAAGAAATGTCATTAATGAGTTCTCACTTGAACTAAGAACTTCGATTCAAAAAACTTGAAAAAAATTAAGAACTTGAATTCTTGAATGAGGAGATGAGGAAAATGATAAATTAATCTTGAATGCCATTGATTAGTTCTTGGATGCTATTGAAGAAGAAATGCCATTGAACCCGAATTAACTTAAAAAAATTTAAGAACTTGAATTCTTGAATGAGGAGATGATAAATTAATTTTGAATGTCATTGATGAGTTCTAGGATGCTATTGATGAAGAAATATCATTGATGGGTTCTTGGATATCATTGAAGAAGAAGAAGAATTGAAGAAGAAGAAGAGGAACTGAAAACGAAGAAATGAAGAAGAAGAATTGAAGAAGAAGAATTGAAGAAGAATTAAAGAAGAAGAAGAAGAAAGAAAAATAATAATTTGAAAATAATAATGTTAAATTATTTATTTTTTTTAGAGTAAAAAAATAAAAAATGATATGGCAATGACGTGACATAATGTGACGGCGCATGCATCACATCATATTTGCAATGACTGGTTGTCACTTTTGGAGGTTTGATAATTCTACTTTAAAATAGTTCAGGGAGATAATAATTTCACTTTAAAATAATTCAGGAATAATAAATCACCTTTAAAGATTGAGTGTGTAGTTAAAATTTGAGGTAAAGGTTGGATAACACCATTTTCTCAAAGTAAAATGGTACACTTTTTCCTTTTACATATTCCAACTTTGTGTGGCCACTGAAGTCAAGACTTAAATAATTGTACCTATAAAGAAACTTGCTCAATTTTCCACCACTCAACATTAACTAAAATATCAAACTCACACATCTCTAGGTTCATTCAAACTCACTCAACTTTCTCTTGTTAAATTTTGCCTACTTCTTGAAAAGTAAAAAAGAAAATCAACACCAGAGCTAGCTTGGGCCAAAGCCCCCAGAGGTTCGAAAAATTATAGCATGATTGAAATTATAATTTTCCGTATATAAATCATACGTCAAACAACTTTTGACTAATTCGTGTGTTTTCTTCTTTATATTTTGAACTCTAGTGAAAATTTTGATTCCGCCACGGTGACAGCAACCATGTCAAGCTCTGAAAATGGTGTGCATATCTTAATATTTCCATTTCCAGCACAAGGTCACATGCTTCCTCTTCTTGATTTCACTCATCAACTTCTTCTTCATGGCTTTAAAATCACCATTTTAGTGACACCAAAAAATGTGCCAATTCTTGATCCTCTTCTTTCCACTCATCCGCATGTTAACACTCTCGTCTTTCCATTTCCTGGCCACCCATCACTTCCAGCCGGTGTTGAAAATGTTAAAGATGTTGGCAATTCTGGCAATGCACCAATCATTGGTGGGCTTAGTAAGCTTTATGGCCCAATAGTGGAATGGTTTAAGGCCCAATCGAATCGTCCGGTGGCTATTGTTTATGATTTTTTCTTGGGCTGGACTCATGATTTGGCCCAAGAAGTTGGTGTACCCGGGATTGTTTTTTACATTACAGGGGCTGGTTTGGTTTCCATTCTTGATGATCTTTGGAAGAATTTTGAGGCTTATAAAGGTTTGGGCCTTGTTGAGTTTAATGGGCTTCCTAGAAGCCCAAGATTTATGAGAGAGCATCTTCCTTCAGTGTTTTTGAGGTTTAAAGAGGATGATCCAACTTGGGAAATTGTTAGGAATGGGTTTATTGCAAATGGTAGGAGTTTTATGTCAATTTTCAATACTTTTGAGGCTTTGGAGAATGAGTTTTTGGGCTTTTTGAAGAAGGAAATGGGCCATGATCGCGTGTATTCGGTTGGGCCAATTAATTTGGTTGGTGGGCCTGGTAGAATTGGGAAGTCCAATATGGATGAGAGGGTTTTCACCTGGCTTGATGATTGTCCTAATGGGTCTGTTCTTTATGTAGCTTTTGGAAGTCAAAAGTTGCTCACTAAGTCCCAAATGGAGGCCTTAACTACTGGGCTTGAGAAAAGTGGAGTGAGGTTCATTTTGGTAACTAAACAACTGTCAGCCCAACAAGAGGATCAAGGTTTTGGATCAGTGCCAAAAGGGTTTGACGAGAGAGTCTCAGGAAGAGGCCTAGTAATAAAGGGTTGGGCCCCACAGGTGGAGATATTGGGGCATCGAGCCGTTGGTGGGTTTTTGAGTCATTGTGGATGGAATTCAGTGCTGGAAGGGATAGTGGCGGGAGTACTAATTTTGGGCTGGCCCATGGAGGCCGACCAATTCATTAACGCGTGGTGGTTGGTGGACAATATGAAGACATCAGTCCGAGTTTGTGAAGGTTCAAACTCGGTGCCCGACCCGATAGAGTTGGGCTTGAGAATTAGTGAGGCAATGAGTAATAATTTGTTCAAGGAGAGGGCCAAAAAAATGAAAGATGAAGCATTTGAAGCTATTAAAATTGGAGGGAGCTCTAAAAGGGATTTAGATTGGATTGTACGAGAGCTTACCCAACTAAAAAGTTGAAAATTCATGCAAATGGGCCATACAATTTTATGTAGGGCTAACTTTTGATGAATTTGGCTGGGCCTAAGATGGACACCTAATAGGGCCACTTAATATGCAGTCTTTAACTTCAATATAAATGTATTTTATGTTGTGATGACCATGTGAGAAAGGAAATTGAGGCAAGTTGACCTTGTCTATCTTATTTGATATTAGTTCCCAAGATGTTTCATCATTTTCTTACAAATAAATGCTATTTCTCTTGATGTGTTAAAAGTTCAATCTGTTGATTGCTAATTTTAGTTCATACTGTTATTTCTGGTCCAAGTCAACTTTAAATTTAACTGAGAATGACCTCCAGATCTGAGATTAAACCTATGATTTATCGCGCCGATAGGAGAGATGTGTTCGTGATTAACCAGTGAGTAAGAAAGTAGTAGGAAAACAATTCTGTACAGACTAAGCAACTCAATCAAGTCACAATATCAGCTTATTCACAACAGAATGAACTAGTCTTAGTAGAGATCCAAGTGTAAAAGGATCAATAATGGTCTAATCCCAGATATCAGGTACACTAAAACGACGAAAGTCACCTCATACTTTCCTCAAGCTTATCTGCAGTATAAACAAAAAGAGCTTCCTACTTTTGGTCCTTGAGAAATAGGATCAAATGTGCCACTTCAAGTACATTGTAGGGTTAAAAGTGCTACTAGGTTATCACAGGGTAAGGGGAACAAATGCAATACCGCGTAGTTGATACAGTCTTGAACTTGAACTCCAGTTGAATAAGAGGACAAGAGTTTGAGATATTATGCTGTAAGTAGACGTATGATTGCAGTTTCACTTCATTATCAGGAGTTACTTTTCTGGATGTGCCATTCTATCACTAGAGTGTATTTAAACTGTGGTGCATGAATCTCTTAAGTAACAAAAGTACTAACTTTCAAATGTGGCCGCCGACTGCAGGTTTGGTTTGGATTATTTACTTTAAAATGTGATCTGCCAAGGGTTTGGTTTAGATTTGCTATCCTAATGCTTGGCACTGCTCCTCCAAGAATACCAAAAACACATCCTATACGAATCTTCATCGTTAACAGTCCTTTTGCTCAGATGATTGTGCAGGACCTATCAGAAGACACTGCATCGAGAAAACATAAATATATTCTACTTAACATCAACTATAGAAGAATGCTACTTTGACCTGCATTACAGAATACCATAAACAATGCTTATATACTTTTTAGAATATCAAGGTTTTGCATTATCAAAAGCCAGATACCTGTATTTCTGTTTAATGGAGTTTTAAGTGTTATTCCTGCGGTGGGCTTTCTTCATCAAACCATCTAGGGGGATCAAAACCAGATCCTCCTGTCATGTTTGAAGATAAAGTATGAGCGACATACTAAGATCTTACTCCAAAACTTACCAACAAAGCTATAACTATCTCACACGAAGCTATAAGAATAGAACATGCTAAATTTTACTTCATTTAGAAGCATAGCATAAAGTAGTTCCTCGAAAGCTTTAGAGTAGCCTCAGAGTTTTAAGCCAACAATTGAAACATCATTACCTAGAGGGTTACAGCGGCAAAGGCGCCATGCTGTCAAGACTGTGCCTTTAACAACTCCATATTTCTTGTAAGCGATCATGGAGTATTCACTGCATGTTGGTATATAGCGGCAACTTTTTGGCAATACTGGTGAGATTTCCCCTGTTTAACAGTCAACGGTTACACTGTCGTGCTGATCTTTATAGCATAAAAGTGAGAAATTCGAAACAGCTCAAAAGAATCATGAGAACAAAAATGTCAATTTTTGGCTTAAAAAATATCCACAACTTACGTTTATAGAACTTGAGCATTGATAATGCAGCTTTGACCCCCAAATTATCTACTTCATCATCTGAATTCAAAAAGCAAGCACCAAATTTCAGCAAAATGCAATCTCAACATCTGAAACAACTTCTTCAACCCAAAATCTGTTGGAAATTGTGGGTTCAAAAGGAAGTGTCCCCTATTTTTTACTACTTATCATTCATTATTTTCTCTCCTCTTGGAATAGTCTAACTAGCCGTTATAAACTATCTGTTGGAAACTAGCCACTACCTAGTCGTTGGAGCAACACCTATTTATAGACGGTACATAGTGAACAATGACAGAGATTTCCAACTTTGCTTCTTTTCTCCTCCTCCTTCTAAGCTGGGGTTGTTTCTCTATTGCCATTAATAACTGAAAGAGCTTGTAGAATCCTCGGATAAGCCTAATTATGTTATTAATGGCGTGGGCAAAAGATCTTTAACTATAGTATCATCGACAGAACTCAAGCTAAATTATATTCTCGAAGTACTATTTTTTATAAAAGAAACACCCTTCCCGGTGAATAAATTGAAGATCCAACACATAGCAGAGTGTGCACTTGTACAGTTTTTCCAAGAAAAAAATTTGCATACATCTGATGTTGTACTAAATCAATAAATACTTAACATGTGCCATTTACATAAGCTTTTGATCACTTACAACAACAACATACCCAGTCTAATCCCACAAGTGTGTCTGGGAGAATGGTAAAAAGGCTTACTATAGATCGTCAGCTCAAGTAAAGCATATCCAGAAACCAAGTAAAACAAACACAATAGCGATGAAGCAAACTTTTGATCATTTACAATCATATGATGAATTATAATTTATATGTATTAGTCAATTTTCAAAAAAATCAAAATTTATATGCATCCTTGCCTTAATTTATATGCATGTATGTCTTTCTCCTTGCAGCTACTCTATCATATTGGGATACCACAACTAAGGTATATTTTAACCATGATTAAATTAACGTAAGCAACAACAACAACATACCCAGTATAGTCCACAGTGGGGGTAGAGCGTAGGCAGACCTTACCTCTACCTTGTTAGGTAGAGAGACTGTTTTCGAAAGACCACCAACTCAAAGAAAGCAACATCTAAGAAGACACAAGCAATAACAAGATAGTAACAAAGTAGAGGCATCCGAAACAACAAGTAGTAATCGATAAATAACCAAAATACGAAAATAGTAAACTAATAAAATTATAAAAAGAGACCAAGACACAATTACCCACTCAAATTATACCCAAAAGTTGTTATGATATACCTAAACTTTACGTGGGTCTTATTAGCCCTAAACTCATTTTTTTTTCTGTACTTTTATGCTGACATGACTGTCAAATTAGCACAAAAGGAACACAAAACTATTTCACTATTTGATAGCCACGTCAGCAAAAAAAAAAAAACATAAAAATACAGAAAAAATGAGTTTAGAGTAATAGAACCCCCATAAGTTTAAGTGTGTCATACCAAGTTGCTACGACACACTTTAACTTTACATGAGTCCTATTGCCCCTAAACTCAATTTTAACGAATTTTTGTCACTTTGTGTGTTGACGTAACGCCTTTATTACATAAAAACGAGGGTGACATCAAAGGTGCCACGTCAGCTAAAACGATCACAAAAAAAGAAGTTAAAATTTAGTTTAAAAGGATAATAGGACCTATGAAGTTGAAGTGTGTGGTAGCAAATTTGGTCATAGTTGAGCGGTGGTACTAGATGCTTTACTCATAAAAATATCAAAGATAATACTAGTATGAAACCAAACCCAAAACTAAGTGTTACTAGCCTTCCACACCCTTCTATCAAAGGGCAGTGTCCTCGATAAGCTGAAGGCTTGCCATGTCTGAACTCGAAATTTTACATACATACCTTGAGAGTTGTTGTCGTTGGAATCCGACCCACTAATTATACATAAGCTCCGACTCTGCTGCTGCCTGTATTTCTACAAGAAAAAAAAAAGAAAAGAAGAAGAAGAAGCGGAGAGTCTATTAGTTATGGTTAACGGAGAAGTGAAAAGGGAAGTATTGGAATTGTGGAAAATGAATACTACTTTTCTCAGTGGAAAGAAAAGAAGATTTGACTGCTGCTGCTTCATGTAAGGTGACAAAATGGGGAAACTGGAAATTGTTGAGGAGTAGGTGTTGTTGTTGAGGGAGAAAGATAGCGCCATTTTTGCGAACATATCATACTCTGATTATTACTACTCCAACTTATGGTGAGAAACGAGAGTGAATGACAATTGAGCAATGGTTTGTGATAAGATTGGGCAAAAGTACATAAAATTAATTTGGTTTATCCAAAAATTGATGTTTGGCCGCGAAAATTTTACTTTGGGAAAGTGAACAACTTAGAAGTTATATTTTGCCCTTAAACTTGTTACAATTTTTTTTTTAAAAAATATAAAATGCAGTCAAAGCTCCTAAACTTGTTACAAAAATTAAAAAAATAAAACATATAATGCAGTAAAGCTCTTTGTAGTGGCAGCATTTGTTTGAAATATTGATGACCGCTATATAGAAGTGTTATTATATATGTATATTAATATTTGATATTTAAATGCTATAAATAAAAGTATGTAAAATTAAAAAAAGTTCGAATATAGAAAAGACAAACATCAGACTTTCTTCCTGAGTTATGAAATATATGTCTTATAAATATAATATTACTAGTTTAGGCGTACGTGTCCCGTACGTATAACTTTAGATTATTTAAAATTATATGATTTTATCTATTACAAAGGTTTATAATGAAGTGCAAAAGTTCAAAACATATATTTTATTTTAAGCACATATATATCTTATCATAAGAAGTTTCAAATGGTTAGTGGATTTAATATATTACAGATGTAGATGTAAATTTGTAGACTTTTTAAATCTACTTAAATCAAATTTAGTTGCTTTAGAATTCTTAAACTAATAAAAAAAATATTAGTTGTCATTAATTTTGATGACTTTTAATAAAGAAAGGTTTATCATAAATATATTTAATTAATTTTCAACTATTAAATATTAGAAAAATAGTAAAAAGATGATTTTGTCTAAAACAAAAACTTTTAATGAAGGGCAAAAAGTTTAAATGATATTTTCTAAGGCCGTTTACACTTATAATATATTATAGATATTATATATATATATATATCCTCGCGCGTGTACCTCACTTTATTGAGTTCAAATGTAACACTAAATAAGATATTTGTTTAAATAATAAAGATGAATACAATAATTAAATTCAACACCTTTTGGAGAATTTATTTAATTAAACTAACCTTTACCAAAAAAAATTCTCAAAGTCGATTGACATTCATCTACCACCTGTAAACTGCAACAAATAATATTATTAAATCTAACTTTTACACAATTTTTTTCAAGGTCGTCCGACACTCATATACCACCTGTAAATTATAACAAAATAATACAATAATAGAGATATCAAAATAATATAACCAAACTTTACCTTTACACAAAAAAAATTCTCAAAACAAAGATATAAAAATAGTACAATTAAACCTAACCTTTACCAAAAAAAATTCCTCAAAATCGACCGATATTCATCTACCACCTGCAAATTCATCTACAATAAACTACAACAAAAAAACATAATAGCAATCACAAAACTTCAATTTTGATAAAAATAATTCTTGTCTGAATGAAAAATTTGACACTAAAAAATAATTTAAATTAAAACAAAGAAGATATATATATATATATATATATATATACACGTTGAATAATTCTCTTATGTTGATAAAAATAGTGAAGAAGTTGAGGGTTAGAAAATTAAGGATCCATCAATCTAGACATGCAGCCGAATCAAGTTTGATGAGCATCAATCATATTTTCGCAATAAGTAAACCAATTTTTTCTCTAGTTTAGCGTGTATCTCAATACTTATAGAAGTATTTTCTTAATAGAGTCAGTATTTTTCTAACCTAAATGTGTTTTTTTAATTGATTAGTACAAAGAAAAATATTAATTGATTCTCTTTTCATATATTTTAGAAGTCTCCCATATATTTTAGGAGTCTAGTTAATATGCTAAAAATAATTAAATAATAAATTAAAGAAAATATTAAAAAGACAGGAAAATACTTAGTTTCCCGTGATAGTTATATCTAATTAAAAAAAATTTAATAGTAAGAATTAAAAATTGAAGTAAAAATTATATATACCACTTAACTTGTTTAAGCTATAAAAGTTTATACAAAAAAAACATTATTGAACTATTTATTTATTTTGCTGTAAGAAAGAGATAAGATTTCTTTTTCTTTAAGGAATATTTGTCAATGGGGTTTACCTTGTTTCTTTCGTGTTATTTTTTTTTTCCATAAATAAAGGGATAAGGAGAAATACATTTTCAGTTGATAAGGCAACGTCAATAATTAAATTATTAAATTATTTTACTACTGCTTTTGACTTTAGCAACTGTCCAAAAATCGAATAAATTTATTATTTTAATGTATACGGTGAATTCTATTTCAAATAAGTTGTATCGTTTCAAACTAATAAAGTAATTTTGTTTTACTTCTGTAATTGTATTTATTTGCTAAATATAAGGTAATATAATTAGGACTCTTTTAATAATGATGATTTTTTTTTTTCAAATATCCACTTTTTACTATATATATTGTTAGTATTTATGTATAATTATAATATAAAAAAATAGTAAAAGGACGATTTTGTCTAAAGGAGAGTGTTTTAATGAAGGGTAAAAAGTTCAAATCACTTTTCTAAAGTTCTTTACACTTTTAATATATTATAAATTATAGATATAGATTATAAATATAGATTATAGATTCTAGTATGCTATACTAATATAGGTAATTTTTCAAAAAGTATAGTAACAGAATAAATGTCATTACAGTTATGATCGAATGTTTTTATACAGAAGTAAAATATACCATCAAAAATTAGTTCTTGAAAAATCGAGCCGTCACAGATAGCTCTGACTGTACCATGTTTTGACCGTCCATCCAAACTTAAGAGTAACAGAAAAATTTCAATGATTTGGTTCATTAGTGGCATAGTGTCATTCCAAACTATACTGGAAAGAGAACGGATTGGGGCCTACAATATTGCTCCAAAAATTGTTGACATTACTCATTTTGTAGTTGCATGTATTACACAACCATTTGAACTACAACATCATAATGCTCTAAGTTAGCTTGGAAAAAGGAACTTTTTGTACATCACTTGAATAACTCCAACTATGAACAACGATATTATCCTACGTCCCAACTGCTTTAATTCTCTTGTTACCTTAGACTACAATGCAACTGCCGATGGAGGACCGAACATATCTTAGAATCGATAGAAAACAAAAGGTTGATGACTGCCTCCGTGCTGTATCGCATGGCAGTCTGAAACGGGGCTCTTCTTCGCTCCTTTATCGAAGAGTAGAGCTTCTACTTTACAAGGAAACGTTAGACTTGCACAGCTGCGCTATGCTACTTCGGCGATCAAACACTTTACATCTACGCCATAAGAAGAAACATTCATTTTGATGATGGCGTACCAGGTATGTTATCAAATGATGTCCGGAACCGAAGGCCAGAATCAATATGTTTTGTGGAGGGGAATGGCCAGCAAAGGACATTTGGACCTAGAACCTGCATTGCCAAGGAAAACCAATTCAAACATTGATATAAATAGATAACAAGTGCGATAAAGCTCATGCGTCGCAATGGATATTCTATAGTAAAACAAGAAAGTTACATACTATGAAAGAAAAAGAACAACGATTATAAGCAAAAGAGAAAGCTGAAGGTTATCGTGAAAGAAGGAGAACAAACGCGTGAAAGAGAGAAAGCAAGAGGAGTAATCTCTTACTGATATCAAATTCTCGTATGCACCAATATCATATGGGTGTGAATACACATAACCTCCCTTTTCAGCAACACACATCGCTCTCACACCTTCTTGGTACTGGAGAGCATGAACAACCTTCTTAGTGTTTGGACACATAACATGCCACTGAAAAGAATTGAATGATATATGATATTGCAGTTGACAAACCTCAATTGTTGTTTTGTTTTGCAAAATCAGGTAAAAATGCCAACCCAGGAAGAAGCCCAGTGCCAAACTTAGAGGGACTAGTATAAGTCCGGAGATAATCTATCAACACGACTAAAGCTTGAGCAAAATTGACAAATGAAAAATTCATAAAGATCAAAAAATATTCATGGGAAATTACATATACAACTCTGGAAGAGCCTTCACTTTGCAGGTCGTCCTTTGAAGAGTCTACAGTTATGCTACCAGCAAGTAAAACCTGAAGATATGAAAATATGACTTGCTAAAGGTTGAACGCAGAAAACAAATCTCAATTTACGCTTGATCAACCATATATATATATATATATAAATATGCATAATAACAAGAATCGAATTAATAGATGACAGTAATAATGGAAGATAGAACGTACTTGAGAAACAAAAGATAGTCCTAGCATCCGAATATCATATACAGTACAAAGAGTGCCAAAATGCCAACTTACCAGGGAATATATGCAAGCAACAACAGCATACATAACAAAGATGAAGAAGATCTTGTAGTTTGCATGGCCCACACAATTATTCATCCACACGCAATGGTGATCCTTATATCCAAAATGAAATACTTTTAATTCAATATGCAGTACATCTTGATAAGATATAAATGAAATATAAACTAGGCATACCATTCGTAGTACACATCTGTTACATATACGACAATGATGAGTACGTGGAGGCTTATAAAGGGAACATTTTTGGCAGTATCTCAAATCCCCACCCTGTAGAATGATTCATAGAAAGAAATTACATCTCCGAAGTTTGAACAGAAACTTGATATTATCAAGTAAAGAATATTACTATTTCACAGCCATTAATGACAGCTTCATTACAACTTTTTGTTTCAAAAATAAAACTCAAGCAGAATATCAATCTCAGTTAATAGAACATGTAATTTAGTTTCACATTATCTGACCAAAAAAGAAAATATGTAATTAGCAATACTAAATATTGCTCAAGAGATATCAGTTATGCATATACTTATATATTCTGTAAAATATAAGAGATTACCAAATGCTAGAAATGTTGAACTATCAGGTCCTTAAAACTTCCTTGAGAATAGTCATCAAAACTGTTATTATTAGAGCATCAATAAACTACTTTCTTGATATTCAGGATTAAAACATGATTAATTATTAGAATAAAATATATAAGTGCTAGTTGAAGTATGCATAGCTACATGTGCAAAATCACTTATTTTTCTAGCTATTCTGAAACAAAGCATGTGCAAAATCTCGAACCCCGTTGCTACTTGTATAGGGTTGACAGTTGGGAAGGAGAGAAATATGAGATGTTTTGAAGCCAAAACTAACTAAATTCAGAAGATAAAAGTGAAACTGTATAGTTTTGGTTGCCTTTTGGTGTACAAAGAACTTCAGGCAGAATCTATCTTAAACTTATGGAATTCCTTCAAAAAAAAGATACGAAGGTTTTAGCTTTCCGGGTTCATGCTTGCATATTATAATCTACAGTACAGTTTTACTGCTGGTACGTTAAGACTTAACAATACCTTACCTTCTAAAGAAAAAAGAAGTTTAAACTTATAGAAAGGTAACTTTTGGTTCTCGAATTGACAGCTTGGTTGGTGAGTGTAACATAATAAAGATGAAATCATGCAATGAGGAAATAACATTTACTGGAAATTTCACAATCCTAAGATAGAGCTAAGGCAGTACTCTGTAAATGGTATAACTGCTTGCTGCTGAAGTATCAAGAAAGACCGAGCAAGTGGGGTTTGCACTGTGCACCAGTCACATTTTTCATTCCCGTATCGTCCAGAAAAAGGAATTCAATTCTATGATTTTAGAAGATGCGCAAAACACCAATAATTGGACTGAAAAAAGTATTAAGAGAACCACCAAAAGTAAGGCATGTTTAGCAGAACAGAAACATCATATCTTCAGATTTATAAATAGCACTAGTATTGAATTTTCGTACACAGTAAGCATGTTTTGACACACTTATAGAGTAAGCTACTTCTTGTAACTAATTATCTCTAGCTCCCTATCTTTGACAGTTAAATGTCCATTCCTAGTTCAATAATTGATCTCTTTAATACTTGGGGAATTAGTCTCCTGCAACCTTAAAATCTAGCAACAAGCACAGTGAAGAGACAAACTAGTACACCAAAGCCATATCTCTCCTTCACATAGTATATTCTCATTGTTTTGCAAAATAAATAAATAAAGCGATTAGGGTGCAAGTCATTACAAAAATAGGATAGGGTGCGAATCAAAAAAGAGGGCAATACGTTGGGGGTGTAAAACTCAATGAACTCATGAAGACTTGCAAGAAGATTAAGTTCTTAAATTCTCAACCATTTTCTAGGTAAGGAAACACCAGATCAATGGGGTTCTGACTTAAAGGGAGAGGTAATCACTAAATTCAAATAAGGCTATATTCATCAGTAGTATGATATTTGTAAATTATCATCCTAGTCATTTTCTCCCCAAAAATCACCTATATATGACTTCAACACTAAACGATTTTCTTTAACACTTGAAATCACCACTAGACAATACATTATACTACTATTCTTCTTTTTTTCTTTCCTGATGGCAGTAGCACCTCAACTAATTCTACGCGATACCATCCACCTCCCACAAGAAACAGATACCAGATACCAGGCAACTCAGTCCACCAGACAGATGGTAAGAGATCGCCTAGTGTTTTTTTTTCTATGCTGCTATACCATTACTGCCATTTTTTTTTATAACTGTGGTGTCCCGGCCAGCTTGCGTGCACCCCGACTAATTCCACGAAGTATCTCCCACCAGCAACAGGTGCCAGGTAACTCTGTCCAACAAGGTTAGAACAGAAAGAAATCACCTAGTGCTTGTTTCTGTTGGGAGTTGTTGGGAATTGAACCTGAGACCTCACGGTACTCAACTCATTTCATTGACACCCTGTGGGTGTCATTACTACCATGTTTATCCTACTAGCTTTCCTTAATCCAAACCTAAATGTGGAAAATAATCCAGTGTTATACCAACTGAAACAAATTCTAATATGTATTGCACACTAAACACAACAATCAAGCAAGAAATGAGCAATGCACTATGCCTAAAGACACCAACTGGAACAGAGCTAAGCAAGGCAGAATAATCAATGGCTGAAATGACACAAATTCAATCGAAATAGTCTAACAAGAAGGGGATTGAATCAAAGCAAATGTAAAAGACTGAAAGTGACGAAGGAATCAAAAGCTGGGAGAAAATAAATATTAAGAGATAGAAATTTTTGGTTTGGTGGTAGTGTACAACACCGTGTCAGTCGTAGTATTCGCCTATTCATGTAGTCTTCGTCTTTTGATATTTGATATGTTGTTTATTATGTTTAGGTGATCACACCTTGTTGTTGATGTTATGGTTCCTTGCATATATGCCCCACATTGCTTTGCTATTAGTTGTCATATTTCTCTCTAGTACTATTTTTTCTTTTAATTACTTCTTTGATCTAAACTTGAAGGCAAGTTCTCCAGAGTGGTGGTTAGATCAGTTACTTCGTATGGGGGAGGGGGGTTTCGCTGGTCATTCAGGAACTCTCACATTCAGAAGATGAAAGTGGAGGAGATGAGAATGTTGTGACGAATGCATAGGTAAAATAGGAGAGATAGAACTAAAAATAAGGATATCCAAAACAAGGTGGTAGTGATGCTGGTGGAAGACCAGATGCGGGAAGCGAGGTTGACATGGTTCAGACATGTGATGCAGAGATGCACAGATGCCTTAGGAGGCGTGAGAGGTTATGGATGGATCCAAGAGAGGTAGAAGTAAACTAAAGAATTATTGGCGAGAGGTGGTTAGACAGGACATGGCGCAGTTGCAGCTTATCGAGGACATGACCTTAGATAGGATGTTGAGGAGGACATGAATTAAGGTTAAAGGCTAGTAGGCAGGAGTGCGTCTTTACTAGTACACAAGCAAATAATTTAAAAAAATATACCCCTCCCTAAATTTTTACTTGTCACATTTTGCTTTATGAAAGTTAATTGACTAAACTTCAAAGCTAAATTGAACTACATCAATTTAATATTTTAAATTTACACGTTCGAAAACTATACAAAAAAATAAATAAATGAAAAAATACATATTAAAATATTGATCAAATTTCATGCAATTTGACTCTGAACAAGCATAACATAGACAAGTAAAAGTGAACCGAGAGACATTCCAAACCAAAAATGATAAAATGAAAGAAATGGAGAAAAACCTTGCGTTTGATCTCATGAACAATGTGATCAGGATCTTCAACGTCAGGTACAAAGGAGCTAGGAACTTGACCCGGATCGGTATATATAGCAAGGGCATAATTGTAAATGCACATAACAGCTACGACGGTGAAGAAAACGGCGTTAAGCATACCGGGAGAAGACCAAAGACCAAACCACTCATCAATGAAAACAAACACCGTTGAAAAGTAAATGAAGGCAATGGCAGCTATGATGACGGTGACGTGGAACGAGAACACGCTGCCACGTTTCATTTTCCGACGGAGGAGGATTACCGCCGGCGAGAATTTAACGGCGGTGTGGATCTGGATGGGGTGGGTGGGGGGTGGGGGTGTTTGGAGTTGGGGGCTTTAATTAGATGTGTTAGTTGGTCCAACTTCTATTTGTTCCACCAAATACTATGCGAAATTTTGAAGTATTTTACTAGGCTAAACAAGGTCGTTGACTATTTCACTTTTAATTGGACCCTTGTCTTCTTCATAGTGTCAATTGAGCCCAATTACTAACGTGACACTGACATGACGTGGTATGCATAATGCACTTTCATTATTTTTAATTAAAAAAATTAAACATAAACAATTCAAACCAATTAAAAAAAAATACATTAAATTTTTTTTTTTTAAGAAGAAAATAACCATCATCTTCTTCTCCATATCTTCTCTCCATCAATGATTTCTTCAAAAATCATTCACATATAAGTTGAGTGACAAAACATAATTAATCAACAAAATTAAACATAAAACCCCCCCAACCAATTAAAAAAACACATTATAAAAAAATTAAAAAAAGAAAAGAAATAGACATGATCTTCTTCATCATTAATGGCTTCTTTAAAAATCATTCATATATAAATTGAGTGAGAAACCATAATTAATGACTTCTCGATATTTTCTTCTCCATTAATGGCTTCTTTAAAAAACACATTGAAGAAATAAAAAAAAAATGACCATTAGTTTTCCTTAATAAGATATAATTTTTTATTTTTTATTACTTTCTTGTTCAATCCGCGAAGAGGGCTTGGGGGGGGGGGTCAATCGACGAAGGGGGATTGTTTGGAAGAGAAGGCTACTGGGGGGAAGGGGGATGGGGGGGGGGGGTCCAATCGACGAAGGGGGGAGGGGTGTTTGGAAGAGAAGGGCTGCGGGGATGGGCAAGGGGGCTGGGGGGGGGGGGCATTCAATCGTTGAAGGGGTAGGGGTGTTTGGAAGAGAAGGGCTGGAGGGGGGAGGGTTTAATTAGTTTATTTATTTTTAATTTAGATTTAATTTTATTACATTTTTTTTTTATAATTATTTTAAATTAAAATGCCACATGTCGTTATTTAATTCGCCACTTTGCCGCATCATCAGCGTGTGTATTACACGCAGTTCATATTTTTTGCCACGTCAGCAAATTGGACTCAATTGAAACCATTTGTGAAGGAGTAAATGGTTCAATACGTACCTGACTTAATTGAGTTGCCTATACGGGAAAAGTGAAATGTTTCAGGACCTGTATATGTATTCCATCATTTTACTATTACTACCAACTAATTTCATTTTTTTATTTTTTTTTAGTCTACTTATTTATTTCTCAATTAGATGTTCCACGCTTAATTTGAAATTTTAAATAACTTTTATTTTTTTTCACACGAAATTCATTAATAAAAAAAAGGAGAAAAAGATCATATTTGTCTTCTCTATTTTTATAAAAAGATTATATTTATCCACCGTCAGAGTTTTTTGATATACTTTGTCTTGCTATTAATTATTGGATACATATTTATGAGCACTAAATTTTGGTTGAAAAAAAGATAATTAAACATTATTCCATGCTATCTTAATTTTTCTATTATTGTACTCTCTCCGTCTCAAATTTTTTAATTTGATTTTTTATTTTACTTATCTTTTTTCATTAATCAAGAAGACATTAATTACTTTTTCTTCAAATTAAAGTGTAAACATTATTTAATAGAGAAACTATGACAAATTAGATATGTTATTAATTATTTTTTTAATCAATGTGCCATCTCAATTTGAAACGAGGAAGTATATAATATGAGTGTTTTGCATATATCTCGTCAGTTATTATAAATTAATATTTTGATCGAATTATTATAAATTTATCACACTTACAATTTGTAAAGACACACTCTATGTTGAGTATATGTTGGAGTCACAGTACATGTTGGTTGAAATTTGTTTTATTGATTTGTACTTTTACTACGTACTACCAATCAAGTTTACATTCATTGTTTTCTCTTTAAATAAAAAATAAAAAAATTTCGAACGAGTTCCACGTTTTAATATAAAGCAGATGGTTACCTCCTCTTGGAACGATTAAATTAAAGAAATTGAGTTTTATTCTTTAACAGTGTAAAAAATAATTACATGCTAAAGTGGAACAATTAAGTTTCATTCATTTATGGAGTACAACAACGATGAGTCGATGACATATTGATTATTGAAGCATAATTTTTATCCCCTAGACTTTTAAAATTCTTACACCTTTTAAATGAATCAGATTAATTATATAATACTCCCTTAGTTCAGTTTTACTTGTCCAATATTAACTTGAACGCATACCTTACAAAGTATAGAAACAATAAATATGGAGATAATTTACTAGTATATCATCTTTTAATTACAAATTTAATACTTTAATAAATGCATTGGGTAATAAATTATATTTCATAACAAAGGTAAAATGAATACAAAATAATAAATTATCATTTGATTTTTGATCAATACTATTCGTCATCTATTTTTAGTATAATAGATAATTAAAGACGTACAGAGGCCTCGGTAATAATGACTACATTTCAAATGTACTTGAATAATGCTTATTAGTAATAATGATCTGATTTTTTTTTTTTTCTTCTGCAGCATCGTTCCAAATTCATTTTTACGTTACTGTACGTATTTGCTGAAATGTTTAAATCTAGTGAGGCAGAATAGTTGCCAAATATATGTTCAAAGCCATGCCCCATAACTCAAGACCATACATAAGACGAGATCAATAAAGAGTTAAAAAAGAAATAAAATTCCATTTATTCTCACTTGCATAGACTGTAAAAGGGAATCCTACTATAAAATAGTTACAAAAGGCAGTCAAATTTTTCACCCTCTCCCTTAAGACCATGACAATGAAAAGGCCAGTCAGTTTCAACAAAAATGAATAATGTTAAAGCAAATACACCAAAACACAAAGGACCAAAAAAAAAATCAAGACAAGAAATTAGCACTGAGGAAGATCAGATGGAGGTGGAATGAGTTTTTGATTGGGAAGCTTTCCATCTAAAACAAGCCATGCCATCTTCAATCCCCAACTTGTATGCACTTCCAAGTGACAATGCATGAACCAAACACCTACAACATAATTCAAAACATTCATTAATTTTGCATTAATCCTTTTTATGTTTCACTGGAATACAAATTCTCGAAATCTAAGTTCGCTCGTATTTTGTTTTTATTTTGTGTGACGCTGTTTGACCAGACATTGTGTTTATAAAGAAAGAGTAAAACATTTAGTACCCTGAACTATGACCAAATTTGTTAAGACGCACTCCAACTTCACGCGGGCCCTATTACCCCTGAATTGAATTTTAACTTATTTTTGTCATTCTTTTTAACTGGCATGACACCTTTTGTCAACCTTTTAAACTGGCGTGAACCTCATTTTATGTAATAAATATGTCATATCAGCACAATAAGGTTACAAACATAGGGTAATAAGACCCCAGTAAAGGTAGAGTGTGTCGTAACAACTTTGACCATAGTTTAGAGATACTGGATGCTTATCTCATAAAGAACAGAATAACTGTTGAAACCTGTCGTCTTTAACATGTCATGATAGTTAGGTATGTGGCTATAGAATCATGTCATTCAAGTGAAATTATTCAATTTCAGACATAAAAAAGAAGGTAGTATTATTTTTGTTGAACAAGCCAACAAACTACTAGTGTCATATAAAATAAAACAGAAAAAGCGATTTAGTCTACTAACCTGGATTATCAGCTAAAAATCGAATAGCGACCCAACCGCCAGATGGCACACCTATAGTATTTCTCTCAACAGGGTCAATGAGATTGAATTTAGCAGGATCCTTATTAGGGTCAAAGTTGCCAAAACCTTGGCCAACAACAAAGAAATTGAAGCCATGAAGGTGAAGAGGATGACTTTCAGCACCAAGAATGCTTGTATCTTGCATGATTAGCTCAACACTTGTATTAAAAGGAAGTACCAAAACTTTAGTACCATTATTAACCATTGTGTTATTTGGAGGATTCCCTGTATAATTGAACCAATTCAAAGGATCGACAGGAAAATAAGGACTATAAACACCCTTTGATTGTCCAGAAAAATGAGATTGGAGTAGAGCAATTGTAGGTTGTACAAATGAAACGTTATTTATCGATGCTGCGAATTTGGTCCCGTTAGGACCTTGACAAGTTTGGTTCTTGTCACAAGGGTTCGTGCCAAGGCCTACTGTGAAAAAGAAACGTTTGTCAACGTTTTGTGGTACGTTAGCAGGAAATTGAGAGTTTGCCAGACTCCGAAACCTTTTACTGAAATTAGCAGCAAAGGTAGTGTCATTTAGGGGAGGTAAAACAGGCTTAAATAGGGGAATTTTCTTCACTGATTTAGTCGAATGAAGCGTTGGCGATTCGTATTCAAGAATTCCAGCAACAGTGGAGTTGTCAAATGTGCCTTGGCCAGTGACATAGGGTCTAGCAGACATGAGAAAAGTGGCATCAGGGTATTCAGATTTGGTTTTCAAAAGTACATTTGTGGTTTGTCCTGGTGTTAGAAGTAGTGTTTCAGTGTCAAATGGTTTGATGTATAATGCATCAGCTTCAACTACTGTGAGTGTATGATTTGCAATGCTGAAGAAAAGCTCATCATTCAGTGCAGCATTGATCATACGTAGTAGGTATGTTTTTCCTGGCTTGACCTTTAGCTTGAATGTATCTGTCACACACCATTTATTGAGCACAAGTTAGTGTTATAGAATTATTTTAGAGTAAAAATATTTACACTATCAGGTCGTTCAAAAAATATGTATATATAATTTTTTTAAAACTTATAATCTTGAAAATAAGACAGTTTACTTACTCCAATAGGTAAATATGACATGATGGCGTAACAAATCCTTTCATAGGTTGATGGTTTATAGTTTATATGACTTGAACGAAAATGATAGTGCAAAAAGATATTTGGTCATTTAAAAGTCAATTACACATAATTTCATATAAGAAGAATGACATTGTTATTGAATTTAAGTTACACACATCGTAAGTGTAGAAGAAAAATATACTATCAAGTCATTCAAAAGATATTTACAAGTAAACCTTCTTAAAATGTGAGATTCGTAATTTTGAAAAATTGAACAAGCTACTTAGTACAACCGATAAAGTTAAACGGAATCACATATACTGATAGTATAAAAATCTTGTATATTTAATGATTGACTAAAGAAAATATAGGATATACTAAATTAAAGCTAAAAGTACCTTTTGCAGAGCAATTGTACAAGGGCCCTGGAAGGCCATTGATGGTGTAGGCATCAGAGACATTTGGGCCTCCACCAGTTTGTAGTGCTTGGCTAATAATGGCCTCAGGATCAGCATTGAACCATTCTCCTAAACATCCAAAAAAATAAATAAAAAATCACAAATATTAATTTAGATAGAGAAATTATACTATTGGATCATAAGAATTAACTTAATTGTGTATATATAGATGGATAATTGAGTGTATACCTAAGATGATAGGGACTTCCTTGTATGGTTTGACAAAAGGGTAAGATACATTTTCCTTTGGAAGGATAATTAGAGGGCCATAAATAGTAGATCTTAGCCATGAAATATGTGCATGCCACCACAAAGTCCCTCTTTGCCCAACAATTGTGTAATTGTATACATAAGTTTGGCCAGTTTGAATGGGGCATTGTGTTATGTATGCTGGTCCATCTGCCCATCCACTACGAAGTTGTCTAACTCCATGCCTGTTCAATTGAAAAAAAAAGAAAGAAATTAATCTTATATGATTAATCACCTAAAAAAGAGATTAACTTTTATATGCTACTAATAACTTTATAAGATCTTTTATGTTATATGATCATCTAAAAGATAAGATAACAACAGGTAGTTGTTCACAACAAGTGTGCTTAGTTATATGGAAAATAAAACAGTTAACCTACTACCATCGGTTAAAATACACTATTAGCATACAAAATTAAAATCATGTAAAAAGGACGCGAATGTATTGTGAATTTTCGCTGATTGTCCCATTTTGAGACAATTGTTTAGTAAATGATCCTCTTATTATTTATCTTTCGACTTATATGGATGGACCTTGAGACCACGATTTAAAGATCCTTTTATTATTTATCTTTCAACTTATATGGACCTTGAGACCACGATTTAAAGATCCTTTTGGAGCATACTACAAATCTTATGAGAAAATATTAGACCATGATAATTTTTTTTATAGATGTTAGACGATAATCCTTGCTTTGTCTGTTCAAAAGGCTATATGTGCACAACTTTAAAAAATAGAGAAGAAATATAAATGATGACCTAAAAAGGGACATTTGCATAAAATAGTCAAATTTACTAACTAGAAACATATGGTCCAAAAATTATACCAATGAAGGGTAATATTGTTGGGAACATGGTTGGTGACTTTTATAAGTAGACGATCACCCTCCCTTGTCACAATACGAGGCCCTGGGAATTTTCCATTGACTGTCACTATGCTCTTTGTATGACATAATCTTGTCACGTTTTGCATTGTAATCTACATAAATAAATATTCAAGAAAGAAGAAAAAATGTGAGCAAGATCAGTAAGAAAAAATTGCACATTTGCTAGTATATAAGTACGATGGGTAGAATGTGCTCCCTCTGTTTCAATTTGTTTGGTCTATTTTGATTTGACACAAAGTTTAAGAAAATAAGAAAAACTTTTGAATCACGTGATCTTAAATTAACGATATGTCTAATGTATCAAAATGCCCTTTAATATCGTATTCTTAAACATGTCAAAGTTGAAATGAAAAAGTTGCTAAAAAGAAAAGGATCGTTCTTTTTGAAACTGACTAAAATTAAAAGGAAAGTAAGCTAAACAAATTATTGAAACGGAAGGAGTAACTTTTATTGCTATCATACATTGAACTCATAGTGTCTGGTGATGGCTTGTGCAGGCTGAGGGATTAGACATAATGCTAGAAAAGCAATAATCAACATTGCCATGGGGACTAATGATGGAAAAGTAATAGGAGGAGCCATCAAGTTAATTGTGATGCCTCTTTTCTTTGAAATTTGAATGTTGTAGTATTGGTTGGATGAAAACTAGCTCAAACATTTGACGTATATATAGGAAAAATATTGATGGGGGTACTATATGGATTAGGTGATGAAAATAGTATAGTTTAAAGTAGAACAATAGGGAAGACTGGAAGTTCAAAATTTAATTTGAACATATTAATTATTTGTAAAAAATGACCAGCAACTGTAGTTGGAAAACATCTTTAGAGTGTTTTCAAAGACAATCTAGTTCTGTATGTTTTAATTTTATATTTTGTTGACTGAGGTTCTAAAACTTTCCTTCGTCGTGATGTTAGGGCATCCAAAAGCTTGCATGATATTGACCATTTACATATATGCGATAACTACTGCGCGTGTGATACTAATTCAGAATTCAAATTTTATGGATTTCTACAATAATAATTAGGTTCGTAATTAAGTATTTATAAATATTAAATTTCTTAATAAATATATAAGAGTATAGATAAAAATTATTGCGTTCTCGTTACAAAGAAAAAAAAATTATTGCGTTCTCTTGAACCATATACTTCTAGATTGGCCCCTGCATGTGCGTGGTTTCTTTCTTTCTTTCTTTTGTTTGGTTTCCTTTCTGAGAAAAAGGGTTAAAACTGCAAAATATATTTTCCCCTTGTCTAATGTTTGTCAACACATTTTTTCATTTGACTCATTAAATAGGATATGCTTATCGTGAATTTGATACAATTGAATTTGTAAGTGAGTTAAGAATACGTGTGTTACATACGATTCAACCTTATTTTACATTCGATTTATTAGTAGCTAGACTTCTAGGTGATAAAAGGAACAGTTAGCTGTGAATAAAACAAACAAATTTGAGTGAGTCGAGGTTGTTCGTGATTGTAATCGAGAGCAAATCCGAGCTAAATGAGATGTCTATGGAACTAACAATAATTATGCAAATATTCAAGAGCAAAAAGAAAAACTTGGAGATTAAGTAAAAACTGTTGTATTGATTGAGAGAGTGAGAGAGCCTGGGATGGCAATGGGGCGGTGCCGGTTTAGGTTATGTGAGGCGATGCGGGTTCTAGACTATGTGGGTATGGGGCGGGTTTAAGTATTTTTTTTTAAATGATGCGGTGCAGGGCGAATTGTGGGTATATGCGGGTTTAAATTAAAAAAAGTTAAAAATTAGTGTTATTCTCGTGAATCTACCTAAAATTATATGTATTTTTCACTTGAAATTTTATGATACTTAAAACATGTATAACACTACAAATAAACAATTTTATAACTTTTTAAATTTCTTTATCATCTTAATGAAAATTTGATATTTGATCATTACTTGTACACATGATACTTTTTTGACGATTTCTTAGTGAAGAGTGATATAATAGAAATAGGTTGTTACGATTTCCTAGTATTGAAACTATTATGGTTTTCAATAGAGTTACACACTTTTCAAAAAATAAAAAAAGAAAAATATGGAGCGGTGCGGTGTGGGTATGCGCGGATATGAGTGCGGGGCGAGTTTAAAGGTGATGCGGTGTGGTGGGGCGGTTTTAAAATTTGCGGATTTAGAAAAAACCCGCACCACACCCGCACTGCACTCGCACCATTGTCACCCCTAGAGAGTTTATAAGATTGATCCGATGCCTTTACAGGTGAGTGAGGACGATTATTTATAGTTTACAACCTTAGGCTTTGGCCAATCATGATTTGAAAGTAATGCCCTAAAGGACAAAGGCCTACGCGGGTGCACAATGTGTCGAATTCGTTAGTGATCCAACTAATATTTCTCAGATGCTTCGCTCCATATGGGCTCGTCCGCGCTCCTAAAAGGTCTAACATTCTTATCCCCTATTGTCGCTTGTGCCATGTCACTAAGGACAATGGCAAGTACTCATTCCCTTATCCTTTACGAGAGGATGTCTTTATTTATTGCTGTTAACCCGAAGGAAAGAAACTCTTCGTCATCGTAGCTCTCGCTGTTGCGCCATACATTCGAGCTACCTACCCAGATCGTGGCGCGTGTTCTCGCACTAATTTTGCCCCATACAGGATGTTCCTACTATAAACAAACATTAGATAGAATTAAATATACGATAAATACGGGATATGATAAACATATTAGTCATTACTCATTACTATGCTTTAAAACCATTTAATTAAAAAAATACACTTTAAATTAAACGTGTCAATTATTTATCCAAGAAACCTTGTGAAAGTTTCTCGTTAGCGTTTTCAAATTTCAATCCAAGGAAGTTGTTAAATGTTCGCAATCAGTAACGTACTTGCTTGTAGTATAGACTATAGATTAATAGTTTTTATTTTAAAAAAAGATTCATATTGTTCTAAGTGTTTACATTTGTACATATATACCCTCTTATCAAATCTTAACACTTAGCAATTGATAGTTCTAATGATGGTTACATATGCTTTTTTATCAAGTTAAATCATGGGGGTCGTAATCTTATTGAACTCACAACATACTTGTCCATTGATACTTAAAGTAGGCACATGAGCATATTAAATAATTAAGCATATGTTTAAACAGTTTAGCAAAATAATCATGTCAATGTCAATGTCAATGTCATTCCAATAATTAATAAAATATTCTGGTAATGTATTTCTAAACTCTAAGCAAAATGACATATGTTGTCTAGATATTATTTGTAAATGACGAAGAGGCAAGAGTATGACACTGATGTCCTTGTTACAAACGATATTTTAGCAATATGGTCTTTTTTCTCTTAGGAGATCGATCAGACAAAAATTAATTATACAAGGCAGGATCAAGTTCTTCTATTTAAATTCTAGTTAACATATTAATAAAATAATTCTTTTTTTTTAATTGTATTAAAAAAATGAGAGAGACAGAAAGACATTGATGTAGTAAGAGCGAAATCTTAGTTGGTTGACAACCTGAACTCTCATCTTGTTAGTGAGAATTCGATTTCCCACCTTATAATTCCCTACCCTATTAAAAGGGAAGTCCGGTGCACTAAAGTTTCTGCTATGTATGGGGTTCGGAGAAGATTCAGACAATAAGAGTCTATTATAAGCAACCTTACCTTACATTTCTACCGAAGGTTGTTTTCACGACTTGAACTCATAACCTTCTTGATCACATGAAGACAACCTTACCAGTTACTCCAAGGCTCGTCTAGTAATTTCTACCCCTATGGGGAAGGAGGAGAGGTGAAGAAGCTAAAATTGGTGAGAAAGGGGTTTTCATCCCTTTGGTATCTCACAATTCTAAGTAGTTAACTGGACATAACAACAGTTGGAAAGTTTGGTTGTAGGACCAATTTGTATGTTGAGTATTTTATAGAAAGCAATGACAGCCAGCTTTTGCTTCATTGTACATTCCTTTATATCAATCCAAAGTCTGACTAATAGTGACTATTCAAACTACACGAACATTCTATCACATATATGTATTCATAAGAATTCGATAGTTTTGATCCAAATTTTATATACATTCTGAAATTCACTTAATTATGTACATGAGTAAACTATCCAAAACCAATTAAACAAAAAGAATTATTATTCAGATCTTTTAAACTTAAAAATTTCACATTTGGCTCTACCAAACGTTCACACATAAGAACAAAATCTGGAAAGAGAAAAAAAAAGAGTAGGTAAATTACTATTTACCTTCACATTCAGGCAAACAAGATATAAAAACAAGAAAAAATAAAATTAGCAAACTTAAGTCCATAATTAAGCTAAATAGCAATATTTGTGAATTAGGAAAAAATTAACAAGTAGCAAACTTAAGCTCATAATTAGACATTTTATAGCAACGCTTTTATAATTATCCGAAATAACAACTTGTATATGTATTTGATGCGCAAGACTACAATAAATACATATACAGATACAGTTAATGGTCTTATTTTTAGATAACAACTTGAGTTTAAAAGGTAAAGAATTTCAGTTTCCTTAAATCACGTTCACCCAATTAATTAAAGATTAATTGAATTTTGTATTTCTAAAAATAGGAAGCCTTTTATAATGAGTTTCAAAACTCAAAATAGGTTTGAATGATTTAAAAAATATTTTTTGTTATAAATGTATTTACATTGTAGTGAATGTCTATATAGATAAGATCTATCAAGATTTAGTTGATATTTATCAAGATTTGAAGTATCTGTCTTTTAGTCAGAAAGTAGGAGTAAATTTTTCCTATAAATAAAAATGCTTCCTTCATTGTAAATCATTCTCAAGGATCTCAATAGAAACCCTCAAGAGAAATAAGACTATCTATATTGGGATAATACTCACAAAAATACTTGAACTTTGACCAGATTTTCAGTTGAGCATATTGAATTTTGCGGGGGTCCTATTACCCCCTAGACTTTTTAAAGTGGATTTAATTCTCCCCCGAAACTCTATACTCAGTTTCGGCAGCTGGCGGAGTAATACACGTGCCAATTTTATTTTTACACGTGTATTGGCGCGTGTAATACATACGCCAACTTCATATTTACACGTGTTCAAGTGGGCAGATATATGCCATTAAAATACGAAAAAAAAGTCTAGGGGGTAATAGGACCCCCGCAAAGTTCAGTATGCTCAACTGAAAATTCGATCAAAGTTCAGGTATTTTTGTGAGTATTATCCCATCTATATTCTCTATTCTTCTACTTTGCTTTATATTTCATAACACATTATCAGCACGAGACTCTGCCGTCTCAAATTTGAAGGCTAAGGTATTATTTTCTTTCTTTTCACATTGCTAATAATCTTACAAAATCTGAGTTCGTTGCCTCGAGCAAGAACTACCTTTCATGAGTGTTGAATGCTGAAATTCAATTAGATGCTATGGGTCTTGGAGATGCCATAAAGAAAGAAAATACAACATCTAATCAAAATCGTACTAAGGCTATGATTTTCTTGCGTCATCATCTTGACGAAATTTTGAAAATTGAATACCTTAGTACTAAGGATCCACTTGTTTCGTGGAATAGCCTAAAATAAAGATTTAGCCACTTGAAGATGGTTACCCTCCCAAAAGCACGATATGAATGCATGCACCATGAAAATAAGATGTTGGGTTCAAGCCCCATCGATTTATGCCTAAGACGCCTTTATATGGAAAAAACATTGAGATTGGATCTCAATGCACTATATTGATGATATTATGATGGGTAAGATAAAATAATAGGTGTTTGGTGAAAAGTCATGAAACATATTCCATTGATATGCTCTATTCAATGAAGTAAATATGGTAGCAATATATGATAAGCCTGAAATATATGACAATTTGTTCCATTCTTGAAGTGAATGTGGTAGCAATATAGAGAAATTCTCTCTATCATATGTATGCCTCAATTTGCTCTTAGAGTAGCAATATCATGAAAAAGGTTATAAGCTATCAAAGTTTGATAGACTTAAGACACTATTATATTCCATTCCCGGGGAATGAGTATTTCGATTGTTTTAAGTACATATTCATTCACTAAGGTGAATGTGATAATATTTAGTAAAGCTTATTAATGCAAACATACATTTGATTGTGATTGAATCACAATTCACCTCCAAAAGAGGCAGAATAACTGAGAAAAGTCATTTTGAAATCTACTTCTGAAGTAGTAAATCTAAAATTTATTCATGTACTAGTAAATTTGAAATTTACTAAAGTAAAGGTACATGTCGTGGTAAACTTGGAGTTTGCTAGAATAAAAGTTCATAAATTGACATGAACGATTGCGACATTCCAAAGATGTGCATATTGAGTATTAAACAAAAATCTTCATGAACTTTTAATGTTGTTTGTTCTCATGATAAGTTGGTTGGACCAACTAATGTTGGGATTGGATCCCTTAAAATCTGAAAATTATAAAAGGTGAATAAGGGTCCGTTCACCTATCTTGTGATATGTTGAAAAGATGCATCAATAAGATGATCTCATGTACATTTATTGTCAACCTTCGTTTGACATTCATAAAGTTGCTTGCTCAATAAAATTGAGTTAAGAGCATAACTTTCAGATCGTGTAATCAATAAAATTCATCTTGATGATGATGGTTTAGCATTGAATGCCTTCGATAAATAGAAAAATCATTGCTAATGAGAACAAAAGATTCATATGTTGATTTGAAATATTATATACAAAAGTACTTGTATGCATCAAACCAATAAATTATGATTAATTTCACCTCAAAATTTGTTATGATTCAGAAACCACACGTTGTCCATCTAATAGTTAAGATGGATTCCTCAAAGAAGATGAATGATGTATGCTAGTTTTCCTAACATAAGGGGGAGATTATAAGCAACTATGAAATATATTGGGAATTATTATCAGATTCTCATTCAAAAGACAATTCAAGTCAAATCTCAAAAGCATCTCATATTTAAGCTGCAAGTGCTTCTATTTTATGTCTCTAAAGGACAAAGTCTATGCATGTGTGAAATGTGGTAGACAAATTGATTCTAAATAAAATAATCCTTGAAAAAAATAAGGAGCAAATAATCATTATAAGAAGGCAATGTTGTAATACCCCAAGAATTTTAACTAATAGTAGAACCTTGTTTCAAGCTCGTTAGAAATAAATTTAGTGATTTGGTAGCTACATGATCTATCTTGATGAGTATTAGGGCCTCAAAAGTGTCCTAGCTATTAGACGAATCAAAACATTCCTTGCCGATTGAATTCTTGAGATGGATATTGGTATGGTCAACTTCAAATGAGAATATCTATAATTATACTATGAATTTCTAAGATCATGACCCACCAAAAGATATATAATTGAATTAGATTTCCAACGATACCAATTTTTCCAAAATCCGTTATCGGAGCAAAGAGTTATGCCCATTTTACTCCAGCGTATCAGCCTGGAAATTTCGTGATGACATTTTGTGATGAATTGTCACAAGCCTGACGGCTTGTTACAAATGTCGTCACCATAAGCAGAAAGTCACAAAATCCAATATTTTGTGACAGCTTGTCACAAGCCTGACGGCTTGTCACAAATGTCGTCACCATAAGAAGAAGGTCACAAAATTCAACATTTTGTGACGACTTGTCACAAGTTTGACGGCTTGTCACAAAATGTCCTCAACCTTAAGCCGAAAATCATAAAATCCACCCTTTTGTGACGACATTTCGTGATGACTTGTCACAAGTCTGACGACTTTTCACGAATGTCGTCAGCTATTTTTTTCAGCAATTTAATAACATTTTTGCAAGGGTATTTTGGTCTTTTTCCTGCACTTCCCACGACTTATAACCCCCAGAGAATATATTTTCTTCTATTTCTCTTTAGTTAAACATCTCAAAATTTTCTACACACCTTCAACCACAAGGTTAGGATTTCAACATAAAAACCCAATTATCTAGAGATTCAACCATGAGAATTCAATAATTCTTGCATATTTGAATTCCCCGTTAAGAGGGCTACGAGGGATACCCAATAGTTCGTGAATAACCTTCCGAAATTTTTGAAGTCATCCAAAAGCTCCAAGTTTAAGGTATGTGGTTTTGAACAAGAACACCCTTTTGTTCTTGTGCCCAAAAGTTACATATTTTTGTAAAGTATTTCATAAATTCATGGAGAATTCCTATCATGTTATTATATTGTGAGTTTTATGAAATGATGTCTTACCCAAGCTTTGAGTTGTAATATTATTATGCATATTAATGTTTTAAATTGTCAATTTATGGTTTAAGTTGCATAATTCAACGTCTATATCATGTTTTGAGAATTTCAAGTCCTATTGTTGTGAATTGAACCTTATGGTTAAAGCATGAGTTTGAGAATGAGATGTTAGCGATTTTTAAAGAATATCAAGAAGTGAGTTTTGATTGTAAGTTAAGATAGAAATCCACATTCTTGAGTTTGAAGTAAAGGGGATGCATTTTGGCTCCCATTATATATATATATAGTTGAATTATTTTAAGGTGAATTTTCTAAAGTTCTGAACTAAGTAAGAGAGTAGTATTTAGCACCGAGTTGGGCTTGACTCCGAGGTCTCATGCCCCAGAACTACGTGCCCCCGTAGGTTCTTGATATACCCCAAGTGGGTTAAGATAGTGATCACTAAAGTTAAGATTTTATCCGATGGCAAGGATAAAACAACTCTCCCCAACGTGGGTAAGACGTTGGGCTTCATGTAGCTCACATGATTTATGTAGGTTAAGAGAAACTCCCTAAGTTCCTAAAGTTCTCTAAGTCCTAAATTCTTCCAAGTTTCAAAGAGTTTTAGTCTTAAAGTTACAAAGTTTTGAAAGTATAAGTGTTTTTGAGAGCTATGGTCCTAATAATTTCAGGTGTCATGATAATTTGAGGTTTTAAGTAAAAGCACGATGATTTATGAGTCTTGTGGCATGTATTTATTTCAAGCTATGTGAGTATGTTTTACACCATGCAGGTTTTCTATAAAAGCTTATGATATTGAGTATTTTAATTGCACACTCCCCCATATGCTCTGTATACTCCCAAAGTACTGACCCACATATTTTGTTCGTGTGCCATATATTCTCGTAATGTAGGTTCAGGAGCTCAGTCTCAGCCTCACCAGTGATCCTTTCAAGCACTCCTATCTACATATCAGTCGTGGTGAGTCCTCATGTTTCGGGGACTGGTTATTCTCAGACTTCTAATTTTATTTTGTAGCTGTTTAATTTTTGTCAGTTGAGTATGAGTCAGTTGGGGACCTGTCCCAATGGATCTCTAGTTTGGAGTAGTACAGGTTTGTCAGACTAGTTATCAGATTATCATCACTTCGAGATTTTCTTTGATTTGTAGTTTGTTCAGACCAAGTATTTCATTCATATTTCTTATTTTATGATGTATCAGTGTTGAGTTCATGCTTTTTATCTTTAAGTAAGCTAATATATAAAGTAGAAGGCTCAAAGGGTTAGCTTGGGGCTACTTGTAGCCTTAATCACCATGTGACGTTTCGGAACCCGATTGAGGGGGATTACAAACTTGGTATCAAAGAGCCTAAGGTTTAGATAGTCCTAGGGAGTTTGACAAGATGCGTTAAGTAGAGTCTTGATCATCGGTGTGTAGCGCGCCACATCTATGAGCAAGAGGCTACGAAATGTTTTAGGAACAAGTCATTTCTTCCTCTCAAGTCCATCGTGCTCAAGTTGTCTCTCTCAGTTATTAATTTATGCTCTCTTATTTCAGAATCAGGAACCTCAACCCACTGATCCTTTGAATGAAAATGTGTGCCACGCCGAATTCAAGGAAGCCTTCCAGGCACTGGCCCAAGCTGTCACTGTCCAGGCCAATCAGGCCACAACTCCTCAGCAGCAGAGAGGTGACTTAGCTGCTGCCAAAATTCGTGACTTTATACGGATGAGTCCGCCAGAGTTTTATGGGTCAAAGGCAGGGGAAGACCCGCAGTTATATCTTGAGGAGATAAGGAAAATCACACAGGTAATGCGTGTGTCTGAAGAAGAGTGTGTGGAGTTAGCATCTTACAGGTTGAAGGACATTGCGTATGAATGGGTAGTTTCTTGGAGGAAGGGTAGAGGGGAGGATGACGCTCCCATTACCTGACAGATGTTCCAAGATGGATTCTTGGATAGGTTCTTTTCTTTGGAGTTAAGAGAGGCAAATATTGAAGAGTTTATAAGCTTGAGACAGGGATCCATGACTATTAAGGAGTACTGCTTAAAGTTCAATCAACTAGCAAAATATACGCCCAACTTGATCTTTGACGCGCGAACTGGTATGAGAAAGTTTGTGACAGGTATATCGGGCTTAGTACTGAAAGAATGCCGCACTGCTATGTTGAACAAGGAGATGGATTTTTCTAGGCTGATGATCTATGCGCAACAAATAGAGGAGGATAAAATAAGAAAAAGAGATAGAGCGAGAGGTAACAAGAGAGCCAGGTCTGAACAACACGAGCACAGTCAGCCTATATCCAGGGAGGGAACCACCCTCAGTTCCAGAGTTATTTTTCTATGCCAACACCCTCATCCGCTAGTTCCCCAGTGACTAGAGGTAGGCCAGAGTAGGGAAATAGGTCTTCTATCTCCAGGCCTCAACAGAGTGTGAGCAGCAAGCCCAACTTTCCTCCTTGTGCCAAGTGTGGTAGGACCCATCCGGGTGAGTGTTTGGATGAACAACGTGGTTTTTTTGAGTGTGGAAAGATAGGCCACAGGCTTAGAGAGTGCCCACATACCAGGCAGGGAAGCAGAGATACCCGACCCCAGACCTAGGCCACTAGTGCATTAGCTTCCGCAGCCCGTCCAGCTCCTCCTCAGGGCACTTCTTCTAGTATTGCTGGTAGTCAGCGCCAAAATAGGTTCTATGCCCTAACTTCCTATCATGAGCAGGAGGACTCTCCCGATGTTGTTACTGGTATGCTCCGTGTATTTCATTTTGATGTATATGTGTTATTGGACCCCGGGTCAAGTTTTTCTTATATGACCCCACTTGTTGCTGTGAAGTTTGAAAAAAAGTCCCGAAAGTATTTCTGAGCCTATTCTAGTTTCTACCCTAGTAGGGGAGTTTTTTGTTGCTAAGAAAGTATACAAGAATTGTCCTGTTACTGTCCTTCATAGAGTCACACTTGTTGATTTGATAGAGTTTGATATGGTTGATTTTGATGTTATCCTGGGTGTGGACTGGCTTCACTTCTGCTATGCGTCTATAGATTGTTGTACTCGTGTAGTCAAATTACAGTTTCCTGATAAACCAGTTTTTGAGTGGTCAGGAAGTTCAGTACCTCCCAAGAGTCATTTTATTTCTTATCTCAAAGCCAGGAAACTTATATCTAAGGGTTGCTTTTATTACTTGGTTAGAGTTAAGGACACTAAGTCTGAAACCCCAAGTATCCACTCAGTCAACATTGTTAATGAGTTTCCTGATGTCTTTCTGGAAGATCTCCCTGGGGTACCTCCCGATAGAGAGATAGAATTCGGGATCGATCTTCTTCCCGACACTCAACCTATTTCCATTCCTCCCTACCGTATAGAACCTGCAGAGCTTAAGGAGTTGAAAGAACAACTAAAAAATCTCTTAGACAAAGGTTTTATAAGGCCCAATGTATCTCCATGGGGCGCACCTGTCCTTTTTGTGCGAAACAAAGATGGTTCTTTGTGTATGTACATTGACTATCGTCAGCTTACTAACGTCACAGTCAAGAATAAGTACCCTCTTCAGAGAATAGATGATTTATTTGATCAGTTACAAGGTGCGAGTTATTTCTCCAAGATAGACCTTATATCTGGCTATCACCAACTTAAAGTAAGGGGGTGTGATATCCCAAAGACAGCCTTCCGAACCCTCTATGGTCATTTTGAGTTTCTTGTCATGTCTTTCGAGCTAACTAACACCCAAACAGCTTTCATGGACCTCATGAATCGAGTTTTTAAGCCATATCTTGATATATTCGTCATTGTGTTTATCGACGACATCCTTGTGTATTCCCGAAGTGAGGGTGATCACATAGACCATCTTAGAATCATCTTGCAAACTCTTAGAGATCATAAGTTGTTCGCCAAATTCAGTAAGTGTGAGTTTTGGCTAAGGTCCATAGTGTTTCTGGGTCATATTATTCCAGCTGAAGGTATTAGAGTTGATCCCCAAAAGACAGACTGTATGAAATTGGCCTAGGCCTATCTCTCCATCTGATATTAGAAGTTTCTTGGGTTTAGCTTGCTATTACCGTCATTTTATTGAAGATTTCTCTTCCATTGCATCTCCCATGACTCGGTTGACCCAAAAGAAAGTTAAGTTCCTCTGGTCGGATTCCTGTGAGAAGACTTTTTAGGAGTTGAAGACTCGACTCACTTCCGCCCCTATGTTGACTTTGCCTGATGGTGTAGATGGTTTTGTGGTATACTGTAATGCTTCGAGAGTTGGTTTGGGTTGTGTGTTGATGCAGGGGGTAAAGTTATAGCCTATGCTTCTAGACAGTTGAAACCTCATGAGAAGAATTACCCAATCCATGAATTAGAGTTGGCTGCTGTAGTATTTGCTCTAAAAATCTGGAGACATTATTTGTATAGTGTGCATATTGATGTTTTAATTGATCATAAAAGCCTGCAATATGTGTTGACTCAAAAGGAGTTGAATCTTAGGTAGCGGAGGTGGTTAGAATTGTTAAAAGACTATGATATGAGCGTTTTGTATCATCCCGGCAAGGCCAATATTGTGGCAGATGCCCTTAGCAGGATGTCTATGGGTAGTATTTCGCATGTGGAGGAACGTAAGAAAGATTTGGCTGGTGATGTGCATCGTCTGGATAGACTGGGTGTTAAGTTGCTTGATCTCACTAAGGGAAATATTTTGGTGCAGAGTAGTTCCGAATCTTCTTTAGTTTTGGAAGTGAAGGAGAAAAAAGACTTAGATGCTAGCTTGGTCAGACTGAAGGAGTCAGTCAAGAACCAAAAGGTAGAGGTTTTCTCTCAAGGGAGAGATAGGGTATTGAGGTTGCAGGGTAGATTATGTGTTCCTGATATTAGTGATCTGAGGAAGAGAATTATGGATGAAGCGCATGGTGCGCAGTATTCTATTCATCCCGACACTACCAAGAGGTACCGCAACTTGCGGGAAATCTATTGGTGGTGTGGTATAAAGAAGAATATAGCTGATTTTGTGGCCAAGTGTGCAACATGTCAACAGGTCAAGGTTGAGCACCAAAGACCTAGTGGTGTGATTCAAGAGTTTAGTATTCCAACTTGGAAGTGGGAAGAGATAAATATGGATTTTGTGGCTGGCTTACCTCTTTCCCGATGCCATCATGATTCCATCTGGGTTGTTGTCGACAGGCTGACTAAGTCAACATATTTCTTGCCTGTGCACACATATTATACAGCTGAGGACTATGCTAGATTGTATATTCGGGAGTTGGTCAGGTTGTATGGAGTTTCCTTGTCTATCATTTTGGATAGGGGTACTCAGTTCACTTTTCAGTTCTGGAGAGCATTTCCGAAGGGTCTTGGTACCCAAGTTCATATGAGTTCCGCTTTTCATCCGCAGAAAGATAGTCAGGCTGAGAGGACTATCTAAACTTTGGAGGACATGTTGAGGGCGTGTGCCCTTGATTTCAAAGGTAGTTGGAATGAGCATTTTCCATTGATAGAGTTTTCTTACAACAATAGTTACCATGCTAGTATCAAGATGGCACCATTAGAGACATTAAATGGTAGGAGATGTAGATCACCCATAGGTTGGTTCGAAGTGGGTGAAGCTACTTTGGTTGGACTTGATGCAGTATTTGAGGTGATAGAGAATGTGAAATTGATTAGAGAAAGGTTAAAGACAGCTCAGAGTCGTCAAAAGTCATATGCAGATGTGAGACGAAAAGACCTTGAGTTCAAAGTTAATGATTTGGTGTACCTGAAAATTTCGCCCATGAAAGGGGTGAAAAGATTTGCAAAGTAAGGGAAACTTAGTCCCCGTTACGTTGGCCCTTACAGAATTCTCAGCCGTGTTGGGAACGTAGCCTATGAAGTTGAGCTGCCTGCAGAGTTGTCAGCTGTTCATCCTATTTTCCATATTTCCATGCTTAAGAAACATATTGGTAATTCTATCGTTGATTCTTCAGATAGCTTAGATGTTCAGAATAACCTTTCGTTTGATGAGGTTCCAGTTGAGATCCTAGATTACCAAGTACGTAGACTAAGGAACAAAGAAGTTTCATTGGTTAAGATTTTATGGCAGAACCAATCAGTTGAGGGTGCTACTTGGGAAGCCGAAGCAGATATGCGATCCAAGTACCCATTCCTCCTCTTCACAAGTTCAGAGCAAGCCGAAGGTATTACTTTTTCTTAATTCAGCCCCTATCTAACCAAACATTTAGCTATATATCTATTTTATTGTAAATTTGTGTACTCTAAAAAATACTTGAAAGTTTAGAATGACATAGATTCAATTCAGAGAACTATTCCAATAGTGCATCCTCAGTTTCTTTGCATTTCCAGCTTAACTAGTGACATTCGAGGACGAATGTTTCCAAGGGGAGATATTGTAATACCCCGAGAATTTTAACTAATAGTAGAACCCTGTTTCAAGATTGTTAGAAATAAAGTTAGTGATTTGGTAGCTACATGATCTAGCTTGATGAGTATTAGGGCCTCAAAAATGTCCTAGCTATTAGACGAATCAAAACATTCCTTGCCGATTGAATTCTTGAGATGGATATTGGTATGGTCAACTTCAAATGAGCATATCTCTCGTTATACTATGAATTTCTGAGCCCATGACCCATTTAAAGATAGATAATTGAATTAGCTTTCCAACTTTACTAATTTCGCCAAAATTCGTTATTGAAGCAAAGAGTTATACCCATTTTACTCCAGTGTATCAACCTGGAAATTTTGTGACGACTTGTCACAAGCCTGACGGCTTGTCACAAATGTCGTCACCATATGCACAAAGTCACAAAATCCAACATTTTGTGACGACTTGTCACAAGCCTGACGGCTTGTCACAAATATCGTCACCATAAGCAGAAGGTCACAAAATCCAATATTTTGTGACGACTTGACACAAGTTTGACGGCTTGTCACAAAATGTCCTCAACCTTAAGCCGAAAATCATAAAATCCACCCTTTTGTGACGACATTTCGTGATGAGTTGTCATAAGTCTGACGACTTGTCACGAATGTCGTCAGCTATTTTTTTCAGCAATTTAATGACGTTTTTGCAAGGGTATTTTGGTCTTTTTCCTGCACTTCCCACGACTTATAACCTCAGAGAACGTATTTTCTTCTATTTCTCTTTAGTTAAACATCTCAAAATTCTCTGCACAACTTTAACCACAAGGTTAGGATTTCAACATAAAAATCCAATTATCTAGAGATTCAACCGTGAGAATTCAATAATTCTTGCATATTTGAATTCCCCATTAAGAGGGCTACGAGGGACACCCAATAGTTCGTGAATAACCTTCCAAAATTTTGAAGTCATCCAAAAGCTCCAAGTTTAAGGTATGCGGTTTTGAACAAGAACACCCTTTTGTTCTTGTGCCCAAAAACTACATATTTTCGTAAAGTATTTTGTAAATTCATGGAGAATTCCTATCATGTTATTATATTGTGAGTTTTATGAAACTATGTCTTACCCAAGATTTGAGTTGTAATATTATTATGCATATTAATGTTTTAAATTGTCAATTTATGGTTTAAGTTGCATAATTCAACGTCTATATCATGTTTTGAGAATTTCAAGTCCAATTGTTGTGAATTGAACCTTATGGTTAAAGCATGAGTTTGAGAATGAGATGTTAGCGATTTTTAAAGAATATCAAGAAGTGAGTTTTGATTGTAAGTTAAGATAGAAATCCACATTCTTGAGTTTGAAGTAAAGGGGATGCATTTTGGCTCCCATTATATATATATATATATATATATATATATATATTGTTGAATTGTTTTAAGGTGAATTTTCTAAAGTTCTCAGCTAAGTAAGAGAGTAGTATTTAGCACCCAGTTGGGCTTGACTTCGAGGTCTCATGCCCCAGAACTACGTGCCCCCGTAGGTTCTTGATATACCCCAAGTGGGTTAAGATAGTGATCACTAAAGTTAAGGTTTTATCCGATGGCAAGGATAGAACAACTCTCCCCAACATGGGTAAGACGTTGGACTTCATGTAGCTCACATGGTTTATGTCGGTTAAGAGAAACTCCCTAAGTTCCTACGGTTCTCTAAGTCCTAAATTCTTCCAAGTTTCAAAGAGTTTTAGTCTTAAAGTTACAAAGTTTTGAAAGTATAAGTGTTTTTGAAAGCTATGGTCCTAATAATTTGAGGTTTTAAGTAAAAGCATGATGATTTATGAGTCTTGTGGCATATATTTATTTCAAGCTATGTGAGTATGTTTTACACCATGCAGGTTTTCTATAAAAACTTATGATATTGAGTATTTTAATTGCACACTCCCCCATATGCTCAGTACACTCCGAAAGTATTGACCCACATATTTTGTTCGTGTGCCATATATTCTCGTAATGTAGGTTCAGGTTCTCAGTCTCAGCCTCACCAGTGATCCTTTCAAGCACTCCTATCTACATATCAGTCGTGGTGAGTCCTCAAGTTTCGGGGACTGGTTATTCTCAGACTTCCAGTTTTATTTAGTAGTTGTTTAATTCATGTCAGTTGAGTATGAGTCAATTGGGGACCTTTCCCAATGGCTCTCTAGTTTGGAGTAGTACAGGTTTGTCAGACTAGTCATCAGATTATCAGCACTTCGAGATTTTCTTTGATTTGTAGTTTGTTCAGACCAAGTATTTCATTCATATTTCTCATTTTATGATGTCTCAGTGTTGAGTTCATGCTTTTTATATTAAAGTAAGCTAATATATGAAGTAGAAGGCTCAAAGGGTTAGCTTGGGGCTACTTGTATCCTTAAGCACCGTGTGACATTCTGGGACCCAGTTGCGGGGCGTTACAAATGTGCTCTTGAAGAGCTTACGACATAACACTTCATGAAACCTTATGAGAGGTTCAGATACCTGAAAATGATGAAGTGATGAGATCTCAAAATGTTATGTCACACTTGAACCGATACGAAATGATATATTATCAATATCATTGATACAATATTGGCTCAATATTGTAAAATATTACGAGGATTCGAACTATACATTTATTTAAGCATGCTGACGTAGAAACATTTATCAAGTGATAGGAAAGAATGCATCTTGGTAAGCATAAAACTTTTTTGATTTGCATTCCAGATACTTGAAGATGTCACTCATGAAATGTTGAATATTGTCACTTGAAAAGAATTATACGAAAATATTTTTAAGGATTCAAAATGTTTGAAGCATATAAAAGTTTCTGGAAAACTTATTTAGAATCCTTATATTGTATAAGCTTATAGCTTGAAAAATTATTGGAACTTTTGGAGAGTTTTCAAAGCAATAGATTATTTTCTGAAATGAGAAATATACCAATTTGGATTGGTTATGAAGTATCATATCTTAGTGTAATTGGTGCACACATGTATCTTGCAAATACTACAAGGTCTGATATAGCTTTTTCAGTTAATTTGTTAGCAAGATTGCAGTCCCGATCTTCTTGGTCATGCTGATTTTTGGTACTTATTTGACCCACATAAATCTCGATCTCAAACATGCAATGTATTCACATGTGGGGACACTGCCATATCTTGGAGCTATGCAAAGCAGTCTATTTATCCACTTTATCGAACCATGCTGAGATAATAGCTATTTATGAAGCAAGCCGAGAATGTGTATGATTGAGGTCCATGATACATCTCATTTGAAAAAAATATGGTTTGAAATGTGATAATGTACCCACAATTTTATACGGAGATAAAGCAACATGCATAGCACAACTTAAGAGAGGATTCATAAAATGAGATAGAACGAAACAAACTTCATCAAAGCTTTTCTGGATACATGAGCTTCAAAAGAATGGTGTTATTAACGTGCAACAGATTCGTTCAAGTGATAATGTGGCTAACTTATTCACCAAGTTTCCTCTTGCTGCAACTTTCAAGAAGGTGATGCACAAGATCGGGATGCAAAGACTCAAGGATGTTCTCATTAGGTGGAGTTAATAAGTGTTGTACTCCATTTTCCTTACGAGGTTTTGTCCCACTGGGTTTTTCTTGTAAGGTTTTTAATGAGGCAACCTATATGCATATTTTTAGAGATGTGTACTCTTTTTCTTTCGCTAGATTTTTTTTCCACTGTTTTTTTCTAGTAAGGTTTTAACAAGACACATTATCTATCAATTAGACATTCAAGGGGGAGTATTACACATGTATTTACATTATAGTGAATTTCTATATAGATAAGATCTATCAAGATCTAGTTGACATCTATCACGATTTGAAGTATCTGTCTTTTAGTCAGAAACTAGGAGTAAATTTTTCCTATAAATAGAAAGACTTTCTTCATTCTAAATCATCCTCAAGGATCTCAACATAATCTCTCAAGAGAAATAAGAATATCTATCTATATTCTATATTCTTCTTCTTCTTTACTTTATATTTCATAATATTTTTCTATTTTTCTATTTTTCTCTCTCTTCTTTTTCTTCCTTTACAGTTTTTTCTTCGTATTGTCTATTTTTTATTGTTCCCTTTTCTCTTTGCAATTTTTTTGTATTTTTTTCCTTTTTCAGTTTTCTCCTTCATTTTTTATATTTTCTTTTTTTCTTTATTGTTTTTTTGTTTGTTTTGTTTCTTTTTTTTTTTATATAGTTTTCTTTGTTACTTTTTTATTGTTGTATTTTATATTTTTATATTTTTATATTTTATATTTATTTGTATCAAATTATATATTTTATATAAATTTATTATTTATATTGAAATAGTTTATCTGTGACTATGCACAATTTATTATTCGTATTTGTCTACAAACAAGTATATGTATTAGTTGTATTTGTTTGAGTCTAAAATATACAAATATACAATGTATCATTTAATACAAATGTAACGTTAGTATTTGTATGTCAAATTTATCATCTGTATAACTGTATTTATATATATAAACAAATATCATTAGTATATGTATGCTTCAAGTCGTATAAACATGTATCATTTGATAAAATATAAAAGTGAAACACATCGACAGACACCTAAAGTTTGCACGATCTTTTACTTTGACATCTAAACTAGACGTTGTTCATTTTTGATACCCCAACTAATATCCAAGTGTGTCATTTTGACACTTTTTGCTGAGTCATCATGGCACGTGTGCTACACGCATTTTGAGCGCATTTGTAGACACGTAATTTTGTCCCTCCCGAAGACCCAAGTTACACATTTTTATCCCCGTCTTACCACGTTCCCTACCCCATGTAATTATCCCTACACAAATGACAAAAATAACAACCCTTAACAAAATTTATCTTATCCTAACAACCTAACATCCTACCCACGTCACCCCAACCGACCCCATTTGTATTTTATTTCTTTCATTGGAAACAATTATTATAGACAATACACTAACAACAAAATACAAAAAAAAAGAGGTCCCACAGGTTGATTCCATGGATAATAACAGAATAGGCATAAAAGGAGGGACCATTTTTCCATATAGGGAGATTCACACAGATATAGGGGAGAACCATCATGGATCATCTCATCTTCTCCAATTGAGACTCCACTCATACTTGAACACACACAGAATTGAGACCCCATTCTCCATTAACAACAAAATCCATAAATATCCTGACTGACCCTCAAGGAATGGTCACACACTCATCACGTACGCACCCCTTGCTCACTAATACGCCTACACCATCCTCCTCCTGAAAGGCACTCCATTGAAGAAGAGAGGAGAGGACACCATTGGAAGAGGGGTGAGAGTAGAGAGACGAGAGAGATTGAGATGAGGGAGAGAGATTGGGACAGTGCGAGAGAGAGAAGGGCAAAAATACAGAACGGAGGCATCCCCACCGACTGGTTTGAGTTTTCCGGCGAATTGATCGCTGGAATCCGCCATCTCTCACCGAAAACGATCTACCCGCGACCAAATCCATTGATAAATCACAAACAAGCAACTCTTTTCGACCAAATCCAATCGGAATATCACTTATTCCTCCATTAATTCTGTTCGAACCTCATCGAAAAACACTTTTCGTGGCTGTTTCATCACTGTTACAGCATAATTAGTGGCCAAAAAACACCACTAGTTTCGTTTCGACCTGAATCCAACCCACTCTAGTACTGATTCCAGCGACCATTCACCGAAAAGGGCTGAAATCCATGGGTGAGCGACCAAAATTGGCTCAACCAGTCTCGATCCCAATGAAGTCAGTCAAAAAATGATCGAAACCATAACAGGAGCGAGAATTTAGTACTAATTCACCTTTATTTTGGGGTTTTCAATCTGGGTTGGTAAAAATGGAGAAAAAGGTTGTATCGAGCTCCGGTTTGTTGGGTTGAGGTTCAATTCGAGGTCTCCGGTGGCAGAATACGTCTTCTCATTCAAGTAATATTGGATTTTGAAAACTTCGACTTGAGGTCCAATTCTATTCTCTTTCTCTTTTATTTTAATAGTTATGGTATTTGGTGTATCAGATCAAATATGGTGTTTGGTTGATGTTATGATATGGGGATATGTTTTGATATTGTGTTCAAGCAATCGTGATTACTGTGGTTGATATTGATTGACTGATTCATGTGAATAGAGTAATTGAAGGATTTGAATTTATTTAGGGGTCGGGATCAAAAATTGATAATCGAATAAGTCGAAGGTTGATTATTTTGATTCATTTCTGAATATTGTTGAATTGGATATCATCATGATTAGGCCATCGAATGAATAGCTAAAAGTAGGTTCGGGTAGGCAAATATTTAGGAGTGATGTGTTTATTAAATGTTTTGAATGTTTAATGTGCGTGTGAATGTTTGGTTTCTAGTTTATCGTGTTTAATTCAAATGTATTTATTTAGCCAGGGAATGCCCCGAGACACCTTGTATTTAATCACCGGAGAATGCCCCAACGTACTATGTTGGCAGAAGATATTCTTGAGAAAGGCTCGAGGCGTCGGGTAAAGCACGGGAGCGTAGTTAGTATTAGTGTAGGTTAAATAGGGTTTATTTTTGCATTATTCTATTTTGGATTGTATAAATTGGACTGAACACTGTACTTTTGATTTATTTTTGTTTTGTTTATTTGTTTGATTGTTTTATGTGTTTTTGTGTAGTTTGTACATTTATAGTGTCAAAATTAGCCGATACGCTTCACCAAGCGACCGTGGTCGATCCACGGGATCGAGGGGTGCCTAACACCTTCCCCTCGGTCAACAAATTTCCTTAGACGGAATCTCTATTTGCAAACCAGTCTATTTAAGAGTCAAATCATTTTGAAAAGGATTTTCCAAAGGTGACTTGACACACCGGATTATGCCAAGTGGCGACTCTGATTTCGAATGTAAAAATAATCCTTTTTCGAAGCAAAAATAATTTTCTTTTGTCACTTAATAATAAAAAAAAACCCTTTCGAACTTAAAACGAATCTTTTGGAGTTCGAAAAAGAGGTGTGCCAGCTCTGGCCACTCTGCTGGGGAACCTTTTCAGAATTCGAGTTCATTTTTTGGAGTTGTATCGACTTAGTTTGACATTATGGGTGTGTAAACATTGTTTGTATTATCGTTTGTTATTTTATCATTATTAAGTTCTTACGTGCTCTTTGTTTACAGTTTTTCTCTTGTGTGTTACTGCTTTATAACTGGCATCATGTGCATAACCTGAGTGAATTCTTTCTGCAACAAGTTCTGTAGTACACGCTGTGTACACGACCTATAGTTGAGTCACCATTATTTTAGGAGGGGGAGCCGTCGGCTGTTATGGAGTAGGTGTGTCACACCCCCTTTTCGCTCAAGACTTCGAGTCGAAAGATTTTTCCAATTAAAGTGACAATATTGATTAGAGATTATTTTAATTACAGAGTCGCCACTTGGAATTGAGTTATGGTGTTCCAAGTCACCTTTTGAATCCCTAATCAAAAGGAAATGACTCCTTGTTGGTCTGCGAAAACAGAAGACCGGGTAAGAAATTCTGTTGACCGAGGAAAAGGTGTGAGGCACCCCTCGAGTCCCGTGGTTCTAGCACGGTCGCTTTTATTGACTTATCTTGACTAAAACTATTTTGATAATTATGTTTGTAGGCCTAGATTCGCTCATTTTAATTGTATCGAAAATTCATCTATTATCTTATATTAAGGAAATCGATGAAAATTAAATTTTAAAAAAAAATATTTGTCAAAGTGCATTATTGCATCCTTAAATTTTAAATGTCTCAAAAAGATGCGTACGCCGCATTCTTTATTGAGACGAATATTTTAACGTGCCTAAGAATTTGCCTAGCGTTAAAGACGTTAATTCGTTATTTTTAAACTTGTAATAATTTTTATCTATTTAAAATGCTACATACCTTTTAACAATAAAATTTGAACAAAATTCACTTAAAGTGATATTAATCTAATTTATTTAAGATTAATTAATGACAAAAAAAATAATAATAGAAAAACAAAATAATAATAATAATAATAATAATAAAATAATACAAAGTCGCAAAAAATTGACCATATTATTTGTTTAATCTATTTTCTAAAATTAGTGTCAATGTATTTGTGTGATGTAATGTGTTTGCAGTGAGGTATGTGTGTCGTGTGCGTATGTGTAGTGTTATATATATATCTGTGAAGGTATGTGAGAAGGAAATAAAATATGATGTATGTGCAGGTGGATGGAAAATATTAGAAGAATCACTACCCTTTGTTATTCACTTTTTCTCATCCCCACATTCACTATAAGTATAAATATATTACTATTATCATTACTGGAGTAAACATCAATAATAAAACGATTCAATTCGTAATCACTAGTTAAAAATAAAAAAAATAAAAAAATTCTTATATTCCACTAAAACAAACAAATAAAATCTTAATCCCACTAAAACAAAAATTAATCCAGAACAAAAAAGTAAATGAGTATTTTTTAAGAAAAGCATTACATTTTTATTTATTCATAAACTTTAATATCTATCATTAATAAAAACAAATCACCCAGATAAATAAAAAAATAATAAATAACTCACAACGTAACAATGAAAATACAATAAACAAAAAAAATCACATGTTAAACTATGAGATCCTTAACATAACTTTAATTATATTCATAACGAAACTTACAAAAAATAAAAAGAAAAGATTTGAATTAGAGCCTGTGTGACGATTTTAATTAAACATATATACAAGAACGTTATCCCCGGAAACTCAAACAAAAATTCAAAACTTGATTCACCACTCTTTCTTTTCTTCGTTTTCTTCTCTGTTTTTGCTTTTTTTTTTTTGTCTTTTTCCCTCTTTTTTTATTGACCTTGTGTTTCTCTGTTTGTTCTGATGTTCAATGTGTAGGTAGAATACTGTAGGGAGATAGAAAAAAATGTACGTATTTGATTTAGGGAGTTTCACTTAAAAAGGGAGTGTGGAGGGAACAGTTGAGAAGGGGAGTCAGATAAGGGGAAGAGGTTGGGTAGTTTTAGGATTTTAAATTTTGAATTTTTTTTTAATTTTATTTTTATTTTTTTATATATATATTTAAAATTACTATTATAGAAAATAACAATAAATAAATAAACAAATAAAATAATAATAATAATAATAATAACTAAGTAATTTTATATTCAATAAAATACAATAAAAGTTTAAAAATAGCCAAAAATAAATATAATTAAGATAGTATTAAAACTACTAACTTATTTATTTAGAAAGAAACATATTTTTTTTTAAAATTTTTGTATTATTATTATTTTTTAAAATTTAAATAAAATAAAATAATATCCTAAAATTAACTTCATTTAGTTATTTATTATTTTTTTAACTAAAAAAAATTATTAAAAAAAAATAAAAATAATAATTAAAATAATATCGTATTATATATAAATATTTAATATCGAAAATATATATATTACACTCGGGGAGGGTCAAAAATTACGTGTCTACAAGGTGGACAACCAAAGCAGCCACTATCGACCATACGCTCCCCCGAACAGCCTTGTTAGTGAACCCCAACGTAGGTCAGCCTTTAGGTCATACTTATGTGCATCATATTGAGACCTAGCGGGGCCCATTTGGTCCTTTGTAGAAGACTCACCTCTACAGGATCCCTATGTGCTAAATGTTGCATCTTTGAGGGTAACGTGGTCATTTGACGGACTGATTTGGGGAAAGTATGTGTTAGAAGTAAAGTGTGTAGGCAATGGAAAAAAAGAAGAAGAGAAAAAGGCGAATTGAAAAAGGATTTCGTAGTTTTTTTTAGAGTTTTTTATGACTTTTCTTTTACCTTTTGCATTTATTTTGTCAAAAAAATAAAAAAAATTCAAAAAGTTTTTTTTTCACCATTTGCACCATCTTCTCAAAATACAAAAAAAGCATCAAAAAGATTTTTCTTTTGTTTCTTTAGTAATTATTCATAATTCGGAAATTTTAAAAAAAGATTGTTCATTCATAGGAGTTTTCATAAAAGAATTTTTTTTAAAAAAAATGGTAGAATTTTTGTACATTTCATAGAATGAAAATACCAAAAAAAAATTTCTTTCATAGTTGTTGTCGTCAGTCTTATGTGAAGTGTCAAACTAAAAACTCAAAAAGATTTCATTATTTTGCATCTTCTGTTTGTGGTCGCGTCTCTCAAGTCAGGGTTCAGTTGGTTATTTAATCCTTAATTATCCTATCTGGACGAACTACGCACCCCTGATTCTCCTCTTTCGGGATGTGAGATATGTAGGCAACTTATTGTTGGTTCGGGGATCTTATTTCAAAAATACAAAAATATTTTTTCTTCACTCTTCATTTAGAGTAGGTGTCTATGCATCAATTAAAAAAAAAACTACAAAAAGATTTTCCTTTAAAAGGTTCAACTTTCAGTTTCGCATGAAATTCAAAATTGAAAACCCAAAAAAGAGTTTCTTTAGTAATCATAGGTTTCATTTTGTATAGGTTATTAAAGATGAAAAATTCAAAAAGATTTTCGTCTATTCTTTTGACAATTTGTAATTTTTCTTTTCTTCTTAAAATTTTGAAAAGAAAAAAAAAGAAAGAAAAAGAGTTTATTTGTCCATTTTGGCAAGACTTCACAAACTACGCACACCTGATTCTCCTCTCTCAGGGTGAGATACGTAGGTGCCCTTTTTGAGTTCGATGACCTTTTCAAAAGAAAAAAGAGTTTTTGAGAAAGTGTTGAACTCTAACGCATTTGCTATCTCTTGTTCAGTTAGTTTGAGGTGGTTGGTTTGTGGCATTTTGGCTGGTCCCCCATATTGCACCAAGTCACAGAGAAGGTTATGGCCAACAAGGATACCGATTTTGTTGTCACTAATCAGATAGGGAGTTCGGGAAATGAGAATTTAGAAGCTAATGAAGAGATTAAAAAATTAAGGCAGCAAATGATAGAAATGCATCGAGATTGGGTTAATGGGTTGCCGCCTCCTCCAGTTACCCCTGATAATCTGGAATATCTTTCTAGCTTGCCTCCCGTGTCACATGCACAATTTCCCATTTTTGTTGATATGCCACAACATGCATCAGTATCAACTCCGGGACAACAATATCCAACCACTTCCAATGTTTATTTTTTCACTCCCCAATCCATGACTACCACATACTCGGATCCACCTGCTGTTCATGCTTTTGCGGCGCCACCTCCACTTGAAGCTCCTATTTTTGATGTTCATCCACAAGTTGTGTTTCCCTACTCTACAAGAGAGCTTGCATTGAATATTACTGGTGATCAGCGTTACACTTTCGAGCTCAAGTTGACTGTTCTTTATGGTGACACTCACCCGCCTGAATTTCCTCCTAACACTGAGAAACCTATTATGAACGAAGAACAAGAGGAAATGACCAGAAAATTGAGAAGTTTAGAACTGGCTATGAGGAACTTGCAAGGACTTGGGGGTTACAAAAATGCCTCATATAAGGACTTATGCATGTTTCCAGCTGTCAACCTCCCTCCTGGCTTTAAAATACCAAAGTTTGAGAAGTATGACGGACATGAGGACCCAGTGGAACATTTGAGGCGCTATTGTAACCAATTAAGGGGTGCTGGAGGGAAGGAAAAACTACTCATGGCTTATTTTGGGGAGAGTCTTTCAGGCCTAGCTTCGGAATAGTTTGTTGACCAAGACATTGACAAGTGGATTAGTTGGGATGACCTAGCTAATGAATTTGTGCAACAATTTCAATATAATGTGGAGTTGATCCCTGACGAAAAATCCCTAACTAGTATGAAGAATAATAATACTGAGAGTTTCAGGGAGTATACGATCAGATGGCACGAACAAGCTGCTAGAGTGAAATCGCCAATGCAAAAAAGCAAAATAGTGGAGGTGTTTATTCAAGCGCAGGATGAAATTTATTATCAACACTTGTTACCTGTATTAGGCAAGTCATTTATTGAGGTCCTTAAAATGGGGGAGATGATAGAAGAGGGAATTAAGACTGATCGCATTATGAGTTTTGCAACATTAAAAACGACAACTCAAGCAATTCAAAAGGGTCCAGGAAGTGTTGGGGAGACAAAGAATGAGGAAGATGTATCTGTTATTGTAGTTGGACAGCGGTAAAGGTTAAGAAGACCACGACGTCGTCGATCTCAAGCTCAAGCTCAAGTTTATGCCCAAGCTCCACATAATCACTCCCAAAATCCATTATACTTTGTTCCTCCACATCCATATCCAGTGTATAATGCACAACCACATGTTCAACTCTCATCTTACCCACAATGGCATACCCCAACACCCCAGAGTCATCCTCTAACTCCACAAACATACTAAAACCCTTCTAAGCCTGATTTTCGATCCAAGCCAAATGATGAAATGAGGCAGAAGTCAAGAGATAACTTCACACCAATTGGAGATTCGTATGCCAATTTATTTTAGATATTGGTACGATGGGGCATGATCACTCCTCTCCTTAGGTGCACTCTTAATTGGCGTTCAAGAAATTTTGATCCTAATGTACGATGTGCGTATCATTCTGATGCTCATGGTCATAGTATTGAAGATTGTCGATATTTGAAAAGAGAAATTGAGAAGATGATTCAAGATGGATCAATTATGGTGCAGAACATTGACAGTGAGGGAAACTCTAGTCATGATGATACGCAAACCAGTGGCTAAGATGTCAGGCTGAGCAATTGAGAAGTCACCCATCTCCCTACTAGGAAGAGGTCTGGTAGTTTGTTTTGTTTTATTTTCTGTTGTCCAAATTATTTTAGGGTTGTAGTTTGGGATCTATCTTGTTTTTTTTCTTTTGTCCTTTATGTTCAAACCCTTCTATCTTTTATTTTAACTAAATGAAGTGTCTCATTTTCCTTTGTGTTTTAAATATGTGTTGTTTGTTTGTTTTCTTTACATAGTACATTTTATGTTGACTCTAGTGATATGACTTGCTAGTGAAATTTTCAGTCAGATCTTAAAATTTAGTTTAAGCATGAACATTGAATCGAAGGGAGTTAGAAAAAGCATCTGAGAAAATAGGTAGAGTGTTGAGACATTTGGTGACAAGTTAAAGCCTTGTTTGAAATTTAGGCAATTATTTTGACAATGACAAGAATAACTTGGTCATCAATTGAAGGACATGTCTCAATTAGGTCAAATAGTGGCTAAGTGATCCTACATCAAAAGGAACACAAAGAAAATCTACTCCATGAAAGCATGGGTCAGTCGATGTGAGGGATCTATAACATAGATGGAGTTGTATGTTTGACAAGCCCAGAAGAAGTAGTGGAAGACATGCTCAGTTAAAGTATCACAAATGATCTTCATCTTTCACTTTCATATTGCATGATATGTACTTGCATTTTCAAGGATTGATATGACGAAGGCATTTCATTCTGCTATTCAAACATCGTGTCATCCTTTGTTTTCCCCATTTGAGCTTTAGTCCTATTTTCTTTCATACCTCTCTTTTAGAATCAAGATAGAGTCAGCAAAGGTCAAAAGAAATGTGTTGAGCAAAACAATAGAGTCAGAAAGTTTCAAAAAGAAATGAGAGAAAAATGTGTCTAAAAGAAGGAAAAGAAAAGAGTGTCAAGAAAAAAATAGAGTCGGAAGGTCCCAAAAAGAAAAAAAAGTCAATAAAAGAGTCAACAAAAGAAAAAAATCAGAATCAAGCAAAAGAACAAGCCGCCAAAACTACGCATGACTTGATTCTCCTCTCGCGGGGGTGAGATACGTAGGATGCCCTACTCTGGGCTCGGTCCAACCAAATAAATAGTTTAGAATTGCCCAGTCAAAAGAAACTGGGGCATGAGTTAATCCTCATTGTTTGAGTCGATTCCAAAAGTTGTAAGTCCTACCTCACTTCAAGTGTCGTTTGGGCCCCATGCCATCCTTTCTTTCTAACCCTATCCAAAAGCCAAGTTACAACCAAAGAAAGACCTTCAGATCAATTTTTGAGGATGTTAAGGCTGAGCATGCAAGGGATATGATGATGCATTTGGGAACTACTTTTCTTCCTCAGCATAAGAAATCAGGAGAGAAATAAAAATAAGAGAGTCTTATTGGTGAAAACCCTCACGGGCACCGTAAGACGATGGTAAGTTGAGAGAGATAAAAAATGAGAGAGTCAAAACTCTCACGGGCACTGTAAGACGACTGTGAGTTAAGAAAAACGAAGATAAGAGAGTCTCATTAGTGGAAAATCCTTACAAACACCATAAGGCGATGGTGAGCTGAGGAAAAGAAAATAAGAGAAGCTTGTTGGCGCAAACCCTTCAAGGCGCCACTAGCCGAATGAGGTCGTAAATGCAATTGACCTAAGGAAGTAACTCAGTTTCAAGGCCGTTAACTCAACAACAGTTGGTAGAAAATTTGGATGAAAAGATCAAGCTGCTTAATCCAAAATGCATGGCATAATCATTAGTGTTGAGTGTCATTTTTAGATGAATTTTTTGTTTCTTTGTTTCAAAAGGGGACATTCATTGTCTTTTCTTTTTTCTCTTTATTTTTATTTTATCTTTCTTGAGTCAGTTATCCAAACAAAAATTGTTATTTTTTTTTTCCGTTTCTTGTCTTTGAGTCAAGTCCATGTCAAAACAAGTGAGAAAAGATTTCAAAATTGGCTACCAGCTTCTTTAATTGCACAAAGCAAGAAAAAAGCTAGCACATGAAAAATACATGGTTGTGAGCCAAAAAAGGGCATGCAAAAAGTTTTGTCAACAGAGAAGTCAGGGAACTCATGGAAATACCAAGGTTCAAAGGGTTTATCTGAGGAGCATGGAAAAGAACAGATACTGTGTTTGTTTCAGAGTCACTCTTAATCATCTAAGTTTGAGTCAATGAAGCAGCAAGTCAATGATATATGTAATGGTTGGAAGCAAGATTAATGTGATGAGGGCAAGGGCGATCTCCGCGAAAGCTAAAGCCACAAATCAGCCACCATGTTTCAAACTCACAAGTTTTCTTTTATGAAACAGGAAACATGCTACCTTCAAAGCAAGAACTTCAGAGCATAAACATCAAGGGTTGCAATGCCTCACTTTTACAAATGCAAGAAGGAATGTTGCTGCACAGGTTTGATAATTAAATCATGGTAAAAATTCATCATCTTATATCCCTCGAAGACACACTTTCTTGTCTAGGGATTTCAGTTTTTATTTGCTGGGTGATACACTTCTTAAATTGAACCTTCACTCCTAGAAGACGTACCTTTTAGTCGAGTCATTTCCCTTTTGATTCCTATAAGATGTAACTTTTAGTCAAGTCATTCCCCTTTTAATTCCTATAAGACGTACCTTTTAGTCGAGTCATTCCCCTTTGATTCCTATAAGATGTACCTTTTGGTCGAGTCATTTCCCTTTGATTCCTATAAGACGTACCTTTTAGTCGAGTGATTCCCCTTTGATTCCTATAAGACATATCTTTTAGTCGAGTCATCACCCTTGATCCCTATAAGACGTACCTTTTAGTCAAGTCATTCCTTGACCCCTAGAAGACGTACCTTTTAATCGAGTCATCTCCCTTGATTCCTATAAGACGTATATTTTAGTCGAGTCATCTCCCTTGATTCCTATAAGACGTACCTTTTAGTCTAGTCATCTCTCTTGATTCCTACAAGACGTACCTTTTAGTCGAGTCATCTCCCTTGATTCCTATAAGACGTACCTTTTAGGCGAGTCATTCCCTTTGATTCCTATGAGACGTGCCTTTTAGTCGAGTCATTCTCCTTGACCCCTAGAAGACGTACCTTTTAGTCAAGTCAATTCCTTTGATTTCTATCAGACGTACTTTATAGTCGAGTCATTCTGCTTGATTCCTATAATGATAGAACTTTCACAAAAGTCCTTTGATGATAAATTGGGGCAAAATTTAATTCTCGTTTTTGAACTTTACTTTTCTGGCAAACGAAATTTCTCTTTATAATAATTTTTGTTTGGGATAATCTTCTTTCCAGTTTTGATGTGATTTCAGGAGCCTGCCCGAAGCACAGGGAGAATAAATGGAAAACCAAGAAACAAGGTGAAGAAATTAAAAGTTAAACAGATTGAAAAATAGCGAGTCAGGAGCCCGCCTGCAGAACATGGTGAAGAAATTAAAAGCATAGCAACAAGTTGATGAAATAACAAGTCAGGAACCCTCCTGGAGAACAGGGTGTAGAAATTGAAAAGCATAGCAATAAGTTGATGAAATAGAAAATCAGGAACCCGCCTGGAGAACAGGGTGTAGAAATTGAAAGGCAAGCAACAAGTTGAAGAAATTGAAAATCAGGAGCCCGCCTAAAGAATATGGTGATGAAAATTAAGTCAAAAGTCCAAAAGAAGCTGCGTAGATAGGATTTTTGTAATTTTCATTTATGTTTAACTTGTAATTTTCATTTTGATGTAATGACATAGCCGTGGACCGGAACCTCGATGGAACCTCACTCGACTCTCCAACTCGGTATAGTCCTTCTCTTTCAATTCTTTTGAAATACCGGTCACTTGATTCCTCCATAACTTGGGTAGGTAGGTTGTCCTAAGTCAGGACTCGGTTGTCCTTCATCCTTCTGTTCCTTTCTTTGAATAATGGTCGGGTCAAAATTCTATCTCGTTGTCTACTTCTTTCTCTGAAAATACTTCGTGTTTACATTTAAAGGGGGCATAATGTAGACACCTAATTTTGTCCCTCCTGAAGACCCAAGTTACACATTTTTATCCCCGTCTTACCACGTGCCCTACCCCATGTAATTATCCCTACACAAAATGAGAAAAATAACAACCCTTAACAAAATTTATCTTATCCTAACAACCTAACCTCCTACCCACGTCATCCCAACCGACCCCATTCGTATTTTATTTATTTTATTGAAAACAATTATTATAGACAATACACTAATAACAAAATACAAAAAAAAGGCCCCACAGGTTGATTCCATGGACAATAACAGAATAGGCATAAAAGGAGGGACCATTTTTCCATATAGGGAGATTCACACAGATATAGGGGAGAACCATCATGGATCATCTCATCTTCTCCAATTGAGACTTCACTCACACTTGAACACACACAGAATTGAGACCCCATTCTCCATTAACAACAAAATCCATAAAAATTCTGACGGACCCTCAAGGAATGGTCACACACTCATCACGTACACACCCCTTGCTCACTAATACGCCTACACCATCATCCTCCTGAAAGGCACTCTATTGAAGAAGAGATGAGAATACCATTGGAAGGAGGGTGAGAGTAGGGAGATGAGAGAGAGATTGAGACGAGGGAGAGAGATTGGGACAGTACGAGAGAGAGAGGAATAGAGTGAGAAGGGCAAAAATACAGAACGGAGGCATCCCCGCCGACTGGTTTGAGTTTTCCGGTGAATTGATCGCTGAAATCCGCCATCTCTCGCTGAAAATGACCTACCCCACGACCAAATCCACCAGTAAATAACAAACAAGCGACCCTTTTCGGCCAAATCCAATAGGAATATCGCTTCCTCCTCCATTAATTCTCTTCGAACCTCATCGAAAAACACTTTTCATGGCTGTTTCGTCACTATTACGGCGGAATTAGTGTCCAGAAAACACCACCAGCTCCGTTCCGACCTGAATCCGACCCTTTCTAATACTGATTCCGGTGACCATTCATCGAAAAGGGCCAAAATCCATGGGTGAGCGACCAAAATTGTCTCAACCAGTCTCAATCCCGATGAAGTCAGTCAAAAAATGATCAAAACCATAACAGGAGCGAGAATTTGGTACTGATTCATCTTCACTTTGGGGTTTTCAACATGGGTTGGCAAAAATGGAGAAAAAGGGTGTATCGAGCTCCGGTTTGTTGGGTCGAGGTTCAATTCGAGTTCTTCGGTGGCGAAATACGTCTTCTCATTCAAGTAATATTGGATTTTGAAAGCTTCGTCTTGAGGTCTAATTCTATTCTCTTTCTCTTTTATTTTAATAGTTATGGTATTTGGTGTATCGGATCAAATATGGTGTTTGGTTGATGTTATGATGTGGGGATATGTTTTGATATTGTGTTCAAGCAATCGTGATTACTGTGGTTGATATTGATTGACTGATTCATGTGAATAAAGTAATTGAAGGATTTGAATTTGTTTGGGGGTCGGGATCGAAAATTAATAATCGAATAAGTCAAAGGTTGATTATTTTGATTCATTGCTGAATATTGTTGAATTGGATAGCTTCATGATTAGGCCATCTAATGAATAGCTAAAAGTAGGTTCGGGTATGCAAATATTTAGGAGTGATGTGTTTATTAAATGTTTTGAATGTTTAATACGCGTGTGAATGTTTGGTTTCTAGTTTATCATGTTTAATTCAAATGTATTTATTTAGCCGGAGAATGCCCCGAGACACTTTGTATTTATTCATCGGGGAATGCCCCAATGTACTATATTGGCAGAAGACATTCTTGAGAAAGGCCCGAGGTGTCGGGTAAAGCACGGGAGTGTAGTTAGTATTAGTGTAGGTCAAATAGGGTTTATTTTTGCATTTTTCTATTTTGGACTGGACATTGTACTTTTGATTCATTTTTGTTTTGTTTGTTTGTTTGACTGTTTTACGTGTTTTTGTGTAGTTTGTACATTCATAGTGTCAAAATTAACCGATACGCTTCACCAAGCGACCGTGGTCGAATCATGGGATCGAGGGGTGCCTAACACCTTCCCCTCGGTCAACAGAATTCCTTAGCCGGAATCTCTATTCACAAACCAGTCTTTTTAAGAGTCAAATCATTTTGAAAAGGATTTTCCAAAGGTGACTTGACACACCGAATTATGCCAAGTGGCGACTCTGAGTTCGAATGTAAAAATAATCCTTTTTCGAAGCAAAAATCATTTTCTTTTTGTAACTTAATAATAAAAACCCTTTCTCCTCTTTCTCCACTTTTTCTTTCATGGCTTTCCACCATATTTTTCCTTCAAGTTAGAGTAAATACTCTTCGTCGTACCCATAATTTTTCATTATTTTTTTCCTTCAGTTAGAGAAACATGAAAAATTCTTCATAAAACTCATGAAAAATGAGAAAAACACCAAGAGAAAAAGGCCAACCAACCAAATTGCATTACTCTATATATGACAAGACAATCAATCAAATTGTATTACTCCATATATAACAAGACAACCCATGGTAGTCCAAATTGAAGGATGGACTAATGATGAAATCAGAAGGGAGAAGGCTGAAATGATAGAGCCAAACAAATTTTTGTATTGATGCAAATTTTGTATGGAGTAGGGTGGACTTCTATTGAAGGTGTCTATTGGGTTCCTTTAGAGATAATACATTGAAACCACTTTCCCAGAAAGACATCCTAAATTGGACCAATAAATCATGGAAGCTACCCACAGGAGTGAAGGTTAAGGAATTGAACAATGAATACTTTCTTTTTGAATTTCCTTCGAGAACTGAAGCAGAAAGAGTAAAAATGGGAAGATGGACTTTCAATAACTGGGATTTGGTTTTGAAACAGTAGTCCCTTATGTCTACATGTTATAGGAAAAACTGTAAACCAAAATATATTTGTTGATAGAGATGATGACACTAGATACAGACGACAATAGAGATGGGCAAGAATTTTTGTGAAGAATTCTGATTTTCAATTCCTAGCAATAGTGAATTTAAGTGTTAATGATCTTAACTTTTCAGTACCATTGTGGGTGGTATCTGCTGCACGAGTGGATGATTTCGGCTAGAATCTGGTGGCGAGTAGCCAGAGAACACAATAAAACTTGAAAAGTTTCATTAATTTTAAAGAACTGACGTCGTCGAGTCCCAATGAAGAAGAAGTTTTGAGATTGGTTAACAAAAAAACTCGCGAGACACACGTGATTAATAAGACAGCTGGAGAGAAAAGCTTAAAAATTAATTCTGAGAAGGGACAACTGGTGGATAAAGGTAAAAATAAATTAGGGAATTGGAAAATTAGGCCATCAAGACATAACATGAGATTTGGGCCTGATTATTACTAATCCAAACAGAATAGAGAACAAAATTTTGCGAGCCCATGAAATAATAAGAGGACCAAATCTATTTACAAGCCCATCCAAATAGATCCTTGTATTAAAAAAAACTATACAACCCCACTTGCTATTAAATCAATTCGACCCTCTTGTGGTTGAAATAGAGGCGGATCAATTTCAGAAGTTTTCTCGGAGAGCGATTGATGGTGAGGAAAATCATGGTGAAACTGAAGATAGATTATGGAAATTGGGTATCATTTATTTCACAGAGAAGGATCGTTATGACAATTTGAAGAAATTCCAACCAAAAGATAATACTTTTTCCTTTTATAGAGAACGTACTGGAGAAATTTCTGGAAGCTATTCTAATAGTGAATTGGACATAGATGGGACTCAATTGATTATGAGACAAGAAGAACAAGCTAGCATTGATGTTTCCATAATATACTTATGATTCCATGGCGCGAGAACATGCCAGAGAAATTAATCAAAATTAAAGCATCTAGATGGGTGAAGATGAACATGGTTAGAATTAACAAGCAATTAGGGATTATGTTAGGGGAGACAAAAGATAAACTACTCGAATTGCTGTTACGTATTGATAGTGCTAAGCCCAAAAAATCTCCATCCTCTCCGTTATGAATTACTTTACCAAGCAAAAAATTTGAAAGGGTGAAAAAGATGCTGGATTTTGGGGTAGGCTTCGAGTGGGACAGGAGCAGGGGAAAAGAGGATTCATCAATTGCATAATAATGTTGAAGATTATTTATTAAAATGTGCGGGATATGAATGGCAAAGAAAAAAAAGGATGATAGATCTTTTAATTCAAAAATAGAATGCTGACATCGTGTGCTTAATAGAGACAAAAATAAATAAGATTGACTTACCTTGTATCAAACAGGTTGGTGGCTCTAGATGGACAAAATGGGTTGAAGTGGAAGCTCGAGGAAGTAGTGGGGGAATATTGATATATTGGAATAAAAGAAGATGGCAATGTACGTATAAGGAAGTGGGACATCATTCTGTCACTGTAATCCTTGAGGAAGGGAGTTTAGGGCTATAGTATGCATTTACAGGGGTATATGGGCCATGTGATAGGAAAGAAAGAAAAAAATTATGAAAAGAGCTGATAGATGTTCACAGAACTATAACCCAATCGTGGGCAATCACGGGTAATTATAATGTAATTAGATTTGAAAAAGAGAGAACAGGAAGAGCCAGAAATACTAGATCAATGAAAGAATTTTCAAGAGAAATACAGGATCCTTCCTTGATGGATCTCCCTCTACATGGGCGATTATTTACATGGTTTAGAGATAGTAATAATCAGACGGCTTTCAGATTAAATAGATTCATGATTTTAGAAAGGTGGGATGAGCACTTTAAGGCTATTAAACAAAGAGCTCTTTCCAAAACAACATCTGATCATTGTCCTATCTTACTGGAATGTGGTCAATGGATTAGTGGCAAAGGATACTTCAATTTGGAAAATATGTGGTTCGAACACCAAGGATTTGTCGATTTAATAAATAATTGGTGGAAGTCATATGATAGTCAAGGTGAATCAGATGTTGTCCTTGCTAAGAAACTGAGATTGTTAAAGGCGGTCCTGAAAAAATAGAACAAGGAAGTATTCGGCGATTTAGAATTGAGGAAGAATAAAACATTGGAAAAACTAAAAATTATTGATCACGTGTTATGGAGTAATCAGAACGATGAGCAATTAGAGGTGGAAAGGAAGAAAGTCATCAGGGAGTTAGAGGAAATAGCAAAATTTAAAGAAATAATGTGGAGACAAAATTCTAGATGTTTGTGGTTAGAACATGGAGATAAAAACACAAAAAAAATTTACAAGCAAGCAAATTCCCACAAGAGATTTATGAAGTGCTTAACAACTTCAAAAGCTACTTTAAAAAAGTCAAAAATTGTTCTTTTTAAGCCAAAAGTCAAAGGCACTTTCACCCCTACTTTTTATTTTTGGCTTATAAGCCATTCTAGTTTGATCAAATAAAAGACATATTTATCCCTTGTAATTCTCACATATTTTAAAATTGTCATTATGTTTGTCCCAAAAAATTTGTTCGCTTCTACCATTTTTGTGTTTCTTTCTTCATATTTATATTTTTCTCTCCATTTTGTGTTTTTTTTTAATGGGTTGCTAGCAATTTGATGCTTATGGAATTTATGAGGAATTGAGAAGAATTATTTTTTTGATAGTTCATTTGACTGAAACAACAAATTTTAGTGTATCGTTAGCAATTCAATTTTTTTCTGGGTGACTTTTGTTCAATTTTTTTGAAGAAAAATGGAAAATCAATAAACCTATTTAGTTGAAACTATAATATTTACTCCTTTTTGAGTATTTTGGTTCAATTTAAAAAAAAAAATCTCATAAAATAAAAATGGGTTAATTAGTGTGGCAAAATTCACAAAGAAAAATGGATCCATATAGCTGAAACAATAAATTTTACTCCTTTTTGGATCTCTTTTGTTCAATTTTAAGAAGAAAAATGGAGCACAAGTAACTTATTCATTCATGAAAATATTTTTAAAAATAAATGTATTAAGTAGTTTATACTGCAATTGAATTAAAATATAAATTAATTTTAATTTAAATTATTTTAAAAATAAAAATCTAATAGTAATCAACTCTATATAATGTTAACAATTATAAGGGTATTTCAGATATTTTGACCAAAAAAAAGTGCTTAACAATAATTGTCTATCAAACACATCAATATTTTTTTTAGCTTTAACACTTATATCCAAACACGTAACTGCTTATTTTTAAAATAAGTTTCAGCACTTTCAAAGTGCTTTTTAAAAACCATTTTTTCAGCCTATCCAAATGGGCTCTTAATTTCATTGATAAATTAATGATGGAAGGGGAGCTTGTTGAAGATGATGAGCTGATTAAAGACCATATTCAGGAATTTTATGAAGATCTTTTTACAGAAATCGAAGTTTGTAGATCAAGTTGGGAAGATGATAATTTAAAAAAACTGTCAGATGATGAAAAAGAGTGGTTGAAGAGTCCATTTACTTTTGAAAAAGTGAAAATAGTAATTAACTCTTTTGATGGTGATAAAGCACCGGACCCGCATGATTTTAATCTTCACTTCTTTCAAAAGTGCTGGAAAACTGTAAAAGAAGATGTGTGGAATGTTGTGGATTCTTTTCAACGACAAGACATCTTTGTTAGAAAATTCTACCTTCATAGCCTTGATACCAAAAAAGAAGGGAGTTGTAGAAATATAAGATTTTAGGCCTATTAGTCTTTTGGAAAGTGTATACAAGATATTAGTAAAGTTGTTGGCTTAAAGATTGAAACTGGTTGTTGACAAGTTGATCTCTTATCATCAGAATACATTTATTAAAGGTAGATAAATAGCAGATGCAATTTTGGTGGCTAATGAAAGTGTGAAACATTTGTTGAAGTTGAAAAAGAGAGGTGTAGTTTGCAAACTTGATCTTAAAAAGGCTTATGATCATGTAAATTGGGCTTGCTTGATCAGCATCATGAAGTTGATAAATTTTGGGAACAAATGGCTTGACTTGATTAGATTTTGCATTTCTATGGTCAGATTTTCAGTCTTAATAAATGAAAGTCCTCACGGTTATTTTAAATCTCAAAGAGGATTGAGACAAGGCGACTCTCTATCACCTTCTTTATTTGTTTTAGTAATGAAAATGTTGAGAGAAATGTTAAGAAGGTCTGAACAATTTGTTTGGATTAAGGGGTTGTGTATCTGTAGAAATAATGGTAACAATGTGATGTTGTCTCATATTTTATATGCGGATGACACACTTTTATTCTGTGAAGCAGAGAAAGAACAGTTTATTTATCTTAGAGGAATCCTATTGAGTTTTGAAGCAGTTTCTGGATTGAAAGTAAATTTGGCAAAGAGCACTATATTTAGTATAAATATTGATAATTGTATAGAAGAATTAGCAGACATTTTGGGGTGTCATGTGGAGCATTTTCCTACAGTTTACCTTGGATCTCCACTGGAAGTGAGAGGAAATGACCAGAATATTTGGCAAGGTATTTTGGATAAATGTACCAACAAATTGGCTCCCCGAAAGAAACAACATTTGTCACTTGGAGGAAGACTCACATTGATTCATAGTGTTTTAGATAACATGCCTTCTTATCTAATGTCACTGTTAGTTATGCCTTATGCAGTTGAAAAAAAGATGAATTCTCTGAGGAATAAGTTTTTGTGCGAAGAAAACAGTTACAACTAAAAATTTCACTTAGTTAGATGGCAAGTGGTCACTAAAAGAAAGAAAGAGGGCAGATTGACAATTAGAAACTTAAGATTGCATAATAAAAGCATGTTGTTTGAGTGACTTTGGAGATTTAGTAGGGATGAAGGAGTAGTTTGAATTAAAATAATTGAAGTAATTTATGGTTGTAGGCGAGGTTGGTATCCCCTTTCAAATATTTTATTTCCTAGAAGGGGAGTTTGAAAAGAAATGTGCAAATTATGGGCCGAATTTCAATAATTCACCAGATTGGAGATGGGGAATGGAGAAAATATTAGATTTTGGACTAATTCATGAATTGGTGATGAATGCTTGAAATAAAAATTTCCTCTTTTTTTAGTCGTTGTAATAACAAAGATAGAGTTGTAGCTGTTTTTTATTTTGACACTAGATGACAAATGAATTTTAGAAGAAATCTAAATGATTGAGAAATTGAAGATTTTTGTCAATTACTCCTTCAACAGAAAAATTCTCACATTAATCAGAGTAAGGGGGGTTCTTTAGTATGGACAGATAATAAAGATGGATCATTTTCAGTAAAAAAATATTACAGTTTTCTTATGAAGCGATCAGGAATTTGGGATACTAGTTGGCCGTGGAAAGGGATTGGAGAACTAAAGCTCCTACAAAGGTAGCTTGTTTTGGTTGGATTGCAGCATAGGAAGTTTTCCGAACTCAGGATAATCTACAGAAAATGAGTTTTACACTAAGTAACAGATGTTACTTATGTGAAGAAGAGGCAGAGACTGTGGATCACCTTTTTATATACTGCAAAATAGCCAGACATTGTTGGAAATTTTTCTTCAATGTATGTGGGATTTCGTAGATCATGCCTTAGTGTGTGAAGAAATTATTGGAGAGTTGGCAGTACCAGAGAATGCATAAAACTTTGAAGCAAATATGGAGAACCATAACTTTGTACATATTCTGGACTATTTGGTTAGAAAAAAACAACACTTGTTTTGAAGGGCAAAAAGTTAATATTTCTAGAGTTAAAAACAAGTGTTTACATAATTTGTTTTGTTGGTTTAAAAGTAGTTTCATTGATAGCATAGATCAATATATGGATTTTTTGGAGTTGCTAGGGAGATGTTGTAGTTGACTGTATAGATATACCCAACAATCTTTTATAACTTTTAATTTTGGTACCTTCTAGTTACAAAGACAATAAACCTTTACCTTATTAAAAAAAAATAAGACAATCGATCAATCAAATTGCACAAACTTCTCAGTGTCTCATTTAACTTTTCAAGATGTAAAGATGTGTGGTTGCTGAAATTCGCATTTGAATTCGGGATAGGCTAAAAATTCTCATTACTTGAAGAATTTGAATTTGGGTTAAACAATAAAATAATCAATGGCAATGGTGATGATGATTCCAGCTGATTTATGGTGTGTGTCTCTCAATTTGAATAATTTTTTTTATGTTTTCAACTGAATTTTGCCCCAATTTAATTAAAAAATTCATTTTTCTATACATGAATCATCACAAAGAGGAGGAAAGAAAGAGTGTATGTATGTGTACTACCTGAGGATAATTTTGGGAGTGGAGTATTGGAGAAGATTTTGGGATGGGGTGGGGGTCATATTGCAGCATAATAATTTTGGAGAAGATTTGGGATGGGGGTAGGGGGTGGGGGGAGAGAAGGGGGGAGGATATTGAAAAAGATGATCTGTGGGGGTTGGGGGCATCACAACGACTAATTTGGGGTGGAGTGTTGAGAAGATGACCTTGGGGTGGGGGTAGGGGGTGGGGGGAGAGAAGGGGGGAGGATATTGAAAAAGATGATCTGTGGGGATTGGGGGCATCACAACGACTAATTTGGGGTGGAGTGTTGAGAAGATGACCTTGGGGTGGGGTGGGGGTATTTATCAATTAACATTTTTTTTAAATTTAAATTATTATTATTTTTTTAGAAAAGTGACACATGTCATCATATAATTCATCACTTTACACGTTATTGACGCTGTAATACATCAACATTGTATATTTTTGTTGATTCAGCAAAAAGTGTCAAACTGACACACTTGGATACTAGTTGAGGTATAAAAAATGAACAACATCTAGTTTAAGTGTCAAAGAAAAAAATCGTGCAAACTTTAGATGTCTGTCGATGAATTTCGTCAAATATAAACAAGTATAAATGATATGTATATGTATAAACATGATATGTATATATGTATAAATGATATGTATATGTATGGTTCAACTGTTCAAGTAACATGTATAAATCATTTGTATATGTATCATTGTATAAACAAGTGCAAATTATATTAAATATAAATAATAGTACGAACTATAAAATACAAATTCAAGTGCGAACTATAAAATACAAATACAAGTGCGAATTATAAAAAACGAATACAATTGTATCAACGAATATAAAATATAAATAATGGTGTGAGTACAAATAAAATAAATGATTGTGGTATTTTCATTATTATTCATGACTTGTGCTCGACGTAGCCATATTTTTTAAAAAAAATTAAAAAATATAAAATAGAACTCAAACAAAAATGAGAAAGAAAAAAATATTCAAAAAAAAATAGAAGCTAGAGATAAAAGAGGAAAAAATTTAAAAAAACACAAAAACAAAAATAGAAAAAGAAAAACCCAAAAGAAAAAGTGAAAAGGAAAAAAAAGAAAGAGAAATAGAAGAGTAAAAATAAAAGCGAAAAGAAAGAAACAAAAATAGAAAAAAGAAGAAGAAAACGAAAATAGGAAAAGATAAATAAAATTGTAAGAAAGAAAAAAATAAAAAAAATGAAAAAGAAAAATCAATAAAGAAAAAACGAAAAAGGAACAAAAAGAAAAAGAAATAGAGGAGAAAAAAAAGTGAAAAGACAAAACTGAAAAAGAAAAATAAATCAAAATAGAACAAAAAAACCAAAAAAAAAACAAAACAAGATGAAAAAAACTAACAACAAAAGAGAAAGAGAAAAAAAGGTTAGAGATTGAGAGAGAAAGAGAGAAAAATAAGGGAGGATAATGAATCACTAAAATATTATTATTATTGACGTATTGCTATTTTGCTTAATTGTGGACTTAATTTGCTATTTTATTTTTTTTCATAAAATAATAAGTTAAAATTTAAATAGAATAGCACTCCTAGCAAATTATACCCATATGTGACAAGGAACTGAAGTAATCAGTCTTTTTTTCTAGAAATTTAGAGTTATTAGTTGTAAATTTTTTTAGGACCGAGTAATATTCTTCTCACTCCCAGACATATTGATTTGGATCTTTGGAAATAGATCTAAGAGAAGTAGATGACTTCGCTACTCGTAAGTAGATTGTTCGATAGCTTACTTATAAAGATGAGTTTTCTTCTAATGGGCCATCATAGTGCTAACACTTGAGAAAATTAAAGTAGTTATTAGCTATATAACTTTAAGCCTTTTACTGAAACTGAAAGTATATTTTACTACATTATCAATTTATACGAATTCTAACAAATTATTTTTACTTTCTGTAGTATAGCTAAGACTATGACAGACACTATCATAATATTAGCCTTTTTACCTTGATTTTCTTATCAAATTTAAGTTTTATTTTTCTTAAAAGGAAAATAAAAGTAATAACATAATTACTTTTACTTTTTTCTGAAAGAAAAATATAATTCTTTTTTCATATTTGGCTAACATCATTCTTGGAGGAAAATTTTTGAAACTCTAAAAATAGAATACCCCTTCTTATACAACAACACAATAACATCCACAATGGAATCGTTTAGGGAGATTTTCTCCCAACAATTTTATGTTTTCTTTAATATTAGTTTTCATATGTAGGCCAATTGGCCAAATCATAAATAATATTATGTTTTTTAGTTTAGTTTTGTGTCATCCGAATTATCGTCTCCATGGTTTGCAAATTATAAGCTTCCGCATGACGCCCTATCAATTTCGAACCCAACACATAAATCCATCGAAAAATAAAACAACACTACACTAGCTATTAATTTTCAGCTTTAATCAGCAACCTTCAAACTTTCTATCAAAAATTATGTTCTCGTTAAGCTGAATCAATATTTGATAACCAAAGAAATAATATAAGATTTATTATCTTTTGATGTAATCTTTATAATAATTGTCAGGATTAATGTGTGAGACACGTTCATAAAAATTAGTATATCTAAAAACAACAATGAAATTAAGCTAACTAGTTATCACTAAAGTACTAATATATATATATATATATATATATGTTCACTAATGATTGGTATGAAATAATCAATGTTTTATAAATCGATATAGAGACCTATACTTGTTATAATCCATGATAAAATTTGGATCATGAAGGGAGATATTATACTGATAGGTAGCTCGAAATGTTGTCTAGCAAGTTTTCCACCTAAATCTAAAGTCCCTTGATCGTAGATGCAAATCTCCTGCTCACCTGAAGAACAACTTATGCTACCCACGAATGGGGCCCTACCCGACGCGAATCCGAATTAGTCGGGCTCCAATGTGGGTTCCGGACACCGGATAGGAAACCACAAAAAAAAAAAACTTATGCTACCATATTCTGGTTCGTACTTCTCCTTCCGAATTACTTTAAATGACTTGTCAACTTTCTTGTATATCCTACATAGAACTCAGTCGTCGAACCTCATGTTAGATGCTTTTGGTGTATTATTTTAAAGGCACAAAGCATATATATCTTCATCTAATGATATTAGGTATAATACATAAATATGACCCGAAACTTGACACCAAATTATAACTTTGACCTTAAACTTTGATAGTGAACAAATATGACTTTTAACTATTCAAAACCTGAACAAATATGACCTCCGATTTTGCAACCCCATTCGTGAGTCTCACTCGCGCCTACGTGGAAAGGTAATCCAATCACATGATGTCACGTCGTTAAAAGGGCTGACTTGGAGGGAAGTCATATTTGTGCAGTTTTGAATAGTTAAATGTCATATTTGTGCAATGTCAAAGTTTTGCTTTTTGTGTTAAAACGGGGTTGTTTTTATTATTATTATTATTATTATTATTATTATTATTATTATTATTATTATTATTATTATTATTATTATTATTATTATTATTATTATTATTATTATTATTATTATTATTATTATTATTATTATTATTATTATTATTATTATTATTATTATTATTATTATTATTAGGCTGAAGGAAGCGCCTAAGAAGAGCAAATAACACCACTGGGCTATCTAAGTGTCTTGTTTCATGTGGTTCAACATCAATATGTGTACATAAATATGCATTTTCTACCTTATATATACAGCGTAATTTTTTTACCGAGGGGGTTCTGATGAACCTCATGAAAACCACTTAGGTCCGCCCCTGCATTAATTTAATAACGTTTTAATAACATTAATTTAATAACATTTTAATAACGTTAATTTGATAACGTTAATTTAATATACTACTACTACTACTGTCCTTAATAACGTTAATTTAGTAGCGTTTTATTAAAACTATAATTTTTTTTATTATTAGTATAGTTTCATCTTTAATTTAATATTTAAATAAATTATATTTAGATATATTATATAACTTAAATTCGCCCTCTGCTTTATAATATATATACATACCCGCACAATTTTTTCGTATGAGGCTGACCCACCTAATTAATAAATCTTTAATATTGCTCTTTTTCCGCAATGACAAAAGAAATTAGATGTCATTTTCATCTTTGAGCCGAAAATAATGAAAAAACAATAGTGAAAACTCATTTAAAGGTCATATTTGTGCAGTTTTGAATAGTTAAAGGTCATATTTGTGCACTGTCAAAGTTTAGGGTCATATTTATATATTACGCCCTTAGATTTTAAGCTGGACGCGTTCAGTTTTGCGTGTTGAACACGCGTTTTGCCACGTAGGATCAGAGGTCATATTTGTGTAGTTTTAAATAGTTAAAGGTCATATTTGTGCACGGTCAAAGTTTAAGGTCAAAGTTATAATTTGGTGTCAAGTTTAGGGTCATATTTATGTATTATGCCAATAATATTATTTATAAAAGTAAGGATTAATTCTAATTAATAAGATGTTAGTCATTTATTTGTTATAATTAACTTGGATGTTGTTGTAAAAACTTTAGTTATTAATATGAAGTTTAAGTTGTTTAATTTAAAGTTTTAAATATTTATGTAAAAAGTAAGAGTTTTTTACATATAAATTTTAGATGTATTTTACAATCTTCAATATTATTTTTTGTGAAACTAAAATCATAAAATCTACTACTAAAATTTTTAACTTAAAAAATAAATATTTTACTAACCTCACCCTTAGCTATCCTTGTGTACATATTTCATGAAAAAAATTTATTTTGTATGAGAGGCGCCATGTCATACCTATACGAGAGATTTATTATTTGACATTTGAAATTTGTGGGTCCCAACTTTCATTACTTTGTCATATTCTTTTCTTCATAACCATCTCCCTCTTCACCCTTTTATTTTAATTCATGTTCTCATATTTTTTTATTTTTAGAAAATTCCACTCGATTTCTTTTCTTTTTTTTTGAATTTTTATATTCTCTTTCAATGTCTTTCATAGCAATTAATTTTGAATTTTTATTTTTATTATTTTACAAAACTTTTTTGTGTGGATATTAATTAATGTAATTTAAAATTTATAATATGCACCGAAGAATTGCACTATGTCACCATATTGATATACTCATTCCATCTCAAGAGAAAAATTAGAGTTGACGTTGTGTTTGATCATGAATGGAACTTGGAGTTATTTTTGAATTTTTGTGAGAGAAGTACGCATTTGGTCATAAATATTTTTCACAATATTTTGTAATACGTTTCACTTTATTTCGAAATACTTGTTTGGTCATGAAAATCAAATATGTATTTCGAAATACGTTTTCATAATTTTTGTTTTTTTGAAAAAAAAATTGAATTCAAGTTTTTCTATCACTTTATAAAAAAGTACATCCAAAGTCTAAAATATTTTTAAAAATACTATGACCAAACACAATTTCAACTCTATTTTCAACTTCAAAAATATCAAATAATTAGAGTGAATACGTTTTTTATTTTCATGGCCAAACGGGTCCTAAGAGTGAAAAAGTTTTACTTGTTTGCACTTTTCTAAATACAACCCTAAATTGTATTTGAAATTCTCATGGTTAAACACCAACTTAAAATTATATTTAAAATAAAGTAGAAAAAAATTTGAGAAAAAAAAATTATTATGATCAAATAGACACTTGACAAAAAATTAATTATTAGGAATTAGAATTTCTGTAAATATTGCAATATTTCAACAAGGTAATTCTGGGAAAAATAATATAAAGGTGGGAAGATGAAAAATAGTTTCAACTAATAGGTTGCACAAAGAGGTTATATTTAATTTTGGTGGCATTGACATTAAATTTGAAGAATAAAAATAAGATAAAAAATGGTGAAGATGTCACAAAGATAAAGAAGTAAAGAAGGCTAGTGGCCCCCCAAAGTCACGTGTCAATCAACTAATAGGGCCTCATACAACTTTTGTTGATTGTACGAGACTCAAAATAAAATTTTCCCATATTTCATATATTTGATCTAATAATATTTGTTGGCTCTCATGCTTCAAAAGGGTTAATCACTGTATTTGACTTAGGGGTGTCTAACGGGCCGGGCCGGGCCAACCCGGAACCGGCCCTCCCATTTTACTCGGGTTTCGGGCCGGTTCCGGGCCGGGTTTGGCATTAACCGGGCTGGGCCGGGCCAAACAGTAAAAAAATTAAAACCCACCCGGACCCGGCCCACTAAACCCAATCCGGTCAAATCCGGTTAAAAACCGGTCAAACCCGTTTAAAAAATAAATAAAAAATCCAATATACACTATATACACTCCAATATACAACATATATTTTTAAAAAAATATATAAAGTATAAACAATTACACATATATACGTACCATTCAATATATAATTATATATGACTATACGTACTACTTTAAATAAAACATTTGCTGTAATAGTATAATATATATATATATACACTACAATATATATATATACTAATTTATAAAACATATACACATGTATACGTTAAATATATACTACTTTAGAAGATATATACACATATATATGCACCATTCAATATATATGTACTACTTTAAATAAAATATATACTACAATATAGTGATATACATATATATATATATATATACAATAATATGTATATATATATAGTTACATACTAATTTATAAAACATATACACTTGTATACTTTAAAGATATACGTCTATAGAAGATATATACACATATATACGCACCATTCAAAAGATATGTACTACTTTAAAAAAAGTATATACTACAATATATATACTAATTTATAAAACATAAAGTAATGTATACGTTAAATATACACGTCTATAGAAGATCTATTCACATATATACACTCTATTCTATGTATATGTAATACTTTAAATGAGATATATGCAATATATATACATTACAATATATATTTGTATAGTTATATACTAATTTATAAAATATATACACATGTATACGTTAAATATACACGTCTATAGAAGATCCATTCACATATATACACTCTATTCTATGTATATGTAATACTTTAAATGAAATATACTATAATGTATATACATTACAATATATATTTGTATAGTTATATACTAATTTATAAAACATATACGCATGTATACATTAAATATACACTTCTATAGAAGATATATACACGTGTATACGCACCATTAAATGTATATATACTACTACTTATAAAATATACTACATTATATATACATTACAATATGTATAGATATACTTATATACTAATTTATAAAACATATACACATGTATACGTTAAATATACACTTCTATAGAAGATATATGCACAGATATTCAAAATTTATTCAAAAAATAAATAAAAAACAACGACTAAGGACTGAATGAATTTGGGGAATTTTATTGATTGCAAAATGATCCAAAATTCATAATTTACATGAATGAAAAATCTATAAATTATGCATCATTTTTTCCAACTCATTCATGTTAATATTAATGGGAACTTGCATAGGATAATCAAAGTCAACGGGGGCAAAACCATGCATTGGACTTGATTCTGCTGAGTTCTCCCGTGAAGTCATAATTTCTTCTAGTTTCAGCTCGTCGCTCGGCTCCGGTTCCATTCCTTGGTTTCTTCTTTCCGCTCTAATCCAATCTCTGAGGCAAACTAGAACATTCATTGCATTGCTTCCCAATGAGTGTCGGTTGTCTCCAAGCTGCTGTCGTCCCTGACTGAAGGCGCTCTCTGATGCAACGGTTGACATTGGAACATTCAAGATATCTCTAGCTAATCTTGAAAGCACAGGATATTGTGATTCATTATTCCTCCACCAATCCAGCGTGTTGATCCGTCGTCTGCGATCCTCTGGTGCCGTCCGAAGATAATATTTCAGCTCTTCCCGATAAGTTGATGTGTAAGTTCTCTCATCAACACTGTTCCAACAATTTAAATCATAAAACGAATCAGAAAAACCACTATGTGCCGGCCTTTTAGAAGATGATGGCTCCTCGGGAGGATGAGGAGCGACAGTTGGAGTGATATTTGTAGGTACGGCTGAATCAAATAAATCAGCATAGTGATTATATAATTTTTCTATATAATCTTTTGCATCAGCCGTAGCCGTCCACAAATCAGGCTGTACTTGTTCAGAATCATGGTTAGTATTTATTTCTAAGTTAGTATAAATAAGAGTACTAAAGTGACACATATTATTATATTTCATGCACGGATTTAGCATAGCACCAACCAAGTAAATAGGGGGAATCGGGAAAAAATATTTTTTAAATTTTGTAAACATGGCGCCAACAGCTTCTTTATAACCTTCTTTATTTTTATATTGTTGGAGCAAACCAGAAATATCGGCTATATATGCCAAAATATTACAAACAGTAGGATAGTAAGCACCGGAAAATTCAACCGTAGCTACATAAAATTTTTCTAAAAACATAACAAGATCATTAATTACAACCCAATCAGAATTATGTAGCATGCAATCAGCAGAATCAGCAAATGAACCGCAATGTTGGTTAAAAGCTAGTGTAATAGGAATTCTATATTTATAACAAGTTTTTAAAAATTCATACGTAGAATTCCATCTAGTATCAATTTCCTCAGGCATCAAAATCGGTGTAAGTCCATTTTCTTGACATTTAACTTTAAATTCTCTAATTCTCGATCTACGATTATTTCCTTGAATAAAACCAACGGCAAGACGAATTTTTTCAATATAAAGCTCAAAAAACTCAAGACCATCTTTTACAATTAAATTATATATATGACATGCACACTTAATATGAAAAATTTCAGGCAAGGACGGAGATAGCGTAGATTTTATTTTTGTTATAGCAGTCTTGTTGTTAGAAGCATTATCAAAAGCAATACATAAAATTTTATTTTCTATACCATAGTATCCGGCAATTTTAACAATAGAATCAGCAATAAATTGTCCAGTATGTTTACGATCTTCATCATATAAAAAAGCAAGAATACGTTTTTGCATCACGAAATTACTATCCATCCAATGACAAGTAACGGTCAAATAATCATTTTTATTTACAGCACGACCAAGATCAGAAGTTAGGGACAATCTACATTGAATATTTTTTTAACAATGTTGATAAATAAAAACAATATTGTGAATGGAGTCTAAAAATATCAGACCGACAAGTAGTTCTAGGAATACCATTAAACATAGGATTATAAATTGCTTGTATATAACGAATAAAAGCATCAGAAGAAGGAAAACTAAAAGGCAAACAACCCACAGCTACCATTTTAGCTATTTCTTCCCTGTCCCTCAATTTATTATACTTTTTCGCTACTTGACCGGTTGTTGGGTCCATTCTAGTTTGCGTTGACCCACCAACATCCCCACCACCTTTTGCAATATTTAACTCTCTTTTGTGATCTTCATCTATATGTCTCATTAACGTACCCGTACCCCCTTGCTTGCCTCCACTTCTATGCTTATATATTTGTTGACAAATATTGCACTGCACCTCAATATCTGATATACGTTCAAAAAATTGTCATGCAATACTAGTTCTTTTACGAGGTTTTGGGGCACTGGGAGGACGGGAAGGGAGATTAACTGATTCAGATCTAACGTTAGCATCTCCTACTGCGGGTGTTTCAGCAATATTTTCATTATCTTCGTCTAAATTAACTGCATCTACTTCATTTTCTTCTTCTATACCATAATTTTCCTGAGCTTCTACATAATCCATATCGTGAGCACCTACACCTATTTCTTCCTCAAAAGGTGTACCAAGCGGTACCGGAGGCGAAGGCACACGGGTATATCTATTACTTGAACTACCTCTACCGCTAGTAATTCGCTTTTTACTACCACTACCGCTTCCGGGACAAAAATTTTTAACACCTTTAGCAGCGAGGTTTTTTAATTTATCCATAATATAAATTAAATTAAACTAAAAATATTCAAAATACAAAAATATAATAAAATTAAATATTAAACAATTAATACAATAAATAAAAATTAAACGTAAGAGATGGAACGACAATACCAAATTTTGGAAGTATCCGAAGATTGCGACTTTAGAAACTTCCGCTCGTACTTTGTAAATGAAAATTAAAAAATTAAAGTGAACACTTTAAGAAATTAAATATATTGAATATTAGAGAATTGAGAATTGAGATTTGAGAGAGAATGAGATTTGAGAGAGTGAAAAATTGTGTGAAAAATGATTTGAAGTTGTAGGGTATTTATAGATTTTTTTTGGGGATTAAAAAATATTTTTTAAAGTTTTTTTTTTTTTTTTTTAAATTAAATGGGCCCAAACTAGCCGTTTGGACCCAAAAACGGCTATATAGCCGTTGGGCCAACGGCTAGTTGGCCCAAAATTAATTAATTTTTTTTTTTAATATTCCGGGCCGGGCCAGGCCGGTTAACCGGCGGGCCTGGACCGGGCTTGGTCCGGGCCGGGTTAACCGGGCCTATTTTAAAAAAAAATCAGCCCGGGACCCGGAACCCTTAAGCCCTAGGGCTTACCGGGTCGGGTCAAACCGGGTCGGGTTAGCTAATAGGGCCGGATCGGATCGGGTCGGGTCAGCCCGACCCGTTTGACACCCTTAATTTGACTGAATATTGAGTTATTTACTCAAAGGATGAAGAATTGATTTTTTTTTTTTAGTGACGTACCCATATTCTAGAAATTCTAAATTCGGCTACTCCTATAGTTGATGAGAAAAATGAAAAATGGAAGAAGCTTAACTTGATCAGTGCTATATCTATATTTAGATAAATTATGCTGGATTGCCTCACCGAGGTTTCTGTTTTAATTTAATTCAATCTTATTGATAAAAAAAAATAAAGAAGACATAAATACGTAATAAAAAATTGCCCAAGCCGTGTCGACCTACTATTACAATATGGTTTGTGAGTCATGACTCATGAGTTTGAATATGAAATTCTGATGGTTTTTAAGGCTTTACATCCTATCTCAAATTGATCTTCATTTTGAACTATTTTTAAGTTTTAAAATAAATATTTTTAAGCAGTGTTGTTCTATTATTCTCCTATATATTATTTTATTATTATTCTATATAAGAAGTCACAATAAGCAGTTAAAACAGATTTCTCATGGTCGACATGCTTGCTTCAACTACTTCAATCGTGATTTTACTATATCACCCTTAAGTAATTATTATAAGTCATTTATTATCCTATATAAAAAGTCACAGTAAGCAGTTGAAGCAGGCTGCTCATGGTCGACATGCCCGCTTCAGCTACTTCAATCGTTATTTTACTGTATTATCCCTAAATAATTATTATAAGTCATTTAAATATTAAAAAAATCCCAATAAACAGCTGAAGCAGGTTGCTCATGGTCGACATGCCCGCTTCAGCTACTTCAATCGTTATTTTACTGTATTACCCCTAAATAATTATTATAAGTCATTTAAATATTAAAAAATTCACAATAAACAGCTGAAGCAGGCTGTTCATGGTCGACATGCCTGCTTCAGCTGCTTCAATCGTGATTTACTATATTATCTCTAAGTAATTATTATAAGTCATTTAAGTATTAAGAAATTAATAATATTTAATAAAAAATCAAAATAGACATTTATGACATGACTGCTTCAACCGTGATTTTACTATATCCCTCATAATTAATTATTATAAGTCATTTAATTATTAAAAAAAATTAATAATATTTAATAAAAAAAAAGATAAAATAGACATAAAATGATAAATTATTTTTTGATGTTTTAAATTAACTTGACGTCTTATATGGGGCCACTTAAAAATTTTACAAGTATTTTTTATAATAATTTTACTATGTCACTTCTAATTAGTAGAATAGAAGAAAAATATTATAAATCACAATAATTAAAAATTTAAATTATTTAAAAAATATAATTGACTATCAATGCCACAAAAGTTTGAACAACTTAAAATATTATAATACAAATTTTATCAATCTAAATATAATAATATATGCTTAACTTAGAATTTATCAACCAAACAAATGAAGGTTTTAATTAAATAATAAAATTATACATAACGTAGAATTTTTAAGAATCAACATTGGGGTGTGCGTAGCATGGCATAGCCGACTAGTCCAATATAAGAAGTCACAATAACCAGCTGAAGCAGACTACTCATGATCGACATGTCTGCTTCAGCTGCTTCAATCGTGATTTTACTATATTACCCCTAATTAATTAGAATGAAGTAGTTGAAGCAAACTGCTCATGGTCGACATGTCTGCTTCAGCTGTTTCAATCGTGATTTTACTATATTATCCCTAATTAATTAGAATGAAGCAGCTGAAGCAGACTACTCATGGTCGATATGCCTGTTTCAACTGCTTCAATCGTGATTTTACTATATTACCTCTAATTAATTATTATAAGTCATTTATATATTAAAAAATTAAAATAGACATTTATGACATGACTGTTTCAGTTACTTCAACTGTGATTTTACTATATCACCAATAATTAATTATTATAAGTCATTTAAATATTAAAAAATTAATAATATTTAATTAAAAAGATAAATAGACATAAAATAATAAAATTTTTTTATGTTTTAAATTAACTTAACGTCTTATATGAGACCACTTAAAAAAAAATCACAAGTATTTTTAATAATAATTTTACTATGTCACTACTAATTAGTAGAATAGAAGAAAAAATATTATAAATCACAATAATTAAAAATTTAAATTATTTAAAAAATATAACTGACTATAAATGCCATAAAAGTTTGAACAACTTAAAATATTGTTATACAAATTTCATCAATCCAAATATAATAATATATGTCTAACTTAGAATTTATCAACCAAACAAATGAAGGTTTCAATTAAATGATAGAATTATACATAATGTAGAATTTTTAAGGATCAACATTACGCCGTGCATAGCACGACCTAGCCAACTAGTATAAATACGAACCATTATTTTAAAATATATCGGTTACACATGTATAAGGAGTCTAATTACATATCAATAGTCCATTCACCTTTCTTTTGCCTATAATTTCGACCTAATTACTCCACATGTGTCAATTTATGTAATTCACTTTTCTTTTTAATCAATTTAATCGCACGTACCTTGCATATGTAATGTTTGATTATTTAAAATCAAATGATTAATCTATTTACGGAGATTTTTAATCAAGTGTAAAAAGATTAAATCGAAAAGATTCGTCACACTTTAATATAATAATGTAAACATACATTTTAGTGAAAGCACATATATATTTTACCGCCACAAGTTTAGCGTTTGTTATGCAGTACCTCTTTCCCTTGTTGCCAGAGGCTAAGAGATAACATCAATTTGAACCTGCCAGAGGCTAAGAGATACGCATCAATTTAAGCCATATTTGTGGTACGATTATTTTTTTTCTATATTTAAAATTTTTCCTTATTTTTAAAACAAATATTTATAAAATCATTAATTCCATTCTTATTATGTACTTAAAACCTTTAAAAATTTGGTATTTCTTAATTTTTTCTGATTCTAAATGCTTTTATATTTATTTCTAGATTTTTCAAATTTTCTTAAAATCAAATTTAGTTGAATTAGAATTCTTAAACTAATGAAAAAAGTATTAGTTGTCACTAATTCTGATGACTTTTTGTAAGGAAAGGTTTTACCATAAATATATTTAATTAATTTTCAACTCTTAAATATTAGAAAAAAATAGTAAAAAGACGGTTTTGTCTAAGCAAAGACTTTTAGTGAAGGACAAAAAGTTCAAACAACATTTTTAAGATCCTTCACACTTTTAATATATTAAAAGTGTGAAGACCGTTAGAAAAGTGATTTAAACTTTTTGCCCTTCATTTAAACTCTTCGTAATAGACAACATCGTCTTTTCACTAATTTCCTTCAGTTATAATATTATTATATTTATAATATTGGATATTAATTATAATAAATATATGAAAAAATAAATCAAAAGATTCCTAAATATATGAGAAGACTCCTATTTATAATAACTTGATCCTATTTCTACTAGAACTTAATAATTTCTAGAGAAAATTGAAGGATAGGTGTCTTTTAAGTCTTGAATGAAGGATTGGTGACATTGAACAACTTAAAGGGTCAAACATAATTAGAAAACTTGATGAAGTTAATTGTGGACTTGGTTAATATTTTTAAAACTTTTTAATCTTTTTAAAAATACAAATCAACTCAACCCACACCCCCTTCAATCCAAATCATCGACCGTCTCTCCCCTCTCTCTCTCCAGCTTCTCTCAACCAACAGTTCTGCAAATTTCTCCTTTCAATCCCCGTCGACTTCAACCTCCGACGATAAATAGTTGGGCTTCGAATTCCTTTTCAACTTCAACCGTCAATCGACGTGACAGCCTTGCTCTCCGTCCACAACAACTTCGAATTTTTCATCGTTCTTTTTCTTCTTTGACAGGTAAAAAATTATGGCCTTTTTAGTTTTAAAGAAAATGAGGAACTTAAGCCAACTTCTCTTATAGTATTGGTTAACAATTTCAATATTTGTTGCTTTAATTTGAAATGCGATCTGAATAAAATCCTAATTTCTGATATTTCTTCTTTTCTTTTTTTGAAGTGAATTATGATTTTTTGTTGTTTGTTGCATTTTTTTGAAGTTTGATTTTTGTTGTTTGTGTTTATACAAATAAAACAATGATTTTGGCATTTTTCGTGTTGCGCCCGTTGCTGGGTTGATTTGTTCTTATTTTTGGTAAAAATGGTGATATTGTTGTTGTTCTGTTGAACAAAATGGTGCTACTATTTTTTTCCTCCAACGGATTATCCATTTGGTGCAACATATTAACCATTTGATGTAACAAATTTAGCATATGATGCAACAGATCAACCATCTGATGCAACATAGGAACCATCAGATTAAAATTTTGATGCAATAGATTAATCATTTGATGCAACAGATTAACTATCTGATGCAACAGATTAATCATCTAATGCAACAGATGAATCATCAGATAAAAAATCTAATGCAACAAATTTAGCATATGATGCAATAGTTTAACCATCCAATGCAACAGTTTAACCATCTAATGCGACAAATTAACCATATGTTGTAATAGATTAACCATCTGATGCAACAGATTTACTATCGTATGCAATAGAGGAACCATCGAATTAAAAATCTGACACAACAGTTTAACCATCTAATGCAATAAATTAACCATATGTTGTAATAGATTAACCATCTGATGCAACAGATTTACTATCGTATGCAATAGAGGAACCATCAAATTAAAAATCTGACACAACAGATTAACCATCTGATGCAATGAAGAAATCATCGAATTAAAGAACTGATGCAACAGATGAACCTTCTGTTGGATAAAATCCTATCAACTTTTCCAACAGGACATGTCCAAGACTTGATTTTTCCAATTGACCATTCATCTGTTGCGATAGACGACTCTTCTGTTGGAAGAAATCTAAACAATATTGACCGTTGATAACAGTTCCAACAGATCACTCATATGTTGCAACAAATGTGTGACCTGTTGCATAGACCATTCATCTTTCTCAATAGAAGAGTGATATATTTTTTTTGGTATTGCCGCAATAGATTACTCAGCCGTTGCTACAGTTTAGTTAACTGTTCCATCAGATCACTCATATGTTGCAACAAATGTGTGATCTGTTGCACAGACTATTCATCTTTCTCAACAGATAAGTGATATGTTTTATATTATTGCAACATATTACTCAAACGTTGCTATAGGTTATTTAACTATTCTAACAGATCACTCATATATTGTAATAGATGTGTGATCTATTGCATAGACCATTTATCTTTCTCAATAGATGAGTGATATGTTCGTATTGTTGTAATAGATTACTCATCCGTTGCAACAGGTTATTTAACTGTTCCAACAAGTCACTCATATATTGCAACAGATGTGTGATCTGTTGCACAGACCATTCATCTGTCTTAAAAGATAAGTGATATATTTTGTATTATTGTAATAGATTACCCATCTGTTGCAATAGGTTTGTTATTTGGTGCAACAAATAACTTACCTGGTGCAATAGATGTGTGATTTATTGCAACTGTTATTTTACTATTTTGCATGTTAGATTTACTGTTATCTCTTTTTAACGATGCATTAATCAACTATAATATTTTTTTTTATGTTCTTGTTAATTTTAGATAATATGGCTCCCAAAAGAATAGAAACCGAATCAAGTCCAAGTAAAGGAATAAGTGAAGCAGCTAGGCTACATCCACCACTCTATGAGCTTGCTTTACAAGCGTTATCTCAATCAGGAGCAGAATATGATGAACATGGGAAAGAGAAATTTTTCAAAAGAGATGATCCAAATGCTAATAGCCCTTCCATCGAAGATTTGATCAAAACTTTCAGCATTGATCGTTATCCTGTGAGAATACAGTGCGATGGTGTCACAGATTTAATGAGTGATTTCGTGGTTAAGTCAGCCATGGGAAAATCTTTCGACGCCTTCAGAAAAATACTTCGAGAATAAAAATTAGATGCTTATTTCAGGAACAGTTGCTTTGGGAAATATCTTGATTTGACGGAGGACAACAATGCTCGTTTCCAAATGAAAATGGTACATGAACTTCTCAAGCATAGGTTTATGTATGAAAACAAAGATAAGATGGATGAGGTGTGGATAAATTACTGTGGCATGCCTGTTTGTTTTGGTTGGAAGGAGTTTGCCATAGTTACTGGATTAAAATGTTATCCTCTTTCTCCTTCTCATGTTATACCTATTCTAACCCCCCAAAAAATACCTCGCACACCCAAAAAAGGCAAAGGCAAGTCGTGTGATTATGATGACCTGGTGTCCATTGTTGGTCCAAGCTTCAAAAATAAAAATTTGATAGAAGCGTTGAAAGGTAAAAGATTTTCAAAGAAGCACAAACAGTCATTGTGCTTGGTTTGGTTTGTACATAATATTCTTTGGATGAGAGAAATTAACAACAATATAAACGTTGGTTTAATAAATCTCTTTGAGGATCTTGAGGCGTCTAAAAACTATCCTTGGGGTTATGAAAGCTTCAAAATGACTGTCAAATATTTGTTAACTCCGTTAGCGCCAAAGACAGTCAACTTATATAGCTTTCCATGGGCTTTCATGGTAAATGTTTCTTTCTTTTATTATGATATCATTCATTTTTTTACTCAATAATGGTTTTGATTTATTGGCGTTATTTAATAGGCTTGGGTGTTTGAAGCCATTTCTTATTTGAGACAACAAGTGAACTTCTAGCAAGAAGTTTCCTGTCCAGGAATCTTGAGATGGTTGTCGGCCAAAACTGATAAAAATACAAAATTTTTTGATCTCTTCAACCCCCCGGAGGATGCAGTAAGTATAATTATAATTAAGTTTTGTTTTAACTAATGATTTCTTTGCATGATCTAATCATCATTCTAATATATGTAATAATTTATGTTAGATTGTGCATCCGTCACTAGTTCTGACCAATCGAGAGTTGAAGATGCCATTTTTTCTTACTTTACGATCTGTGCAAACTTTATCGGACCTTAAGGTCATTGAAATAATAAAAATGGAATTATTTGGAGCAACAACTATTACAATAAAAATAATTTTGGAGGGTGGGCTTATTTGTTGATAGTCTTAGTGGTGATAGAGCTATTGGTGGTGGTAGTGGTACTGTTGTTGGTGCTAATGATACTCCTCTTACAGTATTTAAAACAAACCATTATGAGTATGATCATACTGGTTATACAGATTTTGCCTCTTCCAACGAATGTTCTGCATGTAAATGTCAAGACTGCAAGACAAACTATGATGTAGTGATTAATGATATTAATGCATTATCTGCTTTTGTAAAGGAATTGACATCTAAGAGGGGTGTCATTCCATCAAAGAGGATTTTATATCCATCCACACTATTTGAGATTAAGGCTAAGAAGAGAAGAAAAGTAATTTCTAAGGCATTATCAAGCATCCAAAAAAGCAAAATTGCAACTCCTTTGTCCGTGTGTTGCACTGAGCAATGTACAATGGCCAAAGGAGAGCAACACGGGTTAAAGAAGGTGAATATATATGTATGTTCCAACTAAAAAATAGACACATATCTGTTTCAAAAGATGATACATCTGCTGAAAATTATCAAACAAATATATACATCTATTGCAATAGTTGACTAACTTGTTGCATCAAATAAAGTATCTGTTGCAACATATCTCTCATCTATTTTAGCAAATCAAACAGCTCTTCGTACCGCTTTTATTTATACTAATAGATGACCTATCTGCTGCAACAGATGGTTCATCCGTTGGAAATTATCATACAGGTGTTCCTTATATAAAAATTTGTCCCAACAGTTGATTTATCTGTTCCAACAGAAATATAATTTGTTTGGGACAATTTAAAACAGGAAGGAGACCTGTTTGATTTTCTAGAATAGATAAGTTATCCTTTTCCATTTTGTTGTATCTCCGTGATCAGTATTGACCAATTCTGGCTTTCCAGGTGAATGTAAAAGCTATTGCTGAACAACATTGACAATATGCTACCTCTTTTATGGAAATACGAAGAACAAAAAGCTCAGAAACCGCACGTAAGCAACAATAAAGATCAACAACGATCAAAGCCGAATTCCATAGCACCGGATGAAGAACAACTTATCCATATTGAGTAGATCTTTATAGCTTGAGTCTGTCAAAGTAATAACCTTACCCCTCCTTAGGAATTCTTGGCATCAATACTTAAATTGTTAATATATTTGTTGAGATCTGTACCCATAATAATTTTTTTACATTTCATTTATTTGTTAATTTATTTCAACTAATTTCTGAAGGCTTCGATATATTTTATTTTGTCTATGAATTTTATTTTATTTTTGGATTTGAACTTATTAATTGAAATGGAATACTAGATTCAAATATTGCAACATATAATGTATCTATTGCAACAGATGACACATCTGTTGGAAAATATCTAAGAGATTTAGACATATGTTGCAATAGGTAGGTAATCTGTTGGAAATTATCAAACAGGTCTTCCCACTGTTGCAACAGATAGACTTAGATAGAAACATCGACATAATGCAACAGATGACCAACCTATTGCAACAGATAAACTATATGTCAGACAGATAGAATATCTGTTACAACAGATAGACAATCTGTTGTATTATAAAAATTCAACTTTCGTTAGACATAAAAAATTGCCACTAAATTTTAAAAAGTGAAAGTGACTTGAAATAAAAAAAGGCGAAACCCAGCGACAGTGTGTAGTTTAAACACCTAAAATAAAATAGGCATCAAGTAGACAATGTTCATTTTAAACACGTAAAATAAAATAGGCATCAAATGAGTCAGTTAGTCACTTTTGCCCTGTTGGCTGCTTGCATGTAATTCATGCAGCCAAGGCTTGTTGAACCCTCATTTTTGCTGACTTGGCGTCTGATTTGGCCCCCAATGGTTATTTTTCTCCCATTGTCTTATCTATTCTTCTTCTTCCTAAAATTTAACCTTAAATTCCCAAATCTTCTTTTTCTTCTTCATTTTTTTTCTCTATCCAAATTCTTCAAATTATTTATATTTTTTTATTTTTTCCAACTGAGCTTGACAATGTCGAGCTTATCTTCCACTGTTTTTTGTGAAAAAGATTTTTGATATTGTAACTGTGGTCATGAAGCTCTATTGAAGACTTCTTGGACTCAACAAAATCCAGGTCGTAGGTTTTTTATTTGTAAAATTTCAAAGGTAATTTTTTTTTATTTAATTAGTTGATTAATTATTGACTTGTAATTGTTTTGTAATTTTGGTCTTGTTTTTGTAGAAGTTGGGTGGTAGTGATTTGATACAAGATCAAGTTCACAACACAAGAAACAAACAACAACAAGAGAAACTAGATAAACAACAAGTGCTAGTGAATCGAAATACGCTACACACGACTTCACTAGGCTTCAAGAATCACATTTTTAGAACAAGAATATGAGATTAACAACAAGAACCAGCAAGTCAACAATAATGCTAGTGAATCAAAAAATCCCCACATGGCTTCACTAGACTTTAAGATTCCAACAACGCAATATTAACAAGATTATAAGAAGGATAGTAACTTGACATACAATATTCAAGAGTCTAAGAACCCTAATAATAAGAGAGGACCCTAAGACTAAAGAATATCAACACCAAGTTCTCACTTGGACCAAGAGGAACTCTATGACCTCAAGATCCTAGTTTCTAGCCAAGATACAACACAAGTATCACTCTATTTGTGAGTTTTGGATTTGAGCTTCTCCAATGGAAGAGAGAAGTTCTAAAATATTACAAGTATTTGTTGTCTGAAAATATCATGAACGAACTAAGTGAAATAAATAGCCCTAATATTGTCTATATATAGTACTCCACAAAATGAAAGGAAAATGACCATTCTAGCCTTGGTCTTGGGTAGCTTTGGAGTGTAATAAACTTACATTTCAAAGAACCTCTTCACACTTCAAAACATGGAGTCCCTTAGATGAATTAATTACACACTCACACACGGCTATTTGCATGAACATGACTTGGAGTTTTTGTAACTCCCGAGCTTGGCTACGTGTGAATGTTCTTGAGCTAGTTGCACTTGTATCATCCTCTCCATATTGAAGGGAATTTTTCCTCAAATTTGGTGGATGTTTATCCTCAACAAAGGCAATAGGAGAGAGGTCACATATGTTGAAGGTGTTGTGCACTTGATATTTCGGAGAAGGTCAATTTTGTAGGCATTATCATTGATTTTTTCAAGTACTTGAAAGGGACCATCACTCTTCGACATCAACTTGGTTTTCCTTTGTGAAGGAAACCGGTCTTTTCTAAGGTGCACCCAAACCCAATCACCCAATTCAAGAATAAGCTTTCTTCTCCCCTTGTTTGCACTCTTAGCAATCTCTTGATTTTTCTTCTCAAGCTTTTGCCTCACTTTCTCATACAATTCCTTCATGGCTTTGGCCTTCTTGCTTCTATCTAAGCTAATCATAAGATCACTTGCCAAAGGAGTTAAATCCAAAGGGGTGAGGTGGTTGATATCGTATACACACTCAAAGGGAGTCATTCCTGTACTTGAGTGTATAACCCGATTGTATGCAAATTCCACCAAAGGTAGGTGATCCTCCCATAAAGTCATTTTGCCTTTAACCATTGATCATAGCATAGAACCCAAAGTCCTATTTACAACCTAGGTTTAGCCATCGGTTTATGGGTGACAAGATGTAGAGAATAGCAATCTAGTGCCAAGCCTACCCCATATTGACTTCCAAAAGTGACTATCACTTGCAATGGTCCTCGAAACACCGTGCAATTTGACAATATTTTCAACAAATAAAGAAGCCACACTTGATGCATCTTCACTTTTTTAACAGAGAATGAAGTGTGCCATCTTAGAAAACTGATCAACCATAACAAAAATGCTATCTCTACCTCGTCTAGTCCTCGATAATCCTAACACAAAATCCATAGATATATCAATCCAAGTATGTAAAGGAGTGGGCAGCGGGGTATACAACCCGTGAAGGAGGAGCCGAGACTTGGCTCCCTTGTAATCTACACGTTGGCCGCAAATCCTAGCCACATCCTAGTGCATTCTAGGCCAATAGAATTGCTTCTCCAATATATCGTGGGTCTTGTCAATCCTAAAATGACCCATTAGACCGCCATCGTGTGCTTTCCTAATAAAAAACTCTCTCCAAGAGCTAGAAAGTACACATAATCGTCTACCTTTAAACAAGTAACCATCAAACTTGGAATAGGGATTTGAACCCCTATTCGAAACCCACTTGTCCCTACCCAATTCTTTGCATTCCCTAAATATAGGAGCAAAGTGAGGGTAATCGGGATACAATGACTTTAGGCTCTCAAAACCTATTAACTTTGAAGACAAAGTGGACACAAGTACATGTTTTATAGACAAGGCATCGACAACCACATTGTCCTTACCTTTCTTGTATTGAATAACATAAGGGAAGGTTTCTAGAAACTCAATCCATTTGGCGTGCCATTTGTTAAGCTTATCTTGTGCTCGTAAGTGTTTCAAGGATTCATAGTTTGTACGGATCATAAATTTCTTGGGCCACAAGTAGTGTTACCAATTGCCCAATGATCTAATCAAGGCATACAACTCTAAATCATATGTGGAGTAGTTTAGTGTAACACCTCGCATTTTGGACGAGAACGAAAATCGTTATTTCCTTCACGTAAAGGTTCCAAAAGCCATAAATCCAATGCAAGTTTAGCGTGTTAATAAATTATGTAGTGTGTAAACCTATTTGAGCATGAATTGAGATCATAGAGGTCCTCAAGCTCAAGGACAAGTTGAAAGTTTTCCTATCGTTCGAATTTTAGTGAGCGTTGAAACTTAGGTCAAATTCAATCAACCATTACTCTTTTTATATATTGAATTAAGGTGCCTACTATATTTCAAATGAAAGGTATTCGAATTACCTTTCCAACTATACCAATTTTGCAAAAATACGACACCCGAAGAAGAAGTTATGGCTTTCCAAAGTGGAGTGTGTCGTGCAGCATAAGGTGTGCGACGCACAACCTAACTTATGCCATAAGGTGTGCGACTCACAACCTAATGTGTGCGATAAAGAGTGCGCCGCATAACCTATATTATGCGATAAGGTGTGCGCCGCATACATTATTACTCAAGTGACTTAAACACTCCGTTTTTTGGGCAAAATGGTCCTTTTCCCACCCTTATTTAGCCATAAACACAAAATTCAGTCCCCAAATACCCCAAAAATACACCTTCATTCATCAAAATTGCTCAAGAACTCTCCTTAGGATTTCAAAATAAAAACCCAAGAAACTCAAGATTCAACCGTGGATTTTTGAAACTAATTGCATATTTGGAATCCCCAGAACGTAGGCTTCAAGAAGCACCCATCATCTTCGCATATAGAGGTACGTGGGGTTATCTCAAAAATATCATGGGCTTAAAATTTCATTTTTTTCAAAATGGGGGTTTTGAAATTATGAATATGATTATGTTTTAAACGTTTTATGATATTGATTTGGTCTTTAGGCCTATTCCCGAAGTAATTTGATATATGATATACGTATATGCATGTATTCCAAAAAGATGTTAACTTGAGAGCATGAATTATATGAAAATCCCTCTCTTGATATGATTTTGTATTAAATCCTCATATGATGTGAATTGTTTGAAATCATCTTGATAAGTATGACATGAAATATTTTAAAAATGGTTATGATTTTTGACTTGAAATGAGAGGGTTGTTATGTTGAAATATGATGAATATAATGGTTGCATAAAAGATGATGTGATATTTATGGCTTGCAAGTCGGGTATGACAATACCCTACAGAATAAGATATGTGATTGAATTAAATAGAGTTTGATGCATTGATTTTACATGAAATAGGTGGATGCCCGAAGAAGGCATTTGATTGTAAGGGCTCATCGCTGGAAACCGTGTCGCCGACATGAGGATTTGGTACCAAGCTAAGTGATCTTGTGTACTTGAATTTATGTCATTCCCAAATTGGGACTATGGTTAGGAGCCCAAGATAAGTGATCTTGGGCACTACTATACTTTATTGGGTCGAGACCCCCTGCTGTGTGATCTTGTGTGTCTTCCCCTCACTTATACTCTAATCTCGGCGGCAACCGAGATTTGACAGTTGGTGTAAATGTTATATGTAGGGTATTCCACCTAGCTCAGCTGCATTACATTGTTGTTGAAAACTATTACATTATGCCCATGTGTTTTCAAATGATTTGATATGAAACTGTTTTATAATGGCTCTCACCTATATTTGGAAAAAAATATTATATTTTGTTTTTGATTTCTCTGCGTACTAGTACTTTTGTATTGACCCTCTTCCCTCCCAGGTTTGGAGGCACAGTTTAGGAGTCCAGATAACCAATAGATCTCTTTCGATAGATTTGCAGAATCAAGTGGTGAGTCTTCTATATTTTGAAAGGCCTGATGTCTGTCAGTTCATTTATCATTTAGTAGTTTTGGGTCTACTGGGGGCCTTGTTCCAGTTTTCAGACAGTAACATGTATTAGAGATTTTGCGGACGGTTGTTCAGATGTCGATAGATGTTGTGGGACATTATTTCCCCTTTGTTGATTTCATTTGATTTATGACCATGTTTTCAGTAATATTGTGTATCTTCGCATATCTTATTATCATATGAATTATGTGCATGATTACCAGATAGATAGGGGTGTTTTGGGCCTTCATGGTTTGAAATGTTCGTCACGGCCAGGGTCCCGATTCGGGTCATGACAAACTTGGTATTAAAGCATGGTTCATGGTCCAGGGTATCTGTGAAATCGCATCGGGTAGAGTCTTGTTTATGGGTGTGAACATGTGCCACACTTATAAGTAGGAGGCTACTAGGCGTTTAGGAATGTCTCTCTTTCTTCATGTTCTAGTTCATGCAATAGAGTCAAAATTTTCCTCTTTCATACTCTCATTCGTGCTATGGTGTCGCCCATATGAAAGTAAAGTCATCCCAAAATTCTTTCCTTACTCTGATGTTCTCAGACATCTCCTATTATTGGGGTGATTCAAGTGGAAAAAGTTTATAATCTACATGATATAGTCCTTTCCGATTGAGTCATATAAGATTTTAAAAACTGTGCAAAGACTCGAGGGGAGTATGTTAGTGCTTCAATATGTGTTGATTTTGATGTAAACATTGATACTGATGGAATTGTGCTTTCCAGCTTAAGGTATTAAGTGCATCTAGTCCCTCTCAAAATCCTGTTACAGATGTGGACAATGTATAGCAGAATGTTGGAACTGTATTTCCACCCGAATAGTAGCATAAGTTAAAGTGTTGTTTCCATGACCTATTGGTAGTAAAATTAGACCAAGAAGCTGGTGATATTAAGTCACAAAATTAGGGGTCAGAGTGAGGGTGACCCTTGTGTAAATAAATATTTATAGCCGAATAACAATTTATTGAGAATGATTTACCATTTTTTTGGTAGGCTAATATGGTATTACTAATTGCGGATTGTATGGTAGTCCGTAGAGGAAGTGTTTGACTCAAATTTTTATTTATACAGAGTAAGATATGTATCCTTAGATCATTGAATATTGTGTATCAACTTTCTATCTCTTGTAATATGTAATCTTGTTATCATGGTATTTTTGAAAAAAATAAAATCAAAGTCTAGTGAAGCCGTGTGGAGATTTTTCGATTCACTAGCATAGTTGATTTGTCATTCATCTCATTTTCTTGTTCAAAATACAAAATCAAAGTCTAGTGAAGCCGTGTGAGGCCTATTTCGATTCACTAGCAACTTGTTGTCCAACTTGTTTTTCTTGTGTTGGTTTAATATATATATAGCTGAATTTGTTTGCATGAGATTGAGTTGGTAAAGAGGTGATTCGTCCTTGTGTGTTAGTTTAGTAGAAGGTAGAGAAGGAGTTGTTAGTTAGGGTGATTTGTCGGTTTCTTGAAGTGTGAAAATAGCTATATTAGCCAGTAAGTTATAAGTATAGACTCATGGTTGTTTGTGGAATTTGAAGGTAGTCTAAATGTATGTTCGGGTAAGTAAGTATGAGGTGAGAAATCCGTATAAGTAGAAAAGATTGTATGGGGTTATAATATAAGATTAAGGTTGATCATGTCTATTATGTAACTTTACCCCTTGACTTTTTTTTCATTGGTAATTGTAAAATAGTACTACTTGTGAGAAGGTATATAGTGATTTTTGAGGCGTTTGTATAGTATGTCCCAAATTTTATGGACTAGCATATTATGTTGCATTTTTCAGTAGTGATAAATGATTAGTACAGGACTATATGCTTGAATTTAATGTAGAATGTGGTGGTAAAAAATGTGGCATGAGATTAATGATGTATGTTTAGTGGGAAGAAATTAGTAGGCTTGATGTGTTAAAATAGTACGTGCTAATGAGTTATGATAAGGAAGACCGTAAGGTCAAGATCAATTATTTGTTGTTTAGAAGTTCTAGTGTACTAGTGTTTCTTGATGTCTATTTCATGGTATCCAAGTGAGAATCATGCGTAAGGTTGGGTTGTAAAATTATGTTTAGCACTAGACATTAAGTTTTGAATAATTGATGTCCATGAAGGTGGATGTGATGATTTCTTGGTTAATGATACTAGTTTTATGGAAGTAATCTAATAGGCTTGAACGGTATATGCAAGAGCTTAAGTTTATTTGATTCGTAGTAAAGTATGATGTTGCATATATAATGTAGAAGTATGCCCAAGGTGATCTGAGGTTGCGGTATTTTCTAAGACTATTACACGTTTTGTGTGACGAGTGGTACCGTTGAGTTGCTAGGTGAAGAAAGACTAGTTAGATGGTATATGGTGTTCTAAATAGCCAAGTTAAGGAGTTTTGATTGATAGTGTTGAGCCTTTTTATATGATCTTGATTCTCATAGTAGAGAGATGTAAGTTTGGAGTCGCGATATTAGTAGGCTATGTCGGAAGTAGTATGATTCATTAAAGGCTTGGTGATATCCATGTTAAGTGTTAGAATCTAAGTTTGATTTTTGAAGGTTGAACCGATAGAAATAAGTGTGCAAGCCTTATACTATGACTATTGGGACTATCAAAATATAGAGTGTATCTCAAAAGGTAGTATTAGCAGTGGGCTTTCCACTTTCATGTGTGGTCTTTCGGGTTAAGTTCTATTAATTTTGCATATTGTCATATTTCAGACCCCAGAGTGCAGTAAGGGATCTCCCAATCTTAAGACGATGGCTTAAAGCCAAGGGGGAGATGATAGAACAAGTAACCAAGTCAGGATCTCAGATTCTAGTAGTGATGTCACGACGGTATAGAACGCCAGAAAAGGAGGGTGAGACTCAACCCATTCCTGTCTCAGTATTTTTCAGTGATCCCAATACATTCTCATGCATTACATGTCAGTTCGATAATCATCGTTCATGTTCATGTATATGATAGAGAATCACGTGTTCCTCCAGATTCCTAAATGAGGAACTTCAGTTTATTCAGTAGTCGGGATCACATTCCATATGTTATGAACTCTAAATTGAGGTCTTGTAGCTCATGACTCATGTATTCACGCTTTATAGTGTGCTCAGTTCGCATAAATCTATGCTATATTCTTTATGATGGGCAAAATATAGTTCATAGCCATGTATGTCCCAATTCAGATCTTTCTTTGATAAATCCCAGATGTTGTTTTGCCATTCCTCAGGCCTCAGTTAAGTGTCAAGTTTTATATAATATCCTTCCATGCTTCAAGATCTTATGTTCTAATCTTTAGTGACTCCTCTTTATGTGATGATAGTGGTGATGAGTAAGTGTTTCTTGCTGATGGAAGATCCTAGTATGCATGTTTTTAGATAAGGCCTTAAGTGTGAAGTAAGGTTGGGGTCAAGTCTTTGATACATGTGATGGTTAGTGGAAAAGTTTACGTGTGTATGTTTTTAGGGTAGCGCGTGGGAGTTATATTGACAATAGTTTAGAATCTATGTGAAGTATGTATTTATGGGTGGTTGCCTTGAAGTTAACATGCGGTTATAAAATAGGTTGAATGACGTTTTGGGATTGCAGTGGAAGGTCGCAATATGCATTAGCGACTTCATATTAAGAGTTCAGAGTAGTCATTGAAGTGGTAAGGCATGTTATGCTTAGGATGTGATCTTTAAAAGAGGTATAGAAGGTGGCATCATATGGTTTAGAATAATAGCGTGGTGTAGCATGTTGTATTTTTGTGACTTAGAGTTAAGCTTGATCGCGGTGTAAGGATTAATCTATTTTAGACATTAGTAGAAAAATTTGTCAATGCTCATATGAGAAATTTAAGCCGAATTGAATGAATATGATGTTTATAGGGAATAGTATAGTTAAGGGATATTCGAGAAGTGTGCTAAGCTTGAAAGTAAAAAGTTGTATTGCCAAAGGTCTGGTAATTCTATCATAATTTATGAGTTATATTTCTATATTCCAGACTGCAGAGTAGTGTAATGTTGTGATTTCCCTCAGTTGGATGTCTTATGTAATCCATACCCAAGATTCGTGGCTTCCTTTTACTGCTAGAACTTCTTTAGAGAGAGTGTTGAAGAGATACTCCAGTTAAGTATAAGTGTCTAGTATAATTCAGTGTGTAACTCAGTTTAACAGTCGGGCAGACAAGTTACTATGGTTTTTCCACCTTTTCACCCAGTCCTACTATCCGAAGCTTCATGTGTATGGCCATTCCCAAGAGATAATCTATTCCATCCATATAAATTGTGAGTTCAGTTCATTCCAAGCATCATGTTTCAGATTCAGCTATCTATTCATGACTCGGTGCATAAGAGTTCAACGTATAATCTCAAAAAAATTTAAGTATTTCAGCTCAGATAGTGTAATACCCTTGTACGATCTAAGTCTTGATGTCTTATGATTCGTACTTCCATAAGTTATCACTTCCTAATTTCAATATGTATGATTGGATCAGGAATATTTCAAGGGAATCCTAAATTTTCAGCACGAATCAGCTTCTTGAAGCAAGAAAAGTCAAGTCAGCTCAGAATTCAGTTTCATTATAGAAGTTTAAATATTTCAGATCAGTTATGTCCTTTCTTAGAAGGCACATCATGTCCGCGTTATTCCATACCTTTAATCTTCAACAAGTTCCTACCCATCATTCGGGGACGAATGATCCCAAGGGGGAGATAATATAACACCCCGCATTTCGGACGAGAACAAAAATCATCATTTCCTTCACGTAAAGATTCCAAAACCCATAAATCCAATGCAAGTTTAGTGTGTTAATCAATTATGTAGTGTGGAAACCTATTTGAGCATGAATTGAGATCATAGAGGTCTCCAAGCTCAAGGACAAGTTGAAAGTTTTCTTATCGTTTGAATTTTAGTGAGTGTTGAAACTTAGGTCAATTTCAATCGACCAGTACTCTTTGTATATATTGAGTTAGAGTGCATACTATATATCAAATGAAAGGGATTCGAATTATATTTCCAACGATACCAATTTCGCAAAAATCCGACACCCGAGGAAGAAGTTATGGCTTTCCAAAGTGGAGTGTGTCGTGCAGCATAAGGTGTGCGACGCACACCCTAACTTATGCCATAAGGTGTGCGACGCACAACCTAATGTGTGCGATAAAGAGTGTGCCGCACAACCTATATTATGAGATAAGGTGTGCGCCGCATATATTATTACTCAAGTAACTTAAACACTCCATTTTTGGGGCAAAATGGTCCTTTTCCCACCCTTATTTAGCCATAAACCCAAAATTCAGTCCCCAAATACCACAAAAATACACCTTCATTCATCAAAATTGCTCAAGAAGTCTCCTTAGGGTTTCAAAATAAAAACCCAAGAAACTCAAGATTCAACCGTGGGTTTTTGAAACTAATTGTATATTTGGAATCCCCAGAACGTAGGCTTCAAGAAGCACCTATCATCTTCGCATATAGAGGTACATAGGGTTATCTCAAAAATCTCATGGGCTTAAAAATTCATGTTTTCAAAATGGGGATTTTGAAATTACGAATATGATTATGTTTTAAACGTTTTATGATATTGATTTGGTCTTTAGGCCTATTCCCGAAGTGATTTGATATATGATATATGTATATGCATGTATTCTGAAAAGATGTTAACTTGAGAGCATGAATTATATGAAAATTCCTCTCTTGATATGATTTTGTATTAAATCCTCATATGATGTGAATTGTTTAAAATCTTCTTGACAAGCATGACATGAAATATTTTGAAAATAGTTATGATTTTTGACTTGAAATGAGAGGGTTGTTATGTTGAAATATGATGAATATAAGGTTGCATGAAAGATGATGTTATATTGATGGCTTGCAAGTCGGGTATGACGATACCCTACAAAATAATATATGTGATTGAATTAAATGGAGTTTGATGCATTAACTTTACATGAGATAGGTGGATGCCTAAAGAAGGCGTTTGAGTGTAAGGGCTCATTGCTGGAAACCGTGTTTGCCGACATGGGGATTTGGTACCAAGCTAAGTGATCTTGTGTACTTGACTTTATGTCATTCCCAAATTGGGACTATGGTTAGGAGCCCAGGCTAAGTGATCTTGGGCACTACTACACTTTATTGGGTCGAGACACCCTGTTGTGTGATCTTGTATGTCTTCCCCCCACTTATACTCTAATTTCGGTGGCAACCGAGATTTGACAGTTGGTGTAAATGTTATATGTAGGGTATTCCACCTAGCTCGGCTGCATTACATTGTTGTTGAAAACTATTACATTTTCCCATGTGTTTTCAAATGATTTGATATGAAACTGTTTTATAATGGCTCTCACCTATATTTGGAAAAAAAATATTATATTTTGTTTTTGATTTCTCTGCGTACCAGTACTTTTGTATTGACCACCTTCCCTCCCAGGTTTGGAGACACAGTTTAGGAGTCCAGATAACCAGTAGATCTCTTCCGACAGAGTTGCAGAATCAAGTGTTGAGCCTTCTATATTTTAGAAGGCCTGATGTTTGTCAGTTCATTTATCATTTAGTAGTTTTGGGTCTACTGGGGGCCTTGTCCCAGTTTTCAGACAGTAACATGTATTAGAGATTTCGCAGACGATTGTTCAGATATCGATAGATGTTTTGGGACATTATTTCCCTTTTTTTTATTTCATTTGATTTATGACCATGTTTTCCGTAATATTGTGTATCTTCCACATATCTTATTATCATATGAATTATGTGCATGATTACCAGATAGATAGGGGTGTTTCGGGCCTTCATGGTTTGGAATGCTCGTCACGGCCAGGGTCCCGGTTCGGGTCGTAACATTTAGAGTAAAACCTTTGATATTTTCACTAAAATAAGAAATGGGTTTTAAGTCTTGCATCAAAATAGCCCCTATGCCTATTTTACTAGCATCACATTCAACTTCGAACGTTTTATCAAAGTTGGGCAATTGTAACAAAGGCGCGAAAATAAGCATAGCTTTCAAAGCTTCAAAATCCTTAGCTTTATCTTCACCCCACTTGAAGGGTTGATTTTTCGAATGACCTCGGTCAAGGGGGCGGCTATGGTGCTAAATCCTTTGACAAACCTTCTATAAAAACTCGTCAACCTGTAGAAGCTTCTTACTTCACTAACGGTTTGTGGGATTGGCCAATATTTGATAGCGTCTATCTTGGATTCATCCACTTCGACCCCTATTGAACTAACAACAAAACCCAAGAAAACAACTTCATTAACACCAAAGGAACACTTTTCAAGATTGGCATACAACTTCTCATTTCTAAACACATCAAAAATACTTTATAAATGCAATACATGCTCATTTATGGACTTGTTATATACCAAGACATCATAAAAATAAACAACAACAAACTTTCCAATAAAAGGCTTCATCACATGATTCATTAGTCATATGAAAGTACTTGGAGCATTGGTTAGGCCAAATGGCATAACCATCCATTCATAGAGACCAAATTTGGTCTTGAAAGCGGTTTTTCATTCATCACCGGGTTGCATACGAATTTGGTGATAACCACTATGAAGATCTATCTTGGAAAATATACAAGAACCATTAAACTCATCAAGCATGTCATCTAATCTAGGAATAGGATGAAGATATTTTACCTTAATCTTATTGATGGCTCGGCAGTCCACACACATACGCCAAGTTCCATCCTTCTTTAGAACAAATAATACCGGAACCGCACATGGACTCATTCTTTCTTTGATGTACCCTTTGTTGAGAAGTTCTTCAACTTGTCGTTGTAGTTCTTTGGTATCCGTAGGGTTGCTTCTATAATCCAGCTTGTTGGAAATTGTGAGCCCGGTACAAAGTTAATTTGATGCTCAATACCCAGAAGTAGGGGAAATCCTTGCGAAAGTTATTTGGGAAAAATATCTTCATAATCCTGCAACACAGGAGAAATCAAAGTAGAAATGGAAGAAGTAGTAGGGTTAGTGTTTAAATAATGAGCCAAGAGAAGCATAGGTGTGTTCTCATCATGATCCATGAAGAGTTCCTTCTTTCTACCCAACATCACCATGTTTTCTCTCCCATCTGATGTTGAGGTAGCCTCAGATTCCCTCACTGCCCCACCCTCAGATTCTCTCCCATTTTCTACACTCTCAGTTTTATTTCCCTTTTCCTTTAATTCTCTTATCTTTTGGTGCAACTCATTTACTTGTGATGGAAAGAGAGGGTGAAGTGTGACCTTCCAGCCATCCTTCTCAAGAGTATATCGATTAGACCTTCCATTATGTTTGGTAGATCTATCATATTGCCAAGGTCTACCTAGCAACAAGTGACAAGCTTTCATAGGTATCACATCACAAAGTATTTTGTCATGGTAGTTTCCAACCTTAAACCGTATCACACATTGCCTTGTGACCTTTAATTCACCACATTCATTCAACCATCTCCCTTTGACTAGGATCATCTATTGCCTTACTAATTTTTGCACGCTTCACTACAAAGTTTGGAATCACACACTCTTTTTCTTGCGTGTAAATATCTTCCCCATCATCATCATCATCATGTGGCTCACCCTCAGTTTACTTTCCACCCTGAGGCTCGGGCTCATTCTTCTCTCTTTCAACACCCACCTTCTCACCAAGGTAATACAATCTTCCTTACCTTAGGATCATATTGTATCGATTTGGACATTTATTGTCTTTATGTACCCAACCTTGGCACTTGAAACATTGGAACCCTTTAGGATTAGGATACTTGTGAGCTTCTTGCTTTGGAGAAAATTTATGGACTGTTTTGGGCTCGAGCATCTTGTAGTGATAGGTTGGTCCTTTTTTTGGGATAACCCAAGAATGATTGAGCCATCTCCTTGCTTTTAGGCCGACCCCATGTTGATTGTCCCCTTGCCTTGAATGACGACCTCTCTTTAAGTTCACTTTCAATCTCAAGAGTCGTTTGGAAGATACCTTCAACGGTATCAAACTTTTGAAGTGTTAAATGAGCGGAGATATCTTTGTTCAACCCATACTTGAACCGAATGATGTCATGACTAATTTTTCCCCATGATTATCAAGCTTCAACATGAGTTGTTAAAACTTATCATAATACGCCATTACACTTTTGTTACCTTGACGCAAGTTGTACAATCGACCAAGCAACACATGGAGATAACTCTAAAGAAGGTACCGTTGTCTCATTAAGTATCTCAACTGAAACCAAGGTGGAGGTTGCCCCTCAACAAATTCATTACCAAACCGCTTGACGTACTCCCACCAAGTGTTAGCATAGCCCTCAAAATAAGCTATGGCATAACAACTCTTCTTTTCTTCTGAGACATCATTAACTTGGAAAACTTTGTCGCAAGTTGATTCCCAAGCTAAGTAGGCCTCGGGGTTATTTTCACCTTTAATGATTGGTAGGCTCAACTTGATGGTGTTGATGCCTACGTCTCTCTCTTGGTATTGGTTTCCCTTTTCCCTATACCCTCGATATTTTTTTGGATCCATATAAACTTCTCTCATCTCCTCCTCTCTCAAGTAAGAATCATCAAAGGCTCCATACCATTCATACTCCTCTCTACCATATTTCTCAAAGTGTATGGGGAAGTTTTAGACATTTGGAACTTGATTTGGAGAAATTGGATTTTGTGGAGGTGGTGGTCTTTGGTTTAGTGGAGCTTGGAAGGGAGGGTTCAGATTTAGTGGAGGTACTTGACGTCCAAGTCTCTCTTATGAGACTTGAGGAGTTTTGGAATGTATTGGTCTAGTGGAGTCACGGTTTGGAGGAAAAGAAGTGATTTGGCTTGTGTTATTTAGTAGAGCTTGTGGTGGGTTTAGCATTTGGTGCCATGTTTCGGGAGTAACGGCGGCGGAGGAAGTTCTATCATGTCCATTTGAAGAAATATGTTGAGGAGTAGAAAGGTGAGAGTTTCTTTGACTCTCCACTTGTTCTAATCTCCCACTAATAGTCGACACATCTCCCTTTATTGTGGTCAAATCCCCTCTCACGGCTCCAACTTCCATATTCAACCTTTCAAAAGTTTGAGTCATAGCCTCAAGAATGACCCTCATAATATCAATAGCATTGGAATCCACGGTTTGAGATGTGATTCCCTCCATTGTCAAGGTATCACCTACAAAATCAACAAACAAGTTAGTGTAGCCCTCTCCTCACTCACACTCTTTAGATCACCTTACACTTTAGTTCCACAAGTGTTGTAGATTGCCTAGTAATCCATGAATCCTTAAAGTATGAGTAGTCTCTTGTCCAGAGTGGATTCATGTTTGAAGACTCAAAGAATTCTCATCGTACTATAATCAAGAAGTTTCAACGTGTTCAAACGACAAAAGCACACAAGCAAACGATGACACGAACTCAAGGCTTCAAAGGACTAAGTAACAAACTAGTAGGAATGTACTAGTTTGTTAGTTAGCTCTCAAAACAACTAAGGGAAACCAAGAATCAACAATTAGAAACTAATAAAATCTAAATTTGAGCTTAATCTTGATGTGAATAGTGTTTTAGAGTGACGTGGCAGCTTACAATCGGCCACGGACCACACAATTTGTTCATCAACTTGAAGTCTTAATCTTTACATAATTTTTTGTAATGGATGACTTGATATTTGAGGAAAAGTAAAAGTTTTGTAGTCTTTTTCAACCTTTTAAACTCAAAAGGGTGAGATTTGACTTTACTTGTCCCACAAGACAAGGTACCTTGATTTAAGAAAAAGTGGTTGTCAAGTCTAGGAAGTGATGTGTGCAAGTCTTCTCACAAACAACTTTACAACCTTTGTCTTACAACTTTTTGGATCTATTTTACACTTTTTTTATTGTCTTAAATTGTAAGAATAGATGAAGAACAAGATGAACACCACAACAACCTTCAAGAACACAATAACAACTTCTTCAAGAACACAACACAACAACACCAATTATCAACAACAAGGTACAACATACGGCCATCTTCAAGTCACCACAACAATGGTCAATATTATAAGCTCAACTTTAGATTTAGACACTTTTAGTGTTAGTGAGAAAGAAACCAACACTAGAAACACACTAAACAAGTAAAATACTACTAGATCTAGTTATAAAACTCTTGGCCAAGTCAATACAACATTTCTTTAAGTTTCGGTCAAGGTCCAACACAACACAATGTTTCTAACTTTGGTAAGATCTTCCCAAGATTGGTTTTGTAAGAATAAAATCAAGCCTTGACTTTGATACCAAATGATACAAGATCAAGTTCACAACAGAAGAAACAAACAACAAGAAGAGCAACTAGATGAATAACAAGTGCTAGTGAATCGAAATAGGCCACACACGGCTTCACTAGGCTTCAAGAATCACATTTTTAGAACAAGAATATGATTAACAACAAGAACCAACAAGTCAAAAATAATGCTAGTGAATCGAATAAGCCCCACACGGCTTTACTAGACTTCAAGATTCCAACAACACAATATTAACAAGATTACAAGAAGGATAGTAACTTGACATACAATATTCAAGAGTCTAAGAACCCTAACAATAAGAGAGGACCCTAAGACTAAAGAATATCAACACCAAGTTCTTACTTAGACCAAGAGGAACTCTATGACCTCAAGATCCTAGTTTCTAGCCAAGATACAACACAAGTATCACTCTACTTGTGAGTTTTGGATTTGAACTTCTCCAATGAAAGAGAGAATTTCCAAAATATTATAAGTATTTGTTGTCTCAAAATATCATAAATGAACTAAGTGAAAGAAATAGCCCTAATATTGTCTATATATAGTACTCCACAAAATGAAAGGAAAATGGCCATTCTAGCCTTGGTCTTAGGTGGCTTTGGAGTGTAATAAACTTACACTTCAAAGCCCCTCTTCACACTTCAAAACATGGAATCCCTTAGATAAATTAATTACAGACTCACACACAGCCATTTGCGTGAACATGGCTTGGAGTTTTTGTAACTCCCGAGCTTGGCTACGTATGAATGGTCTTGAGCTAGTTGCACTTGTATCATGATTACTTTGATTGGTATGAAGAATGACATCCTTCACAAGCAAATCGTGTAATCTGGGGTTTGTTGAAGAAAGTCAAGGCTTTTGAAGAGAAACAAAATCGAGCAAGAAGATACTACATTGTTGGCGTTATTGCTACTGGTTTAGTGGTGTTAGGCACATGGATATTCAAGAATAATTGCTAAAATTTTCATGGTGGTGTATTTGTATTTGCTACTGATTTGGTGTTGTTGAGCACATGGATATTAAAGCATAATTGTTGGAAAATATCAAAAAAAAATTAGACATATGTTGCAATATGTAGTTCATCTGTTGAAAATTATCAAACAGTTCTTCCCACTGTTTCAATAGCTAAGACTATATCAGCATAATGAAACATAGGACCAACCTGTTGCAACAGATAAACTATCTGTCAGAATAGATAGAATATATTTTATAACTGATGGATAATCTGTTGCATTGTGAAAAGTTCAACTATCATCAGACAAAAAAATTGCACTACATGTATGTATATATGTAATGTAATTGAAAGTATGTTAAGTGAAGTGACTTAAAATAAAAAAAATTGTTATTTCACAGGCTCTTCTTTATACACAGGCTCCAAGCGTCCAGTTAGTACCCCATAAGCCCAGACCTCTTGCATGTTTTCCACAGCGTTGTCACACTGAAAGGTCATTGGCTTGGTCATTTCTGTGTCGGTCAACAAATATTCAATGTGTCCAAAAGTGTGCAACCCGCAGGCGGTAGTAGTTTTACTTTTTGGAAGGTTCATGTCCTTGTTTCGACCTTCAAAATCCCATGGCTGCTTTATCAACACTTTTATTGGAAAATGATTCATCAGTTTACTCTGCCTCAATAAGATGGGGAACAACTCCAACAGTGGTTGCATGTAGGTAAAAAAATTAACCTCGTCCAAGGCAGGTAGATTGCAGTCATAAACCTTGATATTTCCCTCGAGAAGTATCTCAATAGCCTGATAATGTAAGTTTCCCACATTCATGACTCCAAGAATCCTCTTTGCCTCGGTCCAGCTCTTGTCGTGTGGATTTAGCCTCTCTCTTCTAACATATTTTTTCATTTCTTCATCCTATTTGAACCCAGAAAGTAACGAATGAAATCCCTCGCCACCGGGAGTTGACGCTAGGTTACTGAGGTAATCATACCTATCCTTAAGATTCCTGTAGAAGTCGAGGTCCATTATCTTATCGGCAGCATCATAAGTTTCTAGGTAGGCTAATTGACTACCCCTCATGAGGCAGAGAATTTCTTCAACATACTATGATATAAATGATGATAGGCGAATTTACACGCCTATATCAATATATTTTGCCCATATTTTAGCCTAGTTTTGAGAACAAATTATATATTTCATGCACTTTTAGTCCTTTTTCCTGTAAATGAGCTAACGAACATGATTAGTAAAGTTTCAGGTATAAATAATGCAGAATTAAGCATTTTATGGCTTACTTGACGCAAAAGAAAGCTCACGAAGGAAGGGAAGGGAGTTTACACGCCTAAGGACCAAAACTGCTGCATGGAAAATCTGTCCCGGGCTAAAACAGCAATTCTGAAGACTTTGGGGACTTACAGACACAAAGCTGGATTTTGACAATGATACATTAACCTAGTACAATTAGGTTATGTATTTCATTATTTTATGTGAATTATGATAATGTTACCTTAACCTAGTATATTTGGGTTAAGGATTTCATTAGTCTAGTAGGATTTGGTTATTTATTTCATTAGCTTAGTAGGATTAGGATATGGGTATTATAAATACCCTATCATGCTAGAGATTTTAGAACATCTTCTTAACAACAAATATTACATTCATCATTCAACAATTAATTTTCTTCCATCCCTCTCATCTTCCACTACAAACACTTCTAATCTACTCTTCTATTCTTAAACTCCACAACAAGAGAATCGTTACTTGCTAAGGAATCACGCCTCACACCTATCACTTGATCTACACGCCATTACTCAATATCGTGATATAATAACAATGTCAATCGTGATTTCCTTCGCATTCATGGGTAACTAAACTTCTCTGTTGGGGTTATGGAAGCCGAATGAGTTACTATCTATTGCTGTGAGTTTGTGAGTTCGAGGCACGTATATTGCTTATATCATTATTCTCTTCATCTTAATCTACATTCTTTGCGGTTGCAAACGCAAGAATACGCCAGTCTAACATTTAACTTGTTCGAGAGAAAAGTTATTTGTCTGGAAAAGAGATAATGTCAAGGTAGTAAGACACCCTTTCCTATTAAAAAGCTGGTGCCGTAACTGGACTAACCTCTTGGAGAATTCGTACCGTTAGATACGCTTTAAGCTCGAGAGAGTTAAAGTGAAATAGTCCTTGTTTAGGTCGAGAGACGCTTGGATTTACCATCGACTACAATCCTCTATAAGCAATTGCATGTCAGAATTCTACACACTCATAGCCAATAGAGACGTATACCTCGGAAGGTGGACATAACCCCAACGCTTCAATTCTCATTGTTTACAACCAACGTAATAATCTCTCTCTTTTTACTTTATTATTTTCAGCTTTTGTTTACATTACTTGCAAAATAAGAATCCCCCCTTCTTACGAGACTTGCACCAAAAGTTTAGTAATTTTACTTACTTGTTGGCCAAGCTATTCCCTTTGGGATCGACACCCAACCCAGGTTGGGTTCTATATTTGCTAACGACCGCTTTACACTCAAACGAGAGCTGTAGATTGAGCGTTATCAATAAAAAGTCTATTTTTAAATAGGTTAGCAATTGTAAAGAAGGAAAACATAGTGAAAGATACAACGGATGGTCCATCTATTGCAGAGGGTTCTCTGAATCTGTTCATAGATTACCCATCTAACGTAACTTATACAAGAGATGGGTAATATATTGCAATAGAACTACCACAAGTTGCACCAGAATACACATATATTACAACAGATGACAAGTAGATTAGAAGGCTAGGTTAGGAAAAGTAAACTTACCCTGTCCACGTATTGCGTACGCATATCTGTCATACTTCTGAAGTCTTTGCCAAAAAAGGTATGGATGAGGTAATCTTTTGCGTCTTGCTTGGTCCGTCGCAGATCCTTCTTCTCTTCGGAGCCAAGTTCTACGTATATGTCCACCTTCTTGAATGACCCCTGAACTTCAACAACTTTTGGAGAGGGAGGAGTTGTAATTTTTTTGGATGTTTGATTAGAGAGTACTTGGCTAATTGCTCTTTTCTTCCTCCTAATCACCATTGTAGAAGTGTATGGCTCCCTCAACTTCTTGGATGGTATGACACTCCTCTTGGATTTCAATTACTCAACATCTTTAGTGATAGCCTCTACTTTTTCAAAGAGTTTATACTGGTTGTCCTTTCACTCTTCGTATTTACAATGAGAACATGAGGGTGGAGAGGGGTGAGAGGGACCGATGTAAGGGTAAGAGGGACCTGTGTAATGGAGAGAGAGACCTGTGAGTGGTGTGTTTTCAAACATATTTATTTTTTCTCGAGCATCAATATGCTCAACATCACGACTGGGAGTAGAATCAGCATGCCTTCCACCAACATCAACTCTACCAGCAGCACTCCCAGAAGAAGCACCCGGATCTGTTGCGGTAGTTTGGTTATAAAGAGCCTTAACACTAGGCTGACCTTTTCTAACTGCTCTTCTTATAGATATTTTTCCAGTCAATTCCTTTTTTATTAACTCCACTTGTTAGGTATGCTATAGTATCAACATGACCTAGAGTAATAAAAGAAGTTATCCCCAAATCCTGCTCAGTAGGCACGATTCATGGATGCACAACCTATAGAAAAGACAGATACATTTAAATCATATAATATAATAATTTTCACAGTTGGGTTACATGTTAACACAGATAACTTTTGCAACAGATGATCTGTATGTCGCAACAAATTAATAACATGTTGCATCAGATTAACCATCTGTTGCATAATTTGCAGTAGATGGTTAATCTTATAAGAGTCGAGTTCAGAGAACCAAAGCAACAAATGGGTAATCTGATGCAAAATATCAATCATTTATCGCAATAGATTACCCATATGTTGCACCAGTTGGCATATGACGGGTAGTCTATCGCAATAGATGTCCATCTGGTGTATCAGATATAACATTTGTTGCACTAGATATAACATTTGTTCAATATCTTTCATTGAGTCAAATTATTTTACTTGAAAGAAGATGTACTGCATTATCCGAAGGGTTAAAGAGATCAACCACCTTAATTTTTGTGTTGTTTTTTGCAGTCAACCACCTAAACATCCTTGGATGAGAAACCTCATTCGGGTGATCCATTATCTGCTTTCAGAGGGAAGGAATAGCTTCAAATGCCCAAGCCTAAAAAATGTAAACAGGAAGCAAACAAAAAAGTCATAATAACTATATTCAATATAAATTAATGGATGAGCAAAAATAGTGATTAATTTTACCATGAAAGCCCAAGGAAAGCCGTATAATGTGATCATCCCTAGGGATAGATTTGTCAGTAAATATTTGAAAGTTAAGTAGAAGCTGTCACATCCCCAGGGCTAATTGTTGAATTTATCAAAATCCTCATCACGTGCCAACAAATCATCTTCTATGACCTTGTTGACGTCTCTTGCAATATAACGGAATGGGTAAATCAAACTAAGCACAATTTCTCCTAGTACTTCTTTGGTATGGTTTTATCCTTGAGATCTATCATCAAATCCGATGCTTTGTAGCCACGTCCAGCAATGTCCAACAACCCAACTATTTTTTCCTTGCGTTTGTTGGTTTTGCTGGGTGGTCGTTGGGACAATGCCTTCCCTCAATTTCCTTATGGTAGTTTGGATGTACATCTTGCCTTGGACCTTTTGCGGGGTGTTCCCTTGGTGATAGGTTCTTCTGGACGATCGTATCTCAATCGTATCACTATGGCAAACTCTTGCAATCCAAAATAAATCGGCATGCCACAGTAGTTGATTCAGATTTCATCCATCTTTTTCCCCCCTTCTCCAAATTCTTATCATCCCCTACATACTTGATCCTGCGCTTGAGAAGACCATATACCATCCTCATTTGGAAACGGGAAGGGTAGTCCTCAGGTAGATCCTCTTAAAAAGCCCGTCTATGTTTTTGTTCTTCATAATATTCCTAAAATAATTAAAAAATTTCCACAACTGATATTTAAGTACAAGTTCACCAGTTAGTTCTGCAGGGCCATCTATCGACATCACAACTTGAAACCTGTCAATACTAATAGTTTTGACAGGATCATGTTGGGATGTCGATATTAATTTATGCCTCATTGGTGATCCATGATCATCATATTGATGATAATCCTCTTTCTCACTATCTAATTCCTCCTCTTTTTCATTTTTATTTTCTTCATCACCATCTACAGACCCTTGTCCACCTCCCTCAACATTGCTTTCAGATCTCTCCTCAGCTTCACTTTTCTCTGACTGAGATTGTTCAGAAAGCTCCTTCGAACCCCTCAGTACTGTAGCCTTTTTTGTTAGGTGGTCAGACGTTGATTCACTTTCTTTTCTTTTGGGAGACATTTTTTACCTACAAAAAATAGAAAAATAAAAATTACATTACAATTGATGTATGCATAAATTTTAAAAAATACATTACAAACACTACCAATACCGACACACAATAGCCACCATCAACCAATACCATAAACACCATGAATACCGACACCACCAATAGCCACCATAAATACCACCAACCAATGCTACCAATAGCCACCACAAACACCAACAGTGCCATAACGATGACCACCAACACCACAAACACCATCCAACAATACCATAACAGTCAACAAAATACTGTGATAAAAACTAGGGTTTTCTCGAGTTCTTCCTACGATTTTACCATCAAAACTCAAAATTGTAAACCCATTCTCGAAGATAATACAACTAAAAGTTTTTTTTCATCAATAACTTAAAAGCCCTTATTTAAAAAAAATAACAAATATAAAACTTTTATCAAACTCTGTTGCCTATGAAGACAAAGAAAACGACTGATAGAAGCAAGAATAAAGTCGAAAATAACACCTATTTGGTCGAAAATGAGAAGAAAATTGATCTATTGTGAAGGGTTGAACAATTTGTTGAGTAGTTGTTGTCTGTATTGTTGAGAGAGAGAAAAGAGCGAGAACTCGAGATTTGAAATGATGAAATATTTTTCTCGCAAATGGATGATTTGTATGGGTTGATTTGTATTTTGAAAAAGAATGACAAGTTTTGAAAATGTTAATTTGGTCCGAATTGATCTTAATTATTTTTTAAAATTATAAAAAATATGCGTAATTTTTAACCCTCTCATCATGCAATTGCCAAAAGACTCAATTGAAGTTATAGTTGACCCTATGAACTCACCCCTAGTCCTAGATTAATCAATTTCGATACTAGTTGAACATATAAACTCAATTGAAATTGTATAAAAATAAATGTTCAACTTGTTGCAACAGATGACTTATTTGTTGGAATTAATCAAACAGATTAAGTTATTTGTTACAACAGATTACCCATCTGTTGTAAATTATCAAACAGATTAAGTCATCTGTTGCAACAGATTACCCATCTGTTGTACATTATCAAACAAATTAAGTCATTTATTGCAACAGATTACCCATCTATTATAAATTATCAAATAAGCGTTGTCATTTGTTGTAGTTGACCCTATGAGAACTCATCCCTAGTCCTAGATTAATCAATTAAGGTATTAGTTAAACATACTAGGTAATAAGAATTGCTTCAACTCAGAGTGATCGATCGACAACTTTGGTCGGGAGAAATGCAATACCATCTCATCATGCAATTGCCAAAAGACTCAATTGAAGTTGTAGTTGACCCTATGAGAACTCACCGCTAATCCTAGATTAATCAATTTAGATATTAGTTAAACATATAAACACAATTGAAATTGTATAAAAACAAATATTCAATTTGTTGCAATAGATAACTTATCTGTTGGAATTTATCAAACAGATTACGTCATCTGTTACAACAGATTATCCATCTATTGTAAATCATCAAACAGGCGCTGCCATCTGTTGTGACAGATGACCGAGCTTTGGAAATTTTCAAACAAAAATTATCATCTATTGAAAAGTATGACTTAGATGTTTTAAGATCTTATTTTTAAAGCAATTTAGGTATTTTTGTCCGAGATAAAAAAAAAAGATAAAATACTAAGGCGGTAAAAAATATTACTTGGATAACTCAAAATCTCCTCAATGAGTAGTCTTATCTGGTCTTTTCAATGTCACCGTCTCCTCGTGCCCCTCAAAAATTATTAATGAATATTTAAAATCCATATCTAGAATACTCTCTCCTTCAACCATAAATTAACTCAACTTATCTCTCTTTTTAATTCTCGATTCTATTTCTCTCATTTTTTCCTCCCTTTTCTCTCTTCTTTCAGATGAGGATCCTTTCGGATCTTAATTGATCAATATCGTTTCTCGACTGAACTGGATGTTCTGATCCCTTTGCTTTTTTGACATTGTAGGTATGGCTCACTACTGCTCTTTCCTTCTCGTCTTCTTCTTTGTATGTTATTTAAATTAGATATTTACATCTGTTATTATTAATGATTTACCCATTACCAGTTTTCTATTTATTGAGAAAATTGAAGGAAAGGTGACTTTTAAGTCTTGAATGAACGAACCATTATTTTTATTAAAATATGAAAAAAAAAATCATTTGAAGGGAGAACTTAAAAAGCTTTGTTGTGAGTATAGTTTTTTTATGTCTTTTGTTTGTTAATTTGGTGGTGCTGTTGTTGGGGGTGGTGGCCGTGTTGAAGCATGTGGTGTTTGTGTTGTTGATGGTGTTGGAACATATAGTGTTGTTTCTTTGTTGGTGGGTGGTGTTGCAACAGTTTCGTCAACTGTTGCAACTGATGAATCAGTTGTTGGAACAGACGGAGCAACTGTTTAAAGAAATCAAACCAGTATCAAGACTGGTTTGATTTATTCCAATAGATGACCCATCTGTTGCAACATGTCATCCATCTATTGCAACAGATGCCTCATCGGTTAAACAGATGGAGAATCTATTACATCATATTGGTCATTTGTTGATTCATTCAATTTTGTGTTACCCTTTTGTAATGTTCTTTTTATTCTTCTCTTGTTTGTCATCAAATGTATTTCTCTTGTTTGCAAATAAAAGGAAGTGAAACTGGATCAACTTTTTCCCGACCAATATTAAAGGTTAGAGTAAAGATGGGTTCAGAGGAATAAGTTGCTTGCAGATGGAACCACTTCATATGTGAGAGGTATGCATTACTGATCAACCTATCATGAAAACACACATCTAGTACAATAATTTTGTGAATGTTAGTTCTTTACCTATTAGGCATTAATCCTTCAAACAAGATATGGCATTTTAGAGTTAAGATTGTTAGGTTCGAACTGGTAAGGATGAGGTACCAAGTAAATGGTGCCGATACCCTGTTACGGTTTAATGAAGATTTTTCTAATGTTTATGTGTCAAGTTTGGAGAAGGGTTAAGGGTTTTGGTGGCAGTGTAAACATTCAAATAGTGATTGCACTGACTTTAAGGGTTCAATGGACTTTTGAAAGGCCTCCGAAGCCTCGCACTTCTGCAAACAAAAATGGAAATAAATATAGTTATTGCTCTGGTCCAAATTTATATGGATGGGTTGCTCGAGGAGACTATTATACAACAGAAGGTTATTATAAGAATACCTATGTGGGAAGGGGGAGGTGTAGAAGACCATATATCAACTCAGACCTTATTAAAGAAGAAACACAACATAGAAAGGAAAGTGTAGCGAAACTGGCTGATGAAATTGACATGAAAAATGAAAAAATTGAATGAGTTGCGAATAAGAAAGTGTATACAAAAATGAAAATCCATCAATCGTTCTTGAAAAATAAAAATGCTCAAGTGGACTGGAGTTGTGCACTTTGTTCGGGGACTGCAACTAGCTAGCGTGGCCTGAATGAAGACCCACAAATAGCAGGACTAGACCTCTAAAGTTTCATCTTTGCGAACATGGAAGGTGGTAAGATTGTCGGTCAGGATTGAAACCTGAACCAACTACTCCTGAATTAAAAATAAAAGATCAAGCCAAGGTGGCAATTTCTCAAGTTAAACTTGAATCCCATGCCTCCTGTATATGGCTCTGGTCAGGTCAAAGGTTGTGGAAGCAACAAGGCATGGGATTTCTGCCCAACTTCAGACCTTTTTGTTTCTACTGCCATTGACCTGATCATAGACACAAATAGAAGGCATGGGATGTAAGTTAGACTTCAGAAATTGACGCGTTGGCTTTTCTTATTTTTACTTCTGGGTTTGTTAGTTCAGGTTTTATTCTTGACTGAAAGTCTTACCAATCTCCTGTGCTCGCAAAGCTGCTTCCTTAGAGTTCTAGTCCTGCACTTTGTGAGTCTTCATTGAGGCCACACTCGCTAGTTGCAGTCTCTAGCAAAGTGACCAGCTCCAGTCCTCTTGACCATTTTTCTTTTTCAAGAATGACTGACGAATTTTTATATTTGGATACACTTCCACATTTGAAGCTCATTCAGTTCTTTCATTTCTCATGTCAATTTCATTGGCCAGATTCGCTAGAAGTTCCTTACTTGCTTCCCATTGTTTCCTCTTAAATAACGTCTGAGATGATATATGGTCTTCTCCACCTCTCCCTTCCCGCACAGGTATTCTCCTAAGCACCTTCTGTTGTATAGTAGTCTCCTCGAGCAACCCATTCATATAAATTTGGACCAGGAAAATTTTTATTGGTTCAATCATTATTTGCTGTAGTGTGAGGCTTCATAGGTCTTTCAAGAAGTCCATTGCGCCATTAAAATCGATCCAATCACTATTGGATATTTACACTACCGCCAAAAACTTAAACGCTTTCCCAAACTTGACACAAAAACATAAGCATAAACTGTTATTAAATTATAACAGGGTATCGATACCACTGTCTTGGAACCCTTCGGCCTTATCAGTTCGAACTATCAAACTAAATTGTACAATGTAGGATCTTGTTTGAAGGATAAATGTCTAATCGGTAAAAAACTGCATTAACAAAATTATTGTATTTTATGTGTGTCTGTCATGGTAGCCTGATCAATAATACATAACTCCCACGTATGAAAGTGGATCCATTCATCTGCACACACCTTATTCTTCCAACCCCATCAAGACATGCTAGACAATGTTTATTCATCTGCACGTATGTGATGACTATTAAAAAAAAGGTGAAAAGTCGTGAGTTTTTATCTAACATATTCAAAACAGTTGATGAATTGAATCCTCCATCTGTTGTAACTGATGAATCAGCAGTTAGAAGAAATCAAGATATCTCCTCCAACAGATGGTCCATCTGTCGCAACAGATAATCCATATGTTGCAATAAATATTGCAACAGATGGTAAATCTGTTGCGACAGACCATCTGTTGCACATACAGACCATGTGTTGCAACAGATGGTAAATCTGTTACGACAGATGGACAATCTGTTGCAACAACTCAATAATAACGATTGTTATCAAGTTAGACCATTTTGAAAAAGGTGAGAAGTATTAATGTAAAATAAAAAGTTATGACTTTTCACAGAAAATAAAATGCCACCAGTTTGAATGTAATTAATTCAATGGAGCTGAACAGTTGTGCCTTTTGGTCTGACACATCCAGATTCAATCCTCTATAAATAGGTTCCTCCTTAATCTTTATTTTACTCCACTTTATTTATTTCTTACAATTTTTCTTTTCGTAGGACATCTTCAACCACTTCTCTTCAAAGAGCATATTCCTTTCTCGTTGAGGTAAGTTTTTTTCCTGTGTAAATCTATCAGTTGGTAGTATACGTTGTATTACATTTGGACTCTTTTCTTTACTTTTGTATAAACATTTTTTGTTAATTCATGTGTGTTCTAGATATGGTTTATCCTGTTTGGGACATTGCTATTCTGTGCGACATAGTGTGGGAACTTCAGAGACTGGTTAATGACCTGCGGAGGGAGTTGGTCGCCGTGAGAGCAAGGATGTTCAGCGAAATGCAGAGGCTGATGAGGACCCTGCTGCTGCGAGTTGATTGGCCGGCTGGCATTAATAATGATGATGATGATAATAATAATAATTAGAATGTGCTTTTTTTCTTTTAGAGTATGTATTTTAATTTTTCTATATCGGATCTATACCTAATGTATTTTATTTTTCGTTTAATGAAAAAATTATTTTTAGTCGACTTTGACTTTTTAATTCTTATTCAATTTTTATTCTGTCTATTTCTTCTAAACATTTATGTTAACATGTCGACGGTTGGAGGTAAGGAGCAATTTTGAATCCAGTGGCAACAATAATTTTGGCTTTTGAGTTCTTTCAACAGATGGACCATGTGTTAGAACAGATTGGTCATCGATTGGGTTTCGGTCAATAGATTATCCATCTGTTGCGACAGATTTGTCATCTGTTGGAGAAAAATATTCCAGTTTGATGAACTGTATTGTGCTCTTCCAGCTAATGTCTATCTGTTGCAACAGATGAATAATCTGTTGAAAATAATTGTGGTTTGTTGTATGTAGTTCATATTTTGCCTCTTTTTATTGATGCACAAGTTATTAAAAAGATATTTTATATATAATAAATGATAACTTTACGTTCACAACAATGAGTTAAATATATAAAAGTCCATAACAAACAACAACACAAGTTTTTGCAATTACAACGATCATGGTGGATTACGATCCGGGAATGTAGTTCTTTTATGGCCAGCGCGCTTATATATAGAGCAATTGTTTCTTCTTGATAGAAATGATTCGTCAACTCCACGCCTCTTTTTATATGGCTTTTTTTTCGATTTGATGGTGCTTGGGTCAATATATGGAGAAGGTATTAATCTCCCCAAATGCTCTACAGGAACAACCTAAGATTCTTCGGGAGGCACCGGAGTAATATGCCTACTATATATCATTTAATATTTTTCCATCGAATAATATGGAGAGGAGTACTCATAAATTTTAGGTCCATATTTTGCACCGTATTGATCTCGAAGCGCTGTCATAGCATGTGGACAAGGTATTTTGTCCAAGTCAAAAACTCTGCACGTACAAGATCTTGTTTGAAGATCAACTGTGGCAACATCACCATGACCGGTGATACTGAATTTGTAATCTGCTATTTGATGAAATAATAACCTATTCCCTAGACTGATGTTCGTTGATATTATTTTTTCGATTTCTAGAACAAAAAAAGTTCTTTTTGTCCCTCGAACTGCACACGCCTTTTGTTAAAAAATTGGCCATTCTTCTTGGTTATTATTTCAAACAGAGCCTTGATGGTTAATTATCTTTCATCGCCTAACAATGAATTCACCGATTCAGCTATGTTTGATGTCATAATATTGTACCAATATGAAAGAATCACTTAGTACGACATCATACTAAACTTGTAACTCAAACAAGACATTAAATTCATAAGAATGTACCTATTTGCTATACAGAATGCCCGGCTCCATCTCTCGAAATCAACACGTACAAGATATTCTGTTGCCTTTGGATGCACATCCACTATTTGATTGAAATAGTCTAAAAACTCCTCTTTACTATATGCTTTAGCTGCTCTCTACTTGGATGCCTATCCAAAACAAAACACAACTTTCGGTATCTTCGACGCAGCTTCGCAGTTGCTAAAAAAAATCCATAGGATACATCACACTCCTTGTTCGCTACACAAAAAGTGATAGAAAAGATGTGATTCTTCGTATCCTGTGCCACCGCCGCTAGCAGAACTCCATTATACCTGCTCCTCAAGAAGGTACTGTCGACGACTATGCCTTTTCTCAAATGTCGAAAACCTTGAATCCAAGCACCATAGAATACAAAAAAGTACTTGAACCTTTCATTTTCATCAACATATCAACATGCAATGTCGTCTTACTTCTGGGATTTGTGGACTCAATCATGTAACATTAGGCATCTAGGACTGCATACCCATGCTCGTGTGTCCCCCTAAACAAGTACTTGGTAATCCCTATGGCCGTATATATCTTCCAATAACTGACCAGGACACCCAATTCCGTAAGGAGTTGATTGGTCATAACCCTTGTAGAAGGGCCTTTGCTATCGGGGAAACTATTCTTGAAATATTCACCGAGGACCTTTGATGTGGCGTGAGGATTTTGGCCCGAGATGTGCTCCGAATCACATGTGTGATACTTTTCATGTTTATAAATGACGAATTTGTTAGAACTTACGTACTTCACCGCTCTCAACCACCACTTGCAGTTCGGATTAGCATATTTATATCAAAAGGCAGTTCTCGAATTAATCACCTTCTTTATTCTGAAATCATTTTCCAAGCAAGAAATAAACAAAGTGGTAGATAGCTCTTTCTTGTCCTTGAATGAAATTCCATTGAAAAAGCCGATCCTGTTGTCTTGAAGATTGGCAGACTATGTCGATCGAGAAGAACTGCCCACCGTATTGGCCGCATCAACGGGCGTAGGTTTTTTATCATCATCTAAAATATTCATGTCTAGATCATCCAACCTATCATCAAAGATATCTTGTTGTTCTTCTTCTTCTACGTTCTGGTTCTCATTCTCTCTCGTATTTTCAACCACGTACACCCTTAACACCGGCCTGGATGAATCACTAAGATAAGCATCCAATCGAACCTGATGGATTATCTTGAAAAGTAGTACCCTCTGATTTTCAAAGGAGTTGTGCATGTATCTAATGACGAGTTCTTTCAGTTGACAATTCGGTCCATAATAGTTGATGATTAAGTTCACAAAATTATCATACAAAACATCACTTTGGACTTTCATAGCTATCGTCTCTAGCATTTCACCCTACTTCCAACGCCGATTGCTCTTCTCGATCTACTGACCATGACAATCCACCCCTATTGTTATTGATCCCTCCATTAGTGGTACCTAAATAAAATCATTTGTTAAAAAAAGTTAATAGTGATTTCATAGTGACATACATGAATCCCAACAGATGTGTAATCTGTTGCAACAGGTAAGTAATCAGTCGCAACAGATTACTTACCTGTTGGGATTTATGTTACGCTTCTGAAGCTGATTTCAACAGACGAGTCATCTGTTATAACAGGTGAATCATACGTTGCAACAGACTACATATCTGTTGCAGCTAATGAAACGCCTATTGGGATAGTTTTACAGTACTAAGGCACCTTTGAAGCTGATTCCAACAGATGAGTAACATATTGCAACAGATAATTAACCTGTTGCGACAAATGACTTACCTGTTGCAACAGACGATGCGTATGTTAGAATCGAGGTCAGGTTCTATCGCAACAGGTTACTAATATGTTGCAACATATATTTACCATTTGTTGGAATCGAGTTCATGTTCTGTTGCAACAGGTTAATAATATGTTACAATAGATATTTACCCTATTGCAATAGACGACACGTCTGTTGGAATCGAGTTTAGGTTCTATTTTAACAGGTTACTAATTTGTTGCAATAGATGCGTCATATGTTGCAATAGATGACCCATCTGTTCGATTCATGTTAAGGCACTATATAACCATAAACATGAATCCAACATATGAGTCTTCCATTGAAATAGACGTCTCATCTATCGCAACAGATGATTGATCTGTCTAAACAGATGGCTCTTATATTGCATTCATGTTCGTGTGCTATCTATTGTTGAAAAAACAGCATAATAGCAGTTACCCAGATAACAAATTCAACTAAAAATCATAATTTGACTTATCAAAGTCTCCTATGAAGTAATGCCAAAGTGGAAAGTGATGTATGAAATAAAATTTGACCTAAGAAATTGGTCAAATAGCAACAGTAGCGGTAACAACAACAACAATGGCCTACAGGAAGAAAATGAAGATGATAATGAAGTAGAAGATGATGATAATAAAACAGAAGATGATAAATAAAGCAGCAACAACAATGAACAACAAAAATTGCTAAGAGAGAGAAAACAACAATGGATGAGAAGATAGAGAAACACACCTTTTTTCTCCTCCGTTTTCCGTTATATTAGGTAAACATTTGGATCAAAGTATAAATTTTAAAACTTGTGGGCTATTCTCAAACTTACCCAACTTTCTTAATTCATAATAAAGTAATTGTCACCTATACTCAATTATTAAGACTTGTCTCACCTACACCTCATTTTCAAACTCTTTTGTCACCTACAGCTCAAAGCCCCTATTTTCTAGGCAACAATATAACATCGGTCAAGTTTCTCTTTAAGGAATTTACCAAAAATTATTTTTATGAACATTGTGACTTAAGAAGCAAAAATATTTTTTAAAAAAAAGTCAAAGCATTTTTTTAACTATATGTAAGCTTTCCTTTTTTAAAATATGTAAAAGTGTTTCTATTTTATATTTTAATCAATTAAAATACTACCTTATATAATTATTTACTTAGTTAAAAGAAGTAAAACTCTTAATAGTTAGTACACTTCTAAATCAGTTAAAATACTACCTTATATAATTTCATTTAAGTGACTTTTTGTGAACACAAATTAGATTTCAATAATATAATATGCATTTTTTTTCTTCTTCGTTTGCTTTTTTATTTGATTTTGATTCAACTTATTTTTCTTTCTTTTGCATCCAACGTGATCTATTTTTGTCTTTCTTTTAGTTAATAATGATAGGATGCTTTGTTTATGTCAATTGCTATAATTATGTAATTTGAATATGCTAAAAATTAGCAATTGGTTCTCATATTTTATGTGTTTTTTTCTTTTAGCTGAAACTTTTAATCGTAAAAAAAGAAAAACCATTTAATGTTGCCAAGGAATGAAGTAGATTAGATGGTAATAATCAATTGTTATATGTCGTAAAAATCAAAGATTATGTTTCTAATTATAATTCGTAGGAATTATATGTCATATTCAATTGATGATATGTATGTTCTTATTGCTTTGGGCCTGAAGTTCTTATTTGTTCTTCTTCCTCCATGAATTACGAACAGAAGAAGAAAAATTAATTTTTAAAAAGAAAGGCAAAGAAAAGACTACCATTGTCATGTCCAAAGAACCCACACTTACAAATTGATAATTTTTGTTTCTGCGAATTTCTTAACTCTGTTTTCTATAATTTTCATCGTCATCTATATATACTAAGTAGTTGTCGGATTTAAGTTTGATTTATGTTCAATATGATAGCATGCTTTATGATTGACGTTTAAATTATTTGTGATACTTAGTTAAAATTATATTTATTTTAATTTTTAAAAATATTTAATACTATTTTCAAGTTAGTCCTTATTGATTAAGTAATAACATAATTGGACTTCAATGAGTAATAAATTTATATATATATATATATATATATACTATATTAAAAATGTGAAGGTCCTTATAAATATTGTTTGAACTTTTTGCTCTTCATTAAAAGTCGTTGCTTTAGACAAATTATCTTTTCACCATTTTCTAATATTTAAGAGTTGAAAATTAGTTAAATATGTATACTAAAACAATTCCTTATTAGAAATCATCAAAATTAATGACAACTAATGCCTTTTTCATTAGTTTAAGAATTTTAAATCAACTTTAACTGGTTTTGAGAAGATTTAAAAAAAAAAAAAAAAATATGAAAGTGTTTAGAATAAAAAAAATATAAGTACCAAATTTTAAAAAAATTTAAGTAAGTAATCAAAGATTTTCAAGATTTAACTTTAAGAAAAGATTTTAAATATAAAAAAATAAACATAAAAAGATAATTGTACTATAATTATGGTTCAAATTGATGTGTTTCTCTTAGACTCTAACAGCAAGGAAAAGAGGTACTACATGACATACGCAAAAGTGATTATTCATTAACCACTTGAAACTTTTGATGATAAAATATATATGTGCTTACAATAAAATATATTTTATGTTTATATTATTTTATTAAAGTGTGAAGGATATTTGAGAAGTGATTTGAACTTTTTGCACTTCATTAAAAATCTTCGCGATTGACAAAATCTTCTAATTTTAAATAATCAAAAGTTACATTGTACGTGCGGCTAAACTAGTTATATATAGATATATAGATTATAGATATAGGTTATAGATAGATATAGATTATTATAGATATAGATATAGATTAGCCTCAAAAGGAATGACACATTTCTATATTTAGTAATAATTTAATTTTAAAATGTCCATTTTACTCTTAATAATTAAATACATAGACTTATTTTAGACCACAAATTTTAAAATTCTTTTTTTCTTTCTTAAATTTTGTATTAAATCAAACTAACTTATATAAATTGAGAGAGAGGGAGTAACATTTATAGCAATTAGCAATAATAGATAAGAAACACTAAATACCATTAAATAATTTAGTACTAAGAGAAGAGCTCAATAACAATTCTGCTCTAATTAACTGCTAAATTATGAGGTAACAATGTGATTAACTATTGTTACAATGAATAGTTACAATAGAAAGGGATTAAAAAACAACATTAAGAATCAAAAATATGAATGAACATCTAATTTCTTGCTAATTAGAACTTCGATTTCATAATCACTCGAGCAATACTACAAAATTGGTGGACTAATTTTTCTGTTTTCTTTGAACCCCTTTTCACTTTGACATTTGATCTATGTTTTCTCAATGCTACACTGTGCATAGTGTACAAGAAACCGACTCCCGGAAGTACGATTCTGAATCAGAAGAGAGATTTCAAGAAATGACAAATCTTTTCACTCTATCAATAACGAGACTATGCCTTACATCTTTCAAACTAGGCCATGCTTGTGAGTGCAGAATATGTGCCAACAACTGCAGATATCACTCCCACCACCATAATGAAAGTGCAAGCTGCAAACTAAATAATGCAAAAACAAGAAACATAAGGTAAAATCAATAACTTCTAGCATAACTAGTCCCTAGGGATGAAAAGAATTATTTCAGAATAAAAAGTCATGATACATAAATGTGCCCTTTAACTTGATCTCACCTGGAATCTACGCCCTCCAACTTTGAATGTGCACAAGCATATACTTAAACTTGTATGAAGTTGAACAATTAGACACACACGTGCACACCCAAAGTTGGAGGGCATACATGCTAGCTTAAGTTAAAGGGAATGCTTATGTATTATTCCCCCCCCCCCCCCCCCCAAAAAAAGGATGAAACAAAAGATATACCTGAAATCGCGTAATTCGATCTTTGCTTAGTTTGATGTAGCATGCACAAGGAAGGATTAAAGACTGCAAAAAACAAAGCAAAAGAAAGATTCATGTTATGTTACTGATCTAATTAGCTTCACATTGAAATATAATGCAACAATTTTGCTAACTTACCACAAGCATTACTAGTGAAGATCCAATCAATGACATTACAGAACCTGCAGTAAAGTTTCCAAAGGAAATATCTTACTGTTTGTATACAGATTACTGATTTATCCGACATTCTAAATTTTAATGTTCTCCACTTTTGTGCTCGTGTGCATCGTTATAATTGCAAATTTTTGATGAAAATACGTACCAAAATATGGAACTGCCAATGAAATGACCAGAGTCGAAAACACCAGAAGTGTTCTGATGAGTATGGATACACCATAAGTTCTAAGCTGAGGTGAAGGTAAGAATTCTTCTATGCCAAAAGCTACTGGAGTAATTGTTATCGCGTATTTTGTTAAAGGGGCTACGACCTGCAAAGAAAACATTATTTTTATTCCAGATTTTCAACGATCATCCAACAATATTATTCTTACCACTGTCCAAGCTGCAACTTTTGAAGTAATAAGTTTTTCTGGCAAATTTAAAGTGAACTGTGGATTGGTGTTTTCACCAAACATTAGGAAGCCACAAACTGCTACTCCGAGGTACGAAAAGAAGGCAATGCTGAAGCTGCATCGGTATGAACCAACACAAGTTAATTAAACCTTCAACTTGCAGATGCACATTTTGATTAAAGAATAATAGCGTTATCATTCTATATGTAAGCGATCGACTTATTCATTTAATTTACCTTATAAGAAGAACAGAAGGGAATCTTGAAGGTTCTTTCATTGATGAGTAGATATTTGGGAAAACTGAATGGCTTCCATAGCAGAAACTATAAAGACCAATTGTGACGGGCAATTTTGCAATGTTTAAAGCCGTTCCGCTTGGGTGAAATCCAACGTCATTGATCACTCCAACCCACAGCAAGCAGATCACCACGATAATCAGTGCTATAACTCCACCGGCTGAGTTACAAGCATCAGAAATTCAACACACGTCAGCACATATCGAACATCTATGAACTAATTCAAGACATTTTGTGGTAAACCTAAATGATCAATACCTGAAACGATAGACAGCAAACTGAGATTTCTAAGCCAAACTGTTGGAAGTATGACAAGGGTAGAAATGATGGCACACATTTGATAAGAATCCAGATGAATTCCAGCAAACTCCATGTGACTATTCGGGAATATGGCGCCAAGATTATCACTCATCATAATCAAATACTCTATGCAAGAGGACTGCAAAGAAGAAGATCGACGCAAGTTATAGGCAACATACAGCAGCACCCGAATGAAGCAGAGGGTGAGAATTAGACACTTACATATAGTTCCGCGTACAAGGCTATCTGCGTTTAATGGAAATCCAGCGTTAGTAACAAAACACAAATCTTCTTCTACAAATTGAAAAAAGCATTAGTACATATGTCGTCAATAATTTCTCATACTCACAGCTATAAATATTCGACCGAGCAATCCAAAGGCAGCTTGTCCGATATCTGGATACGTTTCAATACCAGGAGAACTTTCTAAACATTTTTTCAAAAGAGTTCCAGTATAAAAAGTAATGACTCCGAAAAGGAGCAGCAGGAAAAGACTGCACCATCCTCCTTCTTTGAGTGCATAGGGAACCGAAAGGATTCCTATGCCACAGAGAGCGTTTATGGCTGCATTGGAAAATCAATCCACGTTAAAACAAACAGCATAATAGCGTTGGGAGGTTTAAGTACTTGAAACAGATTTGGCAACGGAAGAAAGCAGAACGATAGTCAGGTACCAATCTATTGATATTTCAACAAAATAATTGGACTTCCAGGAGAATCATAGATGAAACTTCGAAATTAGAATAACAGTACAAGATATAGCTCCAGGATGTACAAATGCTTGAATTACAATGCACGCCTATCGACTACAGGTTGTCCGGTAAATGCCTTAATACATATCTAAACCTTCTTCTGTGAAAACTAAAAGACGTTCTTCTAACATGATTTCAAATGCTTCACATGGTCAAGAAGCGCAACAGAAAATGGACAGTCTTTAGACACAAATGTCACAAAGCCACATTACTCTAGCTTAATAGTAGAACAATAAGCCATCACTGTATAAATGACAAGATAAGATAGACGTCTGAGGTGCAACATAAGATGGCTAGTACTCTTTAGACACAAAATGTTATGATGACAAAATAATGCGGCAAAAATAGGCTACTTTAATAGTTAAACAATAAGCCATAAATATGAGAGATAACATCCATGTCTTACCATTAAGAACTGATTGAGTATATGAACACTGCTGTGATGGTGGCAATTCAGGTGCTGAAAATCTTGCTGAAGAAACGATCGATAACTTTGAAGGATTCAAAGTTGGAACAACTTCTTCCTTTTCTAAGCTTTGAGAAGAAATGAGAGGTTTACAAAGGGAATGTTGAGGTGTTGGAGACTGAGACCTCACGTATGCTGAACTCAACACGCCGCTGCCTTTTAAAAAGCTCAGTGATGGAGGGGTCACCCCCGTAAACATGTCCATTGACCTCCTATATATTCAATAAATCATTTGGATGAAAAAATGCACAAATTTCAAGTCAACAACAACAACATATACCCCGTGTTATCCCACACGTGGGGTCTGAAGAAGGTAAGACGTTCAAAGATCTTACGTCTACCTTTATGGGGTAGATCAGAGGTTGTTTCCGATAGACCGACACAAACTTCAAGTCAATTCACAAGAAGTATATATCTCAGAAAGATTTTTAACCTCACTATATAGATTCACTTGTCCAGCCATTTGCCACGACAAATATGCATAGTGAAAATTGGCAAACATAAAACCAAACAAATACATCTTGGCATACCAATGAAAGGACAAAGTGAAACAGAGAAAAATAACATACTACGTACTTATTCTTTTTTTTTTAATAACCTCACTGGTTGCACACATCTCGACTATTCGTTCAGAACCTATAAAACCTTCCAAGAAGATAATTATACCAACGTATAGCCAATACAAACAGTTTCTCCACTTTATTAAACCACTAGGCCACGAGAATTACTACTCATTTATTTTATATGCATGGAAAAAATAGCAACAGCCAATGCATTATGGGACCAGAAAAGTATCGGACCACAAAATCTATTATACGCAGACCAATAGAAGAAAAATACTACCTATAACTTTGAGGCCAAGTAGGAGAATCAAGAGGTCCATGTTGGCCATGAAAAGGTGGTTGAGGAGAATGACTGGTCATGAGATCATCAGATCCACTATCATTATCATCATCAACTTCTTCATTATCATGTGATGCCTCATTCTCTTCATCGTCTGTTTCAATATGCAACACCCTATCTCCTCCAAATTCTTCATCTAGCCTCATCGACCCCATATCCCTATATATATAGATATATTTTATTTATTAATATCTAGAAAAATAAAAAGATTATTTCATATGTTGAAAATATATAAACAACAGAAAAAAAAAATCTGGAAAAGAGGAAGCAAAAAGGGATTTAAATTTCTGGCAAAGAGAAAAGTTGAGAGAATTTTAAGGAGAAAAGAGATTGGAGAGTTGTTTAAGAATGAAGGAGAAAAAAATTGAGATGTTTATTGTACTTACTTTAATTTATTCATTGTATGGGCACTAGGTTAAAAGACAAAACCTATTTTGGGTATAAAAATAGTAAGATATGATTAGTTTAATCAGGAGTGATGAGGAATGTTTTTTTAAAGGAGAGTGGGGGAAGGGGTAATCTTACTTTCGTTATTAATTTGTTTTCTTAAAAAAATAATTGCTTCATTTTAAATAATTGTGAGGTATTTTTGATCCTTTTATATGTATCATATAAAAACACTCCATCAAATTTATTATGAAAATAATCCAACACAACAAAATAAATTAATTTTTTATATAGGTAAACATGAACTCCACATATAAACAAAACTAAAGAAAATCCATTTCTTATATCCAACCCTCTTCCCACAAATCAAAATAAGTTTGTGTGGGACTTATTATCTGCCCTGTGATAGGCAAATCATATGTATTCTACTCCCTCCGTTTCGTTTTAGTTGGCTCTCTTTCTAAAAATATTTATTTCAATTTAGTTGTCCCTTTTGATGAAATCAAGAGTATTTTATTATGTTCTTCCAATATTACCCTCAACATTAAATGACTAAACAAAGTATATTTACTCAAATTTATATTTTCAAAGCATAATTAATAAGGCTAATTTGGTAAAATGAACCCCTAATAAATTCTTTCTTAAGGGGAATGTCAAGTCAAAAGGGATCAACTATTTTGAAACGGAACGATCGTCAATAGATCTCTCCTGCTAAATTGCTCGTAGCAAATAGTTACTTACCAACTTGAATTCGTTATTTTGAATTTTTGGGTGGATGGATCGGGTATAAGAAATGGATTTTCATTAATTTTGTTTATTTGTGAAGTCCATGTTTATATGACATATTGTTTGTCAGATTTTCTTAATAATAAATTTGGTTGAGTGGTTTTATAAGAGAGAAGTCCTAAGTTGATTCTAACTATTGAATATTGATACAAAACAACGTTTAATAATTTTGCTACAAAATTTCCATGGTTGAGTAACCTTTCTACATATTAACTTCAAAATAAATAAATAATACGGAAAATATCAAAACAACAAGTGACATGATAATCGAAATAAAAGAGTTCAACATCTACTAATCTTCTATCATAATTTTGCTACATAATTTCCATAGTTGAGTGACCTTTCGACATATTAACACCAAATAAATGAAAAAACGAAAAACATCAAACCAACAAGTGACATGATAATCAAAATAAAGAAGTTCAACACCTACTAACCTTCTATCGTAATTCTTGACTTCCATATTCTTCTTTCTAAATCATATCCTCGATAAGTTATATGTGTGTCATATCCTGGCCAATCCTCTCTCGTCACTATTTTTTCAAATGATATTGATAATGTCCTTTTTACCACCTCTTTTGAGAACAAGAGTCACGTGACTTTAGTAGAGATTTGGAAGCTTGCATTTAGCAGTGTTCCACTGTAAAATTAGTTGAGACTTTATATATATAAAATACCGGTGTAAGTTTTTAAACACCGGGCGTAGATAATGTAGGTAAATTATTTAGTTATTTCAAAATAATTTATATTTAAAGTGTATTGAATAAGTCATGTCTTTAAATGTGTTTTAGAAGTCAATGAACTTGAGAAGACTTACTCTAAAAGTCATCAAGAAATATACTTAAGAAGCTTACTCTAGAAGCCATCAAGATATATACCTGAGAAGCTTTACTTTGAAAGCATCAAGAGATATACTTGAGAAGGCTTACAAGCCATCAAGAGGTGTATTTGAGAAGCTAAGTGTTACCTATAAATATTCTAATCTTACTGCAATCCTTATGAATTCCTTGAGAATTCAAAATTTTCCTCTTTAGTATTTCTTTTTTTTTATATATAATCCTACTTAATGGTTCAACTATTATTTTAACTTGCTGGTATTTGTATCAATGATTTTGTTGATTCTTGTACCTTCTAATTAATTAGGGAAGACTTATTTAATTCAGAATATCCTCTAATTAATCAGGAAAGTGCTTTTTTAATCCTGGGAAAATATTTCACACTGCTGAAATAGTTTCTTAGGACAGTGCCTAGCACGACTCAAGTAAAATTAATATATTAACTTGTTAAAAAATAGTTAGATTACTATTATAGTTGTCATATTGATTATAGTACGATCACTGAAGTAGTAATAATATTATACATTGTTATGCAATTGTATTGTTAATATTATTAATATAATATTTTGTTAACAGTTAAATAATATTGTTATTATTATTTTTTTATTGTTCCCCAACAAATAAATACCAGATATGGATAAGCTTTTATATGTATATGCAGTGGCGGAGCCAAGAAGTCCAGGGAGTTAAAAAGTGTACACAGGAACTAGCCGGAGGGGGTTCAACATATACAATATATACATAAAAAATAATTTTAACCATGTATAAATAGTGTAAGTTTTCGCCGAAGAGGGTTCAAATAAATCCCCCGGATATATCTCCTATTTACTACGGCGAAGAAGAATCAAATTATCACTATATTTATTCATGCTAGATCTGCCACTGTGTATATGTATTTCAATTTGGATGTACACAAGTAGTTATTCAAATTTGTATAAAATTAAGGAAAAAGACATAGTTTTCACCCCAAACTATACACGAAAAGTCTATGTAACACCTAAACTATACTAGTGACCTATTACACACCTAAACTATAAAAAAGTGATATTTCTTACACCCTGTCAGGCATTATACCACTTACATGTGGTGTGGTGTTTTACACGCGCTGCCACATCAGCGCCACATCAACATAATCCGAAAAAATAATAAATTTATTATTTTCATAAATTTTTCTTTTTTCTTTTTAATTTAATTTTTTTCTCTCTTCTTCAATGTCTAAAACCTCCATTGTTGTCAATATCCAAAACCTCCATTACACCATATTCACCACCATAAACTTTATCCCACCAACAAAATTACCATAACAATTAATTTCTTCTAACAATGTTCTTCATCCGTAACCCATCATCTTTTCTTAGAAAAAAAATTCTCAGCTATAATGATCATTATTGTTTCAAAAAATGGTCACTCGACTGTTGGCCTCTGTGTTTTAAGTGGTAATGACCAACACATTTCCTTACTTTTTCTATTTGTTTTTTAGCTATAATTTAAGGGAGGGGGGGGGGGGGGGGGGGAACTAATATGGTAGCAAGCTCCATTTTTGGATGGATTAATAATTAACAGACAGAGAGGAGAAAGTCGACGATGAATTCATCTTTTTCGACGATAATTCACCGAAAAATATCCTTGCTACAAAATTTTTGACCTATCCTCCGATATTCGTCATCGTTTGATTTCGCCGAAATTGAAAACAACAAATTTAAACATCAAATACAATTTGATTTTGTTCATTGTGAAATTGACATTGATTCGATGAAGGTGGAGGCTGAATTGTGTTATTTGGGGATGGTGTTGGAGTTTGGAGGTGGGGGTGGAGTTTGGGGTGGGGGTAATGAAGAAAATGATGGTTTAGGGGTGGGGGTGACGAAGAAGATGATTGTTTAGGGGTGGGGTGGGGAGATGGATGCTGGGGGGTGGGGGAGGAGTATTTTAATTCTTTTAATATTTTTTTTTTGCATTAATTTTTAATTTAAACACGTCATTTTTTATTTAAATAATTATATATTTTTCACGTCCGATCTAGGGAGTAAAAAGTATCACTGTTTTATAGTTTAGTTTAGGTGTGTAATAGGTCACTAGTATAGTTTAGGTGTTACATAGATTTTTCGTGTATAGTTTAGATGGAAATTATATTTTCCCCCTAAAGTTAATAAGTAGACATATAAGTTCTATGTGATGTTCTATGTGACAATTTGCGTGAGACACATATTTACTTTATACAAATATAATATTTATTTATGCACATTTGAAATTGAAGGATATAAATATCAATTGAAATATTTACTAATTATGTCAAATTTATATGCTTATGAGTTTTTGGCAATGTACGTGAAGCCCAACGAATCTAGAATTTAAATTTTATAAATTTAAATTTAGAATTTAAGCTGAAATTAGTAAATTCTGATCAAGCAATATGCAGTACCTGCATCCACCCAGATCTGGAGGACCTACTAAGTGTCAAGGAACATGTGTTTGTGGGATTTAATAACTTTGAACCTGCAAATATTCTGTGTGTCAGTTTGTCCTATTATAAGTGCTGCAATTTGAGTTGTTGGATACTAATTCAAAAAGTTGGACTACAAATTTAAAATCTTTTAGATTTATTAATATTTGCTAATTTCGTTTAGTTGTGTAGGTCCCGTTTTATCATGAAAATCATAATTTTTTGGAGTTGAGTTAAAGTTGAGGTTGGAGTTGGAGTTGGAGTTGGAGTTATGTTTGACCATAAATATAAATTAAGTAGCCGTTTGGCCATAAAAATTACTTTTTTCCGGAGTTGGAGTTGGAGTTGGAATTGTGTTTGACCATGTCTTTTTAAAATTTTCTTTTAGACTTTTGAAAAATCTTTTTTAAATATGATTGTATACCCTCAACTTTTAAAAATGATCAAAATCACTCAACTACTAATTTACTTACTAACATACAACCAAATGTTTGAAAAAATAATTTATATGTCTTCAATTGATAAAATAATTAACAACAAACTAATTATTATGATTGTTATTTTTCTAAAATTTGAATAAAAATATCACAAGCACAAGCTAAATAAGTTTATCTAACCATAATCGATTGAATAGAGAAAATATATTTTGATAAATATAATTGATGGATATAAATATATTTTATATATTCTTAAATTTGTTGATGAAAAATCTGTAATTACTTTCACTTGAATTAATTATTTTATTGAATTTGGTCTTTTTTTAAAAAAAATTCGGATGAATTATTTCTGAATAGATTAGTGCTAATTTTTTGCTTTTTCTTTATTGATGATATTGATTTTCCTTGAATATTATTGTATCATAAATATGGATCGTTACGTTATGATTGATATGCGACTTTATTGGCCACTTTTTAATAATTTATTGAAATCATAATTGCTATTATATAACATACACATAAAATTAGAATGGCAAGAAAAAAATATTAAATTTCTCATTTTTAAACAACATAATGTACTAGGCATTATATTTCTATAATATAGCTCATTCAAAACAAAAGTTGATATATTTCCGCCATGGATTGCCATTTATTATTTTTTACTTCACGTTAGTAAATTTTGGTTAAAAGAAGAAAAAAAGATTAGAATATCTGTAACAATAAAAAATGATGTTGTACCATAGAAAACAAAGTAATAATTTTTTTCTTGGTGGTTGGTTGTAATTATAAGAGAGGTTGGTGTAAAAATTTAAAGATTGGAGTTATATGTAATAATAATGAAAGTTGGAAATGGAAATGAAAAATTGTGAAAACAACAAAAAGTTGTTTTCACTTTTTGGAATCCAACTCTGAAATAATTTTTTGAATTTTCATGGTCAAACACCACCATTTCCGGAAAAGTAAAAAAAGTGAAAAACATTTCCGGAAAAAAGTAAAAAATTGCTATGGCCTAACGGGCCCTAAAGTTGTTTTTGAAATTTTATGAGAGAAGTTTGAGTGATTCCAAATACAATTTCGGATTGTATTTGAAATTTTCATGATCAAACACATTTTTCTTTTATTTTTTTTCACTAAAGTAAAATAATTTTTCAGAAAAAAGAAAATAATTTTCATGGCCAAACGGCTACTAAATAAAATTTGTAGTCAAACTAATTTCTAGTTAGAGAGGGAGATACATTTTTTCTTCTTTCCTTTCTTTTTAGAGAGAGATGCAATTTAACTTTATGTACAAGAATTTTATTTTATTTTGGGTAAATATTCAAGAATTAATGTTTTATAACCTTTATGATATGTATAGTGTAACATCCCGTACTTAATTACGTGCATTAGTCATGGTTATATGTGTTGGAGTATATGTATTGATCATAAGTTAGGTATATATGAGTTTAAGTATGAGTATTGATTATTTTGAGATGGTTTCAAGTGTATAGTTTGATTATATGTGTATAGGAATCGACTTTATTTATACCGGAATTTGCTCGTCGAAGTTTCTATGCGAAGTTTATCGAGTTAGCTTTCCAACGATATAAAGATTTCTGAAAACAGATGAGTATCGGATATAAGCGAGCATGTTCGAAACTTGAAAACGGTGGACGCAATGAACAGTAAATGTGCAGAAATTTTCTGCACACAAAAGTACTGCAGCCAAACAGATTTTTGGGTCGACTTTAAACGATCATAACTCCTTGTACAAAATGAACTGTGTGAGCTGATATATATCGATGAGAAGCCCCGAGAGTCTTCTTTCTAATGCAATTGGTTTCACCCAAATCCATTATCGGAGCAAAGAGTTATGGTCGATTTACTTTAGCCTATCAAAACAGTCCACCATGGACAGATTCGGATTTACTTAAATTTTAAGGGCAATATGGTCATTTTCCATCATCTCATGGACGAAAATTGGTCATTATATACATATACTTAGCCTCATATCCATCATTTATCATCCAAATTATTGAAGAATAAGAAACCCTAGCCTAATTTCAACTCCAATTATCTTGTGATTCAACCGTAGAAAATCCAAATTGATTCCGTAGTTGTGTTCACCGTCTCGAGGGCTTCGAGAAGCACCCCTTATTTGTGCCAATAGGACTTCGAAATCAAAAGGGCCATTTTATGGTAAGGATGTAAATTATGTTGGTGTTATTTATATGGATATGTATATATATATGCATGTGAGCATAAGAAGTATGTTATTTGATTGTTGTTGAAAGATGACTGGAAATGATGTTGGATTATTCTTGTGCATGGTTGGATTATGTTGAATTGTGAAGGGATTTGGTGTAATGATGTGGTATTGAAATGATTATATATATATATATATACACACATAAACCTATTGTTCAAGTTGGTTTTTGGAATGCTTTGCAAATATTGGTTGTATGGAATTATGGAAGAGAATTGTGGTGTTGGGTTGCTAATACTAGATGCCAAACATTTCATTGTAGATAAGTGATTTGTAAAGGTGGGAAGTTGTGTTGAATTGGTATCCGAATCTACAACGAGGTATGTAAAGCATACTCTAACGATGTTCTTTGGCATGAAAACACCAATGTTCCATCAAGTAAGATTCCGAGGTTGTCCAAAAAATATGTATTGTTCTACGTTACCAACGAAGTTGTTTCCATTCTATAAAGTGTCAAAATGTTTCATTGATATACCAAAAGGCTCCTATTTCATTGATGTGATATTGATGATTCTGAAACACATTGTTGATGTACCAATGAGTCTTTATTACATCGTTATTGTATAGAAGGTCTATTACTTGGTTCCTATTGATGTATCATTGTTCCAAAGGTACTATATTGGCATGAACACTAATGTAATAATCTCAAAAGCTTTTGAACTAAGTTATTGGAAAGATCTCTTATGTGTGTTACTTGATATACGTGTGGGTGGTAGCTCAGGGGCTTAAGCCTAGCATGGGCCGATCCCGATACTTGATATGATTACAGTTGATATGTACTGGGGGCAGCCTAATGGTCACAGTACGGTACAGTATTGATTATTGTTAGGTGGTTGGAGGTTCGGGAGGAGGAGGTAATGGCGAATGATAATTGTAAAGAATGAAATGAACGAATGTATACCGTTCCACAAATGTGTTTGAATTCAAGAACCCAATTCAGATTAATGATAATGTACATGATCCTAAAAGTGTTTATGAAGTGTGGTTCACTTCTATTATGATTTATTCACTTGTGTCTGATTTTCTTGATCCCCCATATCACATATGATTATTTACAGCTTTACATACTCAGTACATATTTCGTACTGACGTCCCTCACGGGGGACCTGCATTTCATGCTGCAGGCACAGGTGCTTCAGCTCATACACAGCATAGATAGGAGCCAGGTCATACAGCTATTGTTGGTGAGCTCCAGTTTGGTTCGGAGCTTTCCGAGTCGGTTCCTTATGTTTTGTTATTGTACAGGAGTCATGATAGGGCGGGAGGTTTGTCCCGACCCTAGTTATGTCATGTATATCCTAGAGGCTTTGTAGACATAAGGAAGGGTAAAGTCATGGAAGTTTATATAGTGATGTTATATTTGTATATGTGGTGGCCCCGACGGCCAAGTATTATATATATATATATTTGTGTGTGTTGTGCTGATACTGGTAATTAGACCCTTCTATATGCAACGAAGTGTTGTCCAAATTTTTGGTGACATGTAAGTGAAAGTACAGGTATTTGAACGAGTTCTCCCGGGCCTTCTCGGCTTCGGGTGCCAATCCGGCCCGATGGGATTTTGGGGCGTGATATATAGTTAAAGATTAACGACATTTTTTTTTTGTTAAGAGTTAATTGTCATGTCCTTGGTCTTTAACTTTAATTAGTATGGGTACCCGCGCAATGCGTGAAATATTTTTTTAAAAATATTTATTAAAAATATTTGTTTATTCACATTGAAATAATATATTATTCAATTTTTAACATACTTTAAATTAATTATGAAATATTAAAATTAAAAATAATTACTAGTAGTGAAATTACAATTAATACTTAATAACTAATCACATTTGTAATTATTTTAAATATTTCTATATGAAAAGAAATAATAAGAATTTTATTTAAACATATTTCATTAACTAATTTTTAAAAATAATAAAATATAAAATGTTAAATACTTGTTAATTTTGTTGTGGACTGTTACCTTTATATTTTTGATCAGTTAAGCCTTTTCATTTCACATTTTAACTTTTTTTGTCTATCAATTTAACTTCAACAAACTTCACTCATTTTTAAAAAAATTATCTTTCATTTTATTTTAAACACCGAAAGAATTTAATTATACAAATTATAAAACTTTAAAAATTTAAATTTTAGCACTCTCAATTCAAACTAAGCACCTACAATTTTATTTTTTATTTTAAATTTTCAAATTATTTTATTTTTTATAATTTTTTGTGTTCGATTTTATTATTAATATCTTTAAGTATTTATTTATTAAGTTCTCTCAAACCACTTTCAAAATGACCTATTCCACCAAATTTCATGCCCATACCCCCATCCCCAAACCCCCCCTCCCCACACATTTTTATTTTCAATTTTTAAATATTTTTTGTAAAAAAAATCTTACTCACCTCACTCTTACCATTAGTAAGCCCTCCCAAATAAATAAATAAAATTATTTTATTTTTTAAATAAATTCTTTTTCTTTACCCCAGCCCCCTCTTACATGCCATGCACCACCCACCCTACCCTCCACACAACCCAAAAATATTTATTTTTTAATTATTAGAAATTATTTTTATAAAAAAATTTCTTAGTATTCCCTTACTTGATCCCTGATTTTTTTAAACTTTAAAATTTTTTAAAAAAAAATTCTACCTTTAATCCCGATCCACCTACATCCACCATTCCTCCACCCCACCCACTACTCATCTCAACCATCATCATTCCCTATCCTCCCCTTCCATTATAATTTTCATCACCCCTCCCGTATTCATCTATATTATATTGTATTAGATATAAATAAATACTTTTATAAAATATCTTTTATTTTACCGATAAAATATGAAGTGTCTATTTATCTTAACATATATGCAATTACTAATATTGAATAATCACATCAAATAATTTAATTATTAAGTTCAAAATCAGCTAATAGTTATTAATTAGTATCTTCATTATCCTAAAGAAAAAAAATCCTAATTAAGTTCAAGCATGTTATCTCTCCAAATAAATTATATTTTTTATGTATTCAAAAATAATTTGAGATACAAAGAATTAGTTCATCATTGAAACGAAATAAAATATATAAGATTTTATTTTTGGTTAAATATATAGGCATACTCCGTTAAAAATAATGATAAATTCATATACAAAAATTAAGAGTAAACATTCAGTAATATATTTTCAAGAAGCCTTGGATATAGAGTTGATATATGAATTCAAATAAAGAAATTGTTATAAACTTTAACAAACATGAAAGTAATATAAAGAGATAATGATAGAGTTACACACTACTAGAAAAACAGGAAAAATCGACCAAACAATGTGGTCGAAAAAACTGTGGTAGCTTTTTTCAAAACCGACCACAAGTGATCGGTATTTAAAAAAAATATATATATATTATTAAAATTGATTATTATTTCATTAAAATAGGAAAAAATAATTTTTGAGAAAAAATACTGACCACAAGTGGTCGGTTTTGTAATAAATAAATAAATAAATTTAATAATAAACCGACCACATATGGTCGGTATATTAATAAATTAATTAATTTATTTATTACAAAACCGACCACTTGTGGTCGGTATTTATGTGAATTTTCAAAAAAAATAAAATTTCAGACCCAATTACAGCATGCAACATTGCAGTATCAAATCAAATACATACAACAGCAATAACAAAAAAAAATCAAATATAAAGACTTTGAAAAGAGAACAATACATACAAAGTGTCCAAGAAAACTGAGTATCAAAATACAACAACAGTTTCAATCATCAAAATGTCTAAATTCAAAGTACAACACACATAAAAAAACTAAACCTCATCATCTGATTCGTCTTCGTCTTCGTCGTCCATATCCTCACCCGTGAAGAAATCATCCAGGGGGCTTAGACCCTTTGCAGCCTGAGCTGCATCACCAGGACATGGAGGAATAACCCCCACAGTCTGAATGAAAGTGCTCAACTGCTGCTGCAACTTCTTGAATCGTGATGTTGTTGCCTTCTCCCTCTTCTTCTCCTTCTCATTCCGTGCAGCAAGTTGTTGAGTGGGTTGAGAAACTATAGTTTGTAGTCTTTCAATTGTCTCACTATCAACTGAAGAGCTCGGGTATGCAGGGCTGGACGAATACCTAACATTATCGCTAAAATAGTCGTTGTGGTATCCGGCCAAATGGCCTCTATTTGCAGGACCCACAACTTTTGTCCATAACTCCACCTCGACATGTTTGGGAATTGGGTCACCCTGACTTTCAAGTGGTTGACTACTACGATACGCACCAACAAGGCGCATATATTCGTCCTATATTCAAAGTAAAGTTAATACTACAAGTAAAAAAATATTAAAGTAGTTATAACTGAATAATATCAACTTTGAGAAAAAAATTCATAAATGCAGAATTTGTTTCTTACATGTTCAGCTTTTGCACGAGCTTCAACCCAGACAGCTTCATCAATCGGGTTCTTTTTTTTCTTCACATGAGTCTCAACGTATATAACATCATGTGGTATTTTCTTACCCTGTTCTTTTTCCTGCATATGAAAAAATTATCAATGTTCAAATAATAATAAAATTTTAATAGAAACAAACAATTAAAGGACAAATAATTTCCCTTTAAAGTCCCTATACTTAACCATTTTCAAGTGACTAAGTGACCGAACAAACCACATTCTTGACAAATAATTCCCCTTTAAAGTCCCTACACTTAACCATTTTCAACCACCTAAGTCACCGAGCAAACCACATTCAAAACAAATAATTCCCCTTTAAAGTCCCTACACTTAACCATTTTCAAGTGACTAAGTGACCGAACAAATCACATTCTTGACAAATAATTCCCCTTTAAAGTCCCTACACTTAACCATTTTCAAGTGACTAAGTGACCTAACAAATCACATTCAAAACAACAAAATACCTGTTAATGTCCCTACACTTAACCATTTTCAAGTGACTAAGTGACCGAACAAACCACATTCTTGACAAATAATTCCCCTTTAAAGTCCCTACACTTAACCATTTTTAAGTGACTAAGTGACCTAACAAATCGCATTCAAAAAAACAAAATACCCTTTAAAGTCCCTACATTTAACCATTTTCAAGTGACTAAGTGACCGAACAAAACACATTCAAAACAAGAAATGATATAAGATCATGTTGACAGTACAAGAAACAAGCAACAACAAAATGTCAAGAACAATGCTAGTGAATCGCACAAGGCCACACACGGCTTCACTAGACTTCAATATGAACAATAAAAGGAAGATAACAACAATAGTGAATCGTACAAGGCCCCACATGGCTTCACTATGTCAACTTACCTTTGATATTTTCCTTAATGTCTTGATATTTCAAAATGGCAGCTTCAATCTGCTTCTTGATTCTCTCACGGGAAGCTGCACTATCGAAAATGATGATCTTAGCAAATTAAAAGACAGACTACTGCAATTTTCTCCAAAATACCCATCTACTCTATGCTACATTCATGTTTAAGTATTGGAAATAGGAGAGAGTTAATGCAATATTTAGTTTTATAGCATATATAATGACATATGAACACCTAATAATATTGTTTCTAATAGTAGTAGCCTTTTTTTCCCTAAACATATTTTAAGCATTTTAATGTAATTTTCAGTATTGTTTCCAAATTCCTATAAATAGTTATAGTGCCCTGTATCCCGTATCTTGAAGGTGTACAATTTATCTGAAGTGAAAATGTCAGTGGGGGAGGGTGGTTGTGAAAGTGACACATTATTTTACCCAAAAACAAAACGACAGAAAAGTGATAGGTTATATACATAAGAACTAAGCAATTCCATTGGTGACTGTAAACATGTATTTAAGCCTCAAATAACTCTTAACATAGCTATTAAGAACACCATCTAGTATATAACTAACGATCTTCACACTTAGTAATACAAGGGCACTATCTAAGAAAATATGACACTTAACAATCTTAGAAAACCATGCAAACACATATTTCCTTGCGTACATCTCTATATCATACTTACACCTTTATACAAAATTGAGAATGAGTGAACTTAAATTCTTGCATACATTAGTCCAAGCCTACTAGCTCACCTTCTATATAACTAGTATCACTATCACAAGAAATCATTATTTCCACCTTTATGATCATCCATTGTTGAAACTTAGTGTCTAGTACTAGACATGATTAATAACATAACTTCACATAATATTCTTGCTTGGCAGCTATAAAATAAAACATCAAGAAATACAAGTCCACTAGGGCTACATGATAACAATAATAGATCCTAATCTTATGGTCTATCTAATTATAGTTCATTAGATTATCCTTCTTTCACACATCACTATATTACTTACCCATCCATACATTTAAATTATATTAATTTCTCTATAAGCATCAACCAATCTCTTTTTCACAATCACAAAGGGAAGTCTAGATTATCAATCCTTAATGACCTATGATTCACAATGAAACGTCATCAAGAACTAAGAACAGTAAACTTTATTGGTTCAAGTTTGGGATTCTACCATAATTTATTTGATTTACTCGGTTCGAAGTAATTCTAAAAAAAATAACATAATCATACACCATAACTTACCATATTTATACAAATACGAACTAAGATTAATAATCCTAATCGACCTTACTATCCAATAAGAACAATTTGAGCACTTACCCGAATTAAAGTGATGGAGAAGAGTGGTGGAGAAGATCCTGGCGTGACAAACTTTGAGAGTGAAAGAATTTTTGAAAGAATTGGAGAGAAATGGAGAGAATTTGAGTTAGGGCTTTAGTTGATTCCCGTTTTTCCTTTTCTTTATTTGGGGATTGGGTGGGTCGGGTCGGGTCAAAAGCTGTTTTTTTTTTTAAAATAACAGAAAAAACGACTACATGTGGTCGGTATGTGGTCGGTTTTTACTAAGTTTTTGATAAATTATACTTTAATAAACTACAATTAATAAATTAATTAATAAATTTAATTTAATTTTTAATAGATTATTTTTTGAATAAATTGTATAATATTTATAACAGATAAATTATATAATATATATATAACGTGTTAATCAGATAAATTATCGACATCTTACGTTATTACAACTTCAGCAATATACGCGCATCTACATTGACACAAAATAGTATATCTATTTCTTCATAAGTATGATATCAATGTATTATTCAAAATATTTTGATATATACATTTAGTTATCGAACTTTCGATTACTGCATATGTCACTACACGAGATATGCAGTATATATATACATATATCCAATTTTAGCGGTCGTTCAAAATTCGAAATTCAAAGCAAATGGTAAGTATATGCTAGTTTCATGATTCAATTTTCTGTCTCCTTCCCCTACTTCCTTCCTCCCCCCTATATACCTCATAATACTTGTCTTGCGTTATTACAACTTCAACAATATACGTCTGTCTACATTATATATTGAAACAAAATAGTATATCTATTTCATCACTACACGAGATATACGTATATATAAACTTATTCAATTGGCTATCAATATTCAAATACGTACTATATACATCACATACTCAATTTTACCACCCCATAATAATATACTACGTATTTCACAGAAACTCAGTTGAATTATCGGTTGGTTTATCTTATGTCATTAACATACGTTCACTATTTAATATGTATATATATACTATATATATACCTATACATACACACACACATATTTACACATTATCGACTACTCCATTGTATTTCACATATACTCAAATAAATAATCGGTTGATTTATCTTATGTCATTAATATACCGTCGCTGTATAATATGTATATATATATTATATATATACATATACATATATACAGACACATATACACACTATCGACTATATAAAGTTCAAAATACATACTATATACATCACATGCGTATACAAGTATATTATCCAATAATATAATGCGATGTGTTTCTTATACATACTTACATTAGTGTTCGATTAATTATATTTGATTAGCTTAATATATTAGGTTTTGATTACATCGTTCATCAATTCAGCACTACATGATATATATATATATATATATATGAAAAGATATCTATATATATGAACTCTTGATGCATATACATATATCACATCCACAAGAATTTTACCTTATAATAGAACACGTTCATTATATTTTGATGAATTATCGGTTATATATTACATTATTATGACCGAAATATATAGTAACATAATATATAGTAACATATTATATATATATATATACACTATTCATTATACAAAGGTTATGCATGTTTAACGTCATTTAACGTATATACGAAAGAAAATATTTATTTTATATATTGAAACATAAATAAAATATAAAGATTATGTTTAACATAATTTGTTTATTTTATTTGATATATTTTTAAGTGTAATTTTTTAAAAAAATTGTGGAATGATTGATTTTTATTATTATTATTATACTGATTATCTACTACGTGTAATCAATGTAATTTCAAAAAATTATATATATATATTACATTATATATATAAAAAATTTTATGAAATAAATAATATATATATTTGATTACATATATATGATTATTTTGATTACATATAAATATTATGTTTAAAAGTATTTTCTTTTCTTTTTTTAGTTTCAAAACCAACCAAAAGTGGATGGTTTTTTATTTCTAAAAAAAAAGAAAAATATTTTTAAAAATCGACCACAAGTGGTCGCTTTTTAGAAATATTTTATTATTATTTTTATAAAAATCGACCACTTGTGGTCGGTTTTGTTATTTTTTTAACATTTTAATTTTTAAAATATATAATAATTAATATTAAAATTATTGGAATATTTATTTTGATATTTTATAAAAAAAAAAAAAAAAAAAAAAAAAAAAACCGACCACAAGTGGTCGGGTTTTTCCGACCACTTTATTGTGGTCGATTTTGGGTGGTCGATTTTTGCTGTTTTTCTAGTAGTGACATGATTATGGTGCAAAAAAAAAAAGAATAATGACAACAGTATTACATCGTAAGATGAGTCGTTGAAAAAAATGAGATATTAATATCAATTTAAATTTATAAACCTTGAATAGTAACAGAGAAAGATGAAGATGAAAATGTATATCACTCCTGCATACAAAAAGAAAAGTGTTAAATAAAATACATTTAAAAAATGAAGAATGAAGAACAAAAAATATAATAAATAAATTTATGAATAAACTGATGATATAGAAGTATATATAACAATAGCTAAGTGATACAACTCTATTCTAATTTAAATTTCATCTATTTTCAAATTCAAATATTATAGAATTGTTAAAACAAGATTAATTACTATTCTTCCTTATTCTCATTTTTTCAAATATAATACATATTTATATTATAATTTATATATTTGAGTTGAGATAAATATTAAAATCAAAGAGATAATAATATAATAATAATTATTATTAATAAAAATAATAATCATAGTTTATTTATTTCATATATATTTTTTATTCACTTTTATATTCTTCTTTTGGTTAAAAAATATAAATTAAATTTTTTTCTCATATATTAGTTTAAGTAAGTTTTATTATATTAATGCAAACATTTAATAAAAAAGATATGAAAACCTCCCACAAAAAAAGAATCCTAAATTACTTATTAATTTTAATCTTTAGTTGCAATTTATTGTTGCTACAAAGAAGGAGCAGTAAGGAAAGTTAATTTAAATATTTAATTTAAACTAATTAATAATTTTTCAGATAAAGTTAAAACATATTGATAAGGTTTATAAGGATATATACATTAGGACTCCTTAAAAAATATTAGATATATAAATTTACTATATTATTATTATTATTATTATTATTATTATTATTATTATTATTATTATTATTATTATTATTATTATTATCTTTTTTCTTACTCCTACTACTGTTAATAACACTACTTAGTGCCTCTACTACTATTATTATTCATTTATTGTTATTATTATCATTATATTTTTGTTCTTAAATCAAATGAAACACACACACACACTTTTTTTTTTTAATTATTATTATCATCATCATCAACAAACCACACTAATATTATTACTACACACTATTTTTTGGTTAGCAATTTTACTACGTACTACTATTTATTATTATTATTATTATTAAATTAAATACATTCAAATATATTTTATAGTTTATAAAAGGAATAAATTTTTAAAATATTAAGCTTTATTTAGGAATTTTTAATCATACTTTTCTATTTTTAAGCTAATGACTTTTTTTCTTTTTAAAAAGATAATACATTTTCAAATTCAAATATTTAATCTTTAAATTATAAAAGAGATAAGTTTGAAATAGTAATAGTTTATTTGATTTCTTCAATTATGAATTTCTAGTTATTAAGATAATATATTTCAAATTCAAATACTTAATCTTTCAATACAAAATTCTTATTGCAATATTTTTAACTTTGTCTTAATTTTTTTTTTAAAATTTATTATAAAAACTATCATGTGGCTATTTTAATATGTTGCCACTTGGCATCTTGCCTTATTTTAGTTTTGCTTTTATATATATTACTACTACTATATATAAGGGGGGATATCCCATTTTGGTAGTCCTCACAAACTTTTTAATGCAATTAAATAACTACACATGTTTACTTACTTTTCATACATGTTAGTATATTTGTCCACATTTATTATTTTATGATATTTATTTGGGACTTTGTAATTTTTTTAAGTGTTCTTTTTTTAATAAATCTCTTCTTGCTCCTTATTAGATTACTTATTCTTTTTTACTTATTTTCTTATATTAAAAATTAATTACTTTTCTTTCTTATTTATTTTAGTAAATCACGAAAGATTTATAACTTTTTAAACATTATTATTATTATTATTATTATTATTATTATTATCAAGTAATTAAGTAAAGTATGAATAGCTAAATTTAAATTTTTAAACATAATTAATAAGGATAATTTCATATATTTTACCCTTAATATATTAAATTCTCAAGTTCTTTGTCAAGTCAAAAAAAACAAGTAAAAAGGAATTGAGAGAATACCCTTTTCTCACTTTTTTTTTTTTTTTTATTTTGCTTGATCCTTGTACTAAAAATAAAATTTTCTTTTTGCTTATTATCTTAGCAAATAAAGAAAGGTTTATTATTTTTTTTCAATATTACTCTTATCTCTAAGTAATTATAGAGCATAATAGTTGTCAATTATATACTTTCAAATCATAATTATCGCGATAAATAAACAAACTCCTATTAAATAGCTTCTTATTAATAGGAGTATCAAGTCAACAAATGTAAAATAAAATGAAACAGATATAGTGCATATTTTTTTTTATATTTTAATAAAATTTGTGCAACTTTGTAGTTACGGTCTCACTTACAGAGCACTTATTATTTCTTAATAATACTTATTCTCTTTTTGAGTGTGTTTGTCACAAACATGAATTTTTCAATTAAAAATATTACTTTAAAAATATTTTTTTAAAAATATTACTGTGTTTCTTACTTATTTTCTTATATTTGGTATGTAAGTAAAATATTACTTAAAAATTATTTTTATATAATTTAGATAAGTAATGAGGGATGGTGTATGGAGTGGCAGGGATGGGAGCTATGGTGGGGGTAAGACAAGGTGTATTGAATAACGAAGGGCTCAATGAATGTGAAATATATAATATAATTTTCTACTTTCACTCAGTCATTTTTATAAGTTTAAAAAGACTTATTTTCTAGAGAAAATATTTTTTTCAACAATCTATCAAATATAATTTTTTTTCTTAAAAAAAATATGTTGAACACACCACTTATTTATTTTAAATTAAATTTTATGTCTATTCATATTTGCTAATTATCCATCATACTTTTTTTTCATAAATAAAGTCTTTTAAAAGTTATCTAAATATAACGAATTTTTTTTAATAATCATAGTAATTGACAAGACATAATCAACGTATCTCTAAATTAATTTAATTATATAATAGAAAAATGTAATTTAAGTTATATTTTTTAAAATTAAATTTTATATTTTTTATCATGAGTTTGGGCCCAGATTTAGCACGGACCTTATCCAACTAGTATATAGACATAGATGACAACTCATTCGCAATTTTACACAAATTACTCATGATTTTGCTCTGTCAGATCAGCCTAAGACGCTAAAAATCACTAAGAGTATGATAGGAAAAAAAAAATTGCCCAAAAATGTTTTGTATTAGATAAAATTTGAATTGCTTGCTTGATGAGTTGCGAAATGAGTAAGTCATGTAGGGTCTAGTTGATAAATAATAAATACTTCCTCCGTCTCAAATTGAAATAACACATTAATTAAGAAAAATAATTAATAAGATGTCTGATTTACCATTGTACTCCTATTAAATGATGTTTACATTTTAATTTGAAGAAAAATAATTTGAAGAAAAAATAATTAATGCAAAGGGTAAAACATAAAAAAAAATTTATTTTTTCTTGATTAATGAAAAAAGACAAATAAAATTAAAAAATTTGAAACGAATAATTTGAGACGATACAGTACATAAGATTTTAGGGTTCCAAAGAAAAAGTCCATATTTCTCTGGAACATGTGTCTGCCTTCTTTCTTTACGTAAGCTTCCACATAACAAAGGTGTGTATCAGCTCACTGTTGGGTCCAGACCCATAAATAACGTTTTGAAAATCTTTCGTGAGCTAACAATTATTGAAAGTTCATTGTTCGTAAAATTTAAAATGTACGCTTGATAGTAGAAGCATAAAATAATATTTAAAAAATTTACTTTCAGTGATGTTATTGGTGATATCAATAGTTCAATTTTTTGTCTATAAAAAAAGCTCATGAGCTCATTGATTGAATACATCAAAATAGAGAGAGAAATAATATAGAGAGCAGTGATAAAAAATAGTCTGTGAAGAAAAAATTAGAGTTAACAATATTTTAGTAAGTTGGAATAAAAAAAAGGGTTATTTCTTTCTAAAAATTACACAAATACACAACTTAAATTTCACTTATTACAAAAAATCTCATCTCTCCAAACATATTACAAAAATTCCATTTTTCTCTAAAAATGCATATACATAGGTTTCTATGTATATGTCGGCCCTGTTATGTATATGAATCGGCTTTGTTATGTATATGTCGGTCTTGTCATACTTGTTATGTATATGAATCGGCCTTGTTATGTATATGTCGGCCTTGTCATATATAAAAGTTTCTATATATATGTCGGTCTTGTTATGTATATAAATCGGGAGAGGGAGTAAAGTAATTAAAAAATAGGAGAGAGTGTAAATAATTCTAATAAGGTTGAGATTTATGTTATTTTTATTATTTCTTTTGAGTGTGTAGTAGTCCGTGATTTTTTTCTTACTTAAAAGAATTTTCACGTAAAAAATTTAATGTCATTATTTTTCATTTCTTTTCCTATTAATTTTCACAAATACTTTTATTGTTATTTCGCGTTTAACCACACGTAGGTGGCATGACGTATTACGGTGTAAACCCATCTAAATTATCACTTTGTTTTGCTAACTCAAAGGAAGGAATTGTTCAAGACCATAAAACGGTCCAAGCCATTTCATCTACCTCCAATTTGGGATTCGTGTACAGTATTATCAACAAGAGACTTCTCGATGTGATACAGAATCTATGTATAATATAATGGATGCTAGTTTTGCAAAAAAGGACTAGAATTGTAGTAGGTTGATGTAACCATAAAAAAAATTAATTATGAAGAATCCTTTGATAATGAAACAAATAACAGCATGAATCTAAGTAATATGTTTTACAGTCATTTTAGTCTTCACCAGAATAAGAGAACATGTATATTGAATTGGTACTAGTCACTATTACATGTTGAACATGTTGAATTCGCGATGTCACGGTTGGTGGATGAGCTACAGAAAATAGCTGATCTTAACTAGTTTGGGATTGAGACGTACTTGATTGATTAAGGTGTTGTTAGAATGTAGTAAATGCAGACTATTGTTTTAAGCCAGTTTTTCCATTAAAGCCAAATAACAAGAAAGTAGGCCCCTTAATAGCAGGGAAGTGACTCTTCATCACATCCTAAATTAAACATATGTTGCTCGACTTTTCAAAAATACTGCCGTGTATATATCAGATCCTCCAAAAGTTATATATTTTTGGAAGATCAGGCACGAGTGCAACAACATTTTTGGAGGTCTGGCAACATAGTCCTAAGTTACAGGGGGGTTACATAGCAATATATATAAACCTCTCACTTGGGAGGACAGAAAGTAACTAGATATCGCGGAGCCCTACATGTGTAAAGGCTGGAAGCATCATCAAATGCATAACTATAAGCCTTGGGACAAATAGCCTTAAACAAATTTGCAAAAACAGTTGGCTTGCAAGTTTTGGGATTTGCATATTGTCCTGTGCAGCAGTACTTTGGTGATTGTATAGCCAAACAAGCACTTTTGCACCCTACCACTCTGTCTCCAGATTTCACTTCCAATGCTGATGGACAACATATGTTTAAATCAACTTCACACTGAGCTACGCCACAGCCAACGCCCCCTCCAACAGGCTTCATCGACACTGGCAAGTTGAACCCATCGACTAAGCTTACATCATAGAAATGTAAGGGTGAAGTCGATGAGCCTAGTGTCATTTCCACTATAGTAGCCGGGGGCTCACCTCCTAGCCCCCGGCATTGTAACTGGCCACCACAATTGCCAGTATCACATTTTCCTTTCCCATTTTCGTCAAAATGACAGTTCTGTCTAGCCCATATTCTCCCCGACCACTTGTCAGGCACATCGAGGACTATTTGCTCGCCACTGCTGAGGTGAAACCCGCCATCTTTTAGAGTAGTCTGCCCTGCACCGCCGAGAATCCCTGGCCATATGCTTTCCTTGCAGTTGTTTACTAGAATGACTTGTGTTCCATCTGCAGTCACATGAAAAACAATGTGGTAAATTAGACAAATTCATTTTCTTTCTTCTTCACTACACACAAATTTCGGAACAGAATTTAGAGTTTATAGGTTCTGAATTCTAAAAAAAACCCACAACTTATTGGGTTCCGAACAAATTATATACATATTAATTGAATTTCGTAACATTAAACATAGAATGTTGTAGCTTTCTCTCTAGTTCCGCGCCCGCCTAAAGTTGGAGAATTACCAGAGCTAGCAAGGAAGAGAAATATGCAGAGAAAAATATGGATAAGATAAGGCGAACTAAGCATTTTTGAATTGTATCACTAGAAATTGGATGACCAATTATGGACAACGACTCGAGGATTTTAAAGAACAAATTGTCCTAGTAGAGAGAACATTCCCCTCAAGGAGATAAGTGCTTGTGTGCTTTCTTTTTTCCTCTTTTTCTTTTTAATTTTTAATTCTTTAGAATACTTAATGTTGTTTTGAGTTTTAAGGTTATGTACATCGCTAGCATAATGTATTTTTTACACTATCAGATCATGATTAAAAGGATATTTATAGGTAATCTTTCTTAAAATGTGAGATTTGTAATCTTGAAAATAAGACAGGTTACCTGCTACAATATGTAAATGGAACTTCGATAGTGTAAAAATCTCTTATACGGACAGTGTGCATACTCTAAACTCTTTTAAACTTTTTCTTTGGAAAGAGAAGGCATCTATACATTGCTTCAATTTGAGGACTTCTACGTCCAGTATTGTTTTAATTAAATGGCAGTGACAAATATAACTTCACATGGTTAAACTTTAAAGAAAATGCTGATGAGCTTTATGTATTTTGTTCAAGATTAGTTATAACATCAATGTTGATCAACATAATGTACGTTATTATATTGGGGGCAACGCTACTATTACTTAAGAGGGAGGCAAATAAATGTGTAGATTTTCTGGCGAACGGACGAAGAAAATTTTCTTATCGGGGAAGACATACTCAAGGATATGGGGTTTCTTCTCCAAACAGACTTAAGTTATATAACTTAGGAACGTATTAAGAAGATTAATTTTTTTTTCAATGTATCATAGGAAAAAGAAAAGAAACAAGATTGTTTTTACTATTAAGAAAAAGATTTGTTCTGAACTTTTTGAAATGTTGTGTAGTAGAAGCAATCTTCTAAGTTTTGTAAAGCAAAAGGGAAGTCCTATATATGTAGATTTATATCCTAACATGCTAAAGAACTGTCTTCTAATATCCCTAAGTAGGAGATTCTAAAAGAATTGATTTTAATACTAAAGAATATTTTACTCTTGACCAGGAAGTCTACTTTAGTTGCTTACCTATACATAAATTTCACAGTAGCTAGAGGTTAGATTGGAATCTGTCAAATCCCACCAGCAAAATCTCTGTTTTCTTACTTTTTTTTAAAAAAAAAAAAATGAAATAGGAAGTTTAAGAAACTAAAGAAACTTTTATTTTTTGTGGTCCTAAATTAAAATTATGTTAAATGTATTAAAAAGTCTTCTAATCCTGTCGTAACATGTGAGAAAATTAGGCTATTAAGCCTCTTCAAGTTTCCAATTAGCAAAATGGCCTACTGAGAAAATTTAGTTATTAAATCTCTTCAAGTTTTCAATTAGCGAAATAGCCTACTTTTATTTTCTCATCTGTCGGATTGATAATCGATTTGTCCATATATAGGTCGGATCGATAATCGATCTGTTGGATTGATAATCGATCTGCTCATATATATAGGTCGAACCGATAATCGATTTGTATATATATAGGTCAGATAGATAATCGATCTGTCTCAAAAATGGGTCATTTCTCTAAAAAGAGAAAAACTTGTAGTCTATTTTATTAAAAAGAAGACTTGAAAAGGTCATTTAACAAAGAATCCCGTAACATGTCATGTGAAAAGTTGACTTAAAATATTGTCAAAAATGAAAAGAGGTCATTCATTTTGAAATAGACTAAAAAGGAAAGTAGGTCTTTTTTAAACGGAGTGAATGTCATCTTGTGTCGGTTACTTCCCTATTAAGTCAAGGCTCTTTCAAAACCAACCTTTCTATCTTTGTTCAAAACCAACCTTTCTACCTCACAAAGATAGAGATAAAATTTGTGTACATTCTACTTTGATTAGACTCTACTTGTAGGATTATATTAAATATATTATTACTATAGTAGGAATAAGAACATAGAAGAGGAGGGAAGGAGTAAAATATCAAAATCGTTGCTGCTGTATAGATCATAACAACTGGAAGTTTAAAAATCCTAAAAGATCTTCAATTATTTATTTTAGAATTTTGTTGTTTAGAAATTAATTTTCCCAGAAAATATACTAGTGAAGCCCCTACGCTTTTGTCTAGTGGTAAGATACAGCGCGGCGCGTCCGACCAGCGATTAATTAAAAATTTGATTCTGTAAATGGAGAGAAATAGAAGTACAACTCAGTATCTAACGAATTTCGAATCGTGTGTCAATGACACTGGAGATATCTCAATTATGTGATTTCTAATTACACCAAACTTCTCTTCTAGGTTTAATCCATGCTAGAAAGCTCAACACTTGTTATCAGTAGTTCAATCGATCTTTCATGATCAAATTGCATACTGTCTTAGTTTGTAGTCCTTTGCATCACAAGTGCACTATTACATTCTAGTTCCAAAATGCAAACCAACAGCCTCCAAAAGTTCTCACTGCATGAGAGAGAAATCCAGAAGTTGGTGCAATAGAACTTTAGGGGGCAAGGGAATCACAAAGGTGAAAAATCCAACCCTCAATAACACAAGGAAAGTTCAGCTGAGCTACTAAGATTTCCTGGGGCAATAGAACTCACAATTCTTTTGATCATGAAAACTGATTGAAATGAGGTTATCCAGCAAATCAAAGATGAGCCTTCCTTAGTGGCTCAGTTGGTTAGCTACCTAAACTTTCACCTTGTTGTTGAGAGTTCGATTTTCCACGTTGCAATCTCTCCCTCATTTCCTCTTCTCCTACCCCCAAAAGGGGGGGGGGGGGGAGAGAACGGGTCTACCCAGTATGGACGAGATAAAAGTTGATAATAAGAACATAGTTCACTAAAACAAATCTCAAATACAAAATGTATACTCTAGCACTGGGACTCAGCTCATTAATATATCTTCATCAACTCGACAAGTGATAACTAAATCAGGACCTCTGTTTCCTGTAGGAATCTCTATCTATTGCGAAGGCTCTAATGTGTAACTGGAAACTTTGCATTCACTTGACAATAAGCAATCTGATGGATGGCTCAGAAATGACATATCAAAGCCAGTACAGCTAATATTTACCGACCATCCATACTGATACACCGATATTGATGATGATTTACTGCAACTCATATGAGGAAAAACTGAAACCCAATCTTCCCTCATTTGTAGCTTTCAGTTCCAGCTTCTGAAAAGGACTGCCAAAATAAATCCAATCACTTTCTCAGCAACTTCAGATGTATGAAGATTACAATAGATGAACAAGGTTTATAAGCACAAAATAGGTACTCCATATAAATGGGAAAACCTTAAAGAGAAATAACTTGGTAAAAGATGGTACCTGCTATTAGGATCGTAATAGAAGCCATTGATGGAGCCATCACTACAGGAGAAGCAAACATAGTAAAAACCAGCTATCGTCAATCCACAGTCTGTTCCAACATTCACGAAGTATTGTTCTTTCCATCTCTGCACAGTCAAAGTTAGAATGGTAGCACATATGAGCGCTGCAATCAAGCTTCCTAACCGTATAAATCAGTAATAGAAATGTTACCATGAATATGTATGGGTAGTTACTCAGGTCCAGTGATTTACCGCCATCGACCTCCACCTGGCTCTGTAAAGGGCAGAAAACATCAAGATGGCTGAATATGTACATTTAAAGAAGAAGCTTTGACTGCTTACCAGAAGGGGTGAAAATGACAGAAACTTGGTCCAGTGCTTTATGTCATCGTCTGATCTGATCATAAAACCAAAGCAGTTAATAAACTTCTATATCTGTAAATCAGTCAAACCACTTGGAATAAATATTGGCCAATCTAGAAAGAGGAGGAAAGGAGCATACGTGGCGCCCCATTTGCCAGTGAAGAAAGTATAGTTCTTGGTATCAACAATTTCTCCTTCCCAGAAAGTAACTACCTGGCAATACCACAAAAAACTAGTATCATGCTACATTTTCGAGGTAGGCCCATGATACAGATATAACATAGCATTCAGAACATAATGGTTCTCTTTTTACCAAGAGAGACAAAGAGCAGAAGATAAAATTTCAGTTACATGCTGAAGACTAATTACACCATGACGAATCACTTCAATAGTGCGTAAATTTTGTTCTCAATGGGAACAAAGCTGCTAGAGATTAGTGTGTTTGCACCTAGCTGTACTTTGTGTGTAGCAAGCCTTCTAAAGCAGCTCTACTAGAATATATTCAGAATTAGGCAACTAATTGATTGTTTAAGTCTAGCATAGGAAGAAGTTCTAAAGGACAGGCGAGGAGACCCAGCTTCAATTCTGGTACTCCATTACTCTATTCAACACCACCTCTCAAAACTCACTAGGTTTCTTTTGTATATAAGGGAATGATAAGCAAATTTCAGAATTTATTTTCTTTGTTGGGTGTGTTTTGGTTGGGGGATCATGTCAGCGAAAACTTAAGGACAAGGCAACAAGCAGCAATTACAGCTAACTGAAAAGCTGCCCTTGGAATTAGAGAAAATGAACAACCGTGAACTTGGACAACCGTGAACTTGGAGGACACTAACAACGTATGTGAACTTGGAGTACTGCTCCGCTAGACCAAGGAGATTAATGGGAACCAAAATAGCTGCAGAGAGAGAGAGAGACTACTGATGCACCCAAAACAAAAAAAAGAACTAAACTGTCTTTCTTCATCAAGAGCAGCTTATAACTTTTTTCGTCCTTTCTTTTCTGGGTGGTGAAGTTGAGAAGCCTTTCTTTTATGTAATACAAGTAAGAAACAATGGCAAGTAAAGTCCAAATAAAAAACTACAGATGTACTAGAATAGACAGGAAACAAAATCATCAACAGCCATTTTCTAAACAGGAATCAGAAGAAAATTAATATTTTCTCTGCACTAGAATATCTACAGCAGACAACTACATATAGGAAGTTTGCTTCAATCAGAAAATCTCAGATATATTATTTAGACTGTTGGCATAAAGCATAGATAGTGATTTTTGAAGTATCCTGGATGAAGCAGCGAAAAGTATAGGAATTGTAGGATAAATAACTTGGTACTGTGACACCACTTGGAATCATAGAAGAAAAATTAGATCAGTTAGATTAAGACCCTTTCTGTTCACCTATCAATGACATTTCAAGCAACATCTTCCTACCTGTGTAGCTTCATACTAGTGCAGCCAAAAGGTTAAGCCTTCAAGAGATGCCTATTCTTTATTATTTAATGGAGCTACATATTCATGTATCAAAGAAATTTAATGAGGAAGAAAATGGAAAAGAGATCTAATGCTCATTTAAGTAAAAACAAAGGCTTCTTACTGGTGTATCTGCCATAGGAACATTAAGAGCTTCCATTGTACCACACAAATATCCATGATCAAGGTCACAACCTTGAATTCGCACATTCACTCTCCAAGCTTCATCCTTTTGCTGACTAGAGACGTTCTGAGTCCCAGAAAATGCCTGGAATAAAGCAATGTTGTGAGAACTGATGAAACTTCACACTTGTTTGACAAACTGAACAACCATAAACTGTAAGTTGTCACGCTTCAGACCACTAACTTAATAGTCTAAAGGTACAACAAAAAAGAAGGATTGAACCCCCTTAATGCTCTTTTCATGATTAGCCAAAACGTGACAGTGAGAAGCATGCCCTCTTGCAGCAGTTGATCAGTGGGTCTATCGGCAGTTGATCACCTGAAGGTGACTTTTTAAAAATGGCCTACATTGCTTCACCTCAGGGTTTTTGCAGCCAGAAAAAACACCACGGGTGTAGGCTACCAAATCACTTAAGGGTCTCAATATGTGATATTCCGAAACCTCATTACTAATGGAATCCATATCATATGATCTCTGAATTGATCAAAAGATCCTTTGCTTTGGCTAGAATCCGTTACTTGAAAGAAACTAGATCTTGTTGAATCATATTGAATATTTTATATATGTTTTGTACCTTGCTAAAAAACCGATCCTTGTTTGCCACTGAAGTTAGATTTCAATCAATGCAAGCATGACTATTCTCAGTCTACCAAGAGGTTACGCAGCGACACTTGATTATTCTCATCTTATACAATTTAGATATGATACAACAAGCTAAGAAAAAAATTACCGAAATCAGATATGGGGGAACTCAGACTCTTCTCTGGTATAAAGCCCGCAAGCCCATAGAAACAAATCAAAACAATTATGCTTCCATTGTTGAAAAATAAAAACAGATAGAAACTACAGGAGCAGAGGAAGAAAAACAAAAAAAACAGAAGCTCACCTGTCCAACACTTAGAAGTGTACAGGCTGAAGGCAAAGTATTTCCTGAAGTTCCACCTTTGCAGTAGAAAGAAAACGAGCATTTCAGTCAGTGCAACAACTACTTACTACTTAACAAACGCAAATCGCATAATTTGACACCAAAAAGTAAAAAAATTTACTAAACACAACATACTAATACAACAACATACCCACTACACTGCAACAAAATGGGGTCCAGGGAGGGTAGAGTGAATGCGGACCTTACCCCTACCTCAGACATAGAGAGGCTGTTTCGATACACCCTCGGCTCAACGGAAAACAGCCCATAAGCAATTTACATAACACTACATACTAATACTATGATAATTAAAACTGAAATCAGAGATTGAAGAAATTCAATTCAAATTACGATTAAATCATTGAATTGGGCAAAGTGAATGGCCCAGATCTTTTAAAAGGAATCTTCAAATAGAAAATAAACAAAAAAAAATAAAAAATGCAAACTTTTTCTGATTTTCAATGTAAAAACAACAACGGTAACAACAACAACCACACACCCAGCGTAATCCCAAAGTGGGGTCCAGCAAGGTAGAGTATACACAGACCTTAGCCACTACCCTAGAGGTAAATAGACTGATTCTGATATACCCTCGACTCATTTCAATATAAAAACAACAACAACAATATACCCTGTGTAATCCCAGAAAATGGGGTCCGGCAAGGGTAGAGTATATGCAAACCTTATCTGCTACCTTAGAGATTAAAAAAAAACTGTTTTCAGTAGACCCTCAACTCATTTCAATAAAAAAACAAAATAACAATATACCCAATGTAATAATCCCACAAAGTGGGGTTCGGAAGGGTAGAGCGTAACCATACCTCACCGACTATCTTAAAGGTAAGGAAACTATTTCGACAGACCCTCGGCTCATTTCAATGTAAGAACAACAAACAAGTGGGATTAGTAAGGTGGGATTAAAAAAAATAACACTAAAATCTCGAGATAAGCTATCCAACCATAGATAAAATAGATTCATCCTAAAATTAATCCCTGAATTAATCATCTCTAATCACTTGTACCGAACAACCCCTTAATTTCTATATCCATAATCAAAATTGCAAATTGGATTAAATAATAAAGGTAATTTTAATCAAAAACGAGACATTAATTAATTGGAAGTTAGATTACCAGAAGGGTGAGAAAGTGCGGAAGAAGTCTCCACCACTCTCACAGGCATTTTTTGGTCGCTTCAGCCTTTTGGATCCAACAGAAAATTGAAAATTGAAAATTGGGCAGGAGAAAAATGAGTCCATCGACGCCAGTCTTTAATTATAAAAAAGATAAGTGGGTCCCATAATATTTCAAGTTAAAAAAATAAAATGTTTAAATAATTGGGCAGTTATTCGACAATTGTACTAGTTGTCTCAACAATTTCACATAGTTGTTGAACAACTTTGCACAGTTATCGAAGAACTTCGCACAATTGTTGAACAACTTTGATAGTTGTTTCACAAAGTTATCGAACAACTATCAAAGTTGTTCTGTAATTTTGTAAAGTTGTTGGAACGAAAATATTTTTTTAAAAAAAATCCCTTTCACCTCATTTTTAAAACTTGAAACCCACTCAATTGAAAAACTTGTTTGTCCCTTCTAAGTTGATAGTGAAAATTGAAAAAATATATTTACATTATTTATTTATTTTGAGTGTTATATCTCAACTATTCATTATTTCTATTTATTACTTACTTAAATTATCACATTTTTTGAGAGACTTATATCTCAATGATTATTTTTTGTGTGCTAAAACACACTTCGGTGTTAAATTAGCATATTCACACTTATTATTAATTGAAAATAAATATTTGATCAACTCATCATCAGCTGTATTTTAATACAAAAAAAATGATAGTTGATATCTCAAATGATAAAGAAAATAATGATAGTTGAGCTAGAAACACGAAAAAATGATAGCTTATGGGTGTGTTCGGTAAAAATATTCGAGAAAATATTTTCTAAGAAAAAAAAATTATTTCTCATTTATTTTTTCTTGTTCGTTATACAAATAGAAAAAAGTTTTAATTTTTTAAAAAATAATTAAATTAAAAAAATAACGTTTTTAGAGAAGGGGGACAGGGAAGGGGTAAAAGACTAATTTTTTTTTTTTAAACATGCCTCATCATGTTCTCAAAATGATATGAAAATAGTAAAGAAGAGAGAAGTCAAAGGTACCAAAATTTCGACAGAAGAGCATGAAAAAGTTTCTGATTATAAACATATTGGAGATGAAGTCCATGAAGAAACAAAGATTTTTGTGAATGTTTTTCAAAATTTATTTGTTGGTTTATATCAGTTGATTTGTCTATGAATTTTGACAGTATTCAACTGATTGACAGTTATGAATACATATTTGACTGTTATTTGAAATTGTAAAATGTATTTGAATTGTGCATACACAAATTGATTGTTAAAGTTACATATACATATAGTTTTGTAGTACTGTATTTTAAATATGTTTTGATTTATATATGTCTATTGGCTAATATTTAACTAAATAATAGTTATGAATACATACTCGTCTGTCTTGCGAAATCTAAAATCTATTTACTTGTGCATAGATCAATCGATTGTTACATTCACTCAACTATATTCTCAGCATTGAATTAATTTATATTTAATTATATAAAGTTGGTTTTACTTTTTTTTATTAATAAAAATAAAATACAATCATATACATATTGTCGCGGTACAGTTACATATGCATATTCATTTACAGATACATACAATACATACATATTGAACTAATTTACAGTTTCATACACATATTAATCTGCATATGTATTTTGTATATTCATTTGATTAACTATATATACATGTTCTTAAAGTTATATTTTGTATACTTATTTGATTAACTACATACATATTCTTAAATTTATATACATGTCTTCGCACATATATTCTTAATATATTTTTATATGAATTATTTATTTATTAATATTTAATATTTTGTTGCTTTCATTCTGTATACATATATTTATACTCTCTCTATATATATTAGCTTGATAGAATTCATTATATTATTGTAGGCATATGCATATGAAATATATGAAAAGAGATTATTATAGGTAAGTTGGAGAAAATATTGTGTGTTGACTACTATTCCTTTCCTTATTGATCTTTATTGTAACTGAAAAGAGAAAAAATGCATTTTATATTTTTTGTATTAATATTTTTTTCAGTTATCTATTATGAAATAGCGAGATCAGAAATCTATTCACTTGTCACAGGTCAATCGATTATTAAATTCACTTAATTATATTTTCAGTATTGAATTAATTTATATTTGACTGTACAAAGTTAGTTTTAATTTTTTTTGTTGATAAAAATAAAATACAATCATATACATATTGTCACAGTACACACAATTACATATGCATATTCATATGCAGATACATACAATACGTACATCTTAAACATATATATATTGAACTAATTTACAGTTTCATATACATATTAATCTATATATGTATTTTGTATACTCATTTGATTAAGTATATATACATTTCTTTAAAGTTTTTTTTTTTTATTAAACAGAGATGCATTAATGTAAATAAGGTTTTAGTTACAAAAACAGGCTTCAACCTGATTCGATGGTGAAATAGTTTGGACCTTGGCCTGAGTTTGAATTGTTATTGTTTATAATTCTAGAGTATTCAGTTCCATTGATGTCTGCCCAACTCTTTTCCAGGGCATACACCGATGGAACTATAAAAAGAGTGGTCTCCCCAAAAACTCCTGTCTGTAGTGCCCCCTTTGCTAATGCATCTGCAACTCCGTTCTCTCCTTATAGTAGTGGTGTACGGTTGGTCCTCCTAGCTCTCTTAGTATCAACCTGCATTCATCAAGGAAATTGTTAAAATGAATGTTGCCCTTTTGTAGCATCTGTATTACTTTCAGTGAATCGATGCTGATTTCAATGGGATGAATATCCTATTCTTTAGCAATCATGAGGCCCTGTCTAAGGGTCATGAGCTCCATTTGAATGGCAGTAAACTAGCAAAAGGTTTGTGAAAACCTATGATCCAATTGCCGGAGTGATTTCTAATAACCCTCTCAATCCTCTCTTTATCGGGATTGCCCATGCAATTTCCATCAGTGTTGATCTTGTATGATCCCTTTTGGGGTGGTTCCCACTTGATGTAAATGGTGTACTTGATTCAGGCTAGACCTCTCTTAGGTCTGAGGTGGTGGTATTCCACTTCTTGGGAGTAAGCATGGGAGCAAGAGGGATGGTCATTTTTATTGTTGAACAAATTATTGTTTCTATTGTTTAAGATTAACCAGATGTAGTAGGGGAGGGCCATGTTCATTGAGTTTATGGTTTCCTTTATGTTCAGAATGGACAGGTTGTCCTGACCCTACTTTGTCATTATGTGTAATATGGCTGCCAGCCATATATTGGCCTCATAGTTCATCATCCCTTGGTTCAGGACCTCTCTCAGTACTTGGTCCAGTTAGGATGGGTTCTGGATTAGCATTTTTATTGTTCTCCCCTTCGTTGTTAGTGTTAGAGGAATTGTTATTTCTGTTAGGCTCATTTCCAGCCATGAAGTTGGCTGGTGTTTCATTGGAAGTGGTTCCGTCTAGAAAATGGTAGTTATTGGGAGGTTGGTTGAGGGATCCATTTTGATTAATCAGCAAAAGAGAGTTAGATCTTAAAGAGTTTACTCTCATCTTTAGCTATATCAAAAGTTTTAAACTGTGGGGAAAGACTTACATTAAATGCTGATGGGACAATTTTTGTAGTAACTGCAGTGACTATCATTGTTTGATTATCTGTCATTTCTCTAGGAAAAGTCACTGGCGTTTGAGTTCTAGATTTTTGGAGTTTATTTTCCCAAGGAACACTTAACTTCTCTTTACCTTTTGTATTAGTGGAGTAAGGAAAAGATTCCTCGAGTGTTTGTATATGCAGGTTAATTTTAGAAGTAAGATTCGTGGAATTAGGGGATGGGCATTGGTTTATCGACCCACTGGTCTGTCCTAGTGGGGACGTGGACGTGGACGCGGACTTATTATACTTAGGCCTACCCTGTAGGGGCTTTGACCCTTGGTTATTAGCCTTGGGCCTTAAGATTTGCCCCTTATCATTGGACTTAATGAAGACATTAAGTAATTGGGTCGAGGATGAGGCACCGAATTATCTCGTACCGTCGCTATTGGGCTTAGTTCCATGGTTCGATCATGCGGCCCAATACCTTGGTTGTGCCCTAACGTCTCGTCGCCGCTGGGGGAGGGGTTGAGGGATCGAGAAACTTACTTGTAGCCGCATCAAATTTCTTCACCTTGATTCCAGGGCTCACATTTGGCTTACCTTGTGGACTGTTGGTGTTGTGGTTTATCCTTCTGCTTCTCTGGTGAAAGGGGTCTGTGGTCCATTCCTTGTCTCCGTTTGGTGTCGATGGGGTTGGACTATTTTTCTTATCTAGGGTGGGTATTATTATGGGTTTGTAGGGGCAATTACTGATTGTGTGTCCCAAACACCCACAACCTTTACAGAGAATTCTTTCCCCTTCATAGCTTATCATTTGTTTGTGTTGTCCAATGATTATGTGGTCTCGTAGAGGGACATCAATTGAAACTTCTACACAAAGACTTTCATACCGTCCTCGTAGAGTGGCTGATGTGCATGCATCTACCTTGGCTAATTTCCCAATTTTTTTCCAATCCTCTCAAGGATTTCGTAGTCGTAGAATTCAGTTAGGAGGTGGAGTAGTCTGAGCTAGATTTATTGTAAAAGTCAGTTTATTCTTTTCAGGAACAAAGTTTTATTCATAGTTCCTTACTGTTCGGAATTGACTGGCAATAAACCATGGATCTTTCTGCATCGCCATTGAGTGGCTTTCTGGGTCTCGAAATTTGATTATATAATGTTATTTTTTAATATATATAATAAATTTATTTAAATAAAAAAATATTATTTTCTAGACGAAAAAATTGAGAAACATATATTAAGTATATAAGTTAATGATGTTCTAAATGAAATAAATTTCCAGAATAAGGAAATTAATTTATTAATAATGACTAAAACTGTAATATCTATTTATACCAGTGAAAATAACAAATAAAAATAACTTTATAAACATATTCCAATGCATGTAATATAATAATATATAATAAAATGGAGATATATTTTATAATAAATTAATTTCAAAGTTTACTTATGTTATAAATATATACTCCCTCTGATCACTTTTACTTGTCACTTTTTCGCTTTTTGAGGTCAACCTGTATGAGCTTTGACCAACATTATAAGATGTATAATTTAATATTTTAAATTTAAAATTTAGATGATCGAAAGTTATATGAAAAATGCTATTAAGTTGCAATCTTTTTATATTAATAAAATAAAAAAATATATCTTAAAATATTGATCAAAGTTTATGTAGGTTGACTTGAAAAAATAAAAGAGCGACAAGTAAAAATAAATAAAGGGAGTATATCGAAACTCATGTGCATACACACACACCTGAAGTTGCTATAGCACACTTAAATTTTAACGAGGGCAATACCACCTAAACACTTTTTTTTTTTTTTTTGTATTTATGTGCTTCTTTTTGCTGACTTGACAGTCAAGTATCATAATTTTTTTGTACTCCTTTTGACCAAGTCAGCACAAAAGGAGTATAACGAAATTCTGATACTTGACTGTCGCATCAGCAAAAAGGAGCACAAAATACAAAAAAAAAATTGAATTTGGGGTTAATAGAACTCTCGTAAAATTGAGATGTGTCATAACAACTTCGAGTATACTCTGGAGGGGAGGGGATACTTGTGTGTTATATCAATAAAATAACAATCATAAGAAAATAGCATTAGCTTTTGTGATAAGTTCATCAAAAAAGTTGTTCTACTTATAATACTTAAAAAATTTAAATAAAAATATATAAATACTTGATTAAAATAAATAATATATAATATGAGAAGTTATTGCAAATGTCAAGGTTAGAATAGACATTGTCAAGATAAAAGAAAGAAGAATGCTTATCTATAATCTATATCTATAAAATATTAAAAGTGTAAAGGGCCTTAGAAATATTGTTTGAACTTTTTGTCTTTCATTAAAAGTGTTTAATTTAGAAAAAATCACCTTTTCACTATTTTTTTCTAATATTTAAAAATTAAAAATTAATTAAATATTTATTTTTTATCCCGAATCTGATTGATTAAAAAGTTTTTACTATCCCGTTCTAATAAGTAGATTCAATCGGCAGCCTTATCTGCAAAGGACCAATATTGTTATTGAAGGAAGACTTTATCCGTATTAAAATCAATATAATAATTATCCCGTATTAAAATCAATATAATAATAACATAGAAAATAATTAGGTTATTACTCGATGAACTAAGAGTTGGTTAAACTAAAATAAAATACTTATTTAAGACAACGAGTATAAATGTTGACAAAATTATATTTTGAAGATTTAATCCAATATTTTAGACTTTAAATTTTTAATTAATTATTAAATTAGACTATATTCATATTTGATAAATAGTAGTCGCTATTATTATTTATAGCTAATAAATGAATTTCGTATTTTTTTCGTATTCATGTTTTTAGATCAATACAAAAATAATACTCTAATTTACCGGCAATTCAACTATAAATAATAAACGAGTAGATTTTACTGGTACTTATTTAACTTTGAATTTATCAAATAAAAGTCATTCTTCTATATTTTGGATAATCATTCTTCTATATTTTGGAGTGTCATATCATATTTTCAGTATGATATAGAAGTATAATCTTGAGAATTCAACTGATATATATCTATATATGTATTTATATTGGTCCCAATTCGGATTCATGAGTAGGGTCCTAATTCGACGTTAGGTTTCAAAGTCGAATCCCTAATCGGGGTCTATACTCGAGATGATGTCGGAATTAGGAGTTAGGTCTCGAGTCTCAAATTAGGATTCGGGTCTCGGCTCAAAGTTGGGTCAGGAATCGAGTTTGTGGATCGGATCTCGACTCAGGATCGAGAGTCGGATCCTAAATCGTGGTCGAGACTCGAGTTAGGGTCGAGATTGAGAGTCGAAATAGGGTTCAGGAGTTGAGTCTCAGCTTATAGTCTGCTTGGAATGTGGTTGTTGGTCTGATCTCGAATCGAGAGTCAGGGATTGAGACTCGGGTCGGGGTCAAAGTCAAGGTCAGGATCAAGAGTTGGAGTTGAGGTAGAGAATTAGGTCTCGAGTCAGGAGTTGGGTCTCGGGTCTTGAGTCGGTAGCCAGATTCGAGAGTCGAGTCTGATATCACAGTATTTGTTAGATTATACCTAAATGATCTTGGAGTAATATTTTCTTCTTACTAACTAAATACTAGAAAATAAGAAAGAAAATTATTTTTTTTCAATAAAAATATATTCTAGCAAAACATTTTCCTTCATTCGAATTTTCAAACACACCATAATTTTTATAATATTGTTAGGGGTTACACGTGCGAGGCACGTGATATCGAGACTAGTTATTCAAAATTGAGGAGAGAATTTGATTTTTAAAGTATACTTGACACAAAAAAATAATTTTCACCCTTATATTATAGTATCTTTTATACCTCACACTAAATGACAACGGCTACGCTTCGTAAAAATATTTCTCAACGTCGATATATGTGTCCACCATTTCAACAGTTACATTGGAATATCAAATTTTCTTTTATTTTTTTCACAAGTCTTATAAAGCAGGTACACCCAATTCCACAAAATTCATGGTCTTGCCAACTTTGGAGGCTTTCTAGCATATGTATGACTTTTAGATTGTTTTCACATTAGTTTTTAGCATTAGCATTTAGGATTGTTTGGTACTTGAAATAAGGAAAATAGTTCGAAATAAAATTTAAAATTAACTTCATTTCATGTTTGGTGAGAGGTAATAATTAATTTTGAGATTATTTTATTTTATTATTTATATTAAAATAGTGAAATTATATAAAATAGTCTAAGGGATCTTCCTACTTATCTCATCTAATGCATCAAATTAATCACCGAATAATATGGTGAGATGAATAAAATCCTAATCGTTTTTAGCATTTAGAGGTTAAGCTGATCACCAAACAATGTGATAAAATAGTTAAATTCTTTTCTTTTTAATCAAAAATCTCAAGTTAAAGTTTTAAAATAGAAAAATATCAAATGATTAAGTCAAACAAGATAAGATAAAAATTTCAGTGCCTTTTTCGATTAAAAAAATAAATAAATTAAAAATAATGTCTTCATAATGTCATGTCATTGACAAACCCATTGGGACCAACACACGGCCCAGTTGGTGAGTCGCAATCGGGGTGAACCTAGAGTTAATAGGTGTTTGAACCCAATAGTTTTGGTCTGTATCTTATGTGCATAAAAAGTTAACCTTAATAAGATTAATTCTAAATAATAACACAAAAAAATTGTGATAGAATCTCAAATCTTGAATCCTCCTCTTATCAATTGTGGTCCCAGAGGATGAAATCCACTGAGATATCTATCCTTTTTCAGTTGGAAAGCAGTGGGCCAAATAAAAGGACAAGAAACAAAAATAGCAGCGTGAATAACACTGGGGCCTCATTTCAGTCATCAAACATCATGACTGCCACTGCTTGACTTTGTCAACACTCACACAAAAAAAGAGTACAAAATTTCAAGCCATATTCCCACCCATAATAAAAAATTGTAGGAGTTGAGGAAGTATTATAGCTATGTGTGCATCGGTCGGTTGGATTCGATTTTATATGTTATTGATTTGATTTATCAGTTTTTGATTTTTAAATATGCAAAATTAATAAGCAATTAATAAGATATTTTTTATCGATTTTCGATTTATCGATTTTTGGTCTTTAGCGATTCGATTTTCGGTTTAACCAATAAGAAGATACTCATAAAATAGAAATCGTAACAACTAGCATAAAACATAGAATTTTAGTTGCCGCCAAACTCCTACGCAATGTTTTTTCGTTAATAAGAATCTTCAAACTTGAACTACATGTTAGTTCAAAAAACACTAAATCCTAACTGTTGTAAGCTACTGGACGCTTCAAGCTTTCCAATACGGCAATACACGTGCTTTGTATTGCCTTTGTTGCCTTGAATATGTTAATACTTTGTGAATCACTGAATTGTGAATAAGTAGTGTATAATATATTTATATATATATAATTATAAATAAGTAATATAATTATTTATACATATAACATAAATCGGAGTAAAACAATATTTTAGTATATCTTTATTGGGTTATCGGTTTAACCGATAACCCAATAAGCTAAAACCGAAATCGAACCGTTTCAATAATTTTTTTTATAAAACCAATAAAAAACGTTAACCCAATAACTCAATAACATTTTTATCTGTTCGATTTATCGATCGATTCGATTTTTTCACACCCTAATTATAGCTAAATTCCATTATACCATGGTCCCTAGTTACTCTGCTGTCATAGCTCCTAGAGCCCCAATTCTAGTGAAGCTAAACAAGTAGACATTATTAATTGCGAGTAAGTCAAAAGAATAAGTTTTGTGATGTATATTTGATTCTAGCTTTACTTGTTTTTCATACATATACATATAGGTCAATATCGAAATATTGGGAATCTTTTGCATAAATTCCTTTTGGCTTTGACCCCTTCTTAATGTTGTTGTGGTTGACAATATGTTTTTTTTTTTTTCGTTTTTTCATGTATTTTGGGTACAAGAATCTGTATTTAGGCACAACAACTTCAACACTAGTTCAAGTTTAAAACAAAAACATTATGAAGTACAAAAACACCCTCTACACAAGATTAAAGTGATCTTTCTAAGAAGTGTGTTTTATTTTTTCAGAAATTAAGATGAAACAGAAATATAAAGCCAAGTCCCTCGACTTCACGGAGTGTCCTTAAGAAATAATTCTCCTCACTGTACCCGAGGTTTTGGAATCTTCCTCCCAGGATAAAATGACTTTCAATCCAACTATATAGTGGTACCTCAAATAATTGGATTCGTCGAACGCACTTAACGATTTGATCGATCACAAAGAATGTTTTGAAGACAAGAAGAGTTTTAATTTCAGAAATTTTTTCATTCATTTCTAAACCTGTGGATGAAAGCAAGTTTATATAGCCATCAGATGCCTCTTCTGAAAGGTGGCAATGGTTCACTTAAAAGGTGTATCCTTTGGAAGAGTCATGTCTGTTCATTCGAAATATTATGTCTTTTTCTGAACAGACACAACTATCTGAACAGTCACCTTTTTCAAAACAATATGTCTTTTGCTCAAAGGTTGTGTCCCTCCGTTTTCCATTCACACCAATTAAACCCAACAATCCCCCACATGAATAGGGAATGACTATTCTTTGTAAAACTTTACGGACAAGTATGTGATCATCAAGCAAAGACTGATTGCATCTGGATAAGTGGGTTTTCCTTTGAAATTTCTGTAGTGAACATGCATCGGATGCACTCGGTCAATCGATAGATTTGATATCCTTGAACCGTCGAGCTTTAATATACACCTAGACAACACATGTCACACAACCAACCTTTTACTATTTATGGTTCTCACGGTTTTATTTTTTTCAGCCATGAACACTTTTCGGTTTCATGAGAGCTTAGAGAATAGGCCTTTACTAACATTCTCCTTGAAGCGACATCCACTTCGCCCTCACATAGGTGATTTCTATACGTTCAATCTTATAGATTAAACTATTTGGTCAAATCTGTCAAATTTAGATAATCATTAAAAGACTTTTCACCTTAAGTCTTATCCTTGTTTACTAAACATTATCTACATTATGAGAATGAGTTTGGTAATTGACAATGTTGAACCTTTCAGACACAACTTTATTTGATCTCCTTGAACCTAGCTCTTGGGATCTCCAGTCTGCTAGGTAGAGTTACCGCCATGCTGACTTGTCCTAGGCCTTAAACCCATTCCCTTGGATGTCCTTTCCATTCCTTCTCTAGATAGACCTTTTATAAGTGGATCCGACACATTATCCTTTGACTTTACATAGTCAATAGTGATAATTCCACTAGAGAGAAGTTCCCTAACAGTATTATGTCTCCGTTGTATGTGACGAGATTTACTGTTGTACATCATGCTCCCTGCCCTACCTATTGCCGCTTGGCTATTACAGTGTATACATACTGGTGCCACTGGTTTGGGCCAATAAAAAATATCTTCCAAGAAATTTCGGAGCCATTCTTCTTCTTCACCGACTTTATCCAATGCGATAAATTCAGATTCCATTGTCGAGCGAATAATACAAGTCTGTTTGGATGATTTCCAAGAGACTGCTCCTCCACCGATAGTAAATACATATCCACTTATGGATTTTACTTCGTTCGATCCGGTGATCTAATTTGCATCACTATATCTTTCAAGTACCGTAGGATATTTATTATAATGCAAGACATAGTCTTGAGTGTATTTAAGATACCCCAAAACTCTTTTCATTGCCATCCAATGAGTTTTGTTGGGATTACTTGTGTACCGACTCAATTTACTAATAGCGCATGCTATGTCTGATCGTGTACAGTTCATTATATACATTAAACATCCCAATACTCTTGCGTACTCCAACTGTGAGTCACTTTCACCTTCATTCTTTCAAAGTGCAAAGCTCACATCCAAAGGAGTCTTGGCAATACCGAATTCCATATACTTGAATTTGTCAAGTACCTTTTCGATATAGTGAGACTGTGACAATGTCAACCCTTGTGGAGTTCTATGGATTCTTATACCTAAGATCACATCCGCAACTCCAAGATCTTTTATAACAAACTTGCTCTCGAGCATTTGCTTCGTTGCATTTATGTCAGAAATGTCTCTACTGATGATCAACATATCATCCACATATAAACAAACAATGACTTGATGATTTGGAGTGTCTTTAATATAAATACATTTATCACATTCATTTATCTTGAACCCGTTTGCTAACATAGTTTGGTCAAACTTCGCATGCCATTGCTTAGATACTTGCTTTAGTCCATACAACAACTTAATAAGTTTACACACTTTATTCTCCTTTCCTGGAACCACAAAACCTTCAGGCTGTTCCATGTAAATTTCTTCCTCCAATTCTCTGTTTAGGAATGCAGTTTTCACATCCATTTGATGGATTTCAAGACCATATACCGCCGCCAAGGCAATTAACATTCGAATCGATGTTATCCTTATTACTGGCGAGTACGTATAAAAGTAATCAAAAACTTCTTTTTATTTGAAGCCTTTTACTACAAGTCTTGCCTTGTATTTTTCAATAGTACCATCCGCTTTTATTTTTCTTTTGAAGATCCATTTAGAACCTAAAGGTTTATTTTCTGGAGGAAGATCAACCAATTCCCATGTATGGTTGCTTAAGATTGAATCAATCTCACTATTGACGGCCTCTTTCCAAAAGGATGAGTCTGACGACGACATCGCTTCTTTAAACGTTTGAGGCTCATTTTCTAAGAGAAATATTACAAAATCTGATCTAAACATAGTAGAAGTTCTTTGACGTGTACTACATCTTGGATTCTCTTCATTATGTACATTCTCACTTGGTTCATCTCGAGGTCGTTTAGATCCTTCACTAGACTGTTCATGTCTAGTTTTATACGGGTAAATGTTTTCAAAGAATTCAGCATTATCTGATTCAATTACTATATTTTCATTTATATCCAGATGTTCGGATTTATGAACCAAAAACCGACATGCTTTACTACTTTTAGCATATCCTATGAACACACAGTCCATCGTCTTAGATCCTATCTTAATCCTTTTAGGCATAAGAACTTGGACCTTTGCTAGACACCCCCACACTTTGAAATATTTTAAGTTGGGTTTTCTTCCTTTCTATTTTTTATAAGGAATTGATTGTGTCTTACTATGGGGAACTCTATTGAGTATACGATTGACTGTAAGGATAGCCCCCCCTCCCATAAGTTTTGCGGTAAACTGAAACTTATAAGCAAGACATTCATCATTTTCTTCAAAGTTCATTTTTTCCTTTCCGCAATTTCGTTAGATTGAGGTGTATACTAGGCCGTAGTTTGATGGACAATTCCATTCTCTACATATATTTCGGCGAAGGGAGATTCATATTCTCCGCCCCTATCGCTTCTTATCATTTTTATCTTTTTCTCTAACTGATTTTCTACTTCAGTTTTGTATTGCCTAAACGCATCTATTGCTTCATCCTTACTATTTAGCAAGTAGATGTAACAGTATCTAGTGCAATTGTCAATAAAAGTTATGAAATACTTTTTCCCACCACGTGATGATGTTGACTTCATATCACAAATGTCAGTGTGTATTAAGTCTAAGGGATTGAAAATTCTTTTAACGGACTTATAAGGATGCTTTGCATACTTTGATTCCACACACGTTTGACACTTTGATTTATTACACTCAAAGTTTGGTAAAACCTCTAAGTTAATCAGTTTTCATAACGTTTTGTAATTAACATGGCCTAAATGTTCATGCCACAAATTATAAGACTCAAGCAAGTAAGAAGAATTTAAATTTTTATTGATTTCAACATTCATTATATTCATCTTATAAAGGCCCTCGGTGAGATAGCCTTTTCCTACATACACTTCTCCTTTACTAATTACAATTTTTTCAGAAACGGTTACACATTTGAATCCGTTTTTGTCTAGAAGTGAAACAGAAATAAAGTTCCTACGTAATTTCGGAACGTACAAGACATTGTTAAGTGTCAAGACCTTTCCTGAAGTCATTTTCAATCCCACTTGTCCTGTTCCTTCTACCTTAGCTGTAGTGGAGTTAGCCATGTAGATCGTATTTTCTACTTGAGCCAGAGCAAATGACTAAAACAACTCTTTGTTGGCACAAACATGGCGGGTGGCACCAGAATCCATCTACCACTCGCGAGGATTCTCCACCAAGTTGCATTCTGAAAACATAGCACACAGATCATCACATTCTTTGTTGGACTCAATTATATTTGCTTGATCCTTTTTCTTGCCTTTCTTAGGGGAACGACAATCCGTGGACTTATGGCCAATCTTGGCACAGTTGAAGCACTTTCCCTTGAATTTCTTCTTGGGTTGATTGCTTCCTTGTTCAACTTTCTTCCTTTTCTTAGAATTATTTTGGTCATCTTCTACAATATGTGCTCCATTAATTATAGAATTCCCTTTTGACCTTCTCTCGGCAGCCTTATTATCCTCTTCAATACGCATTCAGACAATAAGATCTTCGATAGTCATCTTCTTGCGTTTGTGCTTCAAGTAGTTTTTGAAGTCTTTCCACATAGGTGGTAGCTTTTCAATGATCGCTGCTAGTTGAAATGCATCATTCACAATCAAACCTACAAACTAGTTTATGTGAGTACTAAGAACATTTTTAATTTGTTCAACTAAGGTATTTTTCAAAGATATACCTTTCGCTAGGAGATCGTGAATGATTACTTGCAATTCCTGCACTTGAGAGACAATCGATTTGCTATCTATCATTTTAAAGTCTAGAAACCTTGCAACAAAGAATTTCTTAATTCCCGCATCCTTTGTCTTGTATTTCCGTTCTAGTGCCCCCCACAATTCCTTCGATGTCTTAGTTCCACTGTAAACATTATAGAGGTCGTCTTGGAGACCACTCAAGATATAATTCCTGCAAAGGAAGTCTGAGTGCTTTCAAGCCTCTACAATCTTGAAATGTTCTTTGTCCGAGGTTCCCTCGGGCACCTCAGGAGCATCCTCACTAGTGAACCTTTGAAGGCATAGAGTGGTGAGGTAAAAAAACATCTTTTGCTGCCATCGCTTAAAGTCAATGCCCGCAAATTTTTTGGGCTTCTCCGCAGGCGCCATTGGTTGCGGAGCATTTGCTCGACTTGTTGAGGCAATACTAGTTGCCCCCACAATCGTAGCCGCATCTTGTATTTGACTTTCGTTAGTCATTTTTTCTATCACCACAAGACAATAAAATTTATTATTTTCAGAATACTATTTATAAAGTTAAGCAACTTTAAACTCTTCTTCTTGTTTCTAGTTAATGATGAAGTTTTTATGACTTTCAATCGTCAACCGAATGATCTTTAACTTGTGATGAAGATTTTATGTCTTCGAATCACTAGTTAAGTTCAAATGGAGTAGAAAGCTTAAAGCTTTAATCTCAAAAAACAAGCAATACAGATTTTTCAAGAATTATTCCTTAAGATTGTTATTTTATGGTGTATTTCGGGTACAAGAATCTGTATTTAGGCACAACAACTTCAACACTAGTTCAAGTTTAAAACAAGAACACTATGAAGTACAAAAACATCCTCTACATAAGATCAAAGTGATCTTTCTAAGAAGTGTGTTTTATTTTTTCAGAAATTAAGATGAAACAGAAATATAAAGCCAAGTCCCCCGACTTCACGGAATGTCCTTAAGGAATAATTCCCCTCACTGTACCCGAGGTTTTGGAATCTTCCTCTCAGGATAAAATGACTTTTAATCCAACTATAGTGGTACCTCAAATAATTGGATTCGTCGAACTCACTCAACGATTTGATAGATCACAAAGAATGTTTTGAAGACAAGAAGAGTTTTTATTTAATTTTTTTTGCATTCATTTCTAAACCTGTGGATGAAAGCAGGTTTATATAGCCATCAGATGCCTCTTCTGAAATGTGGCAATGATTCACTTAAAAGGTGTATCCTTTGGAAGAGTCATGTCTGTTCATTCGAAACATTGTGTCTTTTTCTGAACAGACACAACTATCTGAACAGTCATACCTTTTCCAAAACAATATGTCTTTTGCTCAAAGGTTGTGTCCCTCCATTTTCCATTCACACCAATTAAACCCAACACAATATACCGTGTGTGGGGTAGTTAAAGGACTTATCGGTTTATTTGACTCTAGTAGTTTTGACTCAGATTCCATATATGTTCTTAAAAATCTACCAAATAAGTACAAAGAGGGGATTATGATAGAAATTATACTCGAACCCATGATATTCAAATCCTAAATACTCTGTGATGCCTTTACATTGTGTTAGAAACACGTCGTATGTGCAAAACCTGTTCTAAAGGAGCCCGCCTAATCATAGGTTCCCATGTTTGGAAGACTTTATATTCCCTTAGAAGACTTTATTCAACAACTTCACCACTTAACTACTAGTGGCTATTAATTTACTCTTTAACAAAGAGTGCTAAGTTGAAATTATTTGCCTAAAGGCAATATCATTCATATTACATCTTAATTAGGTAGGTATTATTTGACTTATCTCCATTCATTTGTGGTGGCATCAGAACATGCACTATGTTTATGATGATATGAAAGTATTTAACTTGCCTTTTGATCAAGGAAATTTAACTACTATAGCACTTCTCTTTTGCTGATAATTTTGCCTTTATCATTACTTCATTAGACTAGTGTGAAATAGTTTTGATGATGGCTGATTCTAGAACTATATTTTTCATGTTTGTTGACCACAAAGTTTGGCTAAATTTCCTATAATTTTCAGTGTTTATTGACCACAAAGTTTGGTTAAGTTTTCTTATAGTATACAAGGGTGGAATTTTCAACTCGCTTCGTTGAAGAATTACACTAAATATTTTATTGATATATAGTAGATGTTGACAATTGACTTAATTATTAGTGTGTTTACTTCTTTATATTTTGTTTCCTCTTAGTGAAAATCCTGGCTCCGTCATTGATGATACGCACAAGGAAAAAACTTTGGAACATCCACATTTGTTCATACTTACATCAATCTTTAGCCTTTGTTAAACTACAGAAAACTTTAGATTATGCAATTTATTGTTCATAGACTAGAATTGGTACAGAGAGGAGGTAGCACAAAGAAAATGTAAATACCATGTACATTAGAGTTCATCAGGAAATGTTCCTGGAAAAATATTGAGAGCTTTGCAAATGGTAATTACACATCAGTATCTAGGTATTTCACCACTGTATAAAAGTGGAAGTGGTGAAGTAGAAAAAGAAACATAAGTACTGCTATTTTCATCTCCATTAGACAAACATGTAAACGAACTTGACTTGAAAATATTAGTCGCTCGTAAAGAGTTCCAATGTTCACTTTCATCGAATCCAAATCCTTCAAAGTCATCAGAATCATGGGCTGTTAGAGCCTCAGGCATCCCAATTTCACCTTCCAAGAATCTTACGACTTGCCTAATGCTTGGTCGCGCCAATGGCTTGTTATTTGAGCACATTAGTCCCAATTTCAGCACCATCAAAACCTCGCTCTTATTGAATTCGCCTTTCATTCTATAGTCCACAACGTCAAGAATTTTCCCTTCTCTCCATTTATCCCATACTAAATCCATCAGAACAAACTCCTCCGGTCCTGCTTTGTGTTCAATTGGCCTACGTCCACAAACCACCTCGAGTAACAAAGCACCAAAGGCAAACACATCAGTCTTTGTAGTGGCTCGTCCGGTTCTTGGTAGTTCTGGTGCAAGGTACCCCAATGTACCTACCACTTTAGTCGTGGAAGGATTAGACCCGTGCTCATACAATCTTGCTAGTCCAAAATCCCCAAGCTTACCATTTAATTCACCATCTAGTAGCACATTACTAGCCTTAATGTCTCGATGTACCACGACTTGTTCATAGCCTTCATGTAAGTAAAGTAAACCAGAAGCAACCCCTTTGATGATCTTGAACCTTTGTTCCCATGTCAATACCATTTTTGGCTGATCAAACAAGAAGTTATCCAAGCTTCCATTAGGCATAAATTCATACACAAGCAACAAATCACCACGACGTCTGCACCATCCAAACAATTGAACCAAATTCCTATGACGGAGTCTTCCAATGCTAGCAATTTCAGATACAAATTCCCTTAACCCTTGTTTAGATTCATGGGAAATACGTTTCACAGCGATTTGTGCTTTTGAATTTCTCAAAACACCCTTGTAAACTTTGCCAAATCCACCACGCCCGAGTAGTTCACTCTCCTTAAAACCTCTAGTAGCTTTCTTGAGTTCTTGATAAGAATATCTATGAGGACCAATCTCAATCTCCCAAGGCTCAATCACATCAGCATTCTTGAACATCCAGACTAGATAAACCGCAACCAGTATCAAGCTCAACGCGAAAACAACTGATATAACCGAGATGACTATAATTAGGCCAGTGTGCTTCTTCTTAGGTCCAGGAAGTGAAGGCAAAGAATCCAAGTCAAGAAATTTGGATTCTCCATTCAACTTAAAACTCCAACCTAGAACATAATGTGAACTAGCAAGCAAACCAGTAGAAGCAGAGAAGCCAACATACATATTCTCTTTGAAAATAAGCGAAAGGTCTAAATGATAGGATAAAAGTGGAACCTTGGGCTTTGATGAAGTTGGTGAAAGAGTGACATTAACTAATCTTGTAACAGAATCATATTCTACCCAAGCAAGAATAACTTTCCCACTTTTGAGATTCAAATCTTGTTTCACTGACTGATCATCATTGAAGTAGGCAGCTGCAGCAGACTTATTGGACTCTAAGCTGTTAATATTAACACCAACATGGTTATCATTAATGTCACCAAACTCAAAATCTCGTACCGTGTCGAATTCAACAGCAAAAACATGGTTAGAGTAGTTACCAATATCACTTGCATTAAGCAGGCCTAAGTACTGACTTGGAAGAGCTGTACTAAAGTCTTTAGAAGGAGAAATCGTGAACGCTAGGCCATGGCCCCCGAGTTTTGGATACTCGGGGACTATGGCCAACGCGAAACACGTTGAGAAAGAGAAAGCAGTGGAATCACTTGAGTTCTTGAAATGGAAAGGTGAAGAATAAAAAGCATGTCCCATTAGTCTACTTGTGTCATTAGTTAGCTGAATATAGCCATTTTGGCCTATTTTTGCTACTCCACTCAATGTTATGCTGTTGTTTGGTTCATTGAATCTTGTATAGATGAATTCATCAAGCTCACATGAAGCAAGAATTGACAAGGAAACAATAAGGCAGAAAAATGTGAAAAAATTGAACATTTTGTATAAGAATTGCTACAAGATTTTCAGATCAGATTTCAAGATTTTGTTATGGGCAGTGAGATTTTCATTTCTGTTATGTAATGTGCACATGGGGTTGAGAGGAAAGTCAGAAAAAAAGAAGGGTGATATTTATTGTTGCATAAGCATTGTGTTTGGTCTAAACTGGTATATAGAGTTTCTTTTTATTTGTAGCAAGTATAGTAGTAGTTTGTTATGATATCTGACGCACTGAGCCACTAGTTCATTATCACTATCCTTGACCAAAAGAAAGAAGCTATTAGGGGCTGTTTGGCTAGTGGGATAGGGGGATCGGCTAACAATCCCGAAACAAAATGCAACAGTATTTTATTTCGTATTTAGTTGGTGGAATAAGGAATTATAACCTCATGGAATGTACTAAAATGATCGGATTAGCTATCTTATATAGAAGGTGGAATAAGGAATTATAACCTCATGGAATGTACTAAAATGATCAGATTAGCTATCTTATATAGAAGGTGGAATAACTAATCTCATGAAATATTCTCATCTATCACATTCGGTATACCGAACGATTAAACTACAAAAGTCGATTAAATAGAAGGTGGAACAAGGAATTACAAAAGTCGATTAAACTACTTTCGTAACATAACGATTACTCAACTTTGCTCAAGTATTGCTAAGCATGTTATTTTATAACCAACAAGCATCTATTTTTTCTTAACTCTCATATAAAATGTCTATCATTTCCTCTAATAATGGCAAAATGAATTCATATTCCGTTCATATTTAAACGAGTTAGATGAGTGATATTTTAGATGAATAAAACGTAGGCTTCAACTCATATTTAACCCATCCGAATACGAGTTAAGTGCCAAGGCTAATCCAAATTTAAGCTCTATGGGCTTAAAATTAATTGTATTATTATAGTTGTGGTTTTATATATACTATCTATTTCGATTTTAAAATATTTCTTTTACACATAAATTTATACTCTACATAAAAAATTATGAATTTAATTGAATCCATATTTATAACGTTATGCCTCTCAGTAAGTGTGGGTAGGTACGGATATTCGACATACTAAGCTTATAATTTCCAAATTTCGACACTAAAGTATTATTTGTTCCGTTTAAAAAGAATGACATATTTTTCATTTTAGTCCATTTAAAAAAGAATGATCCCCTTCTTTTTTTGGTAATTTTTTAATTTTAATTTTCTACGTGACATGTTTAAGACCACAAGATTGAAGGACATTTTAGTACATTTGACATATATTTAATTTAAGACCACAAAATCTAAAAGTCTTTTTACTTTTTAAAACTTCGTGTCAAGTCAAACTAGGTCAGTCTTTTTTAAACGGAGGGAATACATATTTAGCTACCACTATAGTTCATTATTTATAGAATTCTGGTACATTTTTTTTTTTTTTGTGAATCATACCATATAAGTGCCAGGAAATCGATCCCGAACCTAATTCAATCTCTACAAACTATAGCTCATGAGGAAAGAAATGTTTAAATTCATATAAGGAGATTGGGTCAGCTGTCCATCCCTTTTCCGATGAAGGACTGGTCTTAACTCTTCCTGCACACCCAAATCTCATTAATTGAAGCGTGAACAATATAATATGGGTCCAACATATATCACTAAACAAAGAATTAGGAGAAATAGATCTTGAGTCTAATTCAACCATAAAAGCAAACTCATCATAGGAGAATTGTCCAAATTCATATAAGGAGATCAGCTGTCTGTCTCTTTTTCTGACGCGGGACTGATTTTAACAATAAGTCAGATAATTAGATATTCTACAGTTCTCTCACAAATACATGATGGAACTTTATTTTTATTATGAGAAAATTATTGATTTATGTTCAACTTTGGATTTCTTTGTAGAAAAAATGGAGAATATTCTTTATCTTTGTTGTATATGTAATGTATGTGCAATGTATCTTTAAAAAAACTGTCTAATTGTTATAGATGTGACTATGTATCTTATCCTCAATTTTTCTATTTCCCATGTTTTATTGTCAGGTGTAAATAGACATAACTTAAGAATTTTATAAATAGCTCAGAAGGTTAGCTACTTGAACTTTTATATTGTCAATGAATGTTCGATTCCTTGTAATCTCATTCTCCATTTATCTTTTTTTTGGGCGTACCCCCAGTTATTATTATTATTTTTTAAAAAACGATATCAACTTTGGGTCGTCTTTATAGTATAATATGTTTTGCTGTGATATTTACTTTAATAATTTGTTTTTGCAGTAAAATTATTTCATGCACGATCATATTGCTTGAAAACATATTATTGTCTAACTTGTTAGTAACATAACTGTAATTTTTCTACGAATTCCAAAAAAAAAAAGAAGGAAAAAGTATCAAATTTACCCTCTATTTTGAAAAATTTGTTAAATATATTCTTCATCATATTTTGGGATCCCTTGCTGTCATACTTTAGAACCAATTTTACCTTCTACTTTGGAAAATTGACAAAATATACCCTTCATCGTACGCTGGGATCAAATTTACCTTCAATGTTATACTTTGGGGGTCAAATTTACCATAGTAAAAGTTGAACATAATTAGAATAGGAGCAGAGTTTGTAATAGACATTTTCTCTAGTTCTATACTTTTGCGTTATCCCATTTTGTTTTACTTTACTTTTTGTTGATTTGTAAACAACTTACCAGTGTTGTACATTGAATGAGAAACGTATTTGTTCATTGAGAAAATTCGATCAGGAGAACTGATGAAGGGGTATATTTCTTTGGGTATTTTGTTTTTGTGGGTGGGATCGGGTGATGAAGGGGTATATTTGTTTGGGTATTTTTTTTTTGTGGGTGGAATCGGGGGGGGGGGGGGGGGAGGGATATTTAAATTAGGGTGTGTTTTATTTTTAAAAAATGAGTCATTTAGTTTTGATTTGGATTTTTTGGTTAAAGGAAGGGTACATGTGAAAAATTTCTAAATAACGAGGGTAAATTCGACCCTAAAATATTACAAAGGGTATATTTAGCAATTTTTTCAAAGTATAGAGGTAAATTTGGCCCCAATATATGACAATAAGGATAAATTTGACCTCAAAATATGACGAAAAAATTTAACTCTTTTCCCAATAATTAAAAAAAAAAAACAAAGATTATTATAAAGTTGTTAGGGATAAGTACATTAATGGTCATTCGGACAAAATAAATCCCACCGAATGGCCCTCGAATTTAAATTACTCTTTGTAGCCATTTTGGCTACTAACTTGCCCCTTTTTTCGCTACTAACTTTTTCTTTGTTTTGATATTTTTTATATAAAAAAAAACTAAATAAAAACTTATTCTTTTATTTTCTTTAAAAAAAATTAAATATAATTTTCTATATTTTTCGCATCTTATCTTTTGTTTTTCGCTAGTTCTTTTTTGCTGCCTAAAATTGCTCTCCCTTTTTTTTTTTGGTTTGTTTTAAAAAAATTATTTTTAAATTCTATCAAAAAACAATCACATAAAATTTTATAGTTTGTCTATTTGTTTAACAATTAAGATTATTCGTTTGAATTTTGTAGTTTTTTTTAACAGTTACATACAAATTTATAATATTATAATTGCAACCTTTTTTTATTAATCAAATATAAAATAATGTATATTTATTTGCATGTAAGAATAACATATTTTATACCAAACTACACACACACACACACACACACACACACACATATATATATATATATCATACAACAATAATACAATTTTATACACATTCTATACAATAATTATACAATTTTAAAATGCATTCTATATAGCCTTTAGCTACAATAGTTATTAACATATAAATATATTTTATATAATAATTATTGAATTTCTATACACATCCTATACAATTACTATATATATATCTTATATAGATGCGTGTTATACATAACAACTACGCAGTTTCTATACATATATTATACAATTTTTATACATATTCTATACAATTTTTAAAAATAGCAAGTTAGTGAAATTAAAATAGAAGAGTGGCTACTCTATGACATTACTTTGAAAATAACTATTTTAGAACAAATTTTTTTTGTCCTAATGAATATGGGGTGTCCTTTACCAAAGTTATTATACATGTTCACTGCCTCCTCAAAATTGGATCAACCACTCAAAAAGAGTCAAGCGACATATAATAATAGACTTTTCATTCCGAACCATAATAGTTGCGCTTTTGATAGTAATACGCTAAATAATTCCAATTCTCGAATTTTTTCCGGTCTTTCCATTGATTAGATTACAAGGAAGGGAATGGGTGTCACCAAGAAATTATGCCTAGTGTCCTTCAAAATGTCCGAAAAATTTTGGTCACCGATGTCCCGTCTTATTATTCTTCCATTGATTAGAAGGAAGAAACAGGGGCGGCTCAACACCATTGGGGGCCTAAAGCCAACTTCGATGAGAAGTTTGATTTTTTTTTTTTTACAAGAAAAAAATTATATAATATATAATTTTTATTTAAAATCTATTTTTCTAACTTTTTGAAATGCAAAGTTATGAAGAATTATTTTATGAATAATAATAATTGGAAAAAACTAAAGCAATAGAACCTGATTTGATAACTTGATCTGAAACTAATAACTTCAATCTTCATAAACTATTCGTAATCTTGATATTCAAGAAAAAATGGATCTATAATAATATTATGGAAAAAAAATCTCTTGAACAATGAAAGCTTTGATGGTATAATAATTAAAAGAAAATAAGAATTGAAGGTAAATAAATAGAGAAAAATGAATATGTACATTATTCTCATCATTCAAAAAAAGGAAAATGAAAAATCTCTTTTTTTTTTAAGTGAATTTTTGGTGTCCTGTTAAGGCCATTTTATTAAAAAGGGCCTAAATACCCAAAATTACACACCATCGATCCAAGACCCGATCCATAAGACAAGGGAGCTAAAAAGACTCCCTTTTGCCTAATAAAGATAAGTTTTAAGACAAATGAACACTTCATTTTCCCATTTTCATTGAAATCGACATCTTCAAAAATGCTCCCTGAGTGCTACCGTTGGAACTCGAAGCTTCGTTCCCTCCTTCTCTGGGTGTTGTTCAAGCTAAATCCAAGGTGGATCTTAGCTGAAATCTTGATATTAGCTTCACTCTTCTCAGATGAGAAATGTTGCATTTGTAAAATGTAATACCCCGCATTTCGGGTTAGGACGTAAACCATTATTTCTACGCATAAATAATCCAAAAGTCATAAATTCAATGTGAATGTAGTGTGTTAATAAACTATATAGTGTGAGAATCTAGTTGATCATGAATTAAGATCATAGAGGTCGCTTAACTCAAGGACGAGTTGAAAGCCTTCCTATAGATTGAGTTTTGGTGAACGTTTAAACATGGGTCAACTTCAATCGACCATAAACTTTTGTATATATAGAATTAGAGGACCTACTATATATCAAATGAAAGGCCTTTGAGTTCTCTTTCCAACACCATCAATTTTTTCTAAATCCGATATCGGGATAAAAAGTTATGGCCATTTTACAGTGAGCTATCCGAACTGCCAAAGTGCGATGGGAAGGCCGACGGACCGTCGCCCAAACCGTCGTAACTGAGGCAGTAAGTATGTTTTCTGGCCAACTAGCGACGTTTTGAGGGACGGTCCATCCCTGGGGTGACGGTTCGTCGCTCAAACCGTCCCGAACCTCCGTTTAGCGATCTAAAACCATTTTTAAAGGAATTTTTGGGTCCTTTTCACTTTTATTTTAACACCTAATTACATCAATTCAAAGTACATAACTCCTCATTCATCCATAACATCAAAATTAGGATTTTTACCAAGAACAAGGAATCAAGAACCAACCTCTAAGTTTAAGATTTCCAAGGAACGAATCGAGATTTGAGTTCTTCTCTCTAAACTAATTAATTTAAGGTACATTGGGTTGTCCTAAATCTCACGGGCATGATTTTGATACGAATTTAAACAAGATTTTTTAATAATTATGTAAGTATGTATGCCATTATAAGTGAGGTTTCGTTTTAACACAAAAAAGCATGCATTGTGATATGGTTTTGAGAAGAGTATTGAAAGATCATGGGGTTGTTTGCTTATATATCTCAATTGTTGAATATGTGGACATGTGACTTGAATTTTAAAAGGTGTTATGAACATGAGTTGTGAATCCTTTATTTCCCATGATGATTTTTATGAACCCCACATAATGCTATTGTTAAAGTATTGAGAGCATGAGTTTTAAAACCCCTTTTTATCATGAAAAAGTGTGTTTAGCTAATGTTGTACTACTTGGTAAATGTTGAAGTTTCTTGACTATTTCGTGTTGGAGAATCGATATGCATATGTTTGGTGTATGGGAGTCTTGTTGGTGTTCATATAATGACTTGCATAAAACGTGTGGAGGAATTGCCTCAAATAAAAAGAGGAAGAAAATGTTGTGAGTATGATGCATGTTTTGTCTTATATCAAACTTAAAGCTTAAATTGATGTGAGTTAGATGGTTACCCGAAGAAAGCACGAGTCAGATGACTCTATGCTGGAAACCGTGAATTGCCGACACGGGAACTTGGTACCCTGCTATGTGATCTTGTGTACCTATTACTATGTCATCCCAAATTGGGACCAATGGTTAGGAGCCCTGCTTTGTGATCTTGAGCCCAACAACGACATATTGACTTGATTGGGGTTGTGGCACCCTGCTGTGTGATCTTGTGTGTCCTTTCCTCACTAATACTCCAATCTTGGCGGCAACCAAGACTTGGAAGTTGGTGAAAATGTGAAATTGTAGGATGTACCATCTAGCTCAATTGTGCTGCATTTTTGTTGAAAAATTATTATACTATGCCCATGTGTTTTCAAACGATTTTGCGTTAGAGTATTTTATAATAGCTCTCACCTATGTTATATAAAAGTTGTATTTTATTTTTGAATTACTCTACGTACCAGTACAATTGTATTGACCCCCTATATTCAAGGGTCTGAGGCTCAGTCTAGAGGTCCTGTAAAGACGTAGAGTTTTCATCCAGAAGTGAAGTATGTGTGCAGTTGGTGAGCCTTCTTTATTTTGAAAGGCCTATTTCTTTCTATCATATGTTATTTATTTTGATTTAGGTCCACTGGGGGCCTTGTCCCAGTTTTAGTTGTGATGACTAGTTTTGATGTACTAGAGATTTCGCAGATAGATGTTAGATGATGTTGAAGGTTTTATTGAATTCTTTGACTTTTCAATCGTATGATGTTATTGACCATGTTTCCATATGAATCCATTTCCGCATTCTCTTTACGATTGTATTAACGTGTGTATAATTGCCTATTAACAAAGGGGCGCTCGAGCCTTCACAGCGCAGAATGCTCGTCACGGCCAGGGCCTTGTTTGGGTCATGGCATAAAATCATCCTCTGTGTTTTCAAATATAAAGTATTTCTCCTGTTTTTCTTCTTCTCAGGTGGTTTTGGGTCCTCAGATGACTAGAATCCAGTTCACCCAGCTTTGGAGTTTGAAGATTCTTGCTTGTCTCCTTCCAGGCATACTGTTAAACCCTCTTTTCTGTGGTCTTTAATCTTCTCTATTGTTGCTGATGTTTGATGCACACTATTAGGTTTGTAAATATGCATGCTACTATGTTGGTTATTGCTGAACTTTTCTCCTTGTCTCGATCCTGATATATGGGATTTGGTCTTTATCAATGTTTAGAAGCTGCCTTGTTTTCACTATTAGTTGTTTATCTTATTGGTATTCTTGCATATATTGTGTCTCTATTACCTCATTTGTCAGAGAATCAACTATTGAGTTGCCTTCTCTAAATGTATGAGTAACAGTAGCTTGTAATTGCTTAATTAGAATCCCAATCTCCTCAATGGCACCAACAAGTTCCCAAGGAATTTTCCATTGCTTTAGAATCATGTGTTTAAGACTCAGAGAATCTGTCTCTATGATGAAATTTGTAAAAGTTTCTCATGACAGTATTCTAAGGCTTATTTAGTAGCAATAGCTTCAGCTTCTGTATTTGTACTAAGTCCTAAACCCTTAGCTCTTGCATATACCAGGTCCCCTTGATAATGCTCAAATTACACTCTTGAATGGGTGTAAGCGATCGTTGTCAATATAATAACCCAACTTAGGTTGGGGTCGAATCCACAAGGAGTGAAAGAATGGAATTCAAAACTCAAGAGTATTAATAGTCTACTAAAAGATGTCCCGTAGTGTGAATAAAGTAAGCATAAATGTAAAATGAGGGATTTAGTTTGAATGTATTTATAAATGACAACTACTTCAATTTTAGTGCACTAGCTCGACGTCGAAAAATGCTAAGAGTGAATTCAATTGAGAATAAGCTTTGGGGTTATGCAATTATAGGTGTGAGATCATGCATGGGTATTTGGCCATTTATTCAACTTTTAGCTAAAAGTCATGGGTAGGCTAGATGTCAATGTATTGGTGTTAATCTTTCAATTACAACACCAAATTTCACAAATGGATTTTTTCGAACACTTCACAAGTGTGACAATTTCCCACATCTATTGCCTCAATTGACATCCTTATGTCTAAGAGATATCATTAAATGAAATGAATCAAGATATTGGTTGCATTTACTCCTCACCCATGTCCTTTCTTTCAAGAATGACATGGGTTCTAGGGTGGTTGGAGTTTGCAACCCCCAACTCTTAGTTAATTCATGAAATAAATGCAACACCCATCACAACTAACTAATTATAAAAATAATTAGCTAAAACCCATGCACTACCACTACCTAAGCAAGCATAACCCTAATATTGGAAATTAGCTACTCATAGATAAAAGGGATAAGAATATACCAAAGTTATCATTAACTTCATCCATGAGAAATAGAGACAATGTAGTTCTACTCTTGGGGTTTCAATAATTATTCAATGGAAAATAACTAACATATATTTTACATTCAAGCTTAGTACAAAATTCTCAAAAGATAAAAAGATAGATGCTAAAAGAGAAGAGAGAAGCTAAAAAGCTAAAAGAGAGGCTATCTTCCAAAAGATGAGAACTAGGTCTTGGAAAAGGAGCTAAAACCCTCCTTTTAAACTCCACTCCATATTTGATGGGAAATTACAAAACTGCCACCTTATTCTTGATTTGCTTGAGTGGATCCAAAGCGGATGAAGAGCAGACAGAGAGCAGATGACTAGCAGCTCCAAAGCAGATGTGAAGCGGATGACTCATTTCCTTCACATTTGGCCTCTTGATGACTTGAATGACTTGACCAATCTTCTCTTTTTACTTTTACCAACATAAATGGGCATTACGTAAGAGAGTACCATCAAATCAATGAAAAACATGATAATTTAGGCTTAAAAGGTGCTAGAAAGTCATCAAATTGATGACTTATCAACACCCAAACTTAAACTATTGCTTGTCCTCAAGCAACCAAGAGTAATTCAATGAGATAGGGTATTTAACTCAAATCCACCTAGAAGAAAGCTATACTAAATAAATAGGTTAACAAAATCCTACAAACACTTTCCACACATGTCATGACAACAAGTAAACCAAAACTTTTCAATAAGCACATATTTATGAAGCAAGGATGCAAGTTTGTATCAAATGAATTTTCCAAATCACAAAACACCTTAAGATAAGACACAAAATCATCAAAGATTGTCTCAATCTCCACAATGCAACTTACTTCACCCATTTATCTAAACCGATAGTAAAACATCACTCTGGACCCAAAAGTACCGATGCCGCTCACATGCAAGAGTTAGCTCCACACACCAAAGATATTTCAATTCTTAAGGGAGTTCAAATAAAGAAAGAATTCACACTCACTCTCACAAATAAATTCAAGTACATTGAATAGAACCATAGGCTTGCCCTTTGTGTTTTTTGCCACTAATGTAGACTTACTGAGTTTGAAATCACCCAGGTTTTGCAGGTCAAGATGAAGGTGTAAGGTGCGGGAAGAAATACATATGGATCAAGTGACTAAAGGACCTCCTTCAATGCAATCGCTCAAACCTTTTTACCCCCAAAATTTTCAAACCACCCACCTTATTCTTTTTCAAATCATTTCCCATATTTTCCTAACTATTTGTTTAGCATTTACCAAACCATTCAAAACCATCATTTTATTTCTTTCACTTCTTTGACTTTTTTAAAAGATTTTCTACCTATAATCCTTTCTTAGTCCTTCACTCATTTTTTTTTCAAGTTCTATGGGCTAGGCTATTCAATTTTATCATCAGGCACATCTCTTGTCTTTTAAGCACATGTATTGACAATCTTGCATACACCTTTCTTATCTTTCCTTTGATCATCTTCTCCCAAATACACAACCCCCCAAACTTAGGCTTTTTCCTATAATCCATTATCTAGAATCATGCAATGCATTAAAGAAGGATAGGTGCCAAAAGAGAGGTTTTCAAAAGGGTTTAGGTGTTTTAGCATGGTTATCATTACAATAAGAAAGAACGAAGGGCAAATGGCTTAACTAGGGAACAATGTTAAGGTGGGAATTTGGCTATATGACGGGTCAAAAAGGGCCTTGGGTCATCCTCCAAACCAAGCTTGTCTAGAATTTCGCTTTGAATACACTCGGGGCAAGTTCTAGCCTACACAAATGGATAATTTTTTTTCAAAAGTCTCACCACTTATGGCATCGTACTCATAGAGCAAAAAGTTAGTCTTCCAACCAATTTGAGTAATTTGAGCTTCATAAGTTACTCCGAGTCAACAACTCATCCTTGTAAAGAGAGAGCCAAAAATTGAGTTTAATGATCTCACTCAAAAGAAAATTCAAGACATCCTTGATCTTACAACTATATTTTTTTTTTCTCAAAAATATTTTATTCCTTGCCAATGACATTTTGGAAGTATTTTTGAATTTTTGCTTCTTCCTAGTTAACCAAAATGACTAGATACTTCACCTAAGGATGTCGCTTCGTCATCCCTCATGGGTGAATTATCACTCGGTTCGACAAAGAAACTAAACTAAAATAAAAATAAAGATCAAAAGAAAGAGAAAATAATAATTTGCTCCTTAGAAAAGAACCGAGTTTCGAAGAAAACCCTTAGATTTTATTAGACACATATATACAAAAAGCGACAAGAGTAATGCGTACAATCGTATACCACATTTAAATGAAGCGCATGTCACAAATTCAAAAACCAAATGAAAATATTTGGCATCATTAGCAAAATACCCAACAAGGGCCCATCCAAAGCAATGCCAATAAAAAAAAGCACGCCCCACAAGGGCTAAAGTACACAAATATCAAAGTAATAAAATAGAATATGTCTCCACAATTATCAAACCACATGCCATAAAATGAGACAGTAGGTTCTGACCATTAAATGAATTATAATGATATCCCACCCCCACTAAAAACATTGCATTGTCCCCAATTCAGAAATAAAAGAGAGTAAAAGAGGGTAAAGACTCCCTGTGGCGCACTAGGCGCTTGGGTCCATGTCGGTGAATGATCTTACTATCTCAATAGGATCCTCGTTAGACTGAGATCCTCTCATCGAGTCTACTATGAGGGTGAACTCATTATCCCTGAATAATTTCTCATGGAAAGTTTTTCCTTGGAGACATACCTATGAGAAAGACACAAAACAAAAGACAAAAGGTAAAACTTGTTTTTGGAATTTTGTAAGTTAAGAAAGAAAATAAAAATAAAGATAAGAAAATGAAATAGGATGCAAGGTAACTCATCACTAGAGTCCATGGGTTTCATTTATTACAACACTTAATCATTTAGGCACGACATTGTCTCACATTTTTCTTATTTCTCAAAACTAGATCATAGGGTATCCATAACCTCCAATGGAAACAAGAATGACCAATACCCTTAAGAATGATTTTATACAATCTATCATAGGGCAAGGCAAACATTCATATTTCCCGGTTAGGCTTAGTGACCAACAAGAACCATGGATGTCGTATTTCTCAACAATCTCCCTCAACCAATGACTACCAACTATTTCATTATTAGGTTCAACTGGGCTCAAAACAATGCATAAAAAATGACCATACCATGCCCTAAGGAAAGTCACATTGGCCATTACAAGCATACAACACATTCCTCTCTGATTGTCATTTCAACACACACATAGTGGGTATGCCAACCAAGGACTTAGAGAAAGAAAATAAGAGCACAAGAGAGCAAACTCATCTCACCAAATCATCTCCAAATATATTCAAGGTGTTCATACTATCGTACCTGAGCCACCCACCACACAAAATAAGCAAGAAAGGTTTAATGGATATTTTGTCAAACACATGGTGCACTAGCTTCATTTATGAGAGTATTATGAGTTAAACTAGTGAAACAAGGAACCAATGACAATCTAATTATTCCAACAAACATTAATCATACCAATAAGCTCACAAAAACTTAATTCAAGTGACAGATCATCATAAGCTATGAAGCACTATGTCCATCTTTGAGAGAATTCAAAAGTGAAGTCAAGAGAAAGCATACCTCTCTTAATGTAAGAGAAGGGAAAAATTGAAAAATAAGTCCAAAAGAATTATTACACTTCTTGCTAGCTCAATTGTTGACAAAGAAAGAGAGAAAATTTATTGTGAGAGAAAGGAGTTGTTTGAATGGAGTTGTAGTGGAAAAGTTTAAGTGTGTATTGCTTTGGTGCTGTTTTACGTGTTTAAAGAAAGATTTTGGGCTGCACAGGTCGGGTCATCCCCATAAACTCCAACCCATTTTAAAGACAACCAACATGTTTAAAATGACCTGCGTGCCAGATGCGTTGAAACCTCGACTGGACTGCTTAAGCTATTCCAGCGAACCTCAGAGCGGTAAGTACCGGGTTTCTTGCATCCAATATGCCACTAACCTGCGTCTAGACTGCTGCAACATGTCCAGTGCAGGTCCAAGTAGTAACCTTCAGTGAAAACAACCCCTCCTACGTCCCTTTTGCGCCTGTACTTCTAGAGAAGTTCCAGCGCATCTCACAACAGAAACCACAGCTTCACCTGCATCCTAAGTGCTGCTGACCTGCACCTGGACTGCTTGAGCAGTTCTAGCACAGGTCTAGACAGTATAACTGCTTCTTCTTGGCCTAAAACTTGCCCCCTGCGTCTAACACCCCTTTGACCTGTGGCTGACCTACTCAAGCAGGTGCAACACAGGTTGTTTCAGCTTAGCCCACGAATTTTTAAACCAAGTTCTTGGTTCGGAGCTCACTTTCGAGCCTTCGAATCTACCTTCTCGCACCCTAATTTTGGGATATTACTTGCACCAATAAAAAATAAGCTAAAATTAATATTAAAAATATTAAAAATGTTAAAAATAAATTTTGGGTTGCCTCCCAAGAAGCACCATAGTTATAGTCGTGGCACGACATCACTTGATCATTATTTTAGATCTTTGAAGCAAAGAGACTTAACCTTAGTCGCTTTGAGTCCACCCACCTGATAGTGCTTCAATCATTGCCCATTCACCAATAATTTTTTATTCTCGTGATCTTTCAACTCAATAGCTCCGCTAGGATAAACATTTGAGGTCACGAACGGGCCCGACCACATCGATCTAAGCTTTCCCGCAAAGAGCTTCAATCTTGAATTAAAGAGGAGGACATCATCACCCACATGAAACTCTTGCTTTAAGATTTTGGCATCATGCCACCTCTTCATCTTATCTTTGTACAATACGGAGCTCTCATATGCTTTGAGTCAAAACTTTTCCAACTCCTGAAGTTGATTCACTCTCAATTTTGAAACATCCTCCCAATCCATATTCAACTTCTTTAAAGCCCATAAAGCCTTATGTTCTAACTTCACGGGTAAGTGACAAGCCTTCCCAAACACTAATTGGTAGGGGGACATACCAATAAGAGTTTTATAGGCCGTTCTATATGCCCAAAGAGCATCATCAAGTTGCCTTTCCCAATTCGTACGACCAACATTCATGGTTTTCTTAAGGATGGACTTGATTTCACGATTCGAGACTTCAACTTGGCCACTAGTTTAAGGATGATAAGGAGTAGCAAGCTTATGCTTCACCCATTACTTATCAAGCAAAGCACCGAAGACCCGATTACAAAAATGAGAGCCGCCATCACTAGTAATTGCCCTTGGAGTCCCGAACCTTGTAAAAATGTACTTCTTCAAGAAAAAAGTGACACTCTTGCCTTCGTTGTTTGGTAAATAAATGGCTTCCACCAACTTTGAGGAATAATCGACGGCTACCAAGATATGTTTATTACCATATAAGCTCACAAAGGGACCCATGAAGTTGATCCCTCACACATCAAATAGTTCAACCTCGAGATTGGGCTTAAGGGGCATCTCATGCTTCCTCGAAACACCACCTTGCATTTGACATTAAGGGCATGTTTTGACCAACTCATAAGCATCTCTATGAATGGTAGGACGATAGTATCTACTTTGAAGAACCTTAGCAGCCGTTTAGATCCCACCATCATGACCACCGAATGGAGAAGAATGACATGCCTCAAGAATATCTATCATTTATGACTCCATGATACACCACCGCTTCTTTTGATAATGATTTAACTCGTAGGGAAGCACACCGCTCATAATATAGTTTGCATAATCCGCATACCAAGGTGTAATGATCCCTGAAAGTGACATGACTAGCTCGTCGGGGAAGGTGTCATCAATATCAATCTCACCCAACTTCTCATGATTAGATTCAAGGTGGGAAAAATGGTCGTCCACTTGATTCTCACACCCCTTTCAATCCTTAACTTCAACATTGAACTCTTGCAAGAGCAATATCCACCTAATCAATCGAGGTTTTGCCTCTTTATTTTCCATGAGTTATCAAAGAGCGGCGTGGTCCGTGTGCACAACTACTTTCATGCCCAACAAATAGGCCCAAAACTTTTCGAAAGCATACACCACCATTAACAACTCTTGTTCTGTAACCATATAGTTACGTTGAGCATCATTCAATGTCTTGCTTGCATAGTAAATTGGGTGGAACAACTTTTCTTTTCTTTTACCCAAAACCGCACCTAGAGAAACACCACTTTCATCACACATTAATTCAAAGGGCGATGACTAATTCAGGGCTACTATGATAGGAGCCGACACAAGGAGTTCCTTGAGACAATTAAAAGCTTTTATACAATCACCATCAAACTCAAATTTTGCCTCCTTTTCAAGAAGCTTGCACAAAGGGTGAGCAATTTTTGAAAAATCTTTAATGAAGCACCAATAGAACACGACTTGACCAAGAAAACTTATAACGTCCTTCACGAAGATCGGTGGAGGTAACTTAGCGATCACCTCAACTTTTGCTTGATCCACTTGGATGCCCTTTCCCAAAATTTTGTGGCCTAGAACAATACCTTCCTTGACCATGGAATGACATTTTTCCTAATTCAAAATAAGATTAGTCTCAACACATCGTTCAAGGACTTTACTTAAGTGAGCGAGGAAATAATCAAATGAATCCCCAACCATGGAGAAGTCATCCATGAAAACCTCCATTGTATCCTCTACCATATCGGCAAAAATGGACAACATACATCATTGGAACATGGACGGCGCGTTGCATAACCCAAAGGGCATGCACTTGAAAGCAAATGTGCCATAGGGATAAGTGAAAGTGGTCTTTTCTTGGTCTTCCGGGGTGATACAAATTTTATTGTACCCCGAGTAACCATCAAAAAAGCAATACCAACCTCGTCTGGCTAGCCTATCCAACATTTGATCCATGAATGTCATGGGAAAGTGGTCTTTCTCGATCCATGAGTTCAATTTGTGATAATCCATACACACTCTCCAACCCGTGACCTGGCGCATAGGTACAAGATCATTATTCTTATTTGGGACCACCGTTATGCCACCCTCTTTAGGAACACACTGAACCGGACTCACTCACGTGCTATTTGAAATTGGATAGACAACTCCCGTATCAAGCCACTTAATAATTTCCTTCTTGACCACCTCTTTCATCGGTTGATTTAGTCACCTTTGGTGTTCCACACTAGGAACATGATCAATATTTAGCTTGATTTTAAGAGAACAAATTTTGGGAGAAATTCTTATAATGTCCACGATAGTTCATCCGATAGCACAAATGAACTTTTTCACATTTGATTTCAAGGAATTCACTTGATAAGGTTCAAGATCACCCGCTACAATGATTGACAATGTATTATATTTACCCAAGAAAATATATTGGAGATGGTATGGTAACGACTTAAGTTCGAGTTGAGGTGATTCAATAATAGATGACTTGATGGGTAGACTCTCATGGTTTTTCAAATCAAGATCCAATTTGACTGGGTTCTTGGTGTAGGATCCAAGACCCGTCAATGAAGCTACCACCTCATCATATTCTTTAACCACCTCACTTCTAAAGTTCCACAATACACCCACCAGTCATTCAAAAGATCCATTTCAACGGTGTTAGCTACCTCATCATCAACCACATCAATCATCGAAATAACTTGTAAGTCCATAGGTTGCTTCATGGACTTACACACATTGAAGGATACTTCTTCATTGTTCACCCAAAATTTTATCTCCCTACATTCCACATCCACTAAGGCGCTTCCGGTTTCTAAGAATGGTCTATCAAGAATGATTGGACCTCATGGTCAATCTCACAATTAAGAATCACGAAGTCGGCCAGAAAGATAAACCGGTCAACTTTCACCAAAATATCTTACAACCCACCAACGAGAATTTTGATTGAACGATCGACCATTAGAATCTTCATATTGGTAGGCTTAGGAGCACCTAAGCCTAACTTTTGAAACACGACGAATGGCATCAAATTAATACTTTCCCTAAGATCACACAACACTTTTTTGAATTTGTAGACCCCGATAGTGCAAGGAATAGTGAATGCACCCATTTTTTTTTCACCACCATTGTGCTAGGCATTATAGCACTACAATTGTGGGTTACCTTAATTGTTTCAAAATTCATGACTCACTTCTTTGTAACCAAGTCCTTCATGAATTTTGCATACCCGGGCATTTCTTGTAAGGCTTCTAGCAAAGGAATATTCACCGATAAATTGCTAAACTTTGCAAGAAACTTTTTGAACTTGGTATCATTATCCTTCTTCTTTAGTCTTTGTGGGAATGAGGGAGGAATTTTCATTTGTGGCAATGAAACAATTGGAGTTTCATCCACTTTTGGAATATCATCATCAATCACCTTCAGAGTTTTCTCACTTTTAATATTTTCTTCAACTACCGTTGGTCGTTCAACACTTGTCTCATTAGGATTTGGGTCATTATCAATTGATTCTTTTAGATGCTTTCTCTTTATTGGCTTGTTCTTTATTTGCATTTTTATTGGGGTCTTCACCAAGATCAACGACATCTTTACCAATAGTCCAACCACTTCTAGTGACAATAACAATGATGTGAGAATCATTTTTAGGATTAAAAATCGTGTCACTAGGTAATTTACCCTTTGGTATTGCATTATGTTGTGCCGAGATTTGGCCCAATTGAGTTTCAAGTTGCTTGATAGAGGCCAAGTGAGAAGTCACCATTTGACATAGTTGTGAGAAGTCACCTTTTATTTCTCTCACCATCTTATCGGTCCCCTCAACACTCATTAGAATTTGAGCAATACCGAATTTGACTCTTCATTCTTGAGCCAATCCGGGTCAATGGAACTTGACTCTTTACCCTTTGCCTGATCATGTGGAGGTAGTACCGATAATAATCTATTTTCTTATCTCACCAATACTGATCTCTATCATGCCAATCTCTATCACGATCTCTTCTTTCCAACCTTGATTCCCACCTTGCCTTGGATAGGTAGAGCGGGAACCCTCTGATTGGGTCGACAAGAACTGAATTTCTTCATCAAGGGACTCCATTTCCTCATCATTATAAGATTTATAACCCTTAGAAGCAATGACATTAACCTCCTTAGGAGGATATCCCATAACATGCTTGGTGAGAAGATCAAGTTGCGTTATCACTTTAGCCATATTTGCATCTCTTTCTTCCTCTTTTTTATTTTGCTCATGGCTCACAAAAGTTACGGAGGGAGCCCCCACGGCTACCTCGGTATCTCTTGTGTGCCACCCCCTACTTTGATTGGCCACTTGATCTAATAAAGTTGATGCAATACTATACGATAACCAAACAAGAGAACCCCAACCGCATTATCAGCTACTGTCTTGTTCAATTGATCTAATCCCCTATAGAAAATTTGAAGGAGCATTTTATCTGGAACCTCATTATTTGGGCATTGCATTAGCTTGTTGTTAAATAATTGCCAAGACTTATATAATGGTTCACCATTAAGTTGGCGAAAGTTAATGATTTCATCCCTTAGTTGCAACATCCGAGAAGGGGGAAAGTATCTTTCCAAGAATTCCTACATGAGTCCAACCCATGAAGTGATAGACCCCGCGGGTAAAGACCTTAACCATAAGACCGCTTCTCCCGTTAAAGAGAATGGGAAAAGAGGCAACCAAATCGACTCTTGAGATATGTGAGGCATGTTAAATGGAGAACACACCTTAATAAAATTCGTCAAGTGTAGATTAGTATCCTCATGTGCTTTACCTCCAAATAACCTTTTCATTTGAAGCAAGTGAATCATCACGCTAGTAACGTGAAATACTCCATTTCCTTCCATCGGTGGAATACAAATAGCACTAGCTCGACCCGCATCACCGAGGTGATCCTCATCCTCATGATACCCATCAATCGATCTGGTATGACTACCGTGTTGACTAATAGTATCGTGTATACTATTACGCACACCTGAGGAAGAACAAAAACATCAAACAATGTAAAATAAAATACTACGGCTAATCCAAAGTAACTAAAAATACTACAAGAGTGAAAACTATGTTTCACTCCTCGGCAACAGTGCCATTTTTTATAACACTCAAATTACACTCTTGAATAGGTGTAAGCGATCGTTGTCAATATAATAACCCAACTTAGGTTGGGGTAGAATCCACAAGGAGTGAAAGCATAGAATTTAAAACTCAAGAGTATTAATAGTCTACTAAAAGATGACCCGTAGTGTGAATAAAGCAAGCATAAATGTAAAATAGGGGATTTAGTTTGAATGTATTTATAAATGACAAATACTTCAATTTTAGTGCACTAGCTTGACGTTGAAAAATGCTAAGAGTTAATTCAACTGAGAATAAGCCTTGGGGTTATGCAATTATAGGTGTGGGATCATGCATGGATATTTGGCCATTTATTCAAATTTTAGCTAAAAGTCATGGGTAGGTTAGATGTCAATGTATTGGTGTCAATCTTTCGATTACAACATCAAATTTCACAAATGGGTTCTTTCGAACACCTCACAAGTGTGACAATTTCCCACATCTATTGCCTCAATTGACATCCTTATGTCTAAGAGATATCATTAAATGAAATGAATCAAGTTATTGGTTGCATTTATTCCTCACTCATGTCCCCTCTTTCAAGAATGACATGGGTTCTAGGGTGGTTGGAGTTTGCAACCCCCAACTCTTAGTTAATTCATAAAATAAATGCAACACCCATCACAACTAAGTAATTAGAAAAATAATTAGCTAAAACCCATGCACTACCACTACCTAAACAAGCATAACCCCAATTTTGGAAATTAGCTAATCATAGATAAAAAGGATAAGAATATACCAAAGTTATTGTTAACTTCTTCCATGAGAAATAGAGACAATGTAGTTCTACTCTTGGGGTTTCAATAATTCTTCAATGGAAAATCACTAACATATATTTTTAATTCAAGCTTAGTACAAAATTCTCAAAAGAAGAAAAGATAGATGCTAAAAGAGAAGAAAGAAGCTAAAAAGCTAAAAGAGAGGCTATCTTTCAAAAGATGAGAACTAGGTCTTGAAAAAGAGCTAAAACCCTTCTTTTAAACTCCACTCAATATTTGATGAAAATTACAAAACTGCCACCTTATTCTTGATCAGCTTAAGCGGATCCAAAGCGGATGAAGAGCAGACAGAAAGAAGATGGCTAGCAGCTCCAAAGCATATATGAAGCGGATGACTCATTTCCTTCATATTTGGCCTCTTGATGACTTGAATAACTTGCCCAATCTTTTCTTTTTTACTTTTACCTACATAAATGGGCATTACATAAGAGAGTACCATTAAATGAATGGAAAAGCATGATAATTTAGGCTTAGAAGGTGCTAGCATGTCGTCAAATTGATGACTTATCACCCCTCTTTCATCTATTATGCAAAAACCATATAAACTCATCCCCGGATTTCCTCTACAAGCTCCATCTGTATTGCATTTTAGTTGTAGATGCTTAGGCTTTTTCCATACCACTTGATGATAGTGGAGTCTTTGTTTGTAAGTGCTCATAGTGTCTACTACCTCTGGCCATGTCTAATTTTTTAACTTTATCCAGGGATAAAGTTTCTTGATCAGTTTCTTGAGCACTTCTTGAATCTGAATCACCATCCCCTTAAAATAAATGATCCCTTTATGATTAATAGAGTTTCTCCTTTTCCATAAGGTCCACATAATTATGGTTGGTACAAATTTACAGATGCTATTGAGTTTTGGTGTTGATTCCAATATCATCCATGACACAATCATCTGTTGAAGTTGTACATTGTCTATCCCGATTCCTACAAAATGAGCAAACTGCCTCCAAAGCTTTAAAGCTATAGGAACTATTAGTAAAACATGTGACATAGTTTCCTACTTTTTGTCCTCAAAACACCAACATCTTGACACCAATTGAATCCTCATTCTCCTCAAATTATCATCTGTAGGGATCCTTATTAGCCATACTCTCCATAAGAATAAATTATATTTGAAAGGTAAGCCTTTATTCCAAATATAATCAAAATCTCTTCTTTTCTCTTTTTTCTTCCTGACAACATCCCAAGCAGATTTCAAAAAAAATTGACCATTTGTATTTCCCATCGACCATGGTTTATCATTATAATGCCCTTCAACAGTAGGCTTTACTGTCTGAAGAATTAGCTCCACTATTTCTTTTGATAAAATAGATATCAACTTCTGCCTATCCCACTCCTCATTTGTTATAAAAGACTTCACATCTATTTCTTCATCTTGAAAGGTTTCTCCTTCCACATAATATAAAGCACCCTGTTTGGTCCAATTATCATACCAAAAACTTGAATTCCCAACTGTAACCTGCCACCATATGAGATGATCTACCTCTTCTCTTATAGCAATTATTTTCCTCTAAACATGTGATGTTTATTTTTTGGGTAACACATTAGGTCCCAGGAGACCCGAATTATTCCCTTATAACTTCACCACAGTTTTGTAAAAAGAGCCTCGGACATATCATGTAAAGATCTAAAACCCAATCCTTTCTCATTTTTTGGGTAACACATTAGGTCCCAGGAGACCCGATATTTTTTTTTTGATTCAGTAGCATTACCCTAAAAAAACTTGGTAAAAATCTTGTGTAATTGATTGATTACACTCACAGGTGGGTTCATAGCTGATAAAATATATATGGGCAAAGACTGTAATACATGAGCAATAATAGTGTACCTTCGCCCATAAGACAGCAGTCTATTCTGCCAAGAATTTAACCTCTTCTTCATCAACTCCTTATAATGTGCCTTATTCTTTCTACTATAGAAAATAGGACAACCTAGGTAAGTGAATGGAAACTTACCTTGGTTTATCTTAGTAATTCTCTTTATACTATTAGCCACATTTATAGGAGTCTTATCATGCAAGTAAAAAAAGATTTTATCTAAATTAATCAATTGACCCAAGGTAAATTCATATCTTCTCGAAACAACCATCATTTTCTTCATTGATTCTATATGTCTAGAGAAAAAGAGAATAGTGTCATCTACATATGATAAGTGGTTAATATCAGGGCTCCACTTAGGCATTCCATATCCTCTGAATTTTGGATCCTCAAACAAAACATTCAAGCTTATTGCTAACTCTTCAGCTGAAATAATAAACAAGGTGGGTGATAGAGAATCCCCCTGTTTTAATCCTCTTGATGACTGAAAGAAACCATAAGACTGCCAATTCAAAAGCACTGAATACCAATTATTACTAATCAGTCTGACTACCATGTCAATTATCCTTTCTGAAAATCCAAAGCTTCTCAATATCTCCACCAAGTACTTCCATGAAACTCTTTCATATGCTTTTTCCATATCCAACTTCACCATAACATTGTGTAGTTTCCTTCTATTAATATCTCTAATAATCTCTTGAGCTAGCAAAACATTTTCTGTTATGCTTCTCCCCTTAACAAAATCAGCCTGATTACTATATATAATATTAGGAAGTACCTCCACAATTCTCATATGAATGAATTTGGAAATGATTTTATTAACAAAAGTACTTAGACTGATAGGTCTAAAGTCACCAAAAGTACTCACTACTTATTTATTTGGGATCAGTGCCAGATTAGTATGAGTGATATACCTGGGTAACTCACTTCCACAAAAGAAAGCCTTCACCATATTTGTAATATCCTCTCCCACTGTGTTCCAACAACACTAGAAAAATTGACCTGAGAATCCATCTGATCCCCCTGCACTTTCCCCATTTAATGACAAAACCACTTTCTTGACTTTCTCTATGTCAGGTAATTTTTTTATTCTATTATTTTGCTACTCTGTAATACTTTTGTTTATACACCCCAACATCTCATAATTATCAGCCACCTGGTTTTTTAAAACTGCTCTATGAAAACCTGCACTTCCTCATCACCAATGTTCTGTGGTGATGGGATAATATCCCCCTATCTTGTTTGAATTTCTGTAACTTGCCCCTTTCTTCTCTTACCTTTCACATAAGAATGAAAGAATTTAGTATTTCTGTCCCTATTAGTAAACCACTTCATCCCTCCTTTTTGTTTACAAAACTCTTCCTCTATTTTTCTTAATCTTTTTAAATTTGGCTCTGCTTTACTCAACTCCTCTCTATTCTCTGTAGTTGGTTATATCTCTATAATACCCTTGCTTTTTCTAAGCTTTAAAATCATCTCAAGGATGTTATAACTTGTTTTGAAATAATAATTCATTCTTATACACGAGGTATTTCCATAATTTTCACTTCTTATCACGTGGGAAATTGAATAAGCTTTCCATCGATATATAATTTACCCAAATCCAACACCCGGGCGAAGAGTTAGAGCCTTTTTAGTGAAACAGTGTTTGACCAGAGCCTTCAGCGCGTCGCGGAGATAGCTCAAATGGTAATTGTCAAATTCTAGTTACGCTCCATGATATTGGCGCATCGCGCCAAACTTCTAGATCACAGTCAAGGTGACAATGCAATAGCTCTACATTGCGCCACCGTGCAGTTTCCCAATTGTCAATTTCCAGTGACACAGCGCGATAACACCGCGTCGCGCCAAGGGCCCAACTCGGAAAATTTTACTGAAAATTTAATGATGTGTCCAGGATTAAAAGGGTAAACTTTCTACCCCTATATAATCCCTTTAACACGTGATTCAACCAGTTTTCACCCAAATATATTAGTTTCTCTCAAGTTTATATCAAGAGTAAACTAGGGTTTCTATTGGGGATTCAAATTTAGGAAGGTTTCACCATCAATCTTCACGAAATCATGATCTAAGGTATGAATAGTGTTCATTCATGGACTCTTTTCGTCCATGAAGTCCAAGAATCTTTTTTGACTATAAGTTATGGATTTTCTTCATGTTTTCATGCTTTGTATGTTCTCTTTTATGTTGATAAATGAGGAATTGATTTCTATTTCATGATTTGATGATAAATTCCATGTGGGTTGATTAGTATAGATAAATATTTATGAAATCTCATGACTAAAACCTTGTATGATGGAATTGGAATTGAAGCATGATGTTTAATTGTTGTATAATGTGTTTACATGTACTATGCCTGCCATATGTTTGATAAAATGCCTAGATGAAGGAAATTTGCCTAACTAGCATGATATAATGAAAATCCACATGTATGTACAAGCTTAGGCCTATTGGACGTTTGATGAAATGCTTCAATAAACGTATTGTGGTGATTATCATGTATTCAAGAATATAAAGTCATGTCAGTTTCCTTTCATCGAGTCCTGGGGGTACTTGTACCTGAAATATTAGCTGTGTCCCTAGATCCATGTCATGTTTTCATGATACTCTCAGTCAAGCTATGAACTCTTAGACTTCACATAGTCTTATGACTCAGGAAAAATCTTCATGATCTCATGACTCAGCCAGTTGTCAGATATCAGTAGTATTCCGTCAGCCACGAAAATTCAGTAACTCAGTTCATGCTCAGTTCAGTTTAGTAAATCATGTTCTGTGTCCATTCAGATGGGAGTAGGAATTAGCACCGAGTGAACCCAAGGATGGGGACTCATTTGTTATACGAGGGTATGATTCCTAGAAGCAATCCTTGCATTTCAGAGCGATGTAGCTAGCATAGGTTGAGATATCATAGCCTGCTATATGAGGGTAGATGAGGTAGCTTAAACTGTTATGTGAGGGTTCCTACCGTTCTCGTTAGAGTTACCTGTTATATGAGGGTTACTCACATGTTGTCCTTACCAGTGGCGTGGTATTGACACCCTTCCAATCAGGGAATAGATTGGACCTTAACTCAGCTATCATAGCACCTTTGGGGCATGTTGGTTAGATACTACTTCCCACAGTTTCATGTTACAGAATCAGGAATGTCAGATACAGTCAATTAGTCTCAGTAATAGAACTCAGATAGTTATTTAGATTTAGGACTGTCAGACACAGTCAACTCAGATACAGTACGAAACTCAGATAGTTCTATCAGATTCAGGACTGTCAACTACAGTCACCCACGTTATCAGTTATACTTAGATACAGTCACCCACATTATTAGTTATACTCAGATACAGTCACCCATGTTATCAGCATTATTCAGATATAGTCCTTCTGGTTATCAGTCATATCAATTACTAGCATGTCACGTTATTAGTATACAGACTCAGAAATCACAAAATTACGTTGTCAGTTACAGTTACGTATTTATGCATGTATTCTCACGTTCATGTTAGACAGTCAGTTAGCATTATTCATGCATGCAAACCCTTGCATATAGCCTACCTCATATGTATACTCGATATATATGTACTGACGCATTCGCGCTATAGTGCTTTCTTTTATTTTACACCATAGGTTCAAAGACACGAGTTCCAGATCAACAGTAGATTCCAGATTCAGCAGTCAGAGTAGAAGTGAGTCCTCATCCTGTAAGGACATAATGATTTTATAGTATCTCATTGATTAGCTTATTAGTTGGAGTTAGTTGGGGATATGTCCCATCAACTTCTTATTCAGATTCTTTAGACAGTAAAGACTTTCAGACTACATGTAGACTAGATACAGACTATCATATTTTAGACTTCAGTTTTGTTTTGGGTATTCTATTACCCCACACAGATGTTACGTTATTCAGTTATGTTCATGATCGAACCTTATGGCCTTTCAGTGCATGTTTCAGCATTATTATGTTATCTTATGTAGTATATAGGTACAAATATCAGTCATGGGTTAGCTTGTGGTCCTTCAAGGTCATGATCACTGTGTAGCATTCTGATTCAGGAAATTGGGTTGTTACAATCTTGGTATCAGAGCCTAAGGTTCAATAGAGTCCTAGGAAGTCTGAGAACCGCATCTAGTAGAGTCTTGTGCATAGTTGTGATGCATGCCACATTTATGTGCAAGAGGCTATGAGATGTTTAAGAATAATTTCCCCTATTTTAGTATTCATGTTGTACCAGTTAGCATAATCACAAGTCAGTCTCTCAGTCTAATCCTTTTTTTCTCTTTATTTTAGAATATGCCTCCTAAGAGAAGAAATCAGTCAACCTCTCAGCCTGAAGAACTTTTGGGCGATCATGTTTCTCATGCGGAGTTCAGGACTGCATTTACCACTCTTTATCAATTAGTCTCTGCTCATAATGAATGGCCAACAGTTATTTCGACCAACCCAGTGGCCAACTTAGCTACAGCGAGGATTCGGGACTTCACCCGAATGAATTCTCCAACCTTCCTCGGGTCTAAGTTAGATGAAGACCCTCAGGAATTCTTAGATCAAGTTCAAAATGTGACAGATGCCATGGGGGTGACTACTATTGAAAGTGCTGAGCTAGCTGCATATCAGTTGCAGGATGAGGCTCATGCTTGGTTCAAATAGTGGAAGTCTGAAAGATCAGATGATGCAGGTCCTATTGAGTGGGAGGACTTTGTCACTGCATTCTTAGAAATATTCTTTCCCCAAAAGCTTAGAGAATCCAAGGTGCTAGAGTTCATCAACCTCAGACGGGGCAATATGACAGTGAAAGAGTATTCTTTTAAGTTTACTCAATTAGCCAGGTATGCCCCTCATGTGGTTGCAGACAGTAGATCTAAGATGAGTAAGTTCTCTTCAGGGGTAAACGACAGCGTGGTTAATGAGTGCAGATCCTCCATACTGAATAGTGACATGACCTTAGCTAGACTTATGACCCATTCTCAACAGATAGAAGAGCAGAAAATTAAGCAGAGGGAAAAACAGAATAAGAGAGTGAAGACAGGTAGTTTTAAATTTGCTCAGCCTAAATCAGAAGAATAAAACCGTTCCCAGTTTTGTCCTAAGTCATCAGTTCCAGCTCCCTCTACAGCCAGTGCTCCAGTTCCTAAGTTCAGAGAGGGTAACAAAGATAGAATGCCAGGCTCTAAGACCCAGGGCAGTGTTAGTAGTAGCCACTTCTATCCTCTTTGCCAGACTTGCGGTAAGCACCATCAGGGTGTGTGTAGAGCAGGTAGTGGCATTTGTTTTTGTTGGGGCAAACCAGGCCACAAAGTTAGAGATTTTCCTTAGCCAGGTCCTCAGGGTCAATTGAATCGCTCTTCAGCTCAGTCCGATCGCCCAAATCAGTAGGGTGCTACTTCCAGTGCTACTAGTGGGAAACACCCAAATTGTTTCTATGCTCTTTAGACTCGACAAGATCAGGAAAGTTCTCCTAATATAGTTATTGGTACGTTATAGATCTTTCATGTGTATGTTTACGCTTTGCTAGATCCAGCAGCTTCCTTGTCTTTTGTTACTCCTTATATAGCAGTTGATTTCAGAATCAGTACCGAAATTCTAGCAGAGCCCTTTTCAGTCTCTACCCTAGTGGGTAAAACCATCATAGCTTGGCGGGTATACAGGAACTGCCCGATTAGGATAGTTCAGAAAGTCACTTCAGCAGACTTAGTCGAGTTAGAGATGATTAATTTTGATGTCATTCTCGGCATGGATTGGCTCTATTCCTGCTATGCCACAGTCGACTGCAGAAATAGAATAGTTTAGTTTATATTCCCAAATGAACCCGTCCTAGACTGGAAGGGTAGCATATCCACTTTCAGGGGTCAACTTATTTCCTACCTTCGGGCAAGGGAATTAATATCTAAGAGATATATTTATCATCTAGTTCATGTTAGAGATTCTATTTCTGAGGCTCCCAGTCTCGAATCAATCCCAGTGGTGAATGAATATTCAGATGTCTTTCTCGAAGATCTTCTAGGAATTCCCCTTAAAAGGGAAATAGACTTCGGTATTGATCTTTTTTCAGACACTCAGCCTATCTCTATTCCGCCATACAGAATGGCACTAGTAGAACTCAAGGAACTGAAAGAACAGTTCAAGAATCTCTTAGATAAGGGATTTATCATACCCAACATTTCCCTGTGGGGCATACCAGTCTTATTCGTGCGCAAGAAAGAGGGTTCTCTCAGAATGTGCATTGATTACCGTTAACTAAATAAGATTACGGTCAAGAACAAGTATACTCTTCCCAGAATCGATGACTTATTTGACCAACTTTAGGGTGCCAGTTATTTCTCTAAGATAGACCTCAGATCCGGCTATCATCAACTCAGAGTTAGAGAATGTGACATCTCAAAGACAGCTTTCTGTATGCGGTATGGTCACTTCGAATTTCTAGTCATGTCATTTGGTCTTACCAATGCCCCAGCAGCTTTCATGGACTTGATGAACCGCGTGTTCAAGAAGTACTTAGATATGTTTGTCATAGTTTTTATAGATGATATTCTGGTCTATTCCCGCACTGAGCAAGATCATGTAGACCATCTCAGAATAGTACTCCAGACTCTCAGAAATCATCAGTTATTCGCCAAATTTAGTAAGTGCAAATCTTGGCTAAGATCCATAGCATTCCCTGGCCATATTGTTTCCGGTGATGACATTAAAGTAGATCCTCAAAAGACCGAAGTAGTAAGAAACTGGACTTGCCCTGTTTCTCCATTAGATATCAGGAGTTTCTTAGGTTTGGATGGCTATTACAGATGGTTTGTTGAAGGATTTTCTTCTATTGCATATCCTATGTCCAGATTGACTCAGAAGAAAGTCAAGTTCCAGTGGTCAGATCCTTGCGAGAAGAGTTTTCAGGAATTCAAGACTCGACTCACCTCAGCTCAAGTTCTAGCATTACTAAATGGTTCAGATGGTTTCGTAATATACTGTGATGCATCTAGAGTGGGTTTAGGTTGTGTCCTCATGCAGCATGGTAAGGTCATAGCCTACGCCTCCAGACAACTTAAACCCCACGAGAATAATTATCCTACTCATGAACTTGAGTTAGCAGCCATAGTATTTTCCTTAAAGATTTGGAGGCATTATCTCTACGGAGTTCATGTAGACATCTTCACAGATCATAAGAGCCTTCAGTATGTCTTTTCTCAAAAAGATCTCAATCTTCTTCAGAGATGGTGGTTAGAGCTCTTAAAAGATTATGACATGAGTGTCCTCTATCATTCGAGCAAGGCCAACATAGTGGACGACGCTCTCAGTAGACTATCCATAGATAGTATTTCTCATGTTGATGATAGTAAGAAGAAGTTAGCTCAAGAAGTACACCAACTTACCTGACTAGGCATTTACTTAGTTGACTTTTCAGAGGGCAGTGTATGTGTTTAGAGTAGTTCAGAATCATCTCTAGTTCTCGAGGTGAAAGAAAAACAAGATAAAGATCCTAGCCTTGTCAAGCTAAAAGACTCAGTTTAGAATCAGAAAATAGAGGTTTTCTCCCAAGGGGGAGATGGTGTTCTTCGTTGTCAGGGTCGTCTTTGTGTTCCAGATGTAGATGACATAAGGCAGCAAATTCTTGCAGAAGCGCATGGTGCGCGCTACTCTATTCATCCAGGGGCCACAAAAATGTACCACGACTTGTGGGAAATCTATTGGTAGAGTGGGATGAAAAGAGATGTTACAGAGTTTGTGGCTAAGTGTTCTACCTGTCAGCAAGTTAAGATAGAGCATTAGAAGCCTAGTGGTCCTATGCAGGAGTTCAGTATTCCTACTTGGAAGTGGGAAGTTATGAAATATGGACTTTGTGATGGGTTTGCCTCGAACTCGTTGTTAGCATGATTCAGTCTGGTTCATTGTAGACAGAATGATTAGATCAACTCTTTTTCTTCCAGTTCATACCTCTTATTTAGCCGAGGATTACGCCAAGCTCTACATTAAGGAGCTGGTCAGATTGCACGGTGTTCTGTTGACTATTATCTCAGACAGAGGTACCCAGTTCACCTCTTATTTTTGGAAAGCATTTCAAAAGGGTCTTGGTACCCAAGTTCATCTCAGTACAACCTTTCATCCTCAGATAGACGGTCAAGCAGAACGGACCATTCAGACTTTAGAAGATATGCTAAGGGCGTGTGCAATTGATTTCAAGGGAAGTTGGGATGACCACTTTCCTTTGATTGAATTTTCATACAACAATATCTATCATTCCAATATTCAAATGGATCCATTTGAAGCTCTCTATGGTAGGAGATGTAGATCTCTAATCGGTTGGTTTGAAGTTAGTGAGGCCTCAGTCATAGGTCCTGACCTAGTATTCGACGCCTTAGAGAAAGTTCAGTTAATGAGAGAAAGACTCTGGGCTGCTCAGAACTGACAGAAGTCTTATACATATGTTCATAGAAACGATCTCAAGTTTGAGATTGGTGATTATGTCTACTTCAGGATCTCTCCTATGAAGGGAGTGAAGAGATTCATCAAGAAGGGAAAGCTCAGTCCCCGATATGTCAGTCCCTTCAAGATTCTCAGTCTTTCATGTCTCTTTGCTCAAGAAGTGTATAGGTGACCCATCAGTCGTAGTCCCTATTCAGAGCATAGATGTTCAGAACAACCTCTCTTATGAAGAGATTCCAGTCAAAATCCTATACTATCATACTCATAGATTAAGGAACAAAGAAGTCCCTCTAGTTAAAGTTCTTTGACGAAATCAGTCCATCGAGGGAGCTACTTGGGAAGCAGAAGTAAATATATGTATCAAGTATCCTCACCTCTTCTCCGCCAATCAGATCAAGCTCAAGGTAATAGTTCTCCTTAAGCTTACTCAGTTTCATGATTAATGTACATCACTAACTTAGTATTCAGTCTCATGCTCATATTCCCATGATAATCTTAGTATCAAGTACCACCGCATATTCAGTCATGCATTCATGTATCAGATCAGTTATATAGTTATGCATCATATATGCATTCTCATTGTGAGAAAACTTAGTTCTTCAAAACTTTCAGTTATGCATTTATGAATCAGTTACGCATGTATTAGATATGCATGTTCAGCTTGTCAGTCACGTTCGTCATGAGATCATGTTCCAGTTATTCATGTTCAGTTCATTATTTCTCCTTTCAGTCAGTCTCATTCGAGGACGAATGTTCATAAGAGGGAGATATTGTAATACCCGTGTTTTTTTTAGCTTGAAAATCATCTCAAGGATGTTAGAACTTGCTTTGAAATAAGAATTAATTCTTATACACATGGTATTTTCATAATTTTCACTTTCTATCATGTGTGAAATTGAATAAGCCTTCCATCGATATATAATTCGCCCAAATCCAACACCCGGGCGAAGAGTTAGAGCCTTTTTAGTGAAACAGTGTTTGACCTGAGCCTTCAGCGCATTGCGAAGATAGCTCAAATGTCAATTGTCAAATTCCAGTGTTACTCTGCAATACTGGCGCATCGCGCCAAACTTTCAGGTCGTAGACAAAATGGCAACGCGATAGCTCCGCATCGCGCCACCGTACAGTTTCCCAATTATCAATTTCCAGCGACACAGCGCGATAACGCCGCGTCGCGCTAATGGCCCAACTCGAGAAATTTTACTAAAAATTTAATGACGTGTCCAGGGTTAAAAGGGTCAACTTTCTACCTCTATATAATCTCTTTAACACGTGATTCAACCACTTTTTACCCAAAACATATTAGTTTCTCTCAAGTTTATCTCAAGAACAAACTAGGGTTTCTATTGAGGATTTAAATTCAGGAAGGTTTCACCATCAAACTTCACGAAATCATGATCTAAGGTATGCATAGTGTTCATTCATGGGCTCCTTTCATCCATGAAGTCCAAGAATCTTTTTTGACTACAAGTTATGGATTTTCTTCACGTTTTCATGCTTTGTATGCTGTCTTTCATGTTGATAAATGAGGAATTGATTTCTATTCAATGATTTGATGATAAATTCCATGTGGGTTGATTAGTATAGATAAAGATTTATGAAATCTCATGGCTAAAACCTTGTATGATGGAATTTGAATTGAAGCATGATGTTTAATTGTTGTATAATGTGTTTACATGTACTATGTCTGCCATATGTTTGATAAAATGCCTAGATGAAGGAAATTTGCCTAACTAGCATGATATCATGAAAATCCCCATGTATGTACAAGCTTATGCCTATTAGACGTTTAATGAAATGCTTCAATAAACGTATTGTGGTGATTATCATGTATTCAAGAATATCAAGTCATGTCAGTTTCCTTTCATCGAGTCCTGGGGGCACTTGTACCCGAAATATTAGCTGTGTTCCTAGATCCATGTCATGTTTTCACGATACTCTCAGTCAAGCTATGAAATCTTAGACTTCAGATAGTCTTATGACTCAGGAAAAATCATCATGATCTCATGACTCAGTCAGTTGTCAGATATCAGTAGTATTCCGTCAGCCACGAAAATTTAGTAAATCAGTTCACGCTCAGTTCAGTTTAGTAAATCATGTTCTGTGTCCATTCAGATGGGAGTAGGAATTAGCACCGAGTGAACCCAAGGATGGGGACTCACCTGTAATACGAGGGTGTGATTCCTAGAAGAAATTCTTGCATTCCAGAACTATGTAGCCAGCATAGGTTGAGATATCATAGCCTGCTATATGAGGGTAGATGAGGTGGCTTAACATGTTATGTGAGGGTTCCCACCGTTCTCGCTAGACTTACCTGTTATATGAGGGTTACTCCCATGTTGTCCTTACCAGTGGCGCGATATTGATACCCTTCCAATCAGGGCATAGATTGACCCCAGCTCAGCTATCATAGCACCTTTGGGGCATGTCGGTTAGATACTACTTCCCACAGTTTCATGTTACAGAATCAAGTTTGTCAGATGTAGTCAATCAATTTCAGTAATAAAACTCAGATAGTTCTTCAAATTTCAGGACTGTCAAACACAGTCAACTCAGATACAGTATGAAACTCAGATAGTTCCATCAGATTTAGGACTTTCAGCTGTAGTCACCCACGTTATCAGTTATACTCAGATACAGTCACCCATGTTATCAACATTATTCAGATATAGTCCTTCATGTTATCAGTCTTGTCAATTACTAGCATGTCACATTATCAGTATACAGACTCAAAAATTATGAAATCATATTGTCAGTTACAGTTATGTATTTATGCATGTATTCTCACGTTCATGTTAGACAGTCAGTTAACATTATTCATGCATGCAAACACTTGCATATAGCCTACCTCATATATATACTCGGTACATATGTACTGACACATTCGCGCTATGGTGCTTTCTTTTATGTTACACCATAGGTTCTGAGACACGAGTTCCAAATCAACAATAGATTCCAGATTCAACAGTCAGAGTAGAAGTGAGTTCTCATCCTTCGAGGACATAATGATTTTCTAGTGTCTCATTGATTGGATTATTAGTTGGAGTTAGTTGGGGATATGTCCCATCAACTTCTTATTCAGATTCTTCAGACAGTAGAGGCTTTTAGACTAGATGCAGACTAGATACAAACTATCATGTTTTAGACTTCAGTTTTGTTTTGGGTATTCTATTACCCCACACAGATGTTACGTTATTCAGTTATGTTCATGATCGAACCTTATGGCCTTTAAGTGCATGTTTCCGTATTATTATGTTATATTATGCAGTATACATGTATAAATATTAGTCATGGGTTAGCTTGTGGTACTTCGGGGTCATGAGCACCGTGTAGCATTCCGGTTCATCAAATCAGGTCGTTACAATCTCAAACTATGCTTCCTTAGCTTTTATTACATCCTCCAGTGTTGCTACCTTTTGAAAAATATCCCCAAAAGTCTCCCTACTCCAGACAACAAGTACTAATTTCAACTTTTTCAATTTCTCATGCACTATTTGAAAAAGAGACCCTTGAAAGTTTTCACTCCAAGTTTGTTGTACTATTCCCTGAAAATCCTTATGCTTGGTCCATAAGTTCAATAATCTAAAAGTTTTTTTAACATGCACTTGTACAATATTTCAAATGACATGAAGTGGTGCATAATCAGAACCTTGCCTGATTAGATGAGTCACTTCACAATGAGGCATAGCCTGGAAAAGCTCATAATTACCAAAAAACCCTATCAAGCCTCTTAAAAATGCACTCCTCTTGAATTCTTCCATTCCACCAAGTGAATCTTCTGCCTGTGAATCTTAATTTGCTCAATGCATAATTGTTCATACATTGAGCAAAATCAAGAGTCTCTTGCTGTGTCACTGGAAGGCCTTCTAGTTTTTTAGAATCATCCAAAATAACATTAAAATCACCCCCAACAAGACATGGATTACTAGTATTGGATGCCACTTGTTCCAAATCTTCCCACAGCTTTAATCTTTCTAAGTGACTGCATCTAGCATATACTGCAGTTACTTTTAAAGAAACAGATGATCCTCTCAGCTTGTACTCCATTGTTAAATGTTGTGAAGAATCTATGGCACTAATTTCTTCCCAATCCTTCCAGAATAACCAAATCTTATTAAAACAATTTAATTTAGCATTTGGTAGCCCTAGCCTTCTTCTGTAATCTTCCAACTCTGATGGACTTTGAAAAGGTTCCAATAATGCAATGTAGGAATAATGGTATTTTTCATGAAGATTTATTAATATCTCAAATGAGCTTTGAGTTTTAACAGACCTAATATTCCAGAATATCACCTTATTAATCATTGATCATTATTAGATATTAGACCCGACTTACACCTTATATTGATTTGTGACTTGTTACCAGTCTTCTTATGATCCTTTCTGTTCTTCTCTTTCAATTGTCCAATTTGTCTTGGAGATAAATCTCTATCTCTCCTAATCTGGTCAATGTTAGCATCCATGTCTACATCTTCCTCACGATCTTTGTTCTGTTGTTTCTCCTTTTGTGTTAGTCTCTGAATTTTAAGAACCTCAGGTTCAAACTCTGCTATGATTTGTAAATTATTATCTGCTATCTCTACATCATGATCTTTAGAATCCACATTAGCAATCTCTTCAGCTTGTCAGCTAAATGAATCACCTGTTTCCTGTTCAGCATTATTTTTTTATGATCTATAATTGAGCTTTGTGATTCTTCTTGCATCTATCCTTTTTTAGTATCCTCACTGGTATGTTGAGGAGTTGAATTCCTCGTATAATCTTTCTTGTTCAATGTGGGTTGTTCTACCTGGGAGTTACTCCTTTTGTCATTTTTTTTGTCATTCTGATCTTCTGATATCTCTTTGCCATCATCAACATCTTTCTCCTCCAAATCTTCAAATTTATTAGTTATGGATACATCTACTTCTTTCGAAGTGTTTTCTTTCTGATGCCATCTTCTTTCTTGCCTCCTTTCATTGTTCCGTCCTCTTTTCACTTATTTTCTCTTTGGCTTGTGAAAATCTTTTGTTTCTGTGTCCTTGCCTTTATTGTTGTCCTCAGTATTTGCCACCTTTTCCTTGTTCTTCTCTTATACCTTCTGTGGTTTCATCTTATCTTGTTTTTCTCCCTCCTCCTCATCGTCCTTTGGATACAAGTCAAGATGAATGACATAACATTCATTCTCATTATGTCCTTGTAGTTTGCATTTCTTACAATACTTTGGCATATAATCATATTTGATATGTATCCACTTCTCTACAACTTTTCCTGTCTTCTTTCTCATTCCAATATTAATTTTTTTGAGAAATTCTCCTAGCAGATCAACTTCCACCTTCACTCTTGCGTAACTTGATCTAGTCTTGTTCTGTGTAGCTAAATCAACCTGTAAAGGCTTTCCAACAGCTATTGCCAGAGATAATACTGCTTCTCTTGCAAAAAAATTTGGTGGTAAAGATGGAAATGATATCCATGCCATTGCAGTAGTAGTTTTTTCATTAGGGTTGAACATTGGATCCCATTTCAATGTTCTCATCGGATAAGACCAGTAATTCTTTGTAATATAGAATTGGGGTTTGGATAAGAGGTGCACATAATCCTCAATCTTCGTTGCTCTTATTAACACATGTCGATTACTCAATAAACCAATATTGATTTCTCCCTTCAACTCACATTTCTTTGGAATTAAACGTCTTAGATCTTGTATTTTCGGTCAGCCATAAGAGAATTTGCCAATTACTGCATATTGTAGATATTCCTTATTAATCATTTAATTGACCTCCTCTTCTTCCCAAATAACACGGGGTTCTCCATGCAAGTAGGATATTTCTTTCAGTGGGAGCTGTATGTTAGTAACAGTAGGTGATTGAAGAATGTTTGCAAACGTGGGTTTTGTTATTGTTGTATCAACTTGACCAGTCTCCGTCACCAGAGGCTGGCCACCGGCCACCATGGCCATTGATTCCGGCTGTCAGTACGTGTAGGCACAATAGAATTCCTATTTTTTCGGAGTAGGCACAACTAACGTTTTCGGAAAATGAAAAATCTCATTTTAATTGAAAAGATAAAAAAAGAATATAGCAATTAATTTTTGTTCTTTCTTCCATATTTTTTTAACCTATAAATATGTATTTTGTCTTTTTCAATCTTAGTCAAATCAAGTTCTTTATATTTGTCTTTTTTTAAATTGTACTTTTTTTTTTTTAAAAAAGGTCTAATAATATTTGATATGAATGGACCCTTTACTCTTCCAAGTTTTAAGCCTATTGAATATAAATACCTAGATTAATTTTTTTTTTAAATGCTGATGTAAAATGGGCCCCCCCAAAATTGGGGGCCTGAAGCAGAATCTTCACCTGCTTCACCAAAAAGCTGGCACTGGGAAGAGAATGAATTTCCTGATTATACTCAAAACATTTTTTTTTTCATTCTATATTTTTCTTCTTGTTTTTGTTTGGCCGATTACATATGTGGCTTCTAAACTTAGTTCACATTTATCATTTAGATACCTAAATTTTGGGTATGTACTTGTTGAATATCTGAACTCCTTCAAAAATTAATGATTGAATCTATCGGCAGACATTTGAAATTGGTACAAGTGTTTTAAAGGACACTTTTGGTACTCTCCTCGGGGTTTGCCCTGGGGCGGGATACTGGAAAAATACCTCGAGATGCATGTGTAGGGTTTTGTTCTGTGAAGCTTATGTCCTAAGCATTCGTTGGTACACCCTAAATACACCTAACTTGCAGCACTGGAAGCTTGCCTAACATATCTTACACAAATTATGTGTTAAATTCTTTAGTTAATATTGTTGACCCTCATAATTCATCAATATATGGATGACATTCAATAGTGTTTTTGATCCTATATAAATAAGAACATTGAGACTAAGTCAAAGCACAAGTCACAGTATTGCACATTTACTTTTTGAGAATATCTTGAGGATGAATATTACTAACATTATTTTTTTAAAAAAATAAATAGCATGACTTTTTTCATTTTTGGTTATATGTCTCAAAATTATCATGCTTTGTCATTTTGCTGTTAAAAAGTTATTTGATTTTTATTCATGAAGGAATGTTTTTATTATAATATACTAATGAATTTTTTTGATTATTTTCTTTGAAAAATGTCCCGATTTACCCCTCAAATTACGATTTGAAGTCGATATATCTTCGATTTAAGAAGTGACGCACATATACCTCTACGGTTTTACAAATGGGTCACATATACCTTTTTTCTTAACGGACTATTATTTTAATAAATCAAAAATCGTTTTTAAAATTTAGAAAATGTCCCGTGACACTTGATTATGTTTGAAAGTTAAGATTTTAGAGTTGATTTGTTTATCATAATTACTTTTATATCATTGCATTATTTATATTTGTAAAATCATATTAGAAATTTTATTTTCTACGAATTTCTTTAATCATGTCTTTAATTGCTTTAAGTATTAATATATTTTTTGTATTATTTTACTACATTTAAATTAAAAAGTTCCTGATCTTACACCTCATGCATCGAGGCTTATGCCTCACCCATGCTAAATAAAAATGACTCGCTTATGCCTCCGTCTCTTAAAATTCGATCTGATTAATGCTTATGACACCTACAATCAATACCAATAAAATGTCTGAAACAAATATAATACTTCTTCCTCTTTGAAGTTCATTAGTGATTCCCCAATCATTAGAGGCTGGTTTAAATAAATATCTTTTTCAGGTTATCGTAAAGATAATGTCCCCATTTTTAGAAGTCCTACAAATAGGGTCCTTGCAATTAATAAAATATTAAAATATCATTAAAATATCAATTAATTGATTATTAATTAATTAATTATTAATTGTTATTGGTTCGATTATCCGTTTAACCTTCAAGGATTTCACAACGAAAATTTTTCATTGAGAACTCCTTAGAGTCCAAAAGTGTAAGGATCTTTTGATAAATATTGCAAGTTCATTGGATTTGTTATTTTGTTTCGATATATATATATATATATCAAGATTCAAGAATTATATTTAAGCAACATTATTAACTAAGTAAACATGTAAAGTCTGGTTAACCAAACTATATTTAAATAATGCAATCTCTAACAAACGAGATAAAGCAATCGGGTAAAAACTTACATGCATCCGGTGCATACATCAACCCAATACATGCATGTCATGTGTTTGAATTTAGAGTTCATGTTACTTAACCATGATAAATTAACATGTATTTTACTTAATTTAGTTACTTAACCATGGTAAAAGATATTAATTTGATGTATATACCGAGTGCGTGTAAGTTTCTCTCAAATAATCGTGGGACAAGTACGTTGGACGAGGAAATGTGAAATGAAATTTTGATGGACAAATGAACTAAACTAAACTCTCACTTTATACATTGAAGGGTAGAATTATTTTAAATAAATTACTATTGCTTTATCTGTTTACCCGTTAAAAAAGTGGCTAAATAACCAAATCAAATCAATAAATAGATAATTACGATCTGAATCGTTAAATTAATAGCCCGAACTATTAATCTAATACCCTAATTATTGGGTTGAATTACTGGTTTAACCATTAATTTGCAGATCTAGCTATTGGTCTATAAACTACAAGACAAATAGAGAGAGAACCGTCTACTAGACAACTAAGTAGAGAAGATTTGGAAGAATAGACATTATATTTCTTTTTCATTTATTTTTTAGAATTAGGGTTTGGAAAAGGCAAAAAAGTGGGTCAGGATTGTGGGGTCATGAGCCTCTTTAACATTTTTAAAAATTAAGGATAAAATGTAACTTTATAAAAAATACAATATGGTCCTTTTTTATATTTATTAAAATCATTTAATAAATTCAATAACTTTTCTCTCCTCAAATCCTCTTCTTCACCCGATTTCTCTTCATATTTTTCAAAAAAAAAATAAAAATTTTTGCTTGATTCTTGCTTCCCAAGTCAAATTTTTCCAGTTTCTCTTGCTTAGGTAAGTTTAATTTTCTTTCCCTATTAGTTTTAGATCCATTTTAGTATATTTTTTTATTTTCAATTTGTGTTGGGGTTCTTTGATTTTGACAAAAATTGCACTATTCGTCATTGAATTAATCAAAATTTAAGTGTTTTTAGTTAATATTGTCGATTCCGCATGTTTAATCGCGTTTTACTTTGAATAATGACTAATTTTTTTAAAATTTTTATATTTATATTGTGTATTGATTTTGAATTTTAATTTTAATTTTTGTACTGAATTGAATCCATTTTGATGGTGTTCTTGTTGTTGTGAATTGCACTGCCAATATTTGGAAAAGTTGAAACTTGATTTGCATGTTTGATCTGAGCCGTTTTTTTATTTTTTCGTTTTTCTTAATAGACCAGTGATCGATCTACAGATTTGTTTTTGCTGCATTTTTCTATTTTTATTAATAGACCAGTGGTTGATAAATCGACCACTACATATTCGTTCCACTACATATAAATTTATTTTTGTTGCATTTTTCCTTTTATTTTAATAGATCAGTGATTGATAAATCGATCACTAAAAATTAGGTGGAGACAAAGAGGAGGATGATCTCCTATCCTTGTCAAGGTAAGCTAATTTGTTTTGTTCTTCCTATTTAATTTACTTGTCTAATTTTGATAGATCTTTCAAAATAATGCAACGCACATCGACAATCCCTTTATAGCCGACATCAAGTAAACCTCGAAAACTCACAGTCGTAGTGACCGAAGACCTTGCAGCAACAGATGAAAAAGTGGAAGAAGAGAAGAAAGAAGAAGAAACAAAAGAGGAGAAAGTTGTAGATGAACAAGATAAGAAAGAAGAAGAAGAAAAAAGATGAAGAGATGACTACTGAAGAAAAAACAGAAATTTAGGAGAAAATAGAAAAAAATGGTGAAAAGAAAGAAAGTGATTTGACAAAAAGGGAAGTGAGATATTACCGTTGGATGTGTTTGACATGTACTTTATTATCGTTGTAAAAATTTGATATTTAAATTTTGTTACTGTCGGACCTCTTTCACAGACCTTAAATATAATCGATGTCTTCTCATTTGTTGAGTAGATGATGGACCGTATACATCGACACTCGATCAATGCTTAGGTATATACGGGTTGGTGCAACGGTAAAAAAAATATTAGTACATAGTCAAAAATATAAATAATTAAATAAATAAAATTGATTTGAGGATCATCGATTAAGTCTAGTGTAAATCATAGACTGCAAGCCTTGTCAATAATATACCGTATTGGTTTATTACCCTTAGTAGCATATTGGGAAAAAAATAATTAATTAATAAAAATAAATAATTATATTTTATGCAATTAAATAAGCTTAAACAAGTTATGTGATCATATGAGAGTCCACGTAAATTGAAGGAGGTGATCAAAGATGTGTGAGGATGGGTAGTGATTGTATAACCAACATCCTTAAGGTAATGTTTACCCAAAGCACAAGTATGTTGTGGGAAACTCATTTGTTCAACCACAACTTATCACCTCATATCTTTAATCACCACTTTCAATTTATGTGGACTCTTATATGATTACATGACTTGTTTAAACTCCTTTAATTGCATAAATTTTAATTATTTATTTTTTAGTAATTAATTATTTCCTTTTCAAATTATGTGCCGGTCATGATCTATAAATAAGTATCATCATCTAGTTATTTAATTATGGAAGTAGTTCACAATTTATACTAGACTATATCAGGTCGAGTAAATAACTAAGCATTGTCTAGCATAAACGATGGACTATTTCAATAATAAATAAACTAGACTAGGATATCTATTTATAGACTATAACTAGCACATATTTTGAAAAGGATTATTTAATTAATAAAAAAATAAATAATTAAATTTTATGCAATTAAATGAGCTTAAACAAGTCATGTGATCGTATGAGAGTCCACGTAAATTGGAGAAGGTGATCAAAGATGTGTGAGGATGGATAGTGATTGTACAACCAACTTTCTTAGGGCTATGTTTATCCAAAGCACAAGTATGTTGTGAGAAATTGATTTGTTCATCCACTATCCATCGTCATACATCTTTGATCACCTTCTCCAATTTACGTGGACTCTTATACGATCACATGACTTGATTAAGCTCCTTAATTGCATAAAATTTAATTATTTATTTTTTATTAATTAATTATTTTTTTTCACAATTTTCTACTAAGGGCAATAAACCAATATGGTATATTATTGACTAGTCTTTCAGTCTATGATTTACAACGAACACAATCGATGATCCTCAATTCAATTTCATTTAATTAATTAATAATTTGCAATGTACTAATGTTTGTTTATCATTTCACCAACCCACATAGTGGAATCCATCGATTACGTACACGTTCCTTCATAGATATTGAGCTCGGTCAATCCTAAACTCTTTCGACTATGCAATTAATTTTGTATAAATCAACATAATCGTTGATAGACCAGATTCATTATCCATTAGCATATATGAGTATATATATATATATATATATATATATATATATATATGATAGAGCATAAATTTTGTGACAATTGTTTTGTTCATCTTCTAATAAGGCAATTTACAAAATTTCAAACAACAACAAAATTGTAAAATTCAAGTATAGACAATATGTAGGAAACAAAAAATACTTCATTTCATTAGTTCACAGCAACAACGTTTAACACAATATGTACACCAAAATATGAGAAAAAATGGGGCAAAAGAAAGAAGCTTTCATTTTAAAAAATTTCTAACCACGGAAGTTTCTTTGCAATGAACTTACAACTACAATAAAAGTTAAATTCTAAACTAATGGGATGGTGTGTGTGAGGGGGGGGGGGGGTGATCAATTCGTCGGACTCCATGTTTAGCCTCTCCACGGCCGCTTGTAAATAAGGGGCGATACGTTGGAGTTCACGGTGGAGGTGTTCTCTGTCCTGGCCGAGACCACAGAAGAGGCGAGTGTGGTGGCGGAATTGTCGGAGACCCCAGGACGATATTTATCCTCAGTAATGACCTAGAGGCATCTACAACGACATCCAACATATATAAGGACACATGCCGATCATTCTTTATGAATGTGGGATGTATTTTTCCCCGCCCATTCATTGGATAGCTAATTACAGCGTTCTTTGGCTCACAATATAATTCTCTACTCTCAATTACGCTTCGAACCATGTTGTCGTACGAACCATTGCGATGCAGCGAGATAGACACTGTCTCCTTTCTAGATGATTCTCACTTTCAATAGTTGGGACCCTCCTCCCACACACCCATATAATCACTACCCGCGATAACTACCTTAGCTACTGTCATTATAGACCACACTAATCGATAATAGATTAAGGTATCGGTCTATAACTGATCAATCACTGGCATGAAAACCTCCGTACAAAAATGAGAATGAATGAATTTTGAATATAATCGATGCCTTCCTAGCAGTGGGATGGAGAAATGAATGTGCACGGCTTGTAAACTACTGAAATATATCTAATGACGAGGTATTGAGTGGATTTGGAAAGCTTTTCAAGCTAGTAAAATAGTGAAAAAATATTTTTTGCAATTTTTTTCAAAAAAGATGGAACAACAATGGAGGCAATGACCAAGAATGGAGATTTTCAGTTGTGATGAGCAAACTTTCGTCGGAAAAGTGGTCGAAATCGAAAAATATTGGTGAAAAATGGAAGCTCCTATTGGTGGCTTCTTGAACATTTTTTTTAATTGGAATAGGAAAATATGAAAAATGGTGGAAATATAAAAAATGGTGGAAAATATTAAATATTAAATGGATGAGGTGGGGATTAAAGTGTAAAGTTTAAAACTTGTGTGTTAGGGTTGTATATAAGAAGTGATGATGTCATTCTAGTGTCTAAATACTTAATTTTTCAAGACTTGTGTCTAAAAACTTTAAAAAGTTTTCAAAGTTGTCTATTTTGCAAAATTGCCCAACTAAGTCTCCCGAGAAGGGATAGCTGGCAAAAATTTCTAATTATTAGTTTACATAGGATACAAGTTCGATATATACTAGTTCACGATATGTTTTAGACTCGAATGAAACTTCTGTTATTATTATTAGTTAATTGAATGCTACATTCACTAGCAACTATAAATGATGAAAATATTAAATTTGTTATGGTTAATGGCGTAGAAAAGGATATTTGCGTGAATGATTAGGGGTCGTTTGGTAGAAGGAATGGGATAAGTAAGGATATATCATGAGGCTATCTCATAGGATAATTTTATTTTCTCCCATGGGATACTAATCCCATCATTTTAGTATACAAATGGTGGGATAAAATAGTCCTAAATTAAATAATCCCTTCTACGAAACATATGATAAAGTTAATCCGAAACTTTATCTTAAAATTATTTTTCTTATCTCTTCTACCAAACGATCCCTAATAAATTAAACAAAGGATATTCTCTACACGTATAAACACAATGTTTACATCAAATTGTAAAATTTACTGTACTTAAGTGATTTAAATGTGGTAAAACTGCAGGTTAGTTAATTAATCAATGTGTTAGCTTACAAAATATACAAATACATGACTGCATTTATTAGCTAAATATAAACATATGAGTACAATTACTTTAGCCATAGAATATTCTATGGTTTCCCTTAGCCCTTTCTTTTCCTAATTAAGTTTCCCTAAACAACAAGATTTGAGTCCAAACCTATCTAGGAAACCCTAAACCAAACCAAAATAGAAATACAACAAAAAAAACCCCAAAAATTAACGCGTCATTGGATTAAACCGAATCCAAATTAAACTAAGAATACTCCTAATCCCCCCCCCCCCCCCCCCAGCCAAAAAAAAATAAAAAAATTAAAATTAAAATCTCTATTTATACTTTGTTACAACTCAAATATCCTTATTACATTACTTTAATTTGTTCCTTGTTTAATTTCTTGATCAAAGAAGCTATGAGTAATTATAGGCAAACTTATCGCTCTTTCCATAACCACACACATCATCAACAAGGACGATCCTATAATCCGCGTAATGCCCCAAGGCGCGCCAATTATCAGTCTTCTAGACGACAACACCAGAACGTTCATAATAATCCACACGCGAATTATTCAACGTTTGAACGTAATGGTACGTATACAGCAACTCATCATCATGAGTACTTTGCTCCACAATTACAAGATCAAAACAATCGTAGTCCATACGGGCTAATTTCGAGCTCGCTTCTGCCATACAATGGACAGGTTGATGAAGTGTCTGTTGCTACTGTGTTAATGCAAACTACTACTAATGGAAATATATTTGATTATATACGCTACTTGACTAATCTGGAGGGAAATTCGAGGTTCAATCTTAGCCGAGATGAGTATGTAGCTTATCTTTTAGAGAACAATGACGATGTGTTGAAGTATTTGAAAACAAGAACTCATCATGCTCCTACTAAAGATGGAGTCGATCCCGAAGTAGAATCAAAGATCTGTTCTATATGCATATCGGAATTTAAACACGAAGAGAAAAAAGAAGCGCTTCAGTGTGGACACGAGTATCATACAGATTGCATCTACCAGTGGTTGGCGAAGAAGAAAGATTGCCCGATGTGCAGAGCTTCAGTTTTGCCTTCATAAGAGGGAGAAGGTTATATTATTATTATTTTTTTTTATTTGTTCAAATCGTCCACGAATTATATTATGCAATAATACATACAAATTAGTGAAATATTTTTCCTGTTGTTCTGAAACATTGTAAAAATAACCAACAAATTAGATCAATGAATATGGTCGAGATTTAGCTTATGTAAACACATTATGTCTCATTGAACCACAAAAAATTACAAACATCATAACGAATAGACCTGATAAATTTGCAGCTTTATTAGTTCTAATCGACCCAACAAATTTCTCTTAGTAGTTATTGCTTGTGTGCAAATAATAGTCAATTTTCACAGGTTCAAATTTGGAGAGTTGAAAACGAGAAAAATGAGTTGGAAGTCCTCTTAAGTCTTCAAATAAATAAAGGTGAGAAGTGGGTCCACAATATTATTAAGTTAAAAGAGGTAAAATTACTTAAACAACTGGATTAGTTGTCCCAACAATTATTAAAGTTGTCCAACAATTTTGTACAGCTGTCGAACAACTTTACACAATTGTCGAATAACTTTGATTGTTGTTGGGACAACTTCTATAGTTATTGAGACAACCTTTATAGCTGCTGGGGCAAAAATATTTAAAAAAAAAATTAAAAAATATTCTACCTAATTTTTAAAACTTGAAGGATCCCCACTTAATTAACAAACTTATTTGTCCTTTTAATTCAAATTCCTATTGAAAACCATGTAGTAAAAATGTATTTGATTGATTGAATCATGTCATTTAGCTACTTGATGATCTCTTAGATTGACCTTTATGTTAACTTGATATATGTCTTATTGTTTGAATTTTTTTTTAATTATTATTATTATTATTATTATTATTATTATTGGGCTCAACATAAGTATGTGTTGAATTCAGACAGGTCCCTTACTTGGATAAAAAATTATTCTTCCATATAGTCAATAAGCTATTTGAAATTCTTGAATATTTCGATTTCGATTTTCTTGTATTATAGGTCTGGATGGCCGCGCGGATTATCGCCAGCCTCCGATCCTGTAATCTGATATCAAATTTTGAAGGTTTTATCAAACCCTTTTATAATAAATTATCAATTTCTGTTTTGCAGAATACAATTAATTCAACATTCATTTGACATGATCGAGATTTGGTCGGGATATAATCCTCAGAGAAATTATCTTCATAAGAAAGAGTGAAGATATATTTTTTTTTAATTCCAAAAAGCACTGGGGTGCTCGGCACAAATATCAATAGCCATTTATTCAAAAATTAATTTAATTTTTTTTTGTATCTTAGCAGATTTCATAGTATCACAAATATTCATGCTAAGCAATTCAAGTTGTAAGGAATCAACATGCTTTTTCTTTATCTCAATTAAAGCATTAATATCTCTAGTTACTGGATCTGTAACAAAAGAATAAGAGATCTCTTTATTCTTGTAAGTAGTAGTAAATCCTTTTGCATCAATACGAGTACAAGGATAAATGGCATTAATAAATGAAGTTTCAAGTATAATTGGAGGGTATAACTGATTTTTACCAAAAAGAAGAAATGTGAACTGCAAATTTTATTCTGACAAATATGAGTATTTGGTAATTTATACGCTATATCAAGGGCATGTCCAGATGCATATTTAACTATATGAGTTATTTTTTGAAAATATTTTGTGGGAACTCCACTATCAATCATAGCAACATCAATTACAGGGAAATGATTATCAATCAGAATAGTACATTTGATATACTATTTGTGTGAAGTAATAATTTGCATCATATCCAAAAAATAATTATTTTTTAAATCAAGAGATTTTTGAAGAATATCAGCTTCTTCATTTTCTTCATCAATCTTACCCTTCCCTTTGAAATTTTTTGTGGTAGAAATATCTTTCTCTATTTGCAAAATTCAGTGATCACAAATCATTTAATTCTGTTTAAGAGATTTAATCTCCTTTTTTAAGTTTTCAACTTCAATTTTTAAATCATCAAAAGAAGTATCTCTACCAGGGATAAAGTTTACAGCAAGACGCTTATTAACTTTTGACAAAGAATAAGGTGTAAAATAATCAAACCTTTTCTCAGGTTGAGAAGAATTGCTATCAATATTTTTTTATTTTTAATTTATAGATAAATTTATAATTTTTTCACGAAATTTTTCATTAGAAACTTCTTTTAGTAATTCTAACACATTATCAGAAGTAATAATCCTCATATTCAAATCTTCAAATCGAGACTGCAATTTATAAAATTCATTATTACAAGTGCAAATATCGCCTTTGCAATTAACATATGAAGAATCAATATTTTTATTGCTATTAGATAAATCAAGGAAATCAACTTTATTTACGAAATCTGAATCCGAATTATAATCCGTTTCAAATTTAGAAGTTTATAACAAATCATAAACTTTATCATGTAATTCTTCATCTAGTCCTAAAAATATTAGGTTTTGAAGCTTACAATTTGGAGCAATGTGTCCATACTTACCACATTTGTAGTACTTAATATTAGCAAGATTTCGCTTAGATCTATTTCTCACAAATCTAGTAGAATAACGATGAGCTTTCCTAGTTTCACGCTCTTCTTTGGATCTATATTAGATCTCCTTTTCCTATAAGGTTTGTCACTGTTGGAATGCTTATGATTCTTTTTTTTAGAAGAAAAAGCTGATTCGAAAATTTTAAACTGAGTACAGAAATCTCCCAACTGATCTCTTTCCTTAAGCTTATCAATCTTAAGCTGTCTGGATAATTTTAACTCATTAAATAAGTTTAATCCTTCTTGTGTACATACTCCTATCAATTTTCTATCGTTATAATTTTCCCATGGAACTTCACTGTAAGGTCCTCTAAGGTATTTTTTAATTCTTTCTGCAAATAAGGGTGGAAGGACGTCTATAAACTTAGTCTTCCAATGGGCCAATTTGTTCTCGGGTAATTTCATAATTCGACTCATAAAGGTATCTTTATACCACCTAAATTCTCCTAAAGTCCTACATCAAAGACCATTTAAGAGAGTACGAACGATTTCATGCTGATTGGTATATCTACCATTGAAATGTTCTAAAATTGTAAGAATAAGGATATAAATCGCATCTTTTCTGTTTTCAACTAGGGCCATACCTAAGTTATCAACTCCAGTGCTAGTAGCTCTAACATTAACAATAGAAGCTTTCTGCTCTAGAGTAAAAAAATTATTCCACCAACCACGAAGTTGGCCAGTAAAATCTGCAATAATCATTCTGCAAATATTTCTATCAGTATTTCCTTTGATACTTTTGTAGATAGTTGAGTACATCAGTTAGACCATCAAGATTTCATTCATAAATGTCAGAACCACTATATGACATATTAGTCTGATTGTAATCTTAATTCTCAATTAAAACATCCTGAGGAGTAGGTCGAGAATAATAGTATGTTTTCATATATGGTAAATCAACATATCTTTTACCTGATTATTTTTAAACCATACCTCTGAGCTTATTAAGCTCTGACTTAGTTTGAGTTTTTAAATCAGGAGTAGATTCTACTTGATTCGCAAAATCATTTGATAAATCAATAGGATTGACACGTAGCCCTGAAAGTTTTTTTATCCAGAAGTTCTTCTAAATCATTTAATTGTTTATTTGTTTGAAATCCTTTAATATCAGGAGGTCGTTGAATACTAGCATAAACAGTTGGAACTTCTATCTTACTTCCTGAAGAGGCGTCAAGCTCAGTAGATTTCTGGCTAGTACTCATTTGTTTAACTAAATCGGTTAACTCATCGAGTTTTTTTATCAAGAGAACTAATATCTTCATCCAAAAATTTAATATATAGACTCAAATAATTATTTTGAGAAATTAGATTATTAACATCTGCGATACTTACCGCCACAATTTCATTATCAATGAATTTCTGAAATGCAGAGAAAGTAATACCTGTATTAGGTAAAATAAAGGACGCTTGAGATGGGTAAACAATTTTTACAATATTACCATTACCATCTTTATAAGATCGTTCTATGACATTTATGTATAACAACAGATAAATGGTTATAAACCAAGCAACAAAATGCATCATTTGATTATGCAATGCACATATTTCATAGAATTCTTGAGAAATACTATTAAGTTCTTTTGGACTATAAACCTCAAAAATCAAGTTCTAAACCGATTTAATTTTTTATCAAAAAATTCTTGTTTAATATAATTTCTTGCTTGGAATTCAGGACTAAAATTTATTTGGTGTGAAATCATCAAATATTTGTTATAGCTATATCCACTATGGAAGCTGAGTTTGTGGCATGCTTTGAGGCCACAGTTCAGGCTAATTGGCTGCGGAATTTTATTTCAGGACTTGGCCTAGTCGACAATATAGCCAGTCCACTGAAAATTTATTGTGATAATACTGCCGTAGTTTTCTTCTCTAAGAACGATAAGTATTCGAAAGGTGCTAAGCATATGAAATTGAAATACTTTTCGGTTAAAGAAGAAGTCCAGAAACATAAAGTGTCAATTGAACATATTAGCACTAAGCTTATGATTGCTGATCCTTTGACGAAAAAGATTACCGCCCAAAATATTTATTGAACATGTTGAAAGGATGGGTCTTATTGATAGCAATGAATGATTTTATGTAAAGACTTTATTATGTTTATAAAATTGACACTTTGAGCTCAAATTATATATGTTTCTATTGTTACCTGTTTTCTCTTGTATACATAATATTGTGAATAATGATGATAGGTTCTGACTTAGCTAAGGTATTCTAAGTATTATCGTTGGACCCATTATTTATTTGAAAAGTTATGTTAGGTAATAGACTAATATTGTAGTACATGGAAGGAACTATGTCAAGTAAAGGGACGTACAACCGCCATGACTCATTTTAGTTGATTTATTTAACGATGACAAATGATGTTGGATTTAACGTTAATAATGCACTTAATTGACGTACCTATTAAACCATTAAATTAACATTGTGTGTGCCAAGTGGGAGAATGTAAATTTCTATGGCCCACATAATTAATTTATTTATTGGTTTAATAATAATTAAATAAGTTAAATCCTTAATCTATATGGAAAGTTACCTAATAGGATAATTACTGACTCATAGTAGGATTGTATCCACAATTACTGACTCCTAGTAGGATAATGATTGTATCCACCAATCACGTTGATGGAACGTGAAAACATAACTGACTATTCCCTATTATAAAAGGGGTCCTCTCTCTACCAAAAGAAGAATAAGCTCCATCACAATTATTCTAAAAGTAAGGTAAAGAGAGAGAAACAATTCAGTGCTTCTGCTATTACGCTTTTGCTTCCGCTAAAATCATGGAGAATCCAGGTAAGTAGTTCTTTATTGAATTACTGTTATTATGTGTATGTGAAAATCATTAAGTTTAACGTTCCTGAATAATACAAAGGATTATGGATAGAATTGTTTATGTATAAGATTGTTTAAAGTTTATATAATCCGTTTTATGCTTACATATATTTTAATGTATAAGTTATAATATATCAGATATTATACATTAGTTATTTTTAGACGACTAATGTATAATATAATTCTTCTGCTATATATTTCATTATACTATACATTAAGAAGTTCTTATTACATTTAAGAGGCATTTTATGTATTATTTGGTATTATACAATTAGAAAGTATTAATATTGTATAAGGTTACATTATGCCTTCTGATAAGGATACAGAAGTATACATGTTTAATGTTAATACTTAAATGTATAGTTGACATTATAAATTACTGCAGATTATTTTTTAAATGTATAATGTGCCACATACATGTGCAACTGTTGTATAATGTAGCTCCAGTTAATATTATTGTTTTTAAAAAAAAGATATCAACTTTGGGTCGTCTTTATAGTATAATATGTTTTGCTGTGATATTTACTTTAATAATTTGTTTTGCAGTAAAATTATTTCATGCACGATCAGATTGCTTGAAAACATATTATTGTCTAACTTGTTAGTAACATAACTGTAATTTTTCTACGAATTCCAAAAAAAAAGAAAGGAAAAAGTATCAAATTTACCCTCTATTTTAAAAAATTAGCTAAATATATGCTTCATCATATTTTGGGATCCCTTGCTGTCATACTTTAGAACCAATTTTACCTTCTATTTTGAAAAATTGACAAAATATACCCTTCATCATACGCTGGGATCAAATTTATCTTCAATGTTATACTTTGAGGGTCAAATTTACCATAGTGAAAGTTGAACATAATTAGAATAGGAGCAGAGTTTGTAATAGACATTTTCTCTAGTTCTATACTTTTGCGTTATCCCATTTTATTTTACTTTACTTTTTGTTGATTTGTAAACAACCTACCAGTGTTGTACATTGAATGAGAAACATATTTGTTCATTGAGAAAATTCGAGGTATATTTGTTTGGATATTCTTTTATTGTGGGTGGGATCGGGGGGGGGGGGAGGGATGTTTAAATTAGGGTGTGTTTTATTTTTAAAAAATGAGTCATTTAGTTTTGATTTGAATTTTTTGGTTAAAGGAAGGGTACATGTGAAAAATTTCTAAACAACGAGGGTAAATTCGACTCTAAAATATTACAAAGGGTATATTTAGCCATTTTTTCAAAGTATAGGGATAAATTTGGCCCCAATATATGACAATAAAGGTAAATTTGACCTCAAAGTATAACGAAGAAATTTAACTCTTTTTCCAATAATTAAAAAGAAAAAACAAAGATTATTATAAAGTTGTTAGGGATAAGTACATTAATGGTCATTCGGACAAAATAAATCCCACCGAATGGCCCTAGAGTTTAAATTACTCTTTGTAGCCATTTTGGCTACTAACTTGCCCCTTTTTTCGCTACTAACTTTTTCTTTGTTTTGATGTTTTTTTATAAAAATAAAATAAAAATAAAAATAAAAACTTATTCTTTTATTTTCTTTAAAAAAATTAAATATAATTTTGTATTTTTTTCGCATCTTATCTTTTTTTTTTCGCTAGTTCCTTTTTGCTGCCTAAAATTGCACTCCCTTTTTTTTTTTTCTATTTTCTTTTGGTTTGATTAACAAAAATTATTTTTAAATTCTACCAAAAAAAATCACATAAAATTTTACAGTTTGTCTATTTGTTTAACAATTAAGAGTATTCGTTTGAATTTTGTAGGTTTTTTTTAACAGTTACATACAAATTTATAATATTAGAATTGCTACCTTTTTTTATTAATCAAATATAAAATAGTGTATTTTTATTTGCATGTAAGAATAACATATTTTATACTAAATTACACACATATGTATATATCATACAACAATAATACATTTTTATACACATTCTATACATTAAAATATTCTATACAATAATTATACAATTTTAATACGCATTCTATATAACCTTTAGCAACAATAATTATTAACATATAAATATATTATATATAATAATTATTGAATTTCCATACACATCCTATACAATTGCTATATATATACATATATCTTATATAGATACGTGTTATACATAACAACTACGCAGTTTCTATACATATATTATACAATTTTTATACATATTCTATACAATTTTTAAAAATAGCCAGTTAGTGAAATTAAAATAGAAGAGTGGCTACTCTATGACATTACTTTGAAAATAACCATTTTAGAACAAAATTTTTTTGTCCTAATGAATATGGGGTGTCCTTTACCAAAGTTATTATACATGTTCACTGCCTCCTCAAAATTGGATCAACCACTCAAAAAGAGTCAAGCGACATATAATAATAGACTTTTCTTTCCGAACCATAATAGTTGCGCTTTTGATAGTAATACGCTAAATAATTCCAATTCTCGAATTTTTTCCGGTCTTTCCATTGATTAGATTACAAGGAAGAGAATGGGTGTCACCAAGAAATTATGCCTAGTGTCCTTCAAAATATCCGAAAAATTTTGGTCACCGATATCCCTTCTTATTATTCTTCCATTGATTAGAAGGAAGAAACAGGGGCAGCTCAACATCATTGGGGGCCTAAAGCCAACTTCGATGAGAAGCTTGATTTTTTTTTTCAACAAAAAAATTATATAATATATAATTTTTATTTAAAATCTATTTTTTTAACTTTTTGAAATGCAAAGTTATGAAGAATTATTTTATGAATAATAGTAATTGGAAAAAATTAAAGCAATAGAACCTGATTTGATAACTTGATCTGAAACTAATAACTTCAATCTTCATAAACTATTCGTAATCTTGATATTCAAGAAAAAATGGATCAATAATAATATTATGAAAAAAAATCTCTTGAACAATGAAAGCTTTGATGGTATAATAATTAAAAGAAAATAATAATTGAAGGTAAATAAATAGAGAAAAATGAATATGTACATTATTTTCATCATTAAAAAAAGGAAAATAAAAATCTCTTTTTTTTTTAAGTGAATTTTTGGTGGCCTGTTAAGGCCATTTTATTAAAAAGGGCCTAAATACTCAAAATTACGCACCATCGATCCAAGACCCTATCCATAAGACAAGGGAGCTAAAAAGACTCCCTTTTGCCTAATAAAGATAAGTTTTAAGACAAACAAACACTTCATTTTCCCATTTTCATTGAAATCGACATCTTCAAAAATGCTCCCTGAGTGCTACCGTTGGAACTCGAAGCTTCGTTCCCTCCTTCTCTGGGTGTTGTTCAAGCTAAATCCAAGGTGGATCTTAGCTGAAATCTTGATATTAGCTTCACTCTTCTCAGATGAGAAATGTTGCATTTGTAAAATGTAATACCCCGCATTTCGGGTTAGGACGTAAACCATTATTTCTACGCATAAATAATCCAAAAGTCATAAATTCAATGTGAATGTAGTGTGTTAATAAACTATATAGTGTGAGAATCTAGTTGATCATGAATTAAGATCATAGAGGTCGCTTAACTCAAGGACGAGTTGAAAGCCTTCCTATAGATTGAGTTTTGGTGAACGTTTAAACATGGGTCAACTTCAATCGACCATAAACTTTTGTATATATAGAATTAGAGGACCTACTATATATCAAATGAAAGGCCTTTGAGTTCTCTTTCCAACACCATCAATTTTTTCTAAATCCGATATCGGGATAAAAAGTTATGGCCATTTTACAGTGAGCTATCCGAACTGCCAAAGTGCGATGGGAAGGCCGACGGACCGTCGCCCAAACCGTCGTAACTGAGGCAGTAAGTATGTTTTCTGGCCAACTAGCGACGTTTTGAGGGACGGTCCATCCCTGGGGTGACGGTTCGTCGCTCAAACCGTCCCGAACCTCCGTTTAGCGATCTAAAACCATTTTTAAAGGAATTTTTGGGTCCTTTTCACTTTTATTTTAACACCTAATTACATCAATTCAAAGTACATAACTCCTCATTCATCCATAACATCAAAATTAGGATTTTTACCAAGAACAAGGAATCAAGAACCAACCTCTAAGTTTAAGATTTCCAAGGAACGAATCGAGATTTGAGTTCTTCTCTCTAAACTAATTAATTTAAGGTACATTGGGTTGTCCTAAATCTCACGGGCATGATTTTGATACGAATTTAAACAAGATTTTTTAATAATTATGTAAGTATGTATGCCATTATAAGTGAGGTTTCGTTTTAACACAAAAAAGCATGCATTGTGATATGGTTTTGAGAAGAGTATTGAAAGATCATGGGGTTGTTTGCTTATATATCTCAATTGTTGAATATGTGGACATGTGACTTGAATTTTAAAAGGTGTTATGAACATGAGTTGTGAATCCTTTATTTCCCATGATGATTTTTATGAACCCCACATAATGCTATTGTTAAAGTATTGAGAGCATGAGTTTTAAAACCCCTTTTTATCATGAAAAAGTGTGTTTAGCTAATGTTGTACTACTTGATAAATGTTGAAGTTTCTTGACTATTTCGTGTTGGAGAATCGATATGCATATGTTTGGTGTATGGGAGTCTTGTTGGTGTTCATATAATGACTTGCATAAAACGTGTGGAGGAATTGCCTCAAATAAAAAGAGGAAGAAAATGTTGTGAGTATGATGCATGTTTTGTCTTATATCAAACTTAAAGCTTAAATTGATGTGAGTTAGATGGTTACCCGAAGAAAGCACGAGTCAGATGACTCTATGCTGGAAACCGTGAATTGCCGACACGGGAACTTGGTACCCTGCTATGTGATCTTGTGTACCTATTACTATGTCATCCCAAATTGGGACCAATGGTTAGGAGCCCTGCTTTGTGATCTTGAGCCCAACAACGACATATTGACTTGATTGGGGTTGTGGCACCCTGCTGTGTGATCTTGTGTGTCCTTTCCTCACTAATACTCCAATCTTGGCGGCAACCAAGACTTGGAAGTTGGTGAAAATGTGAAATTGTAGGATGTACCATCTAGCTCAATTGTGCTGCATTTTTGTTGAAAAATTATTATACTATGCCCATGTGTTTTCAAACGATTTTGCGTTAGAGTATTTTATAATAGCTCTCACCTATGTTATATAAAAGTTGTATTTTATTTTTGAATTACTCTACGTACCAGTACAATTGTATTGACCCCCTATATTCAAGGGTCTGAGGCTCAGTCTAGAGGTCCTGTAAAGACGTAGAGTTTTCATCCAGAAGTGAAGTATGTGTGCAGTTGGTGAGCCTTCTTTATTTTGGAAGGCCTATTTCTTTCTATCATATGTTATTTATTTTGATTTAGGTCCACTGGGGGCCTTGTCCCAGTTTTAGTTGTGATGACTAGTTTTGATGTACTAGAGATTTCGCAGATAGATGTTAGATGATGTTGAAGGTTTTATTGAATTCTTTGACTTTTCAATCGTATGATGTTATTGACCATGTTTCCATATGAATCCATTTCCGCATTCTCTTTACGATTGTATTAACGTGTGTATAATTGCCTATTAACAAAGGGGCGCTCGAGCCTTCACAGCGCAGAATGCTCGTCACGGCCAGGGCCTTGTTTGGGTCATGGCATAAAATCATCCTCTGTGTTTTCAAATATAAAGTATTTCTCCTGTTTTTCTTCTTCTCAGGTGGTTTTGGGTCCTCAGATGACTAGAATCCAGTTCACCCAGCTTTGGAGTTTGAAGATTCTTGCTTGTCTCCTTCCAGGCATACTGTTAAACCCTCTTTTCTGTGGTCTTTAATCTTCTCTATTGTTGCTGATGTTTGATGCACACTATTAGGTTTGTAAATATGCATGCTACTATGTTGGTTATTGCTGAACTTTTCTCCTTGTCTCGATCCTGATATATGGGATTTGGTCTTTATCAATGTTTAGAAGCTGCCTTGTTTTCACTATTAGTTGTTTATCTTATTGGTATTCTTGCATATATTGTGTCTCTATTACCTCATTTGTCAGAGAATCAACTATTGAGTTGCCTTCTCTAAATGTATGAGTAACAGTAGCTTGTAATTGCTTAATTAGAATCCCAATCTCCTCAATGGCACCAACAAGTTCCCAAGGAATTTTCCATTGCTTTAGAATCATGTGTTTAAGACTCAGAGAATCTGTCTCTATGATGAAATTTGTAAAAGTTTCTCATGACAGTATTCTAAGGCTTATTTAGTAGCAATAGCTTCAGCTTCTGTATTTGTACTAAGTCCTAAACCCTTAGCTCTTGCATATACCAGGTCCCCTTGATAATGCTCAAATTACACTCTTGAATGGGTGTAAGCGATCGTTGTCAATATAATAACCCAACTTAGGTTGGGGTCGAATCCACAAGGAGTGAAAGAATGGAATTCAAAACTCAAGAGTATTAATAGTCTACTAAAAGATGTCCCGTAGTGTGAATAAAGTAAGCATAAATGTAAAATGAGGGATTTAGTTTGAATGTATTTATAAATGACAACTACTTCAATTTTAGTGCACTAGCTCGACGTCGAAAAATGCTAAGAGTGAATTCAATTGAGAATAAGCTTTGGGGTTATGCAATTATAGGTGTGAGATCATGCATGGGTATTTGGCCATTTATTCAACTTTTAGCTAAAAGTCATGGGTAGGCTAGATGTCAATGTATTGGTGTTAATCTTTCAATTACAACACCAAATTTCACAAATGGATTTTTTCGAACACTTCACAAGTGTGACAATTTCCCACATCTATTGCCTCAATTGACATCCTTATGTCTAAGAGATATCATTAAATGAAATGAATCAAGATATTGGTTGCATTTACTCCTCACCCATGTCCTTTCTTTCAAGAATGACATGGGTTCTAGGGTGGTTGGAGTTTGCAACCCCCAACTCTTAGTTAATTCATGAAATAAATGCAACACCCATCACAACTAACTAATTATAAAAATAATTAGCTAAAACCCATGCACTACCACTACCTAAGCAAGCATAACCCTAATATTGGAAATTAGCTACTCATAGATAAAAGGGATAAGAATATACCAAAGTTATCATTAACTTCATCCATGAGAAATAGAGACAATGTAGTTCTACTCTTGGGGTTTCAATAATTATTCAATGGAAAATAACTAACATATATTTTACATTCAAGCTTAGTACAAAATTCTCAAAAGATAAAAAGATAGATGCTAAAAGAGAAGAGAGAAGCTAAAAAGCTAAAAGAGAGGCTATCTTCCAAAAGATGAGAACTAGGTCTTGGAAAAGGAGCTAAAACCCTCCTTTTAAACTCCACTCCATATTTGATGGGAAATTACAAAACTGCCACCTTATTCTTGATTTGCTTGAGTGGATCCAAAGCGGATGAAGAGCAGACAGAGAGCAGATGACTAGCAGCTCCAAAGCAGATGTGAAGCGGATGACTCATTTCCTTCACATTTGGCCTCTTGATGACTTGAATGACTTGACCAATCTTCTCTTTTTACTTTTACCAACATAAATGGGCATTACGTAAGAGAGTACCATCAAATCAATGAAAAACATGATAATTTAGGCTTAAAAGGTGCTAGAAAGTCATCAAATTGATGACTTATCAACACCCAAACTTAAACTATTGCTTGTCCTCAAGCAACCAAGAGTAATTCAATGAGATAGGGTATTTAACTCAAATCCACCTAGAAGAAAGCTATACTAAATAAATAGGTTAACAAAATCCTACAAACACTTTCCACACATGTCATGACAACAAGTAAACCAAAACTTTTCAATAAGCACATATTTATGAAGCAAGGATGCAAGTTTGTATCAAATGAATTTTCCAAATCACAAAACACCTTAAGATAAGACACAAAATCATCAAAGATTGTCTCAATCTCCACAATGCAACTTACTTCACCCATTTATCTAAACCGATAGTAAAACATCACTCTGGACCCAAAAGTACCGATGCCGCTCACATGCAAGAGTTAGCTCCACACACCAAAGATATTTCAATTCTTAAGGGAGTTCAAATAAAGAAAGAATTCACACTCACTCTCACAAATAAATTCAAGTACATTGAATAGAACCATAGGCTTGCCCTTTGTGTTTTTTGCCACTAATGTAGACTTACTGAGTTTGAAATCACCCAGGTTTTGCAGGTCAAGATGAAGGTGTAAGGTGCGGGAAGAAATACATATGGATCAAGTGACTAAAGGACCTCCTTCAATGCAATCGCTCAAACCTTTTTACCCCCAAAATTTTCAAACCACCCACCTTATTCTTTTTCAAATCATTTCCCATATTTTCCTAACTATTTGTTTAGCATTTACCAAACCATTCAAAACCATCATTTTATTTCTTTCACTTCTTTGACTTTTTTAAGAGATTTTCTACCTATAATCCTTTCTTAGTCCTTCACTCATTTTTTTTTCAAGTTCTATGGGCTAGGCTATTCAATTTTATCATCAGGCACATCTCTTGTCTTTTAAGCACATGTATTGACAATCTTGCATACACCTTTCTTATCTTTCCTTTGATCATCTTCTCCCAAATACACAACCCCCCAAACTTAGGCTTTTTCCTATAATCCATTATCTAGAATCATGCAATGCATTAAAGAAGGATAGGTGCCAAAAGAGAGGTTTTCAAAAGGGTTTAGGTGTTTTAGCATGGTTATCATTACAATAAGAAAGAACGAAGGGCAAATGGCTTAACTAGGGAACAATGTTAAGGTGGGAATTTGGCTATATGACGGGTCAAAAAGGGCCTTGGGTCATCCTCCAAACCAAGCTTGTCTAGAATTTCGCTTTGAATACACTCGGGGCAAGTTCTAGCCTACACAAATGGATAAATTTTTTTCAAAAGTCTCACCACTTATGGCATCGTACTCATAGAGCAAAAAGTTAGTCTTCCAACCAATTTGAGTAATTTGAGCTTCATAAGTTACTCCGAGTCAACAACTCATCCTTGTAAAGAGAGAGCCAAAAATTGAGTTTAATGATCTCACTCAAAAGAAAATTCAAGACATCCTTGATCTTACAACTATATTTTTTTTTTCTCAAAAATATTTTATTCCTTGCCAATGACATTTTGGAAGTATTTTTGAATTTTTGCTTCTTCCTAGTTAACCAAAATGACTAGATACTTCACCTAAGGATGTCGCTTCGTCATCCCTCATGGGTGAATTATCACTCGGTTCGACAAAGAAACTAAACTAAAATAAAAATAAAGATCAAAAGAAAGAGAAAATAATAATTTGCTCCTTAGAAAAGAACCGAGTTTCGAAGAAAACCCTTAGATTTTATTAGACACATATATACAAAAAGCGACAAGAGTAATGCGTACAATCGTATACCACATTTAAATGAAGCGCATGTCACAAATTCAAAAACCAAATGAAAATATTTGGCATCATTAGCAAAATACCCAACAAGGGCCCATCCAAAGCAATGCCAATAAAAAAAAGCACGCCCCACAAGGGCTAAAGTACACAAATATCAAAGTAATAAAATAGAATATGTCTCCACAATTATCAAACCACATGCCATAAAATGAGACAGTAGGTTCTGACCATTAAATGAATTATAATGATATCCCACCCCCACTAAAAACATTGCATTGTCCCCAATTCAGAAATAAAAGAGAGTAAAAGAGGGTAAAGACTCCCTGTGGCGCACTAGGCGCTTGGGTCCATGTCGGTGAATGATCTTACTATCTCAATAGGATCCTCGTTAGACTGAGATCCTCTCATCGAGTCTACTATGAGGGTGAACTCATTATCCCTGAATAATTTCTCATGGAAAGTTTTTCCTTGGAGACATACCTATGAGAAAGACACAAAACAAAAGACAAAAGGTAAAACTTGTTTTTGGAATTTTGTAAGTTAAGAAAGAAAATAAAAATAAAGATAAGAAAATGAAATAGGATGCAAGGTAACTCATCACTAGAGTCCATGGGTTTCATTTATTACAACACTTAATCATTTAGGCACGACATTGTCTCACATTTTTCTTATTTCTCAAAACTAGATCATAGGGTATCCATAACCTCCAATGGAAACAAGAATGACCAATACCCTTAAGAATGATTTTATACAATCTATCATAGGGCAAGGCAAACATTCATATTTCCCGGTTAGGCTTAGTGACCAACAAGAACCATGGATGTCGTATTTCTCAACAATCTCCCTCAACCAATGACTACCAACTATTTCATTATTAGGTTCAACTGGGCTCAAAACAATGCATAAAAAATGACCATACCATGCCCTAAGGAAAGTCACATTGGCCATTACAAGCATACAACACATTCCTCTCTGATTGTCATTTCAACACACACATAGTGGGTATGCCAACCAAGGACTTAGAGAAAGAAAATAAGAGCACAAGAGAGCAAACTCATCTCACCAAATCATCTCCAAATATATTCAAGGTGTTCATACTATCGTACCTGAGCCACCCACCACACAAAATAAGCAAGAAAGGTTTAATGGATATTTTGTCAAACACATGGTGCACTAGCTTCATTTATGAGAGTATTATGAGTTAAACTAGTGAAACAAGGAACCAATGACAATCTAATTATTCCAACAAACATTAATCATACCAATAAGCTCACAAAAACTTAATTCAAGTGACAGATCATCATAAGCTATGAAGCACTATGTCCATCTTTGAGAGAATTCAAAAGTGAAGTCAAGAGAAAGCATACCTCTCTTAATGTAAGAGAAGGGAAAAATTGAAAAATAAGTCCAAAAGAATTATTACACTTCTTGCTAGCTCAATTGTTGACAAAGAAAGAGAGAAAATTTATTGTGAGAGAAAGGAGTTGTTTGAATGGAGTTGTAGTGGAAAAGTTTAAGTGTGTATTGCTTTGGTGCTGTTTTACGTGTTTAAAGAAAGATTTTGGGCTGCACAGGTCGGGTCATCCCCATAAACTCCAACCCATTTTAAAGACAACCAACATGTTTAAAATGACCTGCGTGCCAGATGCGTTGAAACCTCGACTGGACTGCTTAAGCTATTCCAGCGAACCTCAGAGCGGTAAGTACCGGGTTTCTTGCATCCAATATGCCACTAACCTGCGTCTAGACTGCTGCAACATGTCCAGTGCAGGTCCAAGTAGTAACCTTCAGTGAAAACAACCCCTCCTACGTCCCTTTTTGCGCCTGTACTTCTAGAGAAGTTCCAGCGCATCTCACAACAGAAACCACAGCTTCACCTGCATCCTAAGTGCTGCTGACCTGCACCTGGACTGCTTGAGCAGTTCTAGCACAGGTCTAGACAGTATAACTGCTTCTTCTTGGCCTAAAACTTGCCCCCTGCGTCTAACACCCCTTTGACCTGTGGCTGACCTACTCAAGCAGGTGCAACACAGGTTGTTTCAGCTTAGCCCACGAATTTTTAAACCAAGTTCTTGGTTCGGAGCTCACTTTCGAGCCTTCGAATCTACCTTCTCGCACCCTAATTTTGGGATATTACTTGCACCAATAAAAAATAAGCTAAAATTAATATTAAAAATATTAAAAATGTTAAAAATAAATTTTGGGTTGCCTCCCAAGAAGCACCATAGTTATAGTCGTGGCACGACATCACTTGATCATTATTTTAGATCTTTGAAGCAAAGAGACTTAACCTTAGTCGCTTTGAGTCCACCCACCTGATAGTGCTTCAATCATTGCCCATTCACCAATAATTTTTTATTCTCGTGATCTTTCAACTCAATAGCTCCGCTAGGATAAACATTTGAGGTCACGAACGGGCCCGACCACATCGATCTAAGCTTTCCCGCAAAGAGCTTCAATCTTGAATTAAAGAGGAGGACATCATCACCCACATGAAACTCTTGCTTTAAGATTTTGGCATCATGCCACCTCTTCATCTTATCTTTGTACAATACGGAGCTCTCATATGCTTTGAGTCAAAACTTTTCCAACTCCTGAAGTTGATTCACTCTCAATTTTGAAACATCCTCCCAATCCATATTCAACTTCTTTAAAGCCCATAAAGCCTTATGTTCTAACTTCACGGGTAAGTGACAAGCCTTCCCAAACACTAATTGGTAGGGGGACATACCAATAAGAGTTTTATAGGCCGTTCTATATGCCCAAAGAGCATCATCAAGTTGCCTTTCCCAATTCGTACGACCAACATTCATGGTTTTCTTAAGGATGGACTTGATTTCACGATTCGAGACTTCAACTTGGCCACTAGTTTAAGGATGATAAGGAGTAGCAAGCTTATGCTTCACCCATTACTTATCAAGCAAAGCACCGAAGACCCGATTACAAAAATGAGAGCCGCCATCACTAGTAATTGCCCTTGGAGTCCCGAACCTTGTAAAAATGTACTTCTTCAAGAAAAAAGTGACACTCTTGCCTTCGTTGTTTGGTAAATAAATGGCTTCCACCAACTTTGAGGAATAATCGACGGCTACCAAGATATGTTTATTACCATATAAGCTCACAAAGGGACCCATGAAGTTGATCCCTCACACATCAAATAGTTCAACCTCGAGATTGGGCTTAAGGGGCATCTCATGCTTCCTCGAAACACCACCTTGCATTTGACATTAAGGGCATGTTTTGACCAACTCATAAGCATCTCTATGAATGGTAGGACGATAGTATCTACTTTGAAGAACCTTAGCAGCCGTTTAGATCCCACCATCATGACCACCGAATGGAGAAGAATGACATGCCTCAAGAATATCTATCATTTATGACTCCATGATACACCACCGCTTCTTTTGATAATGATTTAACTCGTAGGGAAGCACACCGCTCATAATATAGTTTGCATAATCCGCATACCAAGGTGTAATGATCCCTGAAAGTGACATGACTAGCTCGTCGGGGAAGGTGTCATCAATATCAATCTCACCCAACTTCTCATGATTAGATTCAAGGTGGGAAAAATGGTCGTCCACTTGATTCTCACACCCCTTTCAATCCTTAACTTCAACATTGAACTCTTGCAAGAGCAATATCCACCTAATCAATCGAGGTTTTGCCTCTTTATTTTCCATGAGTTATCAAAGAGCGGCGTGGTCCGTGTGCACAACTACTTTCATGCCCAACAAATAGGCCCAAAACTTTTCGAAAGCATACACCACCATTAACAACTCTTGTTCTGTAACCATATAGTTACGTTGAGCATCATTCAATGTCTTGCTTGCATAGTAAATTGGGTGGAACAACTTTTCTTTTCTTTTACCCAAAACCGCACCTAGAGAAACACCACTTTCATCACACATTAATTCAAAGGGCGATGACTAATTCAGGGCTACTATGATAGGAGCCGACACAAGGAGTTCCTTGAGACAATTAAAAGCTTTTATACAATCACCATCAAACTCAAATTTTGCCTCCTTTTCAAGAAGCTTGCACAAAGGGTGAGCAATCTTTGAAAAATCTTTAATGAAGCACCAATAGAACACGACTTGACCAAGAAAACTTATAACGTCCTTCACGAAGATCGGTGGAGGTAACTTAGCGATCACCTCAACTTTTGCTTGATCCACTTGGATGCCCTTTCCCAAAATTTTGTGGCCTAGAACAATACCTTCCTTGACCATGGAATGACATTTTTCCTAATTCAAAATAAGATTAGTCTCAACACATCGTTCAAGGACTTTACTTAAGTGAGCGAGGAAATAATCAAATGAATCCCCAACCATGGAGAAGTCATCCATGAAAACCTCCATTGTATCCTCTACCATATCGGCAAAAATGGACAACATACATCATTGGAACATGGACGGCGCGTTGCATAACCCAAAGGGCATGCACTTGAAAGCAAATGTGCCATAGGGATAAGTGAAAGTGGTCTTTTCTTGGTCTTCCGGGGTGATACAAATTTTATTGTACCCCGAGTAACCATCAAAAAAGCAATACCAACCTCGTCTGGCTAGCCTATCCAACATTTGATCCATGAATGTCATGGGAAAGTGGTCTTTCTCGATCCATGAGTTCAATTTGTGATAATCCATACACACTCTCCAACCCGTGACCTGGCGCATAGGTACAAGATCATTATTCTTATTTGGGACCACCGTTATGCCACCCTCTTTAGGAACACACTGAACCGGACTCACTCACGTGCTATTTGAAATTGGATAGACAACTCCCGTATCAAGCCACTTAATAATTTCCTTCTTGACCACCTCTTTCATCGGTTGATTTAGTCACCTTTGGTGTTCCACACTAGGAACATGATCAATATTTAGCTTGATTTTAAGAGAACAAATTTTGGGAGAAATTCTTATAATGTCCACGATAGTTCATCCGATAGCACGAATGAACTTTTTCACATTTGATTTCAAGGAATTCACTTGATAAGGTTCAAGATCACCCGCTACAATGATTGACAATGTATTATATTTACCCAAGAAAATATATTGGAGATGGTATGGTAACGACTTAAGTTCGAGTTGAGGTGATTCAATAATAGATGACTTGATGGGTAGACTCTCATGGTTTTTCAAATCAAGATCCAATTTGACTGGGTTCTTGGTGTAGGATCCAAGACCCGTCAATGAAGCTACCACCTCATCATATTCTTTAACCACCTCACTTCTAAAGTTCCACAATACACCCACCAGTCATTCAAAAGATCCATTTCAACGGTGTTAGCTACCTCATCATCAACCACATCAATCATCGAAATAACTTGTAAGTCCATAGGTTGCTTCATGGACTTACACACATTGAAGGATACTTCTTCATTGTTCACCCAAAATTTTATCTCCCTACATTCCACATCCACTAAGGCGCTTCCGGTTTCTAAGAATGGTCTATCAAGAATGATTGGACCTCATGGTCAATCTCACAATTAAGAATCACGAAGTCGGCCAGAAAGATAAACCGGTCAACTTTCACCAAAATATCTTACAACCCACCAACGAGAATTTTGATTGAACGATCGACCATTAGAATCTTCATATTGGTAGGCTTAGGAGCACCTAAGCCTAACTTTTGAAACACGACGAATGGCATCAAATTAATACTTTCCCTAAGATCACACAACACTTTTTTGAATTTGTAGACCCCGATAGTGCAAGGAATAGTGAATGCACCCATTTTTTTTTCACCACCATTGTGCTAGGCATTATAGCACTACAATTGTGGGTTACCTTAATTGTTTCAAAATTCATGACTCACTTCTTTGTAACCAAGTCCTTCATGAATTTTGCATACCCGGGCATTTCTTGTAAGGCTTCTAGCAAAGGAATATTCACCGATAAATTGCTAAACTTTGCAAGAAACTTTTTGAACTTGGTATCATTATCCTTCTTCTTTAGTCTTTGTGGGAATGAGGGAGGAATTTTCATTTGTGGCAATGAAACAATTGGAGTTTCATCCACTTTTGGAATATCATCATCAATCACCTTCAGAGTTTTCTCACTTTTAATATTTTCTTCAACTACCGTTGGTCGTTCAACACTTGTCTCATTAGGATTTGGGTCATTATCAATTGATTCTTTTAGATGCTTTCTCTTTATTGGCTTGTTCTTTATTTGCATTTTTATTGGGGTCTTCACCAAGATCAACGACATCTTTACCAATAGTCCAACCACTCCTAGTGACAATAACAATGATGTGAGAATCATTTTTAGGATTAAAAATCGTGTCACTAGGTAATTTACCCTTTGGTATTGCATTATGTTGTGCCGAGATTTGGCCCAATTGAGTTTCAAGTTGCTTGATAGAGGCCAAGTGAGAAGTCACCATTTGACATAGTTGTGAGAAGTCACCTTTTATTTCTCTCACCATCTTATCGGTCCCCTCAACACTCATTAGAATTTGAGCAATACCGAATTTGACTCTTCATTCTTGAGCCAATCCGGGTCAATGGAACTTGACTCTTTACCCTTTGCCTGATCATGTGGAGGTAGTACCGATAATAATCTATTTTCTTATCTCACCAATACTGATCTCTATCATGCCAATCTCTATCACGATCTCTTCTTTCCAACCTTGATTCCCACCTTGCCTTGGATAGGTAGAGCGGGAACCCTCTGATTGGGTCGACAAGAACTGAATTTCTTCATCAAGGGACTCCATTTCCTCATCATTATAAGATTTATAACCCTTAGAAGCAATGACATTAACCTCCTTAGGAGGATATCCCATAACATGCTTGGTGAGAAGATCAAGTTGCGTTATCACTTTAGCCATATTTGCATCTCTTTCTTCCTCTTTTTTATTTTGCTCATGGCTCACAAAAGTTACGGAGGGAGCCCCCACGGCTACCTCGGTATCTCTTGTGTGCCACCCCCTACTTTGATTGGCCACTTGATCTAATAAAGTTGATGCAATACTATACGATAACCAAACAAGAGAACCCCAACCGCATTATCAGCTACTGTCTTGTTCAATTGATCTAATCCCCTATAGAAAATTTGAAGGAGCATTTTATCTGGAACCTCATTATTTGGGCATTGCATTAGCTTGTTGTTAAATAATTGCCAAGACTTATATAATGGTTCACCATTAAGTTGGCGAAAGTTAATGATTTCATCCCTTAGTTGCAACATCCGAGAAGGGGGAAAGTATCTTTCCAAGAATTCCTACATGAGTCCAACCCATGAAGTGATAGACCCCGCGGGTAAAGACCTTAACCATAAGACCGCTTCTCCCGTTAAAGAGAATGGGAAAAGAGGCAACCAAATCGACTCTTGAGATATGTGAGGCATGTTAAATGGAGAACACACCTTAATAAAATTCGTCAAGTGTAGATTAGTATCCTCATGTGCTTTACCTCCAAATAACCTTTTCATTTGAAGCAAGTGAATCATCACGCTAGTAACGTGAAATACTCCATTTCCTTCCATCGGTGGAATACAAATAGCACTAGCTCGACCCGCATCACCGAGGTGATCCTCATCCTCATGATACCCATCAATCGATCTGGTATGACTACCGTGTTGACTAATAGTATCGTGTATACTATTACGCACACCTGAGGAAGAACAAAAACATCAAACAATGTAAAATAAAATACTACGGCTAATCCAAAGTAACTAAAAATACTACAAGAGTGAAAACTATGTTTCACTCCTCGGCAACAGTGCCATTTTTTATAACACTCAAATTACACTCTTGAATAGGTGTAAGCGATCGTTGTCAATATAATAACCCAACTTAGGTTGGGGTAGAATCCACAAGGAGTGAAAGCATAGAATTTAAAACTCAAGAGTATTAATAGTCTACTAAAAGATGACCCGTAGTGTGAATAAAGCAAGCATAAATGTAAAATAGGGGATTTAGTTTGAATGTATTTATAAATGACAAATACTTCAATTTTAGTGCACTAGCTTGACGTTGAAAAATGCTAAGAGTTAATTCAACTGAGAATAAGCCTTGGGGTTATGCAATTATAGGTGTGGGATCATGCATGGATATTTGGCCATTTATTCAAATTTTAGCTAAAAGTCATGGGTAGGTTAGATGTCAATGTATTGGTGTCAATCTTTCGATTACAACATCAAATTTCACAAATGGGTTCTTTCGAACACCTCACAAGTGTGACAATTTCCCACATCTATTGCCTCAATTGACATCCTTATGTCTAAGAGATATCATTAAATGAAATGAATCAAGTTATTGGTTGCATTTATTCCTCACTCATGTCCCCTCTTTCAAGAATGACATGGGTTCTAGGGTGGTTGGAGTTTGCAACCCCCAACTCTTAGTTAATTCATAAAATAAATGCAACACCCATCACAACTAAGTAATTAGAAAAATAATTAGCTAAAACCCATGCACTACCACTACCTAAACAAGCATAACCCCAATTTTGGAAATTAGCTAATCATAGATAAAAAGGATAAGAATATACCAAAGTTATTGTTAACTTCTTCCATGAGAAATAGAGACAATGTAGTTCTACTCTTGGGGTTTCAATAATTCTTCAATGGAAAATCACTAACATATATTTTTAATTCAAGCTTAGTACAAAATTCTCAAAAGAAGAAAAGATAGATGCTAAAAGAGAAGAAAGAAGCTAAAAAGCTAAAAGAGAGGCTATCTTTCAAAAGATGAGAACTAGGTCTTGAAAAAGAGCTAAAACCCTTCTTTTAAACTCCACTCAATATTTGATGAAAATTACAAAACTGCCACCTTATTCTTGATCAGCTTAAGCGGATCCAAAGCGGATGAAGAGCAGACAGAAAGAAGATGGCTAGCAGCTCCAAAGCATATATGAAGCGGATGACTCATTTCCTTCATATTTGGCCTCTTGATGACTTGAATAACTTGCCCAATCTTTTCTTTTTTACTTTTACCTACATAAATGGGCATTACATAAGAGAGTACCATTAAATGAATGGAAAAGCATGATAATTTAGGCTTAGAAGGTGCTAGCATGTCGTCAAATTGATGACTTATCACCCCTCTTTCATCTATTATGCAAAAACCATATAAACTCATCCCCGGATTTCCTCTACAAGCTCCATCTGTATTGCATTTTAGTTGTAGATGCTTAGGCTTTTTCCATACCACTTGATGATAGTGGAGTCTTTGTTTGTAAGTGCTCATAGTGTCTACTACCTCTGGCCATGTCTAATTTTTTAACTTTATCCAGGGATAAAGTTTCTTGATCAGTTTCTTGAGCACTTCTTGAATCTGAATCACCATCCCCTTAAAATAAATGATCCCTTCATGATTAATAGAGTTTCTCCTTTTCCATAAGGTCCACATAATTATGGTTGGTACAAATTTACAGATGCTATTGAGTTTTGGTGTTGATTCCAATATCATCCATGACACAATCATCTGTTGAAGTTGTACATTGTCTATCCCGATTCCTACAAAATGAGCAAACTGCCTCCAAAGCTTTAAAGCTATAGGAACTATTAGTAAAACATGTGACATAGTTTCCTACTTTTTGTCCTCAAAACACCAACATCTTGACACCAATTGAATCCTCATTCTCCTCAAATTATCATCTGTAGGGATCCTTATTAGCCATACTCTCCATAAGAATAAATTATATTTGAAAGGTAAGCCTTTATTCCAAATATAATCAAAATCTCTTCTTTTCTCTTTTTTCTTCCTGACAACATCCCAAGCAGATTTCAAAAAAAATTGACCATTTGTATTTCCCATCGACCATGGTTTATCATTATAATGCCCTTCAACAGTAGGCTTTACTGTCTGAAGAATTAGCTCCACTATTTCTTTTGATAAAATAGATATCAACTTCTGCCTATCCCACTCCTCATTTGTTATAAAAGACTTCACATCTATTTCTTCATCTTGAAAGGTTTCTCCTTCCACATAATATAAAGCACCCTGTTTGGTCCAATTATCATACCAAAAACTTGAATTCCCAACTGTAACCTGCCACCATATGAGATGATCTACCTCTTCTCTTATAGCAATTATTTTCCTCTAAACATGTGATGTTTATTTTTTGGGTAACACATTAGGTCCCAGGAGACCCGAATTATTCCCTTATAACTTCACCACAGTTTTGTAAAAAGAGCCTCGGACATATCATGTAAAGATCTAAAACCCAATCCTTTCTCATTTTTTGGGTAACACATTAGGTCCCAGGAGACCCGATATTTTTTTTTTGATTCAGTAGCATTACCCTAAAAAAACTTGGTAAAAATCTTGTGTAATTGATTGATTACACTCACAGGTGGGTTCATAGCTGATAAAATATATATGGGCAAAGACTGTAATACATGAGCAATAATAGTGTACCTTCGCCCATAAGACAGCAGTCTATTCTGCCAAGAATTTAACCTCTTCTTCATCAACTCCTTATAATGTGCCTTATTCTTTCTACTATAGAAAATAGGACAACCTAGGTAAGTGAATGGAAACTTACCTTGGTTTATCTTAGTAATTCTCTTTATACTATTAGCCACATTTATAGGAGTCTTATCATGCAAGTAAAAAAAGATTTTATCTAAATTAATCAATTGACCCAAGGTAAATTCATATCTTCTCGAAACAACCATCATTTTCTTCATTGATTCTATATGTCTAGAGAAAAAGAGAATAGTGTCATCTACATATGATAAGTGGTTAATATCAGGGCTCCACTTAGGCATTCCATATCCTCTGAATTTTGGATCCTCAAACAAAACATTCAAGCTTATTGCTAACTCTTCAGCTGAAATAATAAACAAGGTGGGTGATAGAGAATCCCCCTGTTTTAATCCTCTTGATGACTGAAAGAAACCATAAGACTGCCAATTCAAAAGCACTGAATACCAATTATTACTAATCAGTCTGACTACCATGTCAATTATCCTTTCTGAAAATCCAAAGCTTCTCAATATCTCCACCAAGTACTTCCATGAAACTCTTTCATATGCTTTTTCCATATCCAACTTCACCATAACATTGTGTAGTTTCCTTCTATTAATATCTCTAATAATCTCTTGAGCTAGCAAAACATTTTCTGTTATGCTTCTCCCCTTAACAAAATCAGCCTGATTACTATATATAATATTAGGAAGTACCTCCACAATTCTCATATGAATGAATTTGGAAATGATTTTATTAACAAAAGTACTTGGACTGATAGGTCTAAAGTCACCAAAAGTACTCACTACTTATTTATTTGGGATCAGTGCCAGATTAGTATGAGTGATATACCTGGGTAACTCACTTCCACAAAAGAAAGCCTTCACCATATTTGTAATATCCTCTCCCACTGTGTTCCAACAACACTAGAAAAATTGACCTGAGAATCCATCTGATCCCCCTGCACTTTCCCCATTTAATGACAAAACCACTTTCTTGACTTTCTCTATGTCAGGTAATTTTTTTATTCTATTATTTTGCTACTCTGTAATACTTTTGTTTATACACCCCAACATCTCATAATTATCAGCCACCTGGTTTTTTAAAACTGCTCTATGAAAACCTGCACTTCCTCATCACCAATGTTCTGTGGTGATGGGATAATATCCCCCTATCTTGTTTGAATTTCTGTAACTTGCCCCTTTCTTCTCTTACCTTTCACATAAGAATGAAAGAATTTAGTATTTCTGTCCCTATTAGTAAACCACTTCATCCCTCCTTTTTGTTTACAAAACTCTTCCTCTATTTTTCTTAATCTTTTTAAATTTGGCTCTGCTTTACTCAACTCCTCTCTATTCTCTGTAGTTGGTTATATCTCTATAATACCCTTGCTTTTTCTAAGCTTTAAAATCATCTCAAGGATGTTATAACTTGTTTTGAAATAATAATTCATTCTTATACACGAGGTATTTCCATAATTTTCACTTCTTATCACGTGGGAAATTGAATAAGCTTTCCATCGATATATAATTTACCCAAATCCAACACCCGGGCGAAGAGTTAGAGCCTTTTTAGTGAAACAGTGTTTGACCAGAGCCTTCAGCGCGTCGCGGAGATAGCTCAAATGGTAATTGTCAAATTCTAGTTACGCTCCATGATATTGGCGCATCGCGCCAAACTTCTAGATCACAGTCAAGGTGACAATGCAATAGCTCTACATTGCGCCACCGTGCAGTTTCCCAATTGTCAATTTCCAGTGACACAGCGCGATAACACCGCGTCGCGCCAAGGGCCCAACTCGGAAAATTTTACTGAAAATTTAATGATGTGTCCAGGATTAAAAGGGTAAACTTTCTACCCCTATATAATCCCTTTAACACGTGATTCAACCAGTTTTCACCCAAATATATTAGTTTCTCTCAAGTTTATATCAAGAGTAAACTAGGGTTTCTATTGGGGATTCAAATTTAGGAAGGTTTCACCATCAATCTTCACGAAATCATGATCTAAGGTATGAATAGTGTTCATTCATGGACTCTTTTCGTCCATGAAGTCCAAGAATCTTTTTTGACTATAAGTTATGGATTTTCTTCATGTTTTCATGCTTTGTATGTTCTCTTTTATGTTGATAAATGAGGAATTGATTTCTATTTCATGATTTGATGATAAATTCCATGTGGGTTGATTAGTATAGATAAATATTTATGAAATCTCATGACTAAAACCTTGTATGATGGAATTGGAATTGAAGCATGATGTTTAATTGTTGTATAATGTGTTTACATGTACTATGCCTGCCATATGTTTGATAAAATGCCTAGATGAAGGAAATTTGCCTAACTAGCATGATATAATGAAAATCCACATGTATGTACAAGCTTAGGCCTATTGGACGTTTGATGAAATGCTTCAATAAACGTATTGTGGTGATTATCATGTATTCAAGAATATAAAGTCATGTCAGTTTCCTTTCATCGAGTCCTGGGGGTACTTGTACCTGAAATATTAGCTGTGTCCCTAGATCCATGTCATGTTTTCATGATACTCTCAGTCAAGCTATGAACTCTTAGACTTCACATAGTCTTATGACTCAGGAAAAATCTTCATGATCTCATGACTCAGCCAGTTGTCAGATATCAGTAGTATTCCGTCAGCCACGAAAATTCAGTAACTCAGTTCATGCTCAGTTCAGTTTAGTAAATCATGTTCTGTGTCCATTCAGATGGGAGTAGGAATTAGCACCGAGTGAACCCAAGGATGGGGACTCATTTGTTATACGAGGGTATGATTCCTAGAAGCAATCCTTGCATTTCAGAGCGATGTAGCTAGCATAGGTTGAGATATCATAGCCTGCTATATGAGGGTAGATGAGGTAGCTTAAACTGTTATGTGAGGGTTCCTACCGTTCTCGTTAGAGTTACCTGTTATATGAGGGTTACTCACATGTTGTCCTTACCAGTGGCGTGGTATTGACACCCTTCCAATCAGGGAATAGATTGGACCTTAACTCAGCTATCATAGCACCTTTGGGGCATGTTGGTTAGATACTACTTCCCACAGTTTCATGTTACAGAATCAGGAATGTCAGATACAGTCAATTAGTCTCAGTAATAGAACTCAGATAGTTATTTAGATTTAGGACTGTCAGACACAGTCAACTCAGATACAGTACGAAACTCAGATAGTTCTATCAGATTCAGGACTGTCAACTACAGTCACCCACGTTATCAGTTATACTTAGATACAGTCACCCACATTATTAGTTATACTCAGATACAGTCACCCATGTTATCAGCATTATTCAGATATAGTCCTTCTGGTTATCAGTCATATCAATTACTAGCATGTCACGTTATTAGTATACAGACTCAGAAATCACAAAATTACGTTGTCAGTTACAGTTACGTATTTATGCATGTATTCTCACGTTCATGTTAGACAGTCAGTTAGCATTATTCATGCATGCAAACCCTTGCATATAGCCTACCTCATATGTATACTCGATATATATGTACTGACGCATTCGCGCTATAGTGCTTTCTTTTATTTTACACCATAGGTTCAAAGACACGAGTTCCAGATCAACAGTAGATTCCAGATTCAGCAGTCAGAGTAGAAGTGAGTCCTCATCCTGTAAGGACATAATGATTTTATAGTATCTCATTGATTAGCTTATTAGTTGGAGTTAGTTGGGGATATGTCCCATCAACTTCTTATTCAGATTCTTTAGACAGTAAAGACTTTCAGACTACATGTAGACTAGATACAGACTATCATATTTTAGACTTCAGTTTTGTTTTGGGTATTCTATTACCCCACACAGATGTTACGTTATTCAGTTATGTTCATGATCGAACCTTATGGCCTTTCAGTGCATGTTTCAGCATTATTATGTTATCTTATGTAGTATATAGGTACAAATATCAGTCATGGGTTAGCTTGTGGTCCTTCAAGGTCATGATCACTGTGTAGCATTCTGATTCAGGAAATTGGGTTGTTACAATCTTGGTATCAGAGCCTAAGGTTCAATAGAGTCCTAGGAAGTCTGAGAACCGCATCTAGTAGAGTCTTGTGCATAGTTGTGATGCATGCCACATTTATGTGCAAGAGGCTATGAGATGTTTAAGAATAATTTCCCCTATTTTAGTATTCATGTTGTACCAGTTAGCATAATCACAAGTCAGTCTCTCAGTCTAATCCTTTTTTTCTCTTTATTTTAGAATATGCCTCCTAAGAGAAGAAATCAGTCAACCTCTCAGCCTGAAGAACTTTTGGGCGATCATGTTTCTCATGCGGAGTTCAGGACTGCATTTACCACTCTTTATCAATTAGTCTCTGCTCATAATGAATGGCCAACAGTTATTTCGACCAACCCAGTGGCCAACTTAGCTACAGCGAGGATTCGGGACTTCACCCGAATGAATTCTCCAACCTTCCTCGGGTCTAAGTTAGATGAAGACCCTCAGGAATTCTTAGATCAAGTTCAAAATGTGACAGATGCCATGGGGGTGACTACTATTGAAAGTGCTGAGCTAGCTGCATATCAGTTGCAGGATGAGGCTCATGCTTGGTTCAAATAGTGGAAGTCTGAAAGATCAGATGATGCAGGTCCTATTGAGTGGGAGGACTTTGTCACTGCATTCTTAGAAATATTCTTTCCCCAAAAGCTTAGAGAATCCAAGGTGCTAGAGTTCATCAACCTCAGACGGGGCAATATGACAGTGAAAGAGTATTCTTTTAAGTTTACTCAATTAGCCAGGTATGCCCCTCATGTGGTTGCAGACAGTAGATCTAAGATGAGTAAGTTCTCTTCAGGGGTAAACGACAGCGTGGTTAATGAGTGCAGATCCTCCATACTGAATAGTGACATGACCTTAGCTAGACTTATGACCCATTCTCAACAGATAGAAGAGCAGAAAATTAAGCAGAGGGAAAAACAGAATAAGAGAGTGAAGACAGGTAGTTTTAAATTTGCTCAGCCTAAATCAGAAGAATAAAACCGTTCCCAGTTTTGTCCTAAGTCATCAGTTCCAGCTCCCTCTACAGCCAGTGCTCCAGTTCCTAAGTTCAGAGAGGGTAACAAAGATAGAATGCCAGGCTCTAAGACCCAGGGCAGTGTTAGTAGTAGCCACTTCTATCCTCTTTGCCAGACTTGCGGTAAGCACCATCAGGGTGTGTGTAGAGCAGGTAGTGGCATTTGTTTTTGTTGGGGCAAACCAGGCCACAAAGTTAGAGATTTTCCTTAGCCAGGTCCTCAGGGTCAATTGAATCGCTCTTCAGCTCAGTCCGATCGCCCAAATCAGTAGGGTGCTACTTCCAGTGCTACTAGTGGGAAACGCCCAAATTGTTTCTATGCTCTTTAGACTCGACAAGATCAGGAAAGTTCTCCTAATATAGTTATTGGTACGTTATAGATCTTTCATGTGTATGTTTACGCTTTGCTAGATCCAGCAGCTTCCTTGTCTTTTGTTACTCCTTATATAGCAGTTGATTTCAGAATCAGTACCGAAATTCTAGCAGAGCCCTTTTCAGTCTCTACCCTAGTGGGTAAAACCATCATAGCTTGGCGGGTATACAGGAACTGCCCGATTAGGATAGTTCAGAAAGTCACTTCAGCAGACTTAGTCGAGTTAGAGATGATTAATTTTGATGTCATTCTCGGCATGGATTGGCTCTATTCCTGCTATGCCACAGTCGACTGCAGAAATAGAATAGTTTAGTTTATATTCCCAAATGAACCCGTCCTAGACTGGAAGGGTAGCATATCCACTTTCAGGGGTCAACTTATTTCCTACCTTCGGGCAAGGGAATTAATATCTAAGAGATATATTTATCATCTAGTTCATGTTAGAGATTCTATTTCTGAGGCTCCCAGTCTCGAATCAATCCCAGTGGTGAATGAATATTCAGATGTCTTTCTCGAAGATCTTCTAGGAATTCCCCTTAAAAGGGAAATAGACTTCGGTATTGATCTTTTTTCAGACACTCAGCCTATCTCTATTCCGCCATACAGAATGGCACTAGTAGAACTCAAGGAACTGAAAGAACAGTTCAAGAATCTCTTAGATAAGGGATTTATCATACCCAACATTTCCCTGTGGGGCATACCAGTCTTATTCGTGCGCAAGAAAGAGGGTTCTCTCAGAATGTGCATTGATTACCGTTAACTAAATAAGATTACGGTCAAGAACAAGTATACTCTTCCCAGAATCGATGACTTATTTGACCAACTTTAGGGTGCCAGTTATTTCTCTAAGATAGACCTCAGATCCGGCTATCATCAACTCAGAGTTAGAGAATGTGACATCTCAAAGACAGCTTTCTGTATGCGGTATGGTCACTTCGAATTTCTAGTCATGTCATTTGGTCTTACCAATGCCCCAGCAGCTTTCATGGACTTGATGAACCGCGTGTTCAAGAAGTACTTAGATATGTTTGTCATAGTTTTTATAGATGATATTCTGGTCTATTCCCGCACTGAGCAAGATCATGTAGACCATCTCAGAATAGTACTCCAGACTCTCAGAAATCATCAGTTATTCGCCAAATTTAGTAAGTGCAAATCTTGGCTAAGATCCATAGCATTCCCTGGCCATATTGTTTCCGGTGATGACATTAAAGTAGATCCTCAAAAGACCGAAGTAGTAAGAAACTGGACTTGCCCTGTTTCTCCATTAGATATCAGGAGTTTCTTAGGTTTGGATGGCTATTACAGATGGTTTGTTGAAGGATTTTCTTCTATTGCATATCCTATGTCCAGATTGACTCAGAAGAAAGTCAAGTTCCAGTGGTCAGATCCTTGCGAGAAGAGTTTTCAGGAATTCAAGACTCGACTCACCTCAGCTCAAGTTCTAGCATTACTAAATGGTTCAGATGGTTTCGTAATATACTGTGATGCATCTAGAGTGGGTTTAGGTTGTGTCCTCATGCAGCATGGTAAGGTCATAGCCTACGCCTCCAGACAACTTAAACCCCACGAGAATAATTATCCTACTCATGAACTTGAGTTAGCAGCCATAGTATTTTCCTTAAAGATTTGGAGGCATTATCTCTACGGAGTTCATGTAGACATCTTCACAGATCATAAGAGCCTTCAGTATGTCTTTTCTCAAAAAGATCTCAATCTTCTTCAGAGATGGTGGTTAGAGCTCTTAAAAGATTATGACATGAGTGTCCTCTATCATTCGAGCAAGGCCAACATAGTGGACGACGCTCTCAGTAGACTATCCATAGATAGTATTTCTCATGTTGATGATAGTAAGAAGAAGTTAGCTCAAGAAGTACACCAACTTACCTGACTAGGCATTTACTTAGTTGACTTTTCAGAGGGCAGTGTATGTGTTTAGAGTAGTTCAGAATCATCTCTAGTTCTCGAGGTGAAAGAAAAACAAGATAAAGATCCTAGCCTTGTCAAGCTAAAAGACTCAGTTTAGAATCAGAAAATAGAGGTTTTCTCCCAAGGGGGAGATGGTGTTCTTCGTTGTCAGGGTCGTCTTTGTGTTCCAGATGTAGATGACATAAGGCAGCAAATTCTTGCAGAAGCGCATGGTGCGCGCTACTCTATTCATCCAGGGGCCACAAAAATGTACCACGACTTGTGGGAAATCTATTGGTAGAGTGGGATGAAAAGAGATGTTACAGAGTTTGTGGCTAAGTGTTCTACCTGTCAGCAAGTTAAGATAGAGCATTAGAAGCCTAGTGGTCCTATGCAGGAGTTCAGTATTCCTACTTGGAAGTGGGAAGTTATGAAATATGGACTTTGTGATGGGTTTGCCTCAAACTCGTTGTTAGCATGATTCAGTCTGGTTCATTGTAGACAGAATGATTAGATCAACTCTTTTTCTTCCAGTTCATACCTCTTATTTAGCCGAGGATTACGCCAAGCTCTACATTAAGGAGCTGGTCAGATTGCACGGTGTTCTGTTGACTATTATCTCAGACAGAGGTACCCAGTTCACCTCTTATTTTTGGAAAGCATTTCAAAAGGGTCTTGGTACCCAAGTTCATCTCAGTACAACCTTTCATCCTCAGATAGACGGTCAAGCAGAACGGACCATTCAGACTTTAGAAGATATGCTAAGGGCGTGTGCAATTGATTTCAAGGGAAGTTGGGATGACCACTTTCCTTTGATTGAATTTTCATACAACAATATCTATCATTCCAATATTCAAATGGATCCATTTGAAGCTCTCTATGGTAGGAGATGTAGATCTCTAATCGGTTGGTTTGAAGTTAGTGAGGCCTCAGTCATAGGTCCTGACCTAGTATTCGACGCCTTAGAGAAAGTTCAGTTAATGAGAGAAAGACTCTGGGCTGCTCAGAACTGACAGAAGTCTTATACATATGTTCATAGAAACGATCTCAAGTTTGAGATTGGTGATTATGTCTACTTCAGGATCTCTCCTATGAAGGGAGTGAAGAGATTCATCAAGAAGGGAAAGCTCAGTCCCCGATATGTCAGTCCCTTCAAGATTCTCAGTCTTTCATGTCTCTTTGCTCAAGAAGTGTATAGGTGACCCATCAGTCGTAGTCCCTATTCAGAGCATAGATGTTCAGAACAACCTCTCTTATGAAGAGATTCCAGTCAAAATCCTATACTATCATACTCATAGATTAAGGAACAAAGAAGTCCCTCTAGTTAAAGTTCTTTGACGAAATCAGTCCATCGAGGGAGCTACTTGGGAAGCAGAAGTAAATATATGTATCAAGTATCCTCACCTCTTCTCCGCCAATCAGATCAAGCTCAAGGTAATAGTTCTCCTTAAGCTTACTCAGTTTCATGATTAATGTACATCACTAACTTAGTATTCAGTCTCATGCTCATATTCCCATGATAATCTTAGTATCAAGTACCACCGCATATTCAGTCATGCATTCATGTATCAGATCAGTTATATAGTTATGCATCATATATGCATTCTCATTGTGAGAAAACTTAGTTCTTCAAAACTTTCAGTTATGCATTTATGAATCAGTTACGCATGTATTAGATATGCATGTTCAGCTTGTCAGTCACGTTCGTCATGAGATCATGTTCCAGTTATTCATGTTCAGTTCATTATTTCTCCTTTCAGTCAGTCTCATTCGAGGACGAATGTTCATAAGAGGGATATATTGTAATACCCGTGTTTTTTTTAGCTTGAAAATCATCTCAAGGATGTTAGAACTTGCTTTGAAATAAGAATTAATTCTTATACACATGGTATTTTCATAATTTTCACTTTCTATCATGTGTGAAATTGAATAAGCCTTCCATCGATATATAATTCGCCCAAATCCAACACCCGGGCGAAGAGTTAGAGCCTTTTTAGTGAAACAGTGTTTGACCTGAGCCTTCAGCGCATTGCGAAGATAGCTCAAATGTCAATTGTCAAATTCCAGTGTTACTCTGCAATACTGGCGCATCGCGCCAAACTTTCAGGTCGTAGACAAAATGGCAACGCGATAGCTCCGCATCGCGCCACCGTACAGTTTCCCAATTATCAATTTCCAGCGACACAGCGCGATAACGCCGCGTCGCGCTAATGGCCCAACTCGAGAAATTTTACTAAAAATTTAATGACGTGTCCAGGGTTAAAAGGGTCAACTTTCTACCTCTATATAATCTCTTTAACACGTGATTCAACCACTTTTTACCCAAAACATATTAGTTTCTCTCAAGTTTATCTCAAGAACAAACTAGGGTTTCTATTGAGGATTTAAATTCAGGAAGGTTTCACCATCAAACTTCACGAAATCATGATCTAAGGTATGCATAGTGTTCATTCATGGGCTCCTTTCATCCATGAAGTCCAAGAATCGTTTTTGACTACAAGTTATGGATTTTCTTCACGTTTTCATGCTTTGTATGCTGTCTTTCATGTTGATAAATGAGGAATTGATTTCTATTCAATGATTTGATGATAAATTCCATGTGGGTTGATTAGTATAGATAAAGATTTATGAAATCTCATGGCTAAAACCTTGTATGATGGAATTTGAATTGAAGCATGATGTTTAATTGTTGTATAATGTGTTTACATGTACTATGTCTGCCATATGTTTGATAAAATGCCTAGATGAAGGAAATTTGCCTAACTAGCATGATATCATGAAAATCCCCATGTATGTACAAGCTTATGCCTATTAGACGTTTAATGAAATGCTTCAATAAACGTATTGTGGTGATTATCATGTATTCAAGAATATCAAGTCATGTCAGTTTCCTTTCATCGAGTCCTGGGGGCACTTGTACCCGAAATATTAGCTGTGTTCCTAGATCCATGTCATGTTTTCACGATACTCTCAGTCAAGCTATGAAATCTTAGACTTCAGATAGTCTTATGACTCAGGAAAAATCATCATGATCTCATGACTCAGTCAGTTGTCAGATATCAGTAGTATTCCGTCAGCCACGAAAATTTAGTAAATCAGTTCACGCTCAGTTCAGTTTAGTAAATCATGTTCTGTGTCCATTCAGATGGGAGTAGGAATTAGCACCGAGTGAACCCAAGGATGGGGACTCACCTGTAATACGAGGGTGTGATTCCTAGAAGAAATTCTTGCATTCCAGAACTATGTAGCCAGCATAGGTTGAGATATCATAGCCTGCTATATGAGGGTAGATGAGGTGGCTTAACATGTTATGTGAGGGTTCCCACCGTTCTCGCTAGACTTACCTGTTATATGAGGGTTACTCCCATGTTGTCCTTACCAGTGGCGCGATATTGATACCCTTCCAATCAGGGCATAGATTGACCCCAGCTCAGCTATCATAGCACCTTTGGGGCATGTCGGTTAGATACTACTTCCCACAGTTTCATGTTACAGAATCAAGTTTGTCAGATGTAGTCAATCAATTTCAGTAATAAAACTCAGATAGTTCTTCAAATTTCAGGACTGTCAAACACAGTCAACTCAGATACAGTATGAAACTCAGATAGTTCCATCAGATTTAGGACTTTCAGCTGTAGTCACCCACGTTATCAGTTATACTCAGATACAGTCACCCATGTTATCAACATTATTCAGATATAGTCCTTCATGTTATCAGTCTTGTCAATTACTAGCATGTCACATTATCAGTATACAGACTCAAAAATTATGAAATCATATTGTCAGTTACAGTTATGTATTTATGCATGTATTCTCACGTTCATGTTAGACAGTCAGTTAACATTATTCATGCATGCAAACACTTGCATATAGCCTACCTCATATATATACTCGGTACATATGTACTGACACATTCGCGCTATGGTGCTTTCTTTTATGTTACACCATAGGTTCTGAGACACGAGTTCCAAATCAACAATAGATTCCAGATTCAACAGTCAGAGTAGAAGTGAGTTCTCATCCTTCGAGGACATAATGATTTTCTAGTGTCTCATTGATTGGATTATTAGTTGGAGTTAGTTGGGAATATGTCCCATCAACTTCTTATTCAGATTCTTCAGACAGTAGAGGCTTTTAGACTAGATGCAGACTAGATACAAACTATCATGTTTTAGACTTCAGTTTTGTTTTGGGTATTCTATTACCCCACACAGATGTTACGTTATTCAGTTATGTTCATGATCGAACCTTATGGCCTTTAAGTGCATGTTTCCGTATTATTATGTTATATTATGCAGTATACATGTATAAATATTAGTCATGGGTTAGCTTGTGGTACTTCGGGGTCATGAGCACCGTGTAGCATTCCGGTTCATCAAATCAGGTCGTTACAATCTCAAACTATGCTTCCTTAGCTTTTATTACATCCTCCAGTGTTGCTACCTTTTGAAAAATATCCCCAAAAGTCTCCCTACTCCAGACAACAAGTACTAATTTCAACTTTTTCAATTTCTCATGCACTATTTGAAAAAGAGACCCTTGAAAGTTTTCACTCCAAGTTTGTTGTACTATTCCCTGAAAATCCTTATGCTTGGTCCATAAGTTCAATAATCTAAAAGTTTTTTTAACATGCACTTGTACAATATTTCAAATGACATGAAGTGGTGCATAATCAGAACCTTGCCTGATTAGATGAGTCACTTCACAATGAGGCATAGCCTGGAAAAGCTCATAATTACCAAAAAACCCTATCAAGCCTCTTAAAAATGCACTCCTCTTGAATTCTTCCATTCCACCAAGTGAATCTTCTGCCTGTGAATCTTAATTTGCTCAATGCATAATTGTTCATACATTGAGCAAAATCAAGAGTCTCTTGCTGTGTCACTGGAAGGCCTTCTAGTTTTTTAGAATCATCCAAAATAACATTAAAATCACCCCCAACAAGACATGGATTACTAGTATTGGATGCCACTTGTTCCAAATCTTCCCACAGCTTTAATCTTTCTAAGTGACTGCATCTAGCATATACTGCAGTTACTTTTAAAGAAACAGATGATCCTCTCAGCTTGTACTCCATTGTTAAATGTTGTGAAGAATCTATGGCACTAATTTCTTCCCAATCCTTCCAGAATAACCAAATCTTATTAAAACAATTTAATTTAGCATTTGGTAGCCCTAGCCTTCTTCTGTAATCTTCCAACTCTGATGGACTTTGAAAAGGTTCCAATAATGCAATGTAGGAATAATGGTATTTTTCATGAAGATTTATTAATATCTCAAATGAGCTTTGAGTTTTAACAGACCTAATATTCCAGAATATCACCTTATTAATCATTGATCATTATTAGATATTAGACCCGACTTACACCTTATATTGATTTGTGACTTGTTACCAGTCTTCTTATGATCCTTTCTGTTCTTCTCTTTCAATTGTCCAATTTGTCTTGGAGATAAATCTCTATCTCTCCTAATCTGGTCAATGTTAGCATCCATGTCTACATCTTCCTCACGATCTTTGTTCTGTTGTTTCTCCTTTTGTGTTAGTCTCTGAATTTTAAGAACCTCAGGTTCAAACTCTGCTATGATTTGTAAATTATTATCTGCTATCTCTACATCATGATCTTTAGAATCCACATTAGCAATCTCTTCAGCTTGTCAGCTAAATGAATCACCTGTTTCCTGTTCAGCATTATTTTTTTATGATCTATAATTGAGCTTTGTGATTCTTCTTGCATCTATCCTTTTTTAGTATCCTCACTGGTATGTTGAGGAGTTGAATTCCTCGTATAATCTTTCTTGTTCAATGTGGGTTGTTCTACCTGGGAGTTACTCCTTTTGTCATTTTTTTTGTCATTCTGATCTTCTGATATCTCTTTGCCATCATCAACATCTTTCTCCTCCAAATCTTCAAATTTATTAGTTATGGATACATCTACTTCTTTCGAAGTGTTTTCTTTCTGATGCCATCTTCTTTCTTGCCTCCTTTCATTGTTCCGTCCTCTTTTCACTTATTTTCTCTTTGGCTTGTGAAAATCTTTTGTTTCTGTGTCCTTGCCTTTATTGTTGTCCTCAGTATTTGCCACCTTTTCCTTGTTCTTCTCTTATACCTTCTGTGGTTTCATCTTATCTTGTTTTTCTCCCTCCTCCTCATCGTCCTTTGGATACAAGTCAAGATGAATGACATAACATTCATTCTCATTATGTCCTTGTAGTTTGCATTTCTTACAATACTTTGGCATATAATCATATTTGATATGTATCCACTTCTCTACAACTTTTCCTGTCTTCTTTCTCATTCCAATATTAATTTTTTTGAGAAATTCTCCTAGCAGATCAACTTCCACCTTCACTCTTGCGTAACTTGATCTAGTCTTGTTCTGTGTAGCTAAATCAACCTGTAAAGGCTTTCCAACAGCTATTGCCAGAGATAATACTGCTTCTCTTGCAAAAAAATTTGGTGGTAAAGATGGAAATGATATCCATGCCATTGCAGTAGTAGTTTTTTCATTAGGGTTGAACATTGGATCCCATTTCAATGTTCTCATCGGATAAGACCAGTAATTCTTTGTAATATAGAATTGGGGTTTGGATAAGAGGTGCACATAATCCTCAATCTTCGTTGCTCTTATTAACACATGTCGATTACTCAATAAACCAATATTGATTTCTCCCTTCAACTCACATTTCTTTGGAATTAAACGTCTTAGATCTTGTATTTTCGGTCAGCCATAAGAGAATTTGCCAATTACTGCATATTGTAGATATTCCTTATTAATCATTTAATTGACCTCCTCTTCTTCCCAAATAACACGGGGTTCTCCATGCAAGTAGGATATTTCTTTCAGTGGGAGTTGTATGTTAGTAACAGTAGGTGATTGAAGAATGTTTGCAAACGTGGGTTTTGTTATTGTTGTATCAACTTGACCAGTCTCCGTCACCAGAGGCTGGCCACCGGCCACCATGGCCATTGATTCCGGCTGTCAGTACGTGTAGGCACAATAGAATTCCTATTTTTTCGGAGTAGGCACAACTAACGTTTTCGGAAAATGAAAAATCTCATTTTAATTGAAAAGATAAAAAAAGAATATAGCAATTAATTTTTGTTCTTTCTTCCATATTTTTTTAACCTATAAATATGTATTTTGTCTTTTTCAATCTTAGTCAAATCAAGTTCTTTATATTTGTCTTTTTTTAAATTGTACTTTTTTTTTTTTAAAAAAGGTCTAATAATATTTGATATGAATGGACCCTTTACTCTTCCAAGTTTTAAGCCTATTGAATATAAATACCTAGATTAATTTTTTTTTTAAATGCTGATGTAAAATGGGCCCCCCCAAAATTGGGGGCCTGAAGCAGAATCTTCACCTGCTTCACCAAAAAGCTGGCACTGGGAAGAGAATGAATTTCCTGATTATACTCAAAACATTTTTTTTTTCATTCTATATTTTTCTTCTTGTTTTTGTTTGGCCGATTACATATGTGGCTTCTAAACTTAGTTCACATTTATCATTTAGATACCTAAATTTTGGGTATGTACTTGTTGAATATCTGAACTCCTTCAAAAATTAATGATTGAATCTATCGGCAGACATTTGAAATTGGTACAAGTGTTTTAAAGGACACTTTTGGTACTCTCCTCGGGGTTTGCCCTGGGGCAGGATACTGGAAAAATACCTCGAGATGCATGTGTAGGGTTTTGTTCTGTGAAGCTTATGTCCTAAGCATTCGTTGGTACACCCTAAATACACCTAACTTGCAGCACTGGAAGCTTGCCTAACATATCTTACACAAATTATGTGTTAAATTCTTTAGTTAATATTGTTGACCCTCATAATTCATCAATATATGGATGACATTCAATAGTCTTTTTGATCCTATATAAATAAGAACATTGAGACTAAGTCAAAGCACAAGTCACAGTATTGCACATTTACTTTTTGAGAATATCTTGAGGATGAATATTACTAACATTATTTTTTTAAAAAAATAAATAGCATGACTTTTTTCATTTTTGGTTATATGTCTCAAAATTATCATGCTTTGTCATTTTGCTGTTAAAAAGTTATTTGATTTTTATTCATGAAGGAATGTTTTTATTATAATATACTAATGAATTTTTTTGATTATTTTCTTTGAAAAATGTCCCGATTTACCCCTCAAATTACGATTTGAAGTCGATATATCTTCGATTTAAGAAGTGACGCACATATACCTCTACGGTTTTACAAATGGGTCACATATACCTTTTTTCTTAACGGACTATTATTTTAATAAATCAAAAATCGTTTTTAAAATTTAGAAAATGTCCCGTGACACTTGATTATGTTTGAAAGTTAAGATTTTAGAGTTGATTTGTTTATCATAATTACTTTTATATCATTGCATTATTTATATTTGTAAAATCATATTAGAAATTTTATTTTCTACGAATTTCTTTAATCATGTCTTTAATTGCTTTAAGTATTAATATATTTTTTGTATTATTTTACTACATTTAAATTAAAAAGTTCCTGATCTTACACCTCATGCATCGAGGCTTATGCCTCACCCATGCTAAATAAAAATGACTCGCTTATGCCTCCGTCTCTTAAAATTCGATCTGATTAATGCTTATGACACCTACAATCAATACCAATAAAATGTCTGAAACAAATATAATACTTCTTCCTCTTTGAAGTTCATTAGTGATTCCCCAATCATTAGAGGCTGGTTTAAATAAATATCTTTTTCAGGTTATCGTAAAGATAATGTCCCCATTTTTAGAAGTCCTACAAATAGGGTCCTTGCAATTAATAAAATATTAAAATATCATTAAAATATCAATTAATTGATTATTAATTAATTAATTATTAATTGTTATTGGTTCGATTATCCGTTTAACCTTCAAGGATTTCACAACGAAAATTTTTCATTGAGAACTCCTTAGAGTCCAAAAGTGTAAGGATCTTTTGATAAATATTGCAAGTTCATTGGATTTGTTATTTTGTTTCGATATATATATATATATATCAAGATTCAAGAATTATATTTAAGCAACATTATTAACTAAGTAAACATGTAAAGTCTGGTTAACCAAACTATATTTAAATAATGCAATCTCTAACAAACGAGATAAAGCAATCGGGTAAAAACTTACATGCATCCGGTGCATACATCAACCCAATACATGCATGTCATGTGTTTGAATTTAGAGTTCATGTTACTTAACCATGATAAATTAACATGTATTTTACTTAATTTAGTTACTTAACCATGGTAAAAGATATTAATTTGATGTATATACCGAGTGCGTGTAAGTTTCTCTCAAATAATCGTGGGACAAGTACGTTGGACGAGGAAATGTGAAATGAAATTTTGATGGACAAATGAACTAAACTAAACTCTCACTTTATACATTGAAGGGTAGAATTATTTTAAATAAATTACTATTGCTTTATCTGTTTACCCGTTAAAAAAGTGGCTAAATAACCAAATCAAATCAATAAATAGATAATTACGATCTGAATCGTTAAATTAATAGCCCGAACTATTAATCTAATACCCTAATTATTGGGTTGAATTACTGGTTTAACCATTAATTTGCAGATCTAGCTATTGGTCTATAAACTACAAGACAAATAGAGAGAGAACCGTCTACTAGACAACTAAGTAGAGAAGATTTGGAAGAATAGACATTATATTTCTTTTTCATTTATTTTTTAGAATTAGGGTTTGGAAAAGGCAAAAAAGTGGGTCAGGATTGTGGGGTCATGAGCCTCTTTAACATTTTTAAAAATTAAGGATAAAATGTAACTTTATAAAAAATACAATATGGTCCTTTTTTATATTTATTAAAATCATTTAATAAATTCAATAACTTTTCTGTCTCCTCAAATCCTCTTCTTCACCCGATTTCTCTTCATATTTTTCAAAAAAAAAATAAAAATTTTTGCTTGATTCTTGCTTCCCAAGTCAAATTTTTCCAGTTTCTCTTGCTTAGGTAAGTTTAATTTTCTTTCCCTATTAGTTTTAGATCCATTTTAGTATATTTTTTTATTTTCAATTTGTGTTGGGGTTCTTTGATTTTGACAAAAATTGCACTATTCGTCATTGAATTAATCAAAATTTAAGTGTTTTTAGTTAATATTGTCGATTCCGCATGTTTAATCGCGTTTTACTTTGAATAATGACTAATTTTTTTAAAATTTTTATATTTATATTGTGTATTGATTTTGAATTTTAATTTTAATTTTTGTACTGAATTGAATCCATTTTGATGGTGTTCTTGTTGTTGTGAATTGCACTGCCAATATTTGGAAAAGTTGAAACTTGATTTGCATGTTTGATCTGAGCCGTTTTTTTATTTTTTCGTTTTTCTTAATAGACCAGTGATCGATCTACAGATTTGTTTTTGCTGCATTTTTCTATTTTTATTAATAGACCAGTGGTTGATAAATCGACCACTACATATTCGTTCCACTACATATAAATTTATTTTTGTTGCATTTTTCCTTTTATTTTAATAGATCAGTGATTGATAAATCGATCACTAAAAATTAGGTGGAGACAAAGAGGAGGATGATCTCCTATCCTTGTCAAGGTAAGCTAATTTGTTTTGTTCTTCCTATTTAATTTACTTGTCTAATTTTGATAGATCTTTCAAAATAATGCAACGCACATCGACAATCCCTTTATAGCCGACATCAAGTAAACCTCGAAAACTCACAGTCGTAGTGACCGAAGACCTTGCAGCAACAGATGAAAAAGTGGAAGAAGAGAAGAAAGAAGAAGAAACAAAAGAGGAGAAAGTTGTAGATGAACAAGATAAGAAAGAAGAAGAAGAAAAAAGATGAAGAGATGACTACTGAAGAAAAAACAGAAATTTAGGAGAAAATAGAAAAAAATGGTGAAAAGAAAGAAAGTGATTTGACAAAAAGGGAAGTGAGATATTACCGTTGGATGTGTTTGACATGTACTTTATTATCGTTGTAAAAATTTGATATTTAAATTTTGTTACTGTCGGACCTCTTTCACAGACCTTAAATATAATCGATGTCTTCTCATTTGTTGAGTAGATGATGGACCGTATACATCGACACTCGATCAATTCTTAGGTATATACGGGTTGGTGCAACGGTAAAAAAAATATTAGTACATAGTCAAAAATATAAATAATTAAATAAATAAAATTGATTTGAGGATCATCGATTAAGTCTAGTGTAAATCATAGACTGCAAGCCTTGTCAATAATATACCGTATTGGTTTATTACCCTTAGTAGCATATTGGGAAAAAAAATAATTAATTAATAAAAATAAATAATTATATTTTATGCAATTAAATAAGCTTAAACAAGTTATGTGATCATATGAGAGTCCACGTAAATTGAAGGAGGTGATCAAAGATGTGTGAGGATGGGTAGTGATTGTATAACCAACATCCTTAAGGTAATGTTTACCCAAAGCACAAGTATGTTGTGGGAAACTCATTTGTTCAACCACAACTTATCACCTCATATCTTTAATCACCACTTTCAATTTATGTGGACTCTTATATGATTACATGACTTGTTTAAACTCCTTTAATTGCATAAATTTTAATTATTTATTTTTTAGTAATTAATTATTTCCTTTTCAAATTATGTGCCGGTCATGATCTATAAATAAGTATCATCATCTAGTTATTTAATTATGGAAGTAGTTCACAATTTATACTAGACTATATCAGGTCGAGTAAATAACTAAGCATTGTCTAGCATAAACGATGGACTATTTCAATAATAAATAAACTAGACTAGGATATCTATTTATAGACTATAACTAGCACATATTTTGAAAAGGATTATTTAATTAATAAAAAAATAAATAATTAAATTTTATGCAATTAAATGAGCTTAAACAAGTCATGTGATCGTATGAGAGTCCACGTAAATTGGAGAAGGTGATCAAAGATGTGTGAGGATGGATAGTGATTGTACAACCAACTTTCTTAGGGCTATGTTTATCCAAAGCACAAGTATGTTGTGAGAAATTGATTTGTTCATCCACTATCCATCGTCATACATCTTTGATCACCTTCTCCAATTTACGTGGACTCTTATACGATCACATGACTTGATTAAGCTCCTTAATTGCATAAAATTTAATTATTTATTTTTTATTAATTAATTATTTTTTTTCACAATTTTCTACTAAGGGCAATAAACCAATATGGTATATTATTGACTAGTCTTTCAGTCTATGATTTACAACGAACACAATCGATGATCCTCAATTCAATTTCATTTAATTAATTAATAATTTGCAATGTACTAATGTTTGTTTATCATTTCACCAACCCACATAGTGGAATCCATCGATTACGTACACGTTCCTTCATAGATATTGAGCTCGGTCAATCCTAAACTCTTTCGACTATGCAATTAATTTTGTATAAATCAACATAATCGTTGATAGACCAGATTCATTATCCATTAGCATATATGAGTATATATATATATATATATATATATATATATATATGATAGAGCATAAATTTTGTGACAATTGTTTTGTTCATCTTCTAATAAGGCAATTTACAAAATTTCAAACAACAACAAAATTGTAAAATTCAAGTATAGACAATATGTAGGAAACAAAAAATACTTCATTTCATTAGTTCACAGCAACAACGTTTAACACAATATGTACACCAAAATATGAGAAAAAATGGGGCAAAAGAAAGAAGCTTTCATTTTAAAAAATTTCTAACCACGGAAGTTTCTTTGCAATGAACTTACAACTACAATAAAAGTTAAATTCTAAACTAATGGGATGGTGTGTGTGAGGGGGGGGGGTGATCAATTCGTCGGACTCCATGTTTAGCCTCTCCACGGCCGCTTGTAAATAAGGGGCGATACGTTGGAGTTCACGGTGGAGGTGTTCTCTGTCCTGGCCGAGACCACAGAAGAGGCGAGTGTGGTGGCGGAATTGTCGGAGACCCCAGGACGATATTTATCCTCAGTAATGACCTAGAGGCATCTACAACGACATCCAACATATATAAGGACACATGCCGATCATTCTTTATGAATGTGGGATGTATTTTTCCCCGCCCATTCATTGGATAGCTAATTACAACGTTCTTTGGCTCACAATATAATTCTCTACTCTCAATTACGCTTCGAACCATGTTGTCGTACGAACCATTGCGATGCAGCGAGATAGACACTGTCTCCTTTCTAGATGATTCTCACTTTCAATAGTTGGGACCCTCCTCCCACACACCCATATAATCACTACCCGCGATAACTACCTTAGCTACTGTCATTATAGACCACACTAATCGATAATAGATTAAGGTATCGGTCTATAACTGATCAATCACTGGCATGAAAACCTCCGTACAAAAATGAGAATGAATGAATTTTGAATATAATCGATGCCTTCCTAGCAGTGGGATGGAGAAATGAATGTGCACGGCTTGTAAACTACTGAAATATATCTAATGACGAGGTATTGAGTGGATTTGGAAAGCTTTTCAAGCTAGTAAAATAGTGAAAAAATATTTTTTGCAATTTTTTTCAAAAAAGATGGAACAACAATGGAGGCAATGACCAAGAATGGAGATTTTCAGTTGTGATGAGCAAACTTTCGTCGGAAAAGTGGTCGAAATCGAAAAATATTGGTGAAAAATGGGAGCTCCTATTGGTGGCTTCTTGAACATTTTTTTTAATTGGAATAGGAAAATATGAAAAATGGTGGAAATATAAAAAATGGTGGAAAATATTAAATATTAAATGGATGAGGTGGGGATTAAAGTGTAAAGTTTAAAACTTGTGTGTTAGGGTTGTATATAAGAAGTGATGATGTCATTCTAGTGTCTAAATACTTAATTTTTCAAGACTTGTGTCTAAAAACTTTAAAAAGTTTTCAAAGTTGTCTATTTTGCAAAATTGCCCAACTAAGTCTCCCGAGAAGGGATAGCTGGCAAAAATTTCTAATTATTAGTTTACATAGGATACAAGTTCGATATATACTAGTTCACGATATGTTTTAGACTCGAATGAAACTTCTGTTATTATTATTAGTTAATTGAATGCTACATTCACTAGCAACTATAAATGATGAAAATATTAAATTTGTTATGGTTAATGGCGTAGAAAAGGATATTTGCGTGAATGATTAGGGGTCGTTTGGTAGAAGGAATGGGATAAGTAAGGATATATCATGAGGCTATCTCATAGGATTATTTTATTTTCTCCCCATGGGATACTAATCCCATCATTTTAGTATATAAATGGTGGGATAAAATAGTCCTAAATTAAATAATCCCTTCTACGAAACATATGATAAAGTTAATCCGAAACTTTATCTTAAAATTATTTTTCTTATCTCTTCTACCAAACGATCCCTAATAAATTAAACAAAGGATATTCTCTACACGTATAAACACAATGTTTACATCAAATTGTAAAATTTACTGTACTTAAGTGATTTAAATGTGGTAAAACTGCAGGTTAGTTAATTAATCAATGTGTTAGCTTACAAAATATACAAATACATGACTGCATTTATTAGCTAAATATAAACATATGAGTACAATTACTTTAGCCATAGAATATTCTATGGTTTCCCTTAGCCCTTTCTTTTCCTAATTAAGTTTCCCTAAACAACAAGATTTGAGTCCAAACCTATCTAGGAAACCCTAAACCAAACCAAAATAGAAATACAACAAAAAAAACCCCAAAAATTAACGCGTCATTGGATTAAACCGAATCCAAATTAAACTAAGAATACTCCTAATCCCCCCCCCCCCCCCCCCAGCCAAAAAAAAATAAAAAAATTAAAATTAAAATCTCTATTTATACTTTGTTACAACTCAAATATCCTTATTACATTACTTTAATTTGTTCCTTGTTTAATTTCTTGATCAAAGAAGCTATGAGTAATTATAGGCAAACTTATCGCTCTTTCCATAACCACACACATCATCAACAAGGACGATCCTATAATCCGCGTAATGCCCCAAGGCGCGCCAATTATCAGTCTTCTAGACGACAACACCAGAACGTTCATAATAATCCACACGCGAATTATTCAACGTTTGAACGTAATGGTACGTATACAGCAACTCATCATCATGAGTACTTTGCTCCACAATTACAAGATCAAAACAATCGTAGTCCATACGGGCTAATTTCGAGCTCGCTTCTGCCATACAATGGACAGGTTGATGAAGTGTCTGTTGCTACTGTGTTAATGCAAACTACTACTAATGGAAATATATTTGATTATATACGCTACTTGACTAATCTGGAGGGAAATTCGAGGTTCAATCTTAGCCGAGATGAGTATGTAGCTTATCTTTTAGAGAACAATGACGATGTGTTGAAGTATTTGAAAACAAGAACTCATCATGCTCCTACTAAAGATGGAGTCGATCCCGAAGTAGAATCAAAGATCTGTTCTATATGCATATCGGAATTTAAACACGAAGAGAAAAAAGAAGCGCTTCAGTGTGGACACGAGTATCATACAGATTGCATCTACCAGTGGTTGGCGAAGAAGAAAGATTGCCCGATGTGCAGAGCTTCAGTTTTGCCTTCATAAGAGGGAGAAGGTTATATTATTATTATTTTTTTTTATTTGTTCAAATCGTCCACGAATTATATTATGCAATAATACATACAAATTAGTGAAATATTTTTCCTGTTGTTCTGAAACATTGTAAAAATAACCAACAAATTAGATCAATGAATATGGTCGAGATTTAGCTTATGTAAACACATTATGTCTCATTGAACCACAAAAAATTACAAACATCATAACGAATAGACCTGATAAATTTGCAGCTTTATTAGTTCTAATCGACCCAACAAATTTCTCTTAGTAGTTATTGCTTGTGTGCAAATAATAGTCAATTTTCACAGGTTCAAATTTGGAGAGTTGAAAACGAGAAAAATGAGTTGGAAGTCCTCTTAAGTCTTCAAATAAATAAAGGTGAGAAGTGGGTCCACAATATTATTAAGTTAAAAGAGGTAAAATTACTTAAACAACTGGATTAGTTGTCCCAACAATTATTAAAGTTGTCCAACAATTTTGTACAGCTGTCGAACAACTTTACACAATTGTCGAATAACTTTGATTGTTGTTGGGACAACTTCTATAGTTATTGAGACAACCTTTATAGCTGCTGGGGCAAAAATATTTAAAAAAAAAATTAAAAAATATTCTACCTAATTTTTAAAACTTGAAGGATCCCCACTTAATTAACAAACTTATTTGTCCTTTTAATTCAAATTCCTATTGAAAACCATGTAGTAAAAATGTATTTGATTGATTGAATCATGTCATTTAGCTACTTGATGATCTCTTAGATTGACCTTTATGTTAACTTGATATATGTCTTATTGTTTGAATTTTTTTTTAATTATTATTATTATTATTATTATTATTATTATTGGGCTCAACATAAGTATGTGTTGAATTCAGACAGGTCCCTTACTTGGATAAAAAATTATTCTTCCATATAGTCAATAAGCTATTTGAAATTCTTGAATATTTCGATTTCGATTTTCTTGTATTATAGGTCTGGATGGCCGCGCGGATTATCGCCAGCCTCCGATCCTGTAATCTGATATCAAATTTTGAAGGTTTTATCAAACCCTTTTATAATAAATTATCAATTTCTGTTTTGCAGAATACAATTAATTCAACATTCATTTGACATGATCGAGATTTGGTCGGGATATAATCCTCAGAGAAATTATCTTCATAAGAAAGAGTGACGATATATTTTTTTTTAATTCCAAAAAGCACTGGGGTGCTCGGCACAAATATCAATAGCCATTTATTCAAAAATTAATTTAATTTTTTTTTGTATCTTAGCAGATTTCATAGTATCACAAATATTCATGCTAAGCAATTCAAGTTGTAAGGAATCAACATGCTTTTTCTTTATCTCAATTAAAGCATTAATATCTCTAGTTACTGGATCTGTAACAAAAGAATAAGAGATCTCTTTATTCTTGTAAGTAGTAGTAAATCCTTTTGCATCAATACGAGTACAAGGATAAATGACATTAATAAATGAAGTTTCAAGTATAATTGGAGGGTATAACTGATTTTTACCAAAAAGAAGAAATGTGAACTGCAAATTTTATTCTGACAAATATGAGTATTTGGTAATTTATACGCTATATCAAGGGCATGTCCAGATGCATATTTAACTATATGAGTTATTTTTTGAAAATATTTTGTGGGAACTCCACTATCAATCATAGCAACATCAATTACAGGGAAATGATTATCAATCAGAATAGTACATTTGATATACTATTTGTGTGAAGTAATAATTTGCATCATATCCAAAAAATAATTATTTTTTAAATCAAGAGATTTTTGAAGAATATCAGCTTCTTCATTTTCTTCATCAATCTTACCCTTCCCTTTGAAATTTTTTGTGGTAGAAATATCTTTCTCTATTTGCAAAATTCAGTGATCACAAATCATTTAATTCTGTTTAAGAGATTTAATCTCCTTTTTTAAGTTTTCAACTTCAATTTTTAAATCATCAAAAGAAGTATCTCTACCAGGGATAAAGTTTACAGCAAGACGCTTATTAACTTTTGACAAAGAATAAGGTGTAAAATAATCAAACCTTTTCTCAGGTTGAGAAGAATTGCTATCAATATTTTTTTATTTTTAATTTATAGATAAATTTATAATTTTTTCACGAAATTTTTCATTAGAAACTTCTTTTAGTAATTCTAACACATTATCAGAAGTAATAATCCTCATATTCAAATCTTCAAATCGAGACTGCAATTTATAAAATTCATTATTACAAGTGCAAATATCGCCTTTGCAATTAACATATGAAGAATCAATATTTTTATTGCTATTAGATAAATCAAGGAAATCAACTTTATTTACGAAATCTGAATCCGAATTATAATCCGTTTCAAATTTAGAAGTTTATAACAAATCATAAACTTTATCATGTAATTCTTCATCTAGTCCTAAAAATATTAGGTTTTGAAGCTTACAATTTGGAGCAATGTGTCCATACTTACCACATTTGTAGTACTTAATATTAGCAAGATTTCGCTTAGATCTATTTCTCACAAATCTAGTAGAATAACGATGAGCTTTCCTAGTTTCACGCTCTTCTTTGGATCTATATTAGATCTCCTTTTCCTATAAGGTTTGTCACTGTTGGAATGCTTATGATTCTTTTTTTTAGAAGAAAAAGCTGATTCGAAAATTTTAAACTGAGTACAGAAATCTCCCAACTGATCTCTTTCCTTAAGCTTATCAATCTTAAGCTGTCTGGATAATTTTAACTCATTAAATAAGTTTAATCCTTCTTGTGTACATACTCCTATCAATTTTCTATCGTTATAATTTTTCCATGGAACTTCACTGTAAGGTCCTCTAAGGTATTTTTTAATTCTTTCTGCAAATAAGGGTGGAAGGACGTCTATAAACTTAGTCTTCCAATGGGCCAATTTGTTCTCGGGTAATTTCATAATTCGACTCATAAAGGTATCTTTATACCACCTAAATTCTCCTAAAGTCCTACATCAAAGACCATTTAAGAGAGTACGAACGATTTCATGCTGATTGGTATATCTACCATTGAAATGTTCTAAAATTGTAAGAATAAGGATATAAATCGCATCTTTTCTGTTTTCAACTAGGGCCATACCTAAGTTATCAACTCCAGTGCTAGTAGCTCTAACATTAACAATAGAAGCTTTCTGCTCTAGAGTAAAAAAATTATTCCACCAACCACGAAGTTGGCCAGTAAAATCTGCAATAATCATTCTGCAAATATTTCTATCAGTATTTCCTTTGATACTTTTGTAGATAGTTGAGTACATCAGTTAGACCATCAAGATTTCATTCATAAATGTCAGAACCACTATATGACATATTAGTCTGATTGTAATCTTAATTCTCAATTAAAACATCCTGAGGAGTAGGTCGAGAATAATAGTATGTTTTCATATATGGTAAATCAACATATCTTTTACCTGATTATTTTTAAACCATACCTCTGAGCTTATTAAGCTCTGACTTAGTTTGAGTTTTTAAATCAGGAGTAGATTCTACTTGATTCGCAAAATCATTTGATAAATCAATAGGATTGACACGTAGCCCTGAAAGTTTTTTTATCCAGAAGTTCTTCTAAATCATTTAATTGTTTATTTGTTTGAAATCCTTTAATATCAGGAGGTCGTTGAATACTAGCATAAACAGTTGGAACTTCTATCTTACTTCCTGAAGAGGCGTCAAGCTCAGTAGATTTCTGGCTAGTACTCATTTGTTTAACTAAATCGGTTAACTCATCGAGTTTTTTTATCAAGAGAACTAATATCTTCATCCAAAAATTTAATATATAGACTCAAATAATTATTTTGAGAAATTAGATTATTAACATCTGCGATACTTACCGCCACAATTTCATTATCAATGAATTTCTGAAATGCAGAGAAAGTAATACCTGTATTAGGTAAAATAAAGGACGCTTGAGATGGGTAAACAATTTTTACAATATTACCATTACCATCTTTATAAGATCGTTCTATGACATTTATGTATAACAACAGATAAATGGTTATAAACCAAGCAACAAAATGCATCATTTGATTATGCAATGCACATATTTCATAGAATTCTTGAGAAATACTATTAAGTTCTTTTGGACTATAAACCTCAAAAATCAAGTTCTAAACCGATTTAATTTTTTATCAAAAAATTCTTGTTTAATATAATTTCTTGCTTGGAATTCAGGACTAAAATTTATTTGGTGTGAAATCATCAAATATTTGTTATAGCTATATCCACTATGGAAGCTGAGTTTGTGGCATGCTTTGAGGCCACAGTTCAGGCTAATTGGCTGCGGAATTTTATTTCAGGACTTGGCCTAGTCGACAATATAGCCAGTCCACTGAAAATTTATTGTGATAATACTGCCGTAGTTTTCTTCTCTAAGAACGATAAGTATTCGAAAGGTGCTAAGCATATGAAATTGAAATACTTTTCGGTTAAAGAAGAAGTCCAGAAACATAAAGTGTCAATTGAACATATTAGCACTAAGCTTATGATTGCTGATCCTTTGACGAAAAAGATTACCGCCCAAAATATTTATTGAACATGTTGAAAGGATGGGTCTTATTGATAGCAATGAATGATTTTATGTAAAGACTTTATTATGTTTATAAAATTGACACTTTGAGCTCAAATTATATATGTTTCTATTGTTACCTGTTTTCTCTTGTATACATAATATTGTGAATAATGATGATAGGTTCTGACTTAGCTAAGGTATTCTAAGTATTATCGTTGGACCCATTATTTATTTGAAAAGTTATGTTAGGTAATAGACTAATATTGTAGTACATGGAAGGAACTATGTCAAGTAAAGGGACGTACAACCGCCATGACTCATTTTAGTTGATTTATTTAACGATGACAAATGATGTTGGATTTAACGTTAATAATGCACTTAATTGACGTACCTATTAAACCATTAAATTAACATTGTGTGTGCCAAGTGGGAGAATGTAAATTTCTATGGCCCACATAATTAATTTATTTATTGGTTTAATAATAATTAAATAAGTTAAATCCTTAATCTATATGGAAAGTTACCTAATAGGATAATTACTGACTCATAGTAGGATTGTATCCACAATTACTGACTCCTAGTAGGATAATGATTGTATCCACCAATCACGTTGATGGAACGTGAAAACATAACTGACTATTCCCTATTATAAAAGGGGTCCTCTCTCTACCAAAAGAAGAATAAGCTCCATCACAATTATTCTAAAAGTAAGGTAAAGAGAGAGAAACAATTCAGTGCTTCTGCTATTACGCTTTTGCTTCCGCTAAAATCATGGAGAATCCAGGTAAGTAGTTCTTTATTGAATTACTGTTATTATGTGTATGTGAAAATCATTAAGTTTAACGTTCCTGAATAATACAAAGGATTATGGATAGAATTGTTTATGTATAAGATTGTTTAAAGTTTATATAATCCGTTTTATGCTTACATATATTTTAATGTATAAGTTATAATATATCAGATATTATACATTAGTTATTTTTAGACGACTAATGTATAATATAATTCTTCTGCTATATATTTCATTATACTATACATTAAGAAGTTCTTATTACATTTAAGAGGCATTTTATGTATTATTTGGTATTATACAATTAGAAAGTATTAATATTGTATAAGGTTACATTATGCCTTCTGATAAGGATACAGAAGTATACATGTTTAATGTTAATACTTAAATGTATAGTTGACATTATAAATTACTGCAGATTATTTTTTAAATGTATAATGTGCCACATACATGTGCAACTGTTGTATAATGTAGCTCCAGTTAATATTATTGTTTTTAAAAAAAAGATATCAACTTTGGGTCGTCTTTATAGTATAATATGTTTTGCTGTGATATTTACTTTAATAATTTGTTTTGCAGTAAAATTATTTCATGCACGATCAGATTGCTTGAAAACATATTATTGTCTAACTTGTTAGTAACATAACTGTAATTTTTCTACGAATTCCAAAAAAAAAGAAAGGAAAAAGTATCAAATTTACCCTCTATTTTGAAAAATTAGCTAAATATATGCTTCATCATATTTTGGGATCCCTTGCTGTCATACTTTAGAACCAATTTTACCTTCTATTTTGAAAAATTGACAAAATATACCCTTCATCATACGCTGGGATCAAATTTATCTTCAATGTTATACTTTGAGGGTCAAATTTACCATAGTGAAAGTTGAACATAATTAGAATAGGAGCAGAGTTTGTAATAGACATTTTCTCTAGTTCTATACTTTTGCGTTATCCCATTTTATTTTACTTTACTTTTTGTTGATTTGTAAACAACCTACCAGTGTTGTACATTGAATGAGAAACATATTTGTTCATTGAGAAAATTCGAGGTATATTTGTTTGGATATTCTTTTATTGTGGGTGGGATCGGGGGGGGGGGGGGGGGAGGGATGTTTAAATTAGGGTGTGTTTTATTTTTAAAAAATGAGTCATTTAGTTTTGATTTGAATTTTTTGGTTAAAGGAAGGGTACATGTGAAAAATTTCTAAACAACGAGGGTAAATTCGACTCTAAAATATTACAAAGGGTATATTTAGCCATTTTTTCAAAGTATAGGGATAAATTTGGCCCCAATATATGACAATAAAGGTAAATTTGACCTCAAAGTATAACGAAGAAATTTAACTCTTTTTCCAATAATTAAAAAGAAAAAACAAAGATTATTATAAAGTTGTTAGGGATAAGTACATTAATGGTCATTCGGACAAAATAAATCCCACCGAATGGCCCTAGAGTTTAAATTACTCTTTGTAGCCATTTTGGCTACTAACTTGCCCCTTTTTTCGCTACTAACTTTTTCTTTGTTTTGATGTTTTTTTATAAAAATAAAATAAAAATAAAAATAAAAACTTATTCTTTTATTTTCTTTAAAAAAATTAAATATAATTTTGTATTTTTTTCGCATCTTATCTTTTTTTTTTCGCTAGTTCCTTTTTGCTGCCTAAAATTGCACTCCCTTTTTTTTTTTTCTATTTTCTTTTGGTTTGATTAACAAAAATTATTTTTAAATTCTACCAAAAAAAATCACATAAAATTTTACAGTTTGTCTATTTGTTTAACAATTAAGAGTATTCGTTTGAATTTTGTAGGTTTTTTTTAACAGTTACATACAAATTTATAATATTAGAATTGCTACCTTTTTTTATTAATCAAATATAAAATAGTGTATTTTTATTTGCATGTAAGAATAACATATTTTATACTAAATTACACACATATGTATATATCATACAACAATAATACATTTTTATACACATTCTATACATTAAAATATTCTATACAATAATTATACAATTTTAATACGCATTCTATATAACCTTTAGCAACAATAATTATTAACATATAAATATATTATATATAATAATTATTGAATTTCCATACACATCCTATACAATTGCTATATATATACATATATCTTATATAGATACGTGTTATACATAACAACTACGCAGTTTCTATACATATATTATACAATTTTTATACATATTCTATACAATTTTTAAAAATAGCCAGTTAGTGAAATTAAAATAGAAGAGTGGCTACTCTATGACATTACTTTGAAAATAACCATTTTAGAACAAAATTTTTTTGTCCTAATGAATATGGGGTGTCCTTTACCAAAGTTATTATACATGTTCACTGCCTCCTCAAAATTGGATCAACCACTCAAAAAGAGTCAAGCGACATATAATAATAGACTTTTCTTTCCGAACCATAATAGTTGCGCTTTTGATAGTAATACGCTAAATAATTCCAATTCTCGAATTTTTTCCGGTCTTTCCATTGATTAGATTACAAGGAAGAGAATGGGTGTCACCAAGAAATTATGCCTAGTGTCCTTCAAAATATCCGAAAAATTTTGGTCACCGATATCCCTTCTTATTATTCTTCCATTGATTAGAAGGAAGAAACAGGGGCAGCTCAACATCATTGGGGGCCTAAAGCCAACTTCGATGAGAAGCTTGATTTTTTTTTTCAACAAAAAAATTATATAATATATAATTTTTATTTAAAATCTATTTTTTTAACTTTTTGAAATGCAAAGTTATGAAGAATTATTTTATGAATAATAGTAATTGGAAAAAATTAAAGCAATAGAACCTGATTTGATAACTTGATCTGAAACTAATAACTTCAATCTTCATAAACTATTCGTAATCTTGATATTCAAGAAAAAATGGATCAATAATAATATTATGAAAAAAAATCTCTTGAACAATGAAAGCTTTGATGGTATAATAATTAAAAGAAAATAATAATTGAAGGTAAATAAATAGAGAAAAATGAATATGTACATTATTTTCATCATTAAAAAAAGGAAAATAAAAATCTCTTTTTTTTTTAAGTGAATTTTTGGTGGCCTGTTAAGGCCATTTTATTAAAAAGGGCCTAAATACTCAAAATTACGCACCATCGATCCAAGACCCTATCCATAAGACAAGGGAGCTAAAAAGACTCCCTTTTGCCTAATAAAGATAAGTTTTAAGACAAACAAACACTTCATTTTCCCATTTTCATTGAAATCGACATCTTAAAAAATGCTCCCTGAGTGCTACCATTGGAACTCGAAGCTTCGTTCCCTCCTTCTCTGGGTGTTGTTCAAGATAAATCCAAGGTGGATCTTAGCTGAAATCTTGATATTAGCTTCACTTTTCTCAGGTGAGCAATGTTGCATTTGTAAAATGTAACACCCCGCATTTCGGGTTAGGACGTAAACCGTTATTTCTACGCGTAAATAATTCAAAAGCCATAAATTCAATGTGAATGCAGTGTGTTAATAAACTATATAGTGTGAGAATCTAGTTGAGCATGAATTAAGATCATAGAGGTCCCTTAACTCAAGGACGAGTTGAAAACCTTCCTATAGATTAAGTTTTGGTGAGCGTTTAAACTTGGGTCAACTTCAATCGACCATAACCTTTTGTATATATTGAATTAGAGGGACTACTATATATCAAATGAAAGGCCTTTGAGTTCTCTTTCCAACATCATTAATTTTTCCTAAATTTGATAGCGGGATAAAAAGTTAAGACCATTTTACAGTGAGCTATCCGAACTTCCAAAGTGCGACGGGAAGGCCGACAGACCATCGCCCAAACCATCGCAAATGAGGCAGTAAGTCTGTTTTCTGGCCAAAAAGCGACGGTTTAAGGGACGGTCCATCCCTGGGGTGACGATTCATCGCTCAAACTGTCCCGAACCTCTGTTTAGCGATCTAAAGCCGTTTTTAAAGGGATTTTTGGGTCTTTTTCACCCTTTTTAACACCTAATTACATCAAATCAAAGGACATACCTCCTCATTCATCCATAACATCAAAATTAGGATTTTTCCCAAGAACAAGGAATCAAGAACCAATCTCTAAGTTTAAGATTTCCAAGGAACGAATCGAGATTCGAGTTCTTCTCTCTAAACTAATTAATCTAAGGTACGTGGGGTTGTACTAAATCTCACGGGCATGATTTTGATATGAATTTAAAAAGATTTTTTAATAATTATGTAAGTATGTATGCCATTATAAGTGGGGTTTCGTTTTAACACAAAAAACATGCATTGTGATATGGTTTTGAGAAGAATATTGAAAGCTCATGGGGTTGTTTGCTTATATATCTCAATTGTTGAATTTGTGGACATGTGACTTGAATTTTAAAAGGTGTTATGAACATGAGTTGTGAATTCTTTATTTTTCATGATGATGTTTATGAACCCCACATAATGCTATTGTTAAAGTATTGAGAGCATGAGTTTTAAAACCCCCCTTTTATCATGAAAAAGTGTGTTTGGCTAATGTTGTACTACTTGGTAAATGTTGAAGTTTCTTGACTATTTCGTGTTGGGGAATCGATATGCATATGTTTGGTGTATGAGAGTCTTGTTGGTGTTCATATAATGACTTGCATAAAACGTGTGGAGAAATTGCCTCAAATAAAAAGAGGAAGAAAATGTTGTGAGTATGATGCATGTTTTGTCTTATATCAAACTTAAAGCTTAAATTAATGTGAGTCAGATGGTTACCTGAAGAAAGCATGAGTCAGATGACTCTATGCAGGAAACCGTGATTGCTGACACGGGAACTTGGTACCCTGCTATGTGATCTTGTGTACCTAGTACTATGTCATCCCAAATTGGGACCAATGGTTAGGAGCCCTGCTTTGTGATCTTGAGCCCAACCACGACATATTGACTTGATTGGGGTTGTGGCACCCTGCTGTGTGATCTTGTGTGTCCTTTCCTCACTAATACTCCAATCTTGGCGGCAATCGAGACTTGGCAGTTGGTGAAAATATGAAATTGTAGGATGTACCATCTAGCTCAATAGTGCTGCATTTTTGTTGAAAAATTATTATACTATGCCCATGTGTTTTCAAAAGATTTTGCATTAAAGTATTTTATAATAGCTCTCACCTATGTTATATAAAAGTTATATTTTGTTTTTGGATTACTCTGTGTACCAGTACAATTGTATTGACCCCCTATATTCCAGGGTCTGAGGCTCAGTCTAGAGGTCCTGCAAAGCCGTAGAATTTTCATCCAAAAGTGAAGTGTGTGTGCAGTTGGTGAGACTTCTTTATTCCGGAAGACCTATTTCTTTCTATCATATGTTATTTATTTTGGTTTAGGTCCACTGGGGGCCTTGTCCCAGTTTTAGTTGTGATGACTAGTTTTGATGTACTAGAGATTTCGCAGACAAATATTAGATGATGTTGAAGGTTTTATTGAATTCTTTGACTTTTCAATCGTATGATGTTATTGACCATGTTTCCATATGAATCCATTTCCGCATTCTCTTTACGATTGTATGAACATGTGTATGATTGGCTGTTAACAAAGAGGCGCTCGGGCCTTCACAGCGCGGGATGCTCGTCACGGCCAGGGCCTTGTTCGGGTCATGGCATAAAATCATCTTCTGTGTTTTCAAATCTAAAGTATTCCTCCCATTTTCCTTCTTGTTAGGTGGTCTTGGGTCCTCAGATGACCAGAATCCAGTTCACCCAGCTTTGGAGTTTGAAGATTCTTGCTTGTCTCCTTCCAGGCATACTGTTAAACCCTCATTTCTGTTGTCTTTAATCTCCTATGTTGTTGCTGCTGTTTGATGCACACTGTTAGGTTTGTAAATATGCATGCTACAATGTTGGTTATTGCTGAACTATTCTCTTTGTCTTGATCCTGGTATATAGGATTTGGTCTTTATCAATGTTTAGAAGCTGCCTTATTTTCACTGTTAGTTGTTGATCTGATTGGTATTCTTGCCTATATTGTGTATCTATTACCTCATTTGTCAGAGAATCAACTACTGAGTTGCCTTCTCTAAATGTATGAGTAACAGTAGCTTGTAATTGCTTAATTAGAATCCCAATTTCCTCAATGACACCAACAAGTTCCCAAGGAATTTTCCATTGCTTTAGAATCATGTGTTTAAGACTCAGAGAATCTGTCTCTATGATGAAATTTGTAAAAAGTTTCTCATGACAGTATTCTAAGGCTTATTTAGTAGCAACAGCTTCAACTTCTGTATTTGTACGAAGTCCTAAAACCTTCGCTCTTGCATATACCAGGTCCCCTTGATAATGCTCAAATTACACTCTTGAATGGGTGTAAGCGATCGTTGTCAATATAATAACCCAACTTAGGTTGGGGTCGAATCCACAAGGAGCGAAAGCATGGAATTCAAACCTCAAGAGTATTAATAGTCTACTAAAAGATGGCCCGCAGTGTGAATAAAGCAAGCATAAATGTAAAATGGGGGATTTAGTTTGAATGTATTTATAAATGACAACTACTTCAATTTTAGTGCACTAGCTTAACGTCGAAAAATGCTAATAGTGAATTCAATTGAGAATAAGCCTTGGGGTTATGCAATTATAGGTGTGAGATCATGCATGGGTATTTGACCATTTATTCAACTTTTAGCTAAAAGTCATGGGTAGGCTAGATGTCAATGTATTGGTGTAAATCTTTCAATTACAACACCAAATTTCACAAATGAGTTTTTTTGAACACCTCACAAGGGTTACAATTTCCCACATCTATTGCCTCAATTGACATCCTTATATCTAAGAGATATCATTAAATGAAATGAATCAAGTTATTGATTGCATTTACTCCTCACCCATGTCCTCTCTTTCAAGAATGACATGGGTTCTAGGGTGTTTGGAGTTTGTAACCCCCAACTCTTAGTTAATTCATGAAATAAATGCAACACCCATCACAACTAACTAATTAGAAAAATAATTAGCTAAAGCCCTTGCACTACCACTACCTAAGCAAACATAACCCCAAGATTGAAAATTAGCTACTCATAGATAAAAGGGATAAGAATATACCAAAGTTATTATTAACTTCATCCATGAGAAATAGATACAATGTAGTTCCACACTTGGGGTTTCAATAATTCTTCAATGGAAAATCACTAACATATATTTTTCATTCAAGCTTAGTACAAAATTCTCAAAAGATAAAAAGATAGATGCTAAAAGAGAAGAGAGAAGCTAAAAAGCTAAAAGAGAGGCTATCTTCCAAAAGATGAGAACTAGGTCTTGGAAAAGGAGCTAAAACCCTCCTTTTAAACTCCACTCCATATTTGATGGAAATTACAAAACTGCCACCTTATTCTTGATCTGCTTGAGTGGATCCAAAGCGGATGAAGAGCAGACAGAGAGCAGATGGCTAGCAGCTCCAAAGCAGATGTGAAGAGGATGACTCATTTCCTTCACATTTGGCCTCTTGATGACTTGAATGACTTTCCCAATCTTCTCTTTTTACTTTTACCTACATAAATGGGCATTACATAAGAGAGTACCATCAAATCAATGAAAAAGCATGATAATTTAGGCTTAAAAGGTGCTAGCAAGTCATCAAATTGATGACTTATCAACCCCCAAACTTAAACTATTGCTTGTCCTCAAGCAACCAAGGGTAATTCAATGAGATAGGGTATTTAACTCAAATCCACCTAGAAGAAAGCTATACTAAAGGAATAGGCTAATAAAACCCTACAAACACTTTCCACACATGTCATGACAACAAGTAAACCAAAACTTTTCAATAAGCACATATTTATGACGTAAGGATGCAAGTTTGTATCAAATGAGTTTTCCAAATCACAAAACACCTTAAGATAAGACACAAAATCATCAAAGATTGTCTCAATCTCCACAATGTAACTTACTTCACTCATTTACCCAAACCGATAGTAAAACATCACTCTCTACCCAAAAGTACCGATGCCGCTCACATGCAAGAGTTAGATCCACACACCAAAGATATTTCAATTCTTAAGGGAGTTCAAATAAATAAAGAATTCACACTCACTCTCACAAAGAAATTCAAGTACATTGAATAGAACCATAGGCTTGCCCTTTGTGTTTTTTGCCACTAATGTAGACTTACTTAGTTTGGAATCACCAAGGTCTTGCAAGTCAAGATGAAGGTTTAAGGTACGGGAAGAAATACATATGGATCAAGTGACTAAAGGACCTCCTTCAATGCAATCGCTCAATCCTTTCTACCCCCAAAATTTTCAAACCACCCACCTTATTCTTTTTCAAATCATTTCCCATATTTTCCTAACTATTTGTTTAAAATTTACCAAACCATTCAAAACCACCATTTTATTTCTTTCACTTCTTTGACTTTTTTAAGAGATTTTCTACCTATAATCCTTTCTTAGTCCTTCACTCATTTAATTTTTTTTCAAGTTCTATGGGCTAGGATATTCAATTTTATCATCAAGCACATCTCTTGTTTTTTAAGAACATGTATTGACAACCTTGCATACACCTTTCTTATCTTTTCTTTGATCATCTTCTCCCAAATACACCCCCCCCCAAACTTAGGCTTTTGCCTATAATCCATTATTTAGAATCATGCAACGCATCAAAGAAGGATAGGTGCCAAAATAGAGGTTTTCAAATGGGTTTAGGTGTTTTAGCATGGTTATCATTACAATAAGAAAGAACGAAGGGAAAAAAGGTTCAAATGGGTTAACTAGGGAACAATGTTAAGGTGGGAGTTTGGCTATATGACGGGTCAAAAAGGGCCTTGGGTCATCCTCCAAACCAAGCTTGTCTAGAATTTCGCTTTGAACACACTCGGGGCAAGTTCTAGACTACACAAATGCATAAATTTTTTTCAAAAGTCTCACCACTCATGACATCGTACTCATAGAGCAAAAAGTTAGTCTTCCAACCAATTTGAGTAATTTGAGCTTCATAAGTTACTCCGAGTCAACAACTCATCCTTGTAAAGAGGGAGCCAAAAATTGAGTTTAATGATCTCACTCAAAAGAAAATTCAAGACATTCTTGATCTTACAACTATATTTTTGGTTTTTTTCTCAAAAATATTTTATTCCTTGCCAATGATATTTTGGAAGTATTTTTGAATTTTTGCTTCTTCCTAGTTAACCAAAATGACTAGATACTGCACCTAAGGATGTCTCTTCGTCATCCCTCCTGGGTGAATTATCACTCCGTTTGACAAAGAAACTAAACTAAAATTAAAATAAAGATAAAAAAAGAGAAAATAATAATTTGCTCCTTAGAAAAGAATCGAGTTTCGAAGAAAACCCTTAGATTTTATCAGACACGTATATACAAAAGGCGACAAGAGTAATGCGTACAATCGGATACCACATTTAAATGAAGCGCATGACACAAATTCAAAAACCAAATGAAAATATTTGTCATCATTAGCAAAATTCTCAACAAGAGCCCATCCAAAGCAATGCCAATAAAAAAAGCACGCCCCACAATGGCTAAAGTACACAAAATCAAAGTAATAAAATAGAATATGTCTCCACAATTTATCAAGCCATATGACATAAAATGAGACAGTAGGTACCGACCATTAAATGAATTATAACGATATCCCACCCCTACTAAAAACATTGCATTGTCCCCAATGCAGAAATAAAAGAGAGTAAAAGAGGGTAAAAACTCCCTGTGGCGCACTAGGCACTTGGGTCCATGTCGATGAATGATCGTACTATCTTAATAGGAGCCTCGTCATACTGAGATCCTCTCATCGAGTCTACTATGAGGGTGACTCATCATCCCTGGATAATTTCTCATGGAAAATTTTTCCTTGGAGACATACCTATGAGAAAGAAACAAAACAAAAGACAAAAGGTAAAACTTGTTTATGGAATTTTGTAAGTTAAGAAAGAAAATAAAAATAAAGATAAGAAAATAAAATAGGATGCAAGGTAACTCATCACTAGAGTCCATGGGTTTCATTTATTACAACACTTAATCATTTAGGCACGACATTGTCTCACATTTTTCTTATTTCTCAAAACTAGCTCATAGGGTATCCATAACCTCCAATGGAAACAAGAATGATCAATACCCTTAAGAATGATGTCATCCAATCTATCATAGGGCAAGGGAAACATTCATGTTACACGATTAGGCTTAGTGACCAACAAGAACCATGGATGTCGTATTTCTCAACAATCTCCCTCAACCAATGACTACCAACTATTTCATTATTAGGTTCAACTGGGCTCAAAACAATTCATAAAAAATGACCACACCATGCCCTAAGGAAAGTCACATTGGCCATTACAAGCATACAACACATTCCTCTCTTATTGTCATTTCAATACACACATAGTGGGTATGCCAACCAAGAACTTTGAGAAAGAAAATGAGAGCACAATAGAGCAAACTCATCTTACCAAATCATCTCCAAATATATTCAAGGTGTTCATACTATCGTACCTGAGCCACCTACCACACAAAATGAGCAAGAAAGGTTTAATGGATATTTTGTCAAACATATGGTGCACTAGCTTCATTTATGAGAGTATTATGAGTTAAACTAGTGAAACAAGGCACCAATGACAATCTAATTATTCTAACAAGCATTAATCATCCCAATAAGCTCACAAAAACTTAATTCAAGTGACAAATCATCATAAGCTATGAGGTAATATGTCCATCTTTGAGAGAATTCAAAAGTGAAGTCAAGAGAGAGCATACCTCTCTTGATGTAAGAGAAGGGAAAAATTGAAAAATAAGTCCAAAAGAATTATTACACTTCTTGCTAGCTCAATTGTTGACAAAGAAAGAAAATTTATTGTGAGAGAAAGGAGTCGTTTGAATGGATTTGTAGTGGGAAAGTTTAAGTGTGTACTGCTTTGGTGCTATTTTACGTGTTTAAAGAAAGATTTTGGGCTGCCCAGGTCAGGTCATCCCCATAAACTCCAACCCATTTTAATTACAACCAACATGTTTAAAATGACCTGTGTGCCAGATGGTTAAAACCGCGACTGGACTGCTTAGGCTATTCTAGCGACCCTCAGAGCAGTAAGTACCAGGTTTCTTGCATCTAATATGCCACTAACCTGCGTCTAGACTGCTGCAACATGTCCAGCGCAGGTCCAACCAGTAACCTTCAGTGAAAACAGCCTCTCCTGCGCCCCTTTTGCGCCTGGACTTCTAGAGAAGTTCCAACGTATCTCACAACAGAAACCACGGCTTCACCTGCGTCCCAAGTGCTGCTGACCTTCGCCTGGACTGCTTAAGCAGTTCTAGCACAGGTCTAGACAGTATAACTGCTTCTCCTTGGCCTAAAACTTGCCCCCCTACATCCAACATGCCTTTGCCCTGTGGCTGACCTGCTCAAGCAGGTGCAACACAGGTTGTTCCAGCTTAGCCTACAAATTTTTGAACCATGTTCTTGGTTCGGAGCTCACTTTCGAGCCTCCGAATCTACCTTCTCGCACCCCAATTTTGTGATATTACTTGCACCAATAAAAAATAAGCTAAAATTAATATTAAAAATATTAAAAACGTCAAAAATAAATCTTGGGTTACCTCCCAAGAAGCGTCGTAGTTATAGTAGTGGCACGACATCACTTGATCATTATTTTAGATCTTTGACGCAAAGAGACTTAACCTTAGTCGCTTTGAGTCCACCCACATGATAGTGCTTTAATCGTTGCCCATTCACCACAAATTTTTTCTTCTCATGATCTTTCAACTCAATAGCCTTGCTTGGATAAACATTTGAGGCCACGAATGGGCCCGACCATATCGATATAAGCTTTCCCACAAAGAGCTTCAATCTTGAATTAAAGAGGTGGACATCATCACCCATATGAAACTCTCGCTTTAAGATTTTGGCATCATGCCTCTTCTTCATCTTCTCTTTGTACAATACGGAGCTCTCATATGCTCTGACTCAAAACTTTTCCAACTCCTAAAGTTGATTCACTCTCAATTTTGAAGCGTCCTCCCAATCCATATTTAACTTTTTCAAAGCCCATAAATCCTTATGTTCTAACTCCACGGGTAAGTGACAAGCCTTCCCAAACAGTAATTAGTAGGGGAACATACCGATAGGAGTTTTATAGGCCGTTCTGTATGCCCAAAGAGTATCATCTAGTTGCCTTGCCCAATTCGTACGACCAACATTCATGTTTTTCTCAAAGATGGACTTGATTTCACGATTCGAGACTTCAACTTGGCCACTAGTTTGAGGATGATAAGGAGTAGCAATCTTATACTTCACCCCATACTTATCAAGCAAAGCACCGAAGACCCGATTACAAAAATGAGAGCCGCCATCACTAATAATTTCCCTTGGAGTCCCAAAACTTGTAAAAATGTACTTCTTCAAGAAAAAGGTGACACACTTGCCTTCGTTGTTCGGTAAATAAATGGCCTCCACCAACTTTGAGACATAATCAATGGCTACCAAGATATATTTATTACCATATAAGCTCACAAAGGGACCCATGAAGTCGATCCCTCACATATCAAATAGTTCAACCTCGAGATTGGGCTTAAGGGGCATCTCATGATTTCTCAAAACATCACCTTGTATTTGACATTGAGGACATGTTTTTACCAACTCATAAGCATCTCTATGAATGGTAGGACAATAGTATCCACTTTAAAGAACCTTAGTGGCCGTTCAAATCCCACCACGATGACCACCGAACAGAGAAGAGTGACACACCTCAAGAATATCTATCATTTATGCCTCCATGATACACCTACGGATCACACCATCAACACACTCCCTAAATAAGAACGGTTCACATCAAATAGGAACCGCTTCTTTTGATAATGATTTAACTCGTAGGGAAACACACCGCTCACAATATAGTTTGCATAATCCGCATACCAAGGTGTAATGCTCCCTAAAAATGACATGACTAGCTCATACGGGAAAGTGTCATCAATATGAATCTCACCCAACTTCTCATGATTAGATTCTAGGCGGGAAAAGTGGTCGGCCATTTGATTCTCACACGCCTTTAGATCCTTCACTTCAAAATTAAACTCTTACAAGAGAAATATCTATCTAATCAATTGAGGTTTTGCCTCTTTCTTTGTCATGAGATATCAAAGAGCAGCGTGGTCCGTGTGCATAACCACTTTCGTGCCCAACAAATAGGCCCAAAACTTTTCGAAATCATACACCACCGCTAACAACTCTTGTTCCATAACCATATAGTTACGTTGAGCATCATTTAATATCTTCCTTGCATAGTAAATTGGGTGGAACAAATTCTCTTTTCTTTTACCAAAAACCGCTCCTAGAGCAATATCGCTTGCATTACACATTAATTCAAAGGGCGATGACCAATTTGGGGCTACTATGATAGGAGCCGACACAAGAAGTTCCTTGAGACAATTGAAAGCTTTTACACAATCACCATCAAACTCAAATTTTGCCTCCTTTTCAAGAAGCTTGCACAAAGGGTGAGCAATCTTCGAAAAATCTTTAATGAAGTGCCGATAGAACGCGACATGACCAAGAAAACTTATAACGCCCTTCACGGAGATCGATGAAGGTAACTTAGAGATCACCTCAAATTTTGGTTGATCCACTTGGATGCCCTTTCCCAAAATTTTGTGGCCTAGAACAATGCCTTCCTTGACCATGAAATGACATTTTTCCTAATTCAAAATAAGATTAGTCTCCACACATCGTTCAAGGACTTTACTTAAGTGAGCTAGGCAAGAATCAAATGAATCCCCAACCACGGATAAGTCATCCATGAAAACCTCCATTGTATCCTCTACCATATCGGCAAAAATGGACAACATGCATCGTTGGAACATGACCGGCGCGTTGCATAACTCAAAGGGCATGCGCTTGAAAGCAAATGTGCCATAGGGACAAGTGAAAGTGGTCTTTTCTTGGTCTTTCGGGGTGATACAAATTTAATTATACCCCGAGTAACCATCAAAAAAGCAATACCAACCTCGTATGGCTAGCCTATACAACATTTGATCCATGAATGGCATGGGAAAGTGGTCTCTCTCGATCCATGAGTTCAATTTGTGATAATCCATACACACTCTCCAACCCGTGACCTGGTATATAGGTACAAGATCATTATTCTCATTTGGGACCACCGTTATGCCACCCTTTTTAGGAACACACTGAAACGGACTCACCCACGTGCTATTTGAAATTGGATAGACATCTCCCACATCAAGCCACTTAATAATTTCCTTCTTGACCACCTCTTGCATCGGTTGATTTAGTCTCCTTTGGTGTTCCACACTAGGAACATAATCAATATATAGCTTGATTTTAAGAGAACAAATTTTGGGAGAAATCCTTATAATGTCCGCGATAGTCCACCCGATAGCACGAATGAACTTTTTCACAATTGATTTCAAGGCATACACTTGATAAGGTTCAAGATCACCTGCTACAATGATTGGAAATGTATTATCTTTACCCAAGAAAATATATTGGAGATGGGATAGTAACGACTTAAATTTGAGTTGAGGTGATTCAATAATAGATGGCTTGACGGGTAGACTCTCACGGTTTTTCAAATCAAGATCCAATTTGACTGGGTTCTTGGTGTAGGATCCAAGAACCGTCAATGAAGATAACACCTCATCATATTCTTCAACCACCTCACTTCCAAAGTTCCACAATACACCCACCAAGGGGTCATTCACAAGATATATTTCAACGGTGTTATCTACCTCATCATCAACCACATCAATCACCGAAATAACTTGCAAGTCCATAGGTTGCTTCATGGACTTACACACATTGAAGGATACTTCTTTATTGTTCACCAAAAATTCCATCTCCCCATATTCCACATCTACTAAGGCCCTTTCGATAGCTAAGAATGGTCTAGCAAGAATAATTGGGACTTCATGGTCAACCTCACAATCGAGAATCACGAAGTCGTACAGAAAGATAAATCGGTTAACTTTCACCAAAACATCTTACAACACACCAATGGGATTTTTGATTGAGCGATCGGCCATTAGAAGCCTCATAGTGGTAGGCTTAGGAGCGCCTAAGCCTAACTTTAAAAACACGGTGAATGGCATCAAATTAATACTTGCCCCAAGATCACACAACACTTTTTCGAATTTGTAGACCCCAATAGTGTAGGAATAGTGAATGCACCCGGGTTTTTCTTTCTTTCACCACCATTGTGCCAGACATAATAGCACTATAATTGTGGGTTACCTCAATTGTTTCAAAATCCATGACTCGCTTCTTTGTAACCAAGTCCTTCATGAATTTTGCATACCCGAGCATTTCTTGTAAGTCTTCTAGCAAAGGAATATTCACCTATAAATTGCTAAACTTTGCAAGAAACTTTTTGAACTTGGTATCATCATTCTTCTTCTTTAGTCTTTGTGGGAATGGGGGAGGAATTTTCATTTGTGGCAATGGAACAATTGGAGTTTCATCTACTTTTGGAATATTATCATCAATCACCTTCGGAGTTTTCTCACTTTTAATATTTTCTTCAACTACCGTTGGCCGTTCAACACTTGTCTCATTAGGCTTTAGGTCATTATCAATTGATTCTTCTAGCTGCTTTCTCTTTGCATTGGCTTGTTCTTCATTTTCCTTTTCATTGGGGTCTTCACCAAGATCAAAGACATATTTACCAAGAGTCCAACCACTCCTAGTGACAATAGCAATGATGTGAGCATCATTTTTAGGATTAAAAACCGTGTCACTAGGTAATTTACCCTTTGGTATTGCATTAAGTTATGCCGAGATTTGGCTCAATTGAGTTTCAAGTTTCTTGATAGAGGCCGAGTGAGATGTCACCATTTGACTTAGTTGTGAGAAGTCACCTTTTATTTCTCTCTCCATATTATTGGTCCCCTCAACACTCATTAGAATTAGAGCATGGGTGTCTTCATTCTTTAGCTTATCCGGGTCAATGAAACTTGTATCTTTACCCTTTGCCCAATCATGTGGAGGTAGTACCAATCATAATATCTTTCCTTATATCTCTAATACCAATCTCTATCATGATCTCTATCATGCTAATTTCTATCATGATCTCTTTTCTTCTAACCTTGATTCCCATCTTGCCTTGGATAGGTAGAGCGGGAACCCTCCGATTGGTTTGACAAGAACTAAATTTCTCCATCAAGGGACTCCGTTTACTCATCATCATAAGCTTTTGAACCCTTAGAAGCAATAAAGTTAAGCACCTTAGGAGGAGATCCCATCACATGCTTGGTGAGAAGATCACGTAGCGTCATCACTTTAGCCATATTTGCATCTCTTTCTTCCTTTTTTCTTTTGCTCATGGCTCACTAAAGATGCAGAGGGAGCCCCCACGGCCACCTCGGTATCTCTTATGTGCCACCCCTACTTTGATTAGACACTTGATCTAATAAAGTTGATGCAATACCATACGCTAACCTAACAAGAGAACCCCAGCCGTATTATCGGCTACTATCTTATTCAATTGATCCAATCCCCTATAGAAAATTTGAAGGAGTATTTTATCTGGAACTTTATGATTTGGGCATTGCATTAACTTATTGTTGAATCGGTTCCAAGCCTCATACAATGGTTCTCCATTAAGTTGGTGAAAGTTGATGATTTCATCCCTTAGTTGCAACATCCGAGAAGGGGGAAAGTATCTTTCTAAGAATTCCTCCATGAGTCCAACCCATGAAGTGATAGACCCCGCGGGTAAAGACCGCAACCATAAGACCGCTTCTCCCATTAAAGAGAATAGGAAAAGAGGCAACCAGATCGACTCTTGAGATATGTGGGGCATGTCAAATGGAGAACACACCTCAATAAAATTCGTCAAGTGTAGATTAGTATCCTCATGTGCTTGACCTCCAAATAACCCTTTCATTTGAAGCAAGTGAATCATCATGCTAGTAACGTGAAATACTCTATTTCCTTCCATCGGTGAAATATGAATAGCACTAGCTCGACCCGCATCACCGAGGTGATCCTCATGATACCCATCAATCGATTTGGTATGACTACCGTGTTGACTCATAGTATCGTGTATACTATTACGCACACTTGAGGAAGAACAAAAACATCGAACAATGTAAAATAAAATACTACGGCTAATCCAAAGTAACTAAAAATACTACAAGAGTTAAATTTCACTTCTCAGCAACAGTGCCATTTTTGATAACGGTCAAATTACACTCTTGAATGGGTGTAAGTGACCGTTGTCAATATAATAACCCAACTTAGGTTGGGGTCGAATCCACAAGGAGTGAAAGCATATAATTCAAAACTCAAGAGTATTAATAGTCTACTAAAAGATGACCCGTAGTGTGAATAAAACAAGTATAAATGTAAAATAGGGAATTTAGTTTGAATGTATTTATAAATGACAACTACTTCAATTTTAGTGCACTAGGTTGACGTTGAAAAATGCTAAGAGTGAATTCAACTGAGAATAAGCCTTGGGGTTATGCAATTATAGGTGTGGGATCATGCATGGTCATTTGGCTATTTATTCAACTTTTAGCTAAAAGTCATGGGTAGGCTAGATGTCAATGTATTGGTGTCAATCTTTCGATTACAACATCAAATTTCACAAATGGGTTCTTTCGAACACCTCACAAGTGTGACAATTTCCCACATCTATTGCCTCAATTGGCATCCTTATGTCTAAGAGATATCATTAAATGAAATGAATCAAGTTATTGGTTGCATTTATTCCTCACCCATGTCCTCTCTTTCAAGAATGACATGGGTTCTAGGGTGGTTGGAGTTTGCAACCCCCAACTCTTAGTTAATTCATGAAATAAATGCAACACCCATTACAACTAAATAATTAGAAAAATAATTAGCTAAAACCTATGCATTACCACTACCTAAGCAAGCATAACTCCAATATTGGAAATTAGCTACTCATAGATAAAAGGGATAAGAGTATACCAAAGTTATCATTAACTTCTTCCATGAGAAATAGAGACAATGTAGTTCCACACTTGGGGTTTCAATAATTCTTCAATGGAAAATCACTGACATATATTTTTCATTCAAGCTTAGTACAAAATTCTCAAAAGAAGAAAAGATAGATACTAAAAGAGAAGATAGAAGCTAAAAAGCTAAAAGAGAGGCTGTCTTTCAAAAGATGAGAACTAGGTCTTGAAAAGGAGATAAAACCCTTCTTTTAAACTCCACTCAACATTTGATGAAAATTACAAAACTGCCACCTTATTCTTGATCAGCTTAAGCGGATCCAAAGTAGATGAAGAACAGACAGAAAGAAGATGGTTAGCGGCTCCAAAGCATATATAAAGTGGATGACTTATTTCCTTCACATTTGGCCTCTTAATGACTTGAATAACTTGCCCAATCTTCTATTTTTACTTTTACCTACATAAATGGGCATTACGTAAGAGAGTACCATTAAATGAATAGAAAAACATGATAATTTAGGCTTAAAAGGTGCTAGCAAGTCGTCAAATTGATGGCTTATCACCCCTCTTTCATCTATTATGAAAAAACCATATGAAATCATCCCCGGATTTCTTTACAAGCACCATCCATATTACATTATAGTTGTAGATGATTAGGATTTTTCCATACCACTTGATGATAGTGGAGTCTTGGTTTGTAAGTGCTTATAGTGTCTACTACCTCTGGCCATGTCCAATTTTTTTAACTTTATCCAGGGATAAAGGTTCTTGATCAATTTCTTGAGCACTTCTTGAATATGAATCACCATCCCCTTAAAAGAAATGATCCCTCCATGTTTAATAGAGTTTCTCCTTTTCCATAAGGTCCACATAATTATTGTTGGTACATCTTTACAGATTCTATTGAGTTTTGGTGTTGATTCCAATGTCCACCATGACACAATCATCTGTTGAAGTTGTACATTGTCTATCCCGATTCCTACAAAATGAGAAAACTGCCTCCAAAGCTTTAAAGCTATGGGAACTATTAGTAAAATATATGACATAGTTTCCTCCTTTTTGTCCTCACAACACCAACATCTTGACACCAATTGAATCCTCATTCTCCTTAAATTACCATATGTAGGGATCCTTATTAGCCACACTCTCCATAAGAAGAAATTATATTTGAAAGGTAAGCCTTTATTCCAAATATAATCAAAATCTCTTCTTTTCTTTTTTTTCTTCCTGACAACATCCCAAGAAGATTTCACAGAAAATTGACCATTTTTATTTCCCATCTACCATGGTTTATCATTATAATGCCCTTTAATAGTAGGCTTTACTGTCTGAATAATTAGCTCCACCATTTTTTCTGATAAAATAGATATCAACTTCTGCCTATCCCACTCCCCATTTGTTATAAAAGACTTCACCTCTATTTCTTCACCTTGAAAGGTTTCTCCTTCCATATAATATAAAGCACCCTGTTTAGTCCAATTATCATACCAAAAACTTGAATTCCCAACTGTAACCTGCCACCATATGAGACGATATACCTCTTCTCTTATAGCAATTATTTTTCTCTAAATATGTGATGCTCTAATTCCTTTAGTCAGTAAAGGATGGAAATTTTTGTACTATTTATTTCACATATATGAACTCCACATAGAGGATGTGGATGTTCTATAACTCCACCACAGTTTTGTAAAAAGAGCCTTGGATATATCATGTAAAGATCTAAAACCCAATCCTTCCTCATTTTTTGGGTAACACATTACGTCCCAGGAGACCCAATGTTTATTTTTTGAATCAATAGCATTACCCTAAAAAAACTTGGCAAAAATCTTGTGTAATTGATTGATTACACTCACAGGAGGGTTCATAGATGATAAAATATATATGGGGAAAAGGCATCATTTCCACCCCATACTATACAAGAAAAGTCTAAGCCACACCTAAATTATATAAGTGACCTATTACACACCTTAACTATATAAAAGTGATATTATTACCTCCCTGCGACCCCCATTCTAAGGGGCGTGTGTTACACTTATTTTAGGTGCGTCCAGCCTATTAAATAACAAAAGTAAAAGGCTAAAAACATTAAGGGAAAAGGCATCGTTTCCACCCCAAACTATAGTCGAAAAGTTGAATCCACACCTAAACTATATAAGTGACCTATTACACACCTTAACTATAAAAAAGTGATACTTTTTACTGACGTGGTGCTGACGTGGCAGCGCATGTAAAACACTACACAACATGCAAGTGGTGATAACCTGACAGGGTGTAAATAGTTTCACTCTTTTATAGTTTAGGTGTGTAATAGGTCACTAGTATAGTTTAGATGTGGCTTCGACTTTTTGGGTATAATTTGGGGTGGAAACGATGCCTTTTACCATATATATGGGCAAAGAATGTAATACATAAGAAATAAGAGTGTACCTTCCCCCATAAGACAATAGTCTATTCTGCCAAGAATTTAACCTCTTCTTCATCAACTCCTCATAATGTGCCTTATTCTTTCTACCATAGAAAATAGGACAACCCAGGTAAGTGAGTGGAAACTTACCTTGGTTTATCTGAGTAATTCTCTTTATACTATTAGCCACATTTATAAGAGTCTTATCATGCAAGTAAAATAAACTTTTATCCAAATTAATCAATTGACCCAAGGTAAATTCATATCTTCTCAAAACAACCATTATTTTCTTCATTGATTCTACATGTCCAGAGCAAAAGAGAATAGTGTCATCTACATATGATAAATGGTTAATATCAGGGCTCCACGCAGGCATTCCATATCCTCTGAATTTTGGATCCTCAAACAAACCATTCAAGCTTCTTGCTAACTCTTCAGCTGAAATAATAAACAAGGTGGGTGATAGAGAATCCCCCTATTTTAATCCTCTTGATGACTGAAAGAAATGATAAGACTGCCCATTCAAAAGCATTGAATACCAATTATTACTAATCAGTCTGACTACCATGTTAATTATCCTTTCTGAAAATCTAAACCTTCTCAATATCTCCACCAAGTACTTCCATGAAACTCTATCATATGATTTTCCATATCCAACTTCACCATAATATTGTGTAGTTTCCTTCTATTAATATCTCTAATAATCTCTTGAGCTAGCAAAATATTTTTTGTTATGCTTCTCCCCTTAACAAAATCAGCCTGATTAATAGATATAATATTAGGAAGTATCTCCACAATTCTCATATGAATGAATTTGGAAATAATTTTATTAACAAAAGTACTTAGACTGATAGGTCTAAAGTCACCAAAAGTACTCACTACTTATTTATTTGGGATCAGCGCTAGATTAGTATGAGTGATGTACCTGGGTAACTCACTTCCATAAAAGAAAACCTTCACCATATTTGTAATATCCTCTCCCACTATGTTCCAACAACACTGGAAAAATTGACCTGGGAATCCATCTGGTCACCCTGCACTTTCCCCATTTAATGATAAAACCACTTTCTTGACTTCCTCTATGTCAGGCAATCTTTTTATTCTATTGTTTTGCTCTTCTGTAATACTTTTGTTTATACAGCCCAACATCTCATAATTATCAGCCACCTGGTTCTCTTTAAATTTCTCTATGAAGACCTGCACTGCCTCATCACCAATGTTCTGTGGTGATGTGATAATATCCCCCTGTCTTGTTTGAATTTCTGTAACTTGCAACTTTCTTCTCTTACCTTTCACATACGAATGAAAGAATTTAGTATTTCTGTCCCTATCAGTAAACCACTTCATCCCTGCCTTTTGTTTCCAAAACTCTTCCGCTATTTTCCTTAATATTTTTAAATCTGCCTCTGCTTTACTCAACTTGTAATACCCTGGGAAATTTTTCGTTAAAATTTTGTGCGTAAACGTGTTGAGTTATATCTTCTAGAATGAACTATAAATTTTCCGTGTAGAATGTTTTAGATTATGATCCATCATTACGTAGAGTATCGAATAAGCTTTCCAACGATATGTGGATCATCCAAAACGGACACCCGAGCGACGAGTTATGAACATTCTGATCGAACCGTGAATAGTAGTGAACAGTAAAACGTGCAGGAAAAAGTACTGAGGCCTGGAGTATTTTGTCTCCAACTTTAAATAATTATAACTCCTTGTACATAATAATCTAGGTGATATAATATATATCAACGAAAATATCTGTGAGTCCTCTTTCCGATGAAATTGGTTTCATCCAATTTGTCTATCGGAGCAAAAAGTTATGGTCGATCTACTCCAGCCTATCAAAAGTGAATTTTTGGGTCAATTTCAAATGATCATAAGTCCTCGTACACAATGATATGGGTAAGATACTATATATCAACGGAAAGATATAAGAGTTCTCTTTCTAATGAAATTGGTTTCATCCAATTTGGATATCAGAGTAAAACATTATGGTTGATCTACTTCAGACTATCAAAACAGTCCACCAAAGGAAAAATTCGAGAATTATTTGATTTTTAGGAGCATTTTTGTCACGCCCCAAAATCCCATCGGGCCGGACTGGCACCCGAAGCCGAGAAGGCCCGGGAGAACCCGTTCAAATACCTGTACTTTCACTTACATGTCACCAAAAATTTGGGCAGCACTTCGTTACATATAGAAGGGTCTAATTTCCTGTATCAGCACAACACACACAAATATATATATATATATATACTACTTGGCCGTCGGGGCCACCACATATACAAATATAACATCACTATATAAACTTCCATGACTTTATCCTTCCTTATGTCTACAAAGCCTCTAGGATATACATGACATAACTAGGGTCGGGACAAACCCCCGCCCACACATAACTCCTGTACAATGGCAAAACATAAGGAACCGACTCGGAAAGCTCTGAAGCAAACTGGAGCTCACCAACAATAGTTGTATGACCTGGCTCCTACTTGTGCGGTGTATGAGCTGAGGTACCTGTGCCCGCAGCATGAAATGCAGGTCCCCGTGGGGGACGTTAGTACAAAATATGTACTGAGTATGTAAAGTTATAGATAATCACATATGATATAGGAGCTCAATAGAAATCAGAAACAAGTGAATAAAGCGTAATAGGAGTGGACCACACTTACTAGAACTTGTGACAACCTGTACATTGCATTTATTCAATCACTTTACCTTCGTTCTTATCATCTTTGTAATCATTACTGTAATGTACTGTGACCATTAGGCTGCCTCCAGTACATATCAACTGGGATCGACCCATGCTAGGCTTATGCCCCTGGGATACCACCCATAAACACGTAAATAGGGATCGACCCATGCTAGGCTTATGCCCCTGGGATACCACCCGATAAGAGAGAACTTCCATCACTTAGTTCAATTAATCTTTGAGATTGTTATTTCGGTCGCCACCACATTTTTGATACTTTGAAACAATGATACATCAATAGGAACCAAGTAATAGACCTTCTATACAATAACGATGTAATAAAGACTCATTGGTACATCAATAATGTGTTTCAGAATCATCAATATCACAACAATGAAATAGGAGCCTTTTGGTATATCAACGAAACATTTTGACACTTTATAGGATGGAAACAACTTCGTTGGTAATGTAGAACAATACATGTTTTTGGACAACCTCGGAATCTTACTTGATGGAACATTGGTGTTTTCATGCCAAAGAACATTGTTAGAGTATGCTTTACATACCTCGTTGTAGATTCGGATACCAATTCAACACAACTTCTCGCCTTTACAAATCACTTATCTACAATGAAATGTTTGGCATCTAGTATTAGCAACCCAACACCACAATTCTCTTCCATAATTTCATACAACCAATATTTGCAAAACATTCCAAAAACCAACTTGAACAATAGGTTTATGTGTATATATATATATATAATCATCATTTCAATACCACATCATCACACCAAATCCCTTCACAATTCAACATAATCCAACCATGCACAAGAATAATCCAACATCATTTCCAATCATCTTTCAACAACAATCAAATAACACACTTCTTATGCTCACATGCATATATATACATATCCATATAAATAACACCAACATAATTTACATCCTTACCATAAAATGGCCCTTTTGATTTCGAAGTCCTGTTGGCACAAATAAGGGGTGCTTCTCGAAGCCCACGAGACGGTGAACACAACTACGGAATCAATTTGGATTTTCTACGGTTGAATCACAAGATAATTGGAGTTGAAATTTGGCTAGGGTTTCTTCTTCTTCAATAATGGATGATAAATAATGGATATGAGGCTAAGTATATGTATATAATGACCAATTTTCGTCCATGAGGTGATGGAAAATGACCATATTGCCCTTAAAAATTTAAGTAAATCCGAATCTGTCCATGGTGGACTGTTTTGATAGGCTAAAGTAAATCGACCATAACTCTTTTCTCCGATATCGGATTTGGGTGAAATTGGTATCGTTGGATAGATAATTCAAAGGTATTTCATTTCATATAATGTAGGACACCCAATTCGTCCTGTACAAGAAGTTATTATTGTTTGAAGTTGACCCTAAAAATCTGTTTCGAGAGGCTGAAGTAAAACGAGTATAACTCCTTACTCAGACGTTGGATTTGGATGAAACCAATTGAATTGGAAACAAGACTCAAAGATATTTCTTTTGATAGGTCGTAGCTCTCCCAGTTCATTATAGTAAGGGAGTTATGATCATTCAAAGTTGACCCAAAAAACTCGCAGGCCTCAGTAGTTTGTGTGCAGGAAATTTTCCTGCTCAGTTACTATTCACCATATCCCGACCACCATTTTATAGTTTCGAATGTGCTCGATTATATCCGTAACTTATCCATTTTTGGAAATCCTTATATCGTTGGAAAGCTTATTCAATAACCTTCGTATGGAACCATCGACGGGCAAATTCTGGTATAAATAAAATAAAAATTTAATTCCATATAAATAAGACCAATACACGTACTTGAATACGCCAATACATGTACTTGAATACGGGGTGTTACATTCTTCCCCCCTTTAGGACATTCGTCCTCGAATGTTAGCGTAGTTATTCAACCAAAACAAGTTCAAGTCCCCCATTAACATTCACATCATCACATAAATACTATGCATATATAAACAAAAACTTACTTGTTAATGTTCTAACTCCGTTTCTTGAACTTCCTCTTCATCTTTGAACAAATGAGGGTACTTTGATTTCATTGCTTCCTCAGCTTCCCATGTAATCTCTTCCCTTTGTTGATTTCTCCAAAGTACTTTCACCGATGCTACTTCTTTATTTCTCATCTTCTTAACTTGACGATCTAATATAGCAATAGGCATCTCCTCATAGGTAAGATCTTCTGTTACTTGCACATCTTCAGTAGAAGTAATAAGGGACGGATCTCCAATGCACTTTCGAAGCATCGATACATGAAATACTGGATGCACTGATGAGAGTTCCTGGGGTAGCTCTAATTCATAAGCAACTTGCCCACATCTTCGAATAATCTTATACGGGCCTATATATCGTGGACTCAACTTTCCTTTCTTGCCAAATCTCATCACCCCTTTCATTGGCGATACCTTCAAAAATACCCAATCACCTAACGAAAATTCTAGCCCTCTTCTTCTACTATCCGCATATGACTTGTGTCGACTTTGGGCTATTTTCAACCGTTGCTGAATCACCTTGACTTTTTCTATGGCTTGATACACAAGATCCGATCCGAACATAAGAGTTTCACCCGCTTCGAACCAACCTATTGGTGATCTACACTTCCTCCCATATAAAGCTTCATATGGTGCCATTTTGATACTTGAATGATAGTTATTATTGTAGGCAAACTCAATAAGAGGTAAATGATCATCCCAGCTGCCTTTAAAATCTATAACACATGCTTGTAGCATATCTTCAAGTGTTTGAATTGTGCGCTCTGCTTGTCCATCCGTCTGAGGGTGAAAAGCTGTACTCAGATTCACTTGTGTTCCCAAACTCCGTTGGAAAGACTTCCAAAAGTTTGCGGTAAATTGAGTTTCCCGATCCGATATAATAGAAGTTGTCACTCTATGTAATCGGACTATTTCCTTAACATACAGCTTCGAATATTCTTCAACTGTGTAAGTGGTCTTAACGGGTAAGAAATGTGCGGATTTAGTAAGCCTATCCACAATCACCCATATAGAATCAAATTTCCGAGATGTACGAGGCAAACCTGTAACAAAATCCATGTTGATCATGTCCCACTTCCAAATTGGAAGATCTATGCATTGCATATAGCCTCTGGGCTTTTGATGTTCCACTTTAACTCGTTGGCAATTTGGACATTCAGCTACAAATTCTACGATGTTCCTTTTCATGTCATTCCACCAATACATAACTTTCAAATCTTGATACATTTTGGTTGATCCTGGATGAATGGAATACCTTGAAAAATGTGCCTCTATCATAATCTTCTTTCTTAGCCCGTCTACATCCGACACACACAATCGGTTTTGGCACTGAAGTACTCCTTCTCGCGTAAGCTCAAATGCCTTGGTCGCACCACTCTGAACGTTCTCCTTAAGCTGTAATAAAATAGGATCTGCATCTTGCTTCTCTTTCACCTCAGCTACTAATGAGGATTCCACGGCATTATGCACAATAAGCTCCTCGTCCGGAGTTTCGAGAAGACGAACTCCTAGACTAGCTAATTGATGAAGATCTTTAATCATCCCTTGCCTTTCTATAGGTGCCATTATAGCCTTACGACTCAACGCATCAGCTACTATATTCGCTTTCCCTGGGTGATACAAAATATCAACATCATAATCATTTAATAGTTCCATCCACCTTCGCTGCCTCAGATTTAGATCCTTCTGACTGAAAATATATTGTAAGCTCTTGTGATCAGTATATATATCAACATGAACCCCATATAAATAGTGGCACCATATTTTTAAAGCAAAGATAACCGCTGCCAGCTCAAGATCATGTGTGGGGTAATTTTTCTCATGTGGCCTCAATTGCCTTAAGGCATATGCTATCACCTTACCATGCTGCATTAATACACATCCTAGACCAATTCTCGAAGCATAACAATACACTGTATACCCTTCTGTACCTTCTGGAAGTACCAACACAGGTGTAGAAGTCAACTTATTCTTCAATTCTTGGAAACTCTCCTCACACGCATCATTCCATTGGAACTTGGATGCTTTATGCATTAGCTTGGTTAAGGGTGCTGAAATAGAAGAAAACTCTTTAACAAACCTTCTATAATAACTGGCCAACCCGAGAAAACTATGAATCTCCGTAGGCGTTGTGGGCCTTGGCCAATTCTTCACAGCTTCTATCTTTTGAGTATCAACCTGTATGCCTTCATTTGATACAATATGGCCCAGAAATGCCACTGACTTTAGCCAAAATTCACATTTAGAAAATTTTGCATACAACTTGCAATCACGAAAAGTTTGCAACGCCTGTCGCAAATGATTAGCATGATCCTCTTCTGATCTAGAATAAGCTAGAATATCATCAATGAAAACTATTACGGATACATCTAGAAATGGCTTAAACACCTTATTCATCAAATCCATAAAAGTTGTAGGTGCATTTGTTAGCCCAAATGACATAACTAGAAACTCATAATGACCATACCGTGTTCGAAAAGCTGTCTTGGGTATATCCTTCTCTTTGACCCTCACTTGGTGGTAACCTGACCTCAAATCAATCTTAGAAAAACACTTGGTGCCCTGTAACTGATTAAATAAATCATTAATTCTTGGGAGAGGATATTTATTCTTAATAGTCACCTTATTTAATTGCCGATAATCAATACACATCCTCAGCGAGCCATCCTTTTTGCGCACAAATAACACTGGTGCTCCCCAGGGGGACATACTAGGCCTTATGAATCCCTTCTCTAGCAAATCTTTCAATTGCTCTTTCAATTCTCCTAATTCTGCAGGGGACATTCTATACGGCGGAATGGAGATTGGTTGGGTGCCTGGTATTACATCAATACCAAACTCTACTTCTCGTTCAGGAGGCAAACCTGGAAGATCTTCAGGAAATACATCATGAAATTCATTTACCACCGGAACAGCGTGAAGAGTTGGTGGCTCTTCTTCTGTATCCCTTACTATAACTAAATGATATATGTATCCCTTGAAAATCATTCTTCTTGCCTTAAAATAAGAAATAAATCTACCTCTTGGCGCGCTAATTTCACCTTTCCATTCAAGGACTGATTCATTTGGAAAATGGAAATATACCTTTTTCGTGCAGCAATCAATTGTGGCCTAACAAGACGCCAACCAGTCCATACCCATTATAACATCAAAATCTACCATTTCTAACTCTACAAGATCAGCCATCGTATCACGACCACAAACAGTTACTATGCAGTTTTGATAAACCCTTCTAACTATAATAGATTCCCTAACCGGTGTGGATACTTCAAATGGCTTAACTAATAGTTCGGGTATTCTTTCGAACTTTCCAGCAACCAATGGAGTAACATAAGATAATGTGGAACCGGGATCAATTAAGACATATAAATCAAATGAAAAGATAGACAACGTACCCGTAACCACATCTGGGGAAGCCTCTAAATTCTGTCGATCCGCTAGAGCATGCGTACTATTTTGAGCCCTGCTAGAACCTGTGGCTCCTCTATCACCTCTAACACGACCCATTGGTTGTGCACCCCTTCCTGAATAAGGCATCGATGATGATGATGCAATAAATGACCCCGTAGGTCGTGCCATACCCCCTATGTCCTTTCATGGTCATTCCCTCATCATATGCCCCGACATACTGCACCAAAAGAAAACATTGGTCCCCAGCCGACATGCGCCCAAATGATACCTTCCACATTTATTGCATGGCTCTCGAGGAGGTCTCGATTGGCTCATATTCCCTTGCCCTTGGTACCCCACTATCCGCGAACTCTGACTCTCACTTCTATGCCCAAATTGATTTCCTCTGGACCCTTGGAACTATGGTGGGGCACTAGCTGTAGAATAAGAAGATAATGGCCTAGGTGGTCTAGCAGAAAACTATGGTCTGAACCTTCCTTGAGATGCCATGAACTGCCCTGTAGATCTGGCCCTCTTGGAATATCCTCTTTCTGATTCCCGTGTTCTTCTCCTCTGCCTCTGATCTTCCATTTTCTGTGCAAAAGCTTGGATCCTCGCTATGTCCATATCTTTGTTCAAAGCGGCAATAGTACAATCCCTAACCAAATACGGATCTAATCCATCAACATACCGATGAACTCTATCATCCATAGTAGCTATAACATTAGGAGCATATCTGGACAAAGAATTAAATCGAAGACTATACTCCCTCACACTTGTATTACCCTGTCGAAGATTTAAGAACTGATCCGCACGGGCCTGACGAGTCTCATATGGAAGATAATGATCAATAAATGCCTCTTTGAACTCTTTTCAAGTAGCTGGGGGTGCATCAATGCCCCTTGACCATTTCCAGTTTTATACCAATATATAGCCTCACCTTTGAATCTATACGCGGCTAACTCCACTGTCTCTCTGCCCGATACATGCATCACCTCTAGGGCCCTTTGGATCTAATCAATAAAGTCCTACGGATCTTCGTTAAGATCGGATCCGGTAAAAGTAGGCGGATCCATCTTAAGAAAATCCTGTGTTCGAAGACTAGCCACCCTATCTATACCACTAGGACCTGCAGTAGGAATGACTCGCCCTTGAGCTTGCCCAATAACTATACGAGTCAAAAGTTGCACTGCATTTCTAAGATCTTGATCAACAGCATTAATATGTGGCTCTGGGGATATAGTTCTCTTCCCCCTTATTTCTTCCGAACTGGGGGAAGTTTCTGATGCATGCTCAGCTGGAGCCTCACTTTGATTAGCTGGTATAGTGGGTGACTTACTAGTCCCCTCTCCGGAAGCCACATCTACTTGCTTACCGGTATTCTTGCTTCTGGTAACCGGCATCATTACTATAATAAGAGAAACAAACTGATTCAGTGGTCAACTATGACTTCATATAGAATATAAGCTCTATCGCACGATCTAATACATGAAGAAAAGAAACAATTCCTAAATGTCTATAGCCTCCTGTTTATAGATGTGGTGCACAACACACGGATAAACAAGACTCTACATAGACACGGCTTTGTAGACTTACTAGGACGAACCTCTCTGATACCACTTTTTTCACGCCCCAAAATCCCATCGGGCCAGACTGGCACCCGAAGCCGAGAAGGCCCGGGAGAACCCGTTCAAATACCTGTACTTTCACTTACATGTCACCAAAAATTTGGGCAACACTTCATTACATATAGAAGGGTCTAATTTCCTGTATTAGCACAACACACACAAATATATATATATATAATACTTGGCCGTCGGGGCCACCACATATACAAATATAACATCACTATATAAACTTCCATGACTTTACCCTTCCTTATGTCTACAAAGCCTATAGGATATACATGACATAACTAGGGTCGGGACAAACCCCCACCCACACATAACTCCTGTACAATAGCAAAACATAAGGAACCGACTCGAAAAGCTCCGAAGCAAACTGGAGCTCACCAACAATAGTTGTATGACCTGGCTCCTACTTGTGCGGTGTATGAGCTGAGGTACCTGTGCCTGCAGCATGAAATGCAGGTCCCCGTGGGGGATGTTAGTACGAAATATGTACTAAGTATGTAAAGCTGTAGATAATCACATATGATATAGGAGCTCAATAGAAATCAGAAACAAGTGAATAAAGCGTAATAGGAGTGGACCACACTTACTAGAACTTGTGACAACCTGTACATTGCATTTATTCAATCACTTTACCTTCGTTCTTATCATCTTTGTAATCATTACTGTACTGTACTGTGACCATTAGGCTGCCTCCAGTACATATCAACTGGGATCGACCCATGCTAGGCTTATGCCCCTGGGATACCACCCATAAACACGTAAATAGGGATCGACCCATGCTAGGCTTATGCCCCTGGGATACCACCCGATAAGAGAGAACTTCCATCACTTAGTTCAATTAATATTTGAGATTGTTATTTAGGTCGCCACCACATTTTTGATACTTTGAAACAATGATACGTCAATAGGAACCAAGTAATAGACCTTCTATACAATAACGATGTAATAAAGACTCATTGGTACATCAACAATGTGTTTCAGAATCATCAATATCACAAAAATAAAATAGGAGCCTTTTGGTATATCAATGAAACATTTTGACACTTTATAGGATGGAAACAACTTCGTTGGTAACGTAGAACAATACATGTTTTTGAACAACCTCAGAATCTTACTTGATGGAACATTGGTGTTTTCATGCCAAAGAACATTGTTAGAGTATGCTTTACATATCTCGTTGTAGATTCGGATACCAATTCAACACAACTTACCGCCTTTACAAATCACTTATCTACAATGAAATGTTTGGCATCTAGTATTAGCAACCCAACACCACAATTCTCTTCCATAATTTCATACAACCAATATTTGCAAAACATTCCAAAAACCAACTTGAACAATAGGTTTATGTGTATATATATATATATATATAATCATTTCAATACCACATCATCACACCAAATCCCTTCACAATTCAACATAATCCAACCATGCACAAGAATAATCCAACATCATTTCCAATCATCTTTCAACAACAATCAAATAACACACTTCTTATGCTCACATGCATATATATACATATCCATATAAATAACACCAACATAATTTACATCCTTACCATAAAATGTCCCTTTTGATTTCGAAGTCCTGTTGTCACAAATAAGGGGTGCTTCTCGAAGCCCTCGAGACGGTGAACACAACTACGGAATCAATTTGGATTTTCTACGGTTGAATCACAAGATAATTGGAGTTGAAATTTGGCTAGGGTTTCTTCTTCTTCAATAATGGATGATAAATAATGGATATGAGGCTAAGTATATGTATATAATGACCAATTTTCGTCCATGAGGTGATGGAAAATGACCATATTGCCCTACAAAATTTAAGTAAATCCGAATCTGTCCATGGTGGACTGTTTTGATAGGCTAAAGTAAATCGACCATAATTCTTTTCTCCGATATCGTATTTGGGTAAAATTGGTATCGTTGGATAGATAATTCAAAGGTCTTTCATTTCATATAAAGTAGGACACCCAGTTCGTCCTGTACAAGGAGTTATTATCGTTTGAAGTTGACCCTAAAAATCTGTTTTGAGAGGCTGAAGTAAAACGAGTATAACTCCTTACTCAGACGTTGGATTTGGATGAAACCAATTGAATTGGAAAGAAGACTCAAATAAGGGAGTTATGATCATTCAAAGTTGACCCAAAAAACTGGCAGGCCTCAGTAGTTTGTGTGCAGGAAATTTTTCTGCACAGTTACTATTCACCATATCCCGACCACCGTTTTATAGTTTCGAATGTGCTCGATTATATCCGAAACTTATCCGTTTTTGGAAATCTTTATATCATTGGAAAACTTATTCAATAAACTTCGTATGGAACCATCGACAGGCAAATTCCGGTATAAATAAAATAAAAATTTAATTTTATATAAATAAGACCAATACACGTACTTGAATACGCCAATACATGTACTTGAATACGGGGTGTTACAGTTTTGGTCATTCCCCCTCACCCCAAATCCATCCAAACCATATATTAAAGCCTATTAGAAGCATTATATGTTATATTTCATCAAATTCCCTAAAAAAGAAAACCCTAAGCTCCTACATCCAACTTCAAGAACCTCCAAAGTTCACCATTAATTCTGCAAATTTATTCAAGATTCCAAGTTCCTAGTTCAAGAACTCCAAGAACCATCATTCAAAGGCACAATTAACATCTCAAAAATGAGTATCGATCTAAAGTTCATCATTCAAGGTATGTGGGGTTTTTCAACAAGAACTCTCTTTCGTTCTTGTGCCCAAAAGTAATTTTCTTTAAAAAGGCATGATTTTTATTTTATTTGTATAAATTTGAAGCATGAACCCATATCTTATAATGATTATTATGAAATCTTGATGTTTATGATTTTGAAAGATGAATTTACATGTGTGGTGATATAAAGCATGAATCTTGAATGATATTTATCATGATTTTGATATTTGGGTCGTGAATCCCCATTGGAAATTGTGTTTTTTTGAGAAAGTGTGTGTTATAAGCACGTTGATGTTAAATATTTGAGATATTTTGAATGATTTGACCTTTTGGTATTAATGGAGTTGTTTTGAACTCGAGTGTGAAAGAAATCCATAACGTGGTTGTGTTTGATAGATGGGAAGCATGATGGCTCCCGATGTATATTTATATATTACTGAAATTGTTTTGTTGTGGATTGCCTTTGAAATGATCTGAGCTAAGTTCAGGAGAAATATTTAGCACCGAGTGGGAGGTATAAAGTGACCTTACTTCCCTAGAACTACGTGCCCCCGTAGGAGTGAGCCTGAGGCTGATTTATATAGTGATCACTAGATTGTGTGGATTTGATATTGATAGTCCTACTCCGATGGCAAGGATATGATGGCTCTCCCCAACGTGAGTTGTACGTTGGACTCCATGTAGCTCACATGGTTTATGTCGGTTATAGGATCTCCCAGTGTGTGTGTGTTTCCTTGTGTCTATGGTGAACGGTGAAGTGATTTGAAAGTGGAATTGTGAAAGTTATTCTTTCGAAAGATTTAAATGATATTTACATTATGGGAATTGATATTCTTGATGAACCGAAAGTGATTGACAAATTATATGATGACTCACATGTGTTATTATATTTATTTCATCCTCTCATGATTATGATAATTTTCTTTGGGCTATGTGAATCTTTCATACATCCTGCATATTTCTTATAAATATTTATGATGATGATGTTTATACAACTGCATACACCCCCATATACTCGGTTCCTTTCCATGGTACTGACCCACATCTTCAGATGTGGGCTGCATTTTCTCGAAATGTAGGTTCAGGTGCTCAGTTCCAGGTTCGATAGTGATTCTTCGGGCACGTTGTTCTACATCCTCTGTTGTGGTGAAAGATATGTTCTGAGGACGTGATGTCTGATGTTGGTTTCATGGAATTGTTTACATTTGATAACTGAGTATGAGTCAGTTGGGGCATGTCTCAATGGCTCGCTGGTTTTATTGATTTTCTTAGAGGCTTGTCAGACTAGTATAGATTATGGGAGTTGACTAATAAGTTGTATTTTGTTATCTTTCTGAAATTCTTTTATTCTTGGATGATGATTACTCTGTTGATATTTGAGGGTTATTTATAGAAACCCCGTCTATTTGTGTTGAACTGAATGAAAATGGCTCAAAGGGTTAGCTTGGGGCTACTCGTAGCCTCAAGCACCGTGTGACACTTCGGGACCCGTTTTTGGGGCGTTACAAACTTGGTATCAAAGCCAGGTTTTAAGGTGTCCTAGGGAGTCTGACAAGCCGTGTTAAGTAGAGTCTTGATCATCGGTGTGAAGCGCACCACATCTATGAGCAAGAGGCTACAAGACATTTTAGGAAAAAATGTGATTCTTTCTTTCAGAAGTCTATCGTGCTTAAAGTGTCTCTCTCTACTATTGATTCATGCTCTCCTCTTTTAGAAATATGCCTCCACGTTGAGCGAGAAGAAATAATAATGGTCAGCAACCTCAACCCGCTGACCCATTGAATGAAAATGTGTCTCATGCTGAATTTCGGGCAGCCTTTCAAGCGCTGGCCCAAGATGTTACTGCAAATATTCAGGCCAACTCGGCCCCGGCTCCACAATAGTAGGGAGGTAATTCAGCTACTGCCAGGATTCGTGACTTCATGCGGATGAATCCATCGGAATTCTATGGGTCCAAGTCTGATAAGGATCCACGGTTGTTTTTAGAAGAGGTGCGGAAGATTACTCAGGTGATGCATGTATCTGAGGAACATAGTGTGGAGTTGGCTGCGTATAGGTTGAAAAACCTCGCTTATGACTGGATTGTTGCTTGGAGGAGAGGTAGAGGTGAGGGAGCTGTCCCTACGACTTGGCAAGAGTTCCAGGATGCATTCCTGGATAAGTTTTTCCCTTTGGAGATGAGGGAGGCGAATGTAGAAGAGTTTATGAACCTGCGATAGGGCTCTATGACTGTTAGGGAGTACTGTATAAAGTTCAATTAGTTGGCCAAGTATGCTCCTGACTTAGTGGCTGATAATCGGGCTAGTATGAGTAAGTTTATGACTGAAGTGTCTAGTTATATGGTTAAGGAGTGTAGGTCTGCTATGATGAGTAGTGAGATAAATCTTTCTAGGTTGATGACTCATGCCCAACAGATTGAGGAAGACAAGATTAAGGAGAGAGATTAAATGAGAGGGAGTAAGAGAGCTAGGTCCGAGCAGCACGGACAGGGTCAGACTAGATCGCAGGGAGGGAGTCGCCCTAAGTATCAGGATCATTCGTCTATGCCAGCACCGTCATCTGCTAGTGCTCCCGTGCCTAGAGGTAGTCAGGATCAAGGTAGAAGGTCATATGCATCCAGGTCCCAATACAGTGCTGGCAGTAAGCCAAATCGTCCCCTGTGTCCTAAGTGTGGTAGGTCTCATTCGGGTGAGTGTTGGGGTGAGAAGAGGGGTTGTTTTTGGTGTGGTGACATGGGTCACAGAGTTAGATATTGTCCATAGGATGGACAAGGGCGTCGTGACTATTCCCCTCAGACCCAGACTCAAACTGTTAGTGCTCTAATTTCAGCGACTCGCCTAGCCCCAGCTCAGGGCGTCTCTTCTAGAAATGTTGGCGGGCAGCCCCAGAATAGATTCTATGCTTTACAGTCCCGCCAGGTACATGAGAGCTCTCTCGATATTGTTACTGGTATGCTTCGTATATTTCAGTTTGATGTGTATGCTTTGTTGGATCCTGGATCCAGTTTCTCATATGTTACACCTTTGATTGCTGTGAATTTTAAAATGAGTGCTGAGATTATTACTGAGCCTATCCTAGTTTCTACCCTAGTGGGTGATCTAATTGTTACCCAGAAAGTGTATAAAAAGTGTCCTGTTACCATTCTTCATAGAGTCTTGTTGGCTGATCTGATTGAGTTAGACATGGTAGATTTTGATGTGATTCTGGGTATGGACTGGCTGTATTCCTCTTATGCCTCTATTGATTGTTGGACCCGAATGGTCAAGTTTCAATTTTCGGGTGCATCCGTGTTTGAGTGGTCTGGGAATTCTGTGTCACCCAAGAGTTATTTTATCTCTTACCTCAAAGCTAGAAAGCTTATTTCCAAGGGGTGTATTTACCATTTAGTTAGAGTCAAAGACACTAAGTCTGAGACTCCAACTCTCCAGTCTGTTAAAGTCGTTAATGAGTTTTCCGATGTCTTTCCGGATGATCTCCCAGGGATACCTCCTGATAGAGAGATAGAGTTTGGGATTGATCTTCTTCCCGATACTCAACCTATTTCTATTCCTCCTTACCGTATGGACCCTGCAGAACTTAAGGAGTTGAAAGAGAAACTACAAGATCTACTAGATAAGGGTTTCATAAGGCCCAGTGTTTCTCCTTGGGGTGCTCCTGTGTTGTTTGTGAGAAAGAAAGATGGCTCTTTGCATATGTGCATTGATTACCGCCAACTAAATAAAGTCACTGTAAAAAATAAGTACCCCCTTCCGAGAATAGATGATTTGTTTGACCAATTGCAAGGTGCAAGTTATTTCTCAAAGATAGACCTTCGTTCCGGCTATCATTAACTCAAAGTTAGGGAGTGTGACATCCCGAAAACCGCTTGCCGAACTCGTTATGGCCATTTTGAGTTTCTTGTTATGTCTTTTGGGTTAACTAATGCCCCAACTTTTTTCATGGACCTCATGAATCGAGTGTTCAGACCATATCTGGATATGTTTGTCATAGTGTTCATCAATGATATACTGGTGTACTCCCGTAGTGAGGATGAACATTCTGATCATCTCCGAACTATCTTGTAAACCCTTAGAGATCACAAGTTATTTGCCAAGTTCAGTAAGTGTGAGTTTTTGCTAAGGTCAGTTGCTTTTCTGGGTCATATCATTTTTTCCGAGGGTATTAGAGTTGATCCCCAAAAGACTGAAGCTGTTAGAAATTGTCCTAGACCTATTTCTCTGACTGATATTCAAAGTTTCTTAGGTTTAGCAGGTTATTACCTCCGTTTTGTTGAGAGTTTCTCCTCTATAGCGTCTCCTATGGCTCGGTTGACCCAAAAGAAAGTGAAGTTTTTATGGTTCGAATCTTGTGAGAACAGTTTTCAGGAGTTGAAGACTCGACTCACTTCAGCCCCTGTTTTGACTTTGCCTGATGGTGTTGATGGTTTTGTGGTGTACTGTGATGCTTCAAGAGTTGGGTTGGGTTACGTATTGATGCAGAAGGGTAAGGTGATAGCTTATTCTTTTAGACAGTTGAAACCCCATGAGAAAAATTACCCCGCCCATGACCTTAAGTTGGCTGCTGTTGTGTTTGCTATAAAAATATGGAGACACTATTTGTATGGTGTCCATGTTGATGTTTTCACTGATCATAAGAGTCTGCAGTATGTGTTTACCCAGAGAGAATTGAATCTTAGGCAGAGACGATGGTTAGATTTGTTAAAGGACTATGATATGAGTGTGCTGTACCATCCGGGCAAGGCCAATATTGTGGAGGATGCCCTAAGTAGAGTGTCCATGGGTAGTGTTTCGCATGTGGTAGAAAGTAAGAAAGAGTTGGCTCGTGATGTACATCGTTTGGCTAGATTAGGGGTTAGGTTGTTTGACTCTGCTGAAGGTAGTATAGGGGTTCAGAGTAGTTCCGAATCCTCCTTGGTTTTGGAAGTGAAGGAAAAACAATACTTAGATGCTAGTTTGGTCAGACTGAAGGAGTCAGTCAAGGACCAAAAAGTAGAGGTTTTCTCCCAAGGGGGAGATGGTGTGTTGAGATTGCAGGGTAGATTGTGTGTCCCAAATATTGATGATCTGAGACAGAGGATTATGGCTGAAGCGCACGAGGCACGATATTCTATTCATCCTGGTGCCACCAAGATGTACCGAGACTTGCGGGGAATCTATTGGTGGAGTGGCATGAAGAAAGATATAGCAGCGTTTGTAGCTAAGTGTGCAACATGCCAACAGGTTAAGGTTGAACACCAAAGACCTGGTGGTATGATGCAAGAGTTTAGTATTCCCACCTGGAAGTGGGAAGAGATAAATATGGACTTCGTGATTGGTTTACCTCCTTCCCGACACCATCGTGATTCCATTTGGGTTGTGGTTGATAGATTGACTAAGTCTGCTCATTTCTTGCCTATTTATACTTCATATACTGCTGAGGATTACGCTAGATTGTATATCCGAGAGCTAGTCAGACTGTATGGAGTTCCCTTGTCTATCATTTAGGATAGGGGTACTAAGTTCACTTCGCAATTTTGGAAAGCTTTTCAGAAGGGTCTTGGTACCCAAGTGCTTTTGAGTTCTGCTTTTTATCCGCAGACCGATGGTCAGGCTGAGTGGACCATCTAGACCTTAAAGGATATGTTGAGAGCTTGTGCACTTGACTTTAAGGGAAGTTGGGATGATCACTTACCGTTGATAGAGTTTGCTTACAATAACAGTTTCCACTCTAGTAGTGGCATGGCTCCGTTTGAAACCTTATATGAGAGGAAGTGTAGATGACCCATATGTTGGTTTGAGGTGGGTGAAGCGGATGTGAGTGGTCCTGATTCGGTATTTGAGGCTATGGAAAAAGTTAAGTTGATTAGGGAAAGGTTGAAAACTGCGCAGAGTCGTCAGAAGTCATATGCGGATGTTAGAAGGAGAGACCTTGAGTTTGAAGTTGGTGACCTAGTGTATCTGAAAATTTCACCCATGAGGGGGGTGAGGAGATTCGGAAAGAAGGGGAAACTTAGTCCCCGTTATGTTGGTCCTTACAAAATTCTTAGCCGTGTTGGTAAGGTAGCTTATGAGGTCGAGTTGCCTTCCGACTTGTCCTCTGTTCATCCAATATTCTATGTCTCCATGCTTAGAAAGCATATTAGCGATGCTGTGGTAGTGGATTCCTCTGTGAGTGCTGACATTCAAGAAAATCTTTCTTTTGATGAGATTCCTGTTGAGATTCTTGATTTCAGTGTCCGAAGACTAAGGAACAAAGATGTTCCCTTGGTCAAGGTGTTGTGGCGAAACCAATCTGTTGAGGGTGCAACTTGGGAAGCTGAGGCGGATATGCGATCCAAGTACCAACACCTATTTTCCGCGAACTTCGATCAAGATGAAGGTACCGTTCTTTCATAAATCATGCACTTTTGATAAAAGTTGCAGCAGTTCAGCTGTCATTTATTATATGTTCAGCTGTAGTTTCTTGAATTTATGCATTCTATGTTGCATTCGAAGTGAGAAATGATGTGGTGATGAGTCTAACGAATGGTTTCAGCTGTATGATCTATTCCCTATCTAATTTGGCACGTCTAGTGTCATTCGAGGATGAATGTTTCCAAGAGGGGGATGATGTAATACCCCGGGAAATTTTTCGTTGAAATTTTGTGCGTAAACGTGTTGGGTTCTATATTCTAGAATGAACTATAAATTTTCCGTACGGAATGTCTTAGATTATGACCCACCATTGTGTAGAGTATCAAATAAGCTTTCCAATGATATATGGATCATCCAAAACGGACACCCGAGTGACGAGTTATGAACATTCCGATCGAACTGTGAATAGTAGTGAACAGTAAAACGTGCAGGAAAAAGTACTTAGGCCTAGCGTATTTTTGCTCCAACTTTAAATGATCATAACTCCTTGTAAATAATGATCTGGGTGATCTACTATATATCAACAGAAATCTCTGCGAGTCCTCTTTCCGATGAAATTGGTTTTATCCAATTTGTCTATCGGAGCAAAAAGTTATGGTCGAGCAAAAAGTTATGGTCGATCTACTTCAGCTTATCAAAAGTGAATTTTTGGGTCAATTTCAAATGATCATAACTCCTCGTACATCATGATCTGGGTAAGATACTATATATCAACGGAAAGATATGATAGTCCTCTTTCTAATGAAATTGATTTTATCCAATTTGGATATCGGAGTAAAACATTATGGTTGATCTACTTTAGACTATCAAAACAGTCCACCAAAGGACAGATTCGAGAATTATTTAATTTTTAGGGGCGTTTTGGTCATTCCCCCTCTCCCAAAATCCGTCCATACCCTATATTAAAGCCTATTAGAAGCATTATATGTTATATTTCATCAAATTTCCTCAAAAAGAAAACCCTAAGCTCCTTCATCCAACTTCAAGAACCTCCAAAGTTCACCATTAATTCTGCAAATTGATTCAAGAACCATCATTCAAAGGCACGATTAACATCTCAAAAATGAGTATCGATCTAAAGTTCATCATTTAAGGTATGCGGGGTTTTTCAATAAGAACTCTCTTTCGTTCTTGTGCCCAAAAGTAATTTTCTTTTAAAAGGCATGATTTTTATGAATTTGAAGCATGAACCCATATCTTATAATGATTATTATGAAATTTTGATGTTTATGATTTTGAAAGATGAATTTACATGTGTGGTGATATAAAGCATGAATCTTGAACGATATTTATCATGATTTTGATATTTGGGTCGTGAATCCCAATTGGAAATTATGTTTTTTTTGAGAAAGTGTGTGTTATAAGCACGTTGATGTTGAATATTTGAGATATTTTGAATGATTTGACCTTTTGGTCTTAATGGAGTTATTTTGAACTCGAGTGTGAAAGAAATCCACAATGTGGTTGATTTTGATAGATGGGAAGCATGATGTCTCCCGATGTATATTTATATATTACTGAAATTGTTTTGTTGTGGATTGTCTTTGAAATGATCTGAGCTAAGTCCGGGAGAAATCTTTAGCACCAAGTGGGAGGTTAAAGCGACCTTACTTCCTTAGAACTACATGCCCCGAAGGAGTGAGCCTGAGGCTGATTTATATAGTGATCACTAGTTTGTGTAGATTTGATATCGATAGTCCTACTCCGATGGCAAGAATAGGACGGCTCTCCCCAACGTGGGTTGTACGTTGGACTCCATGTAGCTCACATGGTTTATGTCGGTTATAGGATCTCCCAGTGTGTGTGTGTTTCCTTGTGTCTATGGTGAACGGTGAAGTGATTTGAAAGTGGAATTGTGAAAGTTATTCTTTCGAAAGCTTTAAATAATATTTACATTATGAGAATTGATATTCTTGATGAACTGAAAGTGATTGACAAATTATATGATGACTCACATGTGTTATTATACTTATTTCATCCTCTCATGATTATGATGATTTTCTTCGGGCTATGTGAGTCTTTCATACATCCTGCATATCTTATAAATATTTATAATGATGATGTTTATACAACTGCATACACCCCCATATACTCGGTTCCTTTCCATGGTACTGACCCACATCTTCGGATGTGGGCTGTATTTTCTTGGAATGTAGGTTCAGGTGCTCAGTTTCAGGTTTGACAGTGATTCTTCGGGCACGTTGTTCTACATCCTCTGTTGTGGTGAGTCCTCATGTTTCGAGGATGTGATGTCTGATGTTGGTTTCACGGAATTATTTATATTTGATAACTGAGTATGAGTCAGTTGTGGCATGTCTCAATGGCTCGCTGGTTTTAGTGATTTTCTTAGAGGCTTGTCAGACTAGTATAGATGTTGGGAGTTGACTAATAAGTCGTATTTTGTTATCTTTCTGAAATTCTTTTATTCTTGGATGATGATTACTCTGTTGATATTTGAGGGTTATTTATGGAAACCCCGTTGATTTGTGTTGAACTGAATGAAAATGGCTCAAAGGGTTAACATGGGGCTACTCGTAGCCTCAAGCACTGTGTGATGCTCTGAGACCCGTTTTTTGGGCGTTACACAACTCCTCTCTATTCTCTGCAGTTGGTTATATCTCTTTAATACCCGTGCTTTATCTTAGCATGAAAATCATCTTAAGGATGTTAGAACTTTCTTTGAAATAAGAATTCATTCTTATACATATAGTATTTCCATAATTTTCACTTCCTATCACGTGAGAAATTGAATAAGCTTTCCATCGATATATAATTTGCCCAAATCCAACACCCGGGCGAAGAGTTAGAGCCTTTTTAGTGAAACAGTGTTTGACCTGAGCCTTCAGCGCGTCGCGGATATAGCTCAAATAGAAATTGTCAAATTCCAGTGTTGCTCCACAATACTCGAGCGTCGCGCCAAACTTCCAGGTCGTAGACAAGGTGGCAACACGATAGCTCCGCGTTGTGCTACCGTGCAGTTTCCCAATTATCAATTTCCAGTGATACGACGCAATAACGCCGCGTCGCGCTAAGGGTCCAATTCGGGAAATTTTACTGAAAATTTAATGACATGTCCAGGGTTAAAAGGGTCAACTTTCTACCCCTATATAATACCTTTAACACCTGATTCAACCACTTTTTACCCAAAACATATTAGTTTCTCTCAAGTTTATCTCAAGAACAAACTAGGGTTTCTATTAGGGATTTAAATTCAGGAAGGTTTCACCATCAATCTTCACGAAATCACGATCTAAGGTATGCATAGTGTTCATTCATGGACTCCTTTGGTCCATTAAGTCCAAGAATCCTTTTTGATTACAAGTTATGGATTTTCTTCATGTTTTCATACTTTGTATGTTGTCTTTCATGTTGATAAATGAGGAATTGATTTCTATTACATGATTTGATGATAAATTCCATGTGGGTTGATTAGTATAGATAAAGATTTATGAAATCTCATGACTAAAACCTTGTATGATGGAATTGAAATTGAAGCATGATGTTTAATTGTTGTATAATGTCTTTACATGTACTATGCCTGCCATATGTTTGATAAAATGTCTAGATGAAGGAAATTTGCCTAACTAGCATGATATCATAAAAATACCCATATATGTACAAGCTTATGCCTATTAGACGTTTGATGAAATGCTTCAATAAACTTATTGTGGTGATTATCATGTATTCAAGAATATCAAGTCATGTCAGTTTCCTTCCATCGAGTCCTGGGGGTACTTGTACCCAATTTATTAGCTGTGTGCCTAGATCCATGTCATGTTTTCACGATACTCTTAGTCAAGCTGTGAACTCTTAGAATTTAGATAGTCTTATGACTCAGGAAAAATCTTTATTATCTCATGACTTAGTCAGTTGTCAGAGATCAGTAGTATTCCATCAGCCACGGAAATTCAGTAACTCAGTTCATGCTCAATTCAGTTCAGTAAATCATGTTCAGTGTCCATTCAGATGGGAGTAGGAATTAGCACCGAGTGAACCCAAGGATGTGGACTCACCTGTTATACGAGGGTGTGATTCCTAGAAGCAATCCTTGCATTCCAGAACTATATAGCCAACATAGGTTGAGATATCGTAGCCTACTATATGAGGGTAGATGAGGTGTCTTAACCTGTTATGTGAGGGTTCCCACCATTCTCGCTAGAGTTACCTATTAATAAGGGTTACTCATATGTTGTCCTTACCAGTGGCACAGTATTGACACCCTTCTAATCAGGGAATAGATTGGACCCCAGCTCAGCTATCATAGCACCTTTGGGGCATGTCGGTTAGATACTACTTCCCACAGTTTCATGTTACAGAATCAGGACTGTCAGATACAGTCAATCAGTCTCAGTAATAGAAATCAAATAGTTCTTCAGATTTCAGGACCGTCAGACACAGTCAACTCAGATACAGTATGAAACTCAGATAGTTCCATCAGATTTAGGACTGTCAGCTATAGTCACCCACATTATTAGTTATACTCAGATACAGTTACCCACATTATCAGTTATACTCAGATACATTCACCCATGTTATCAGCATTATTCATATATAGTCCTTCATCTTATCAGTCATGTCAATTACTAACATATCACGTTATCAGTATATAGACTCAGAAATCATGAAATCACATTGTCATTTACAGTTACATATTTATGCATGTATTCTCACGTTCATGTTAGATAGTCATTTAGCATTATTCATGCATGCAAACCCTTGCATATAGCCTACCTCACATGTATACTCGGTACATATGTACTGAAGCATTCGTGCTATGGTGCTTTCTTTTATTTCCACCATAGGTTCAGAGACACGAGTTCCAGATCAGCAGTAGATTCCAGATTCAGCAGTCAGAGTAGAAGTGAGTCCTCATCCTTCGAGGACATAATGATTTTCTAGTATCTCATTGATTATCTTATTAGTTAGAGTTAGTTGGGTACATGTCCCATCAACTTCTTATTCAGATTCTTCAGACAGTAGAGGCTTTCAGACTAGATGGATACTAGATACAGACTATCATGTTTTAGACTTCAGTTTTGTTTTGGGTATTCTATTACCCCACACAGATGTTACGTTATTTAGTTATGTTCATGATCGAACCTTATGGCCTTTCAGTGCATGTTTTCGCATTATTATGTTATCTTATGCAGTATACAGGTACAAATATCAGTCATAGGTTAGCTTGTGGTCCTTTGGAGTCATGAGCATTGTGTAGCATTCCGGTTCAATAAATCGGGTCGTTAAAATCTTAAACTATGTTTCCTTAGTTTTTATTACATCCTCTAGGGTTGCTATCTTTTGAAAAATATCCCCAATAGTCTCCCTACTCTAGACAACAAGTACTGATTTCAAATTTTTCAATTTCTCATGCACTATTTGAAAAGGAGACCCTTGAGAGTTTTTACTCCAAGTTTGTTGTACTATTCCCTGAAAATCCTTATGCTTGGTCCATAAGTTCAAGAATCTAAAAGATTTTTTAATATGCACTTGTACAATATTTCAAATGACATGAAATGGTGTATGATCAGAACCGTGCCTGACTAGATGAGTCACTTCACAATGAGGCATAGCCTGGAAAAACTCATAATTACCAAAAAGCCCTATCAAGCTTCTTAAAAATTCACTCCTCTTGAATTCTTTCATTCCACAAAGTGAATCTGTTGCCTGTGAATCTTAATTTTCTCAATGCATAATTGTTCATACATTGAACAAAATCAGAGTCTCTTGTTGTGTCATTGGAAGGCCTCCAAGTTTTTCAGAATCATCCAAAATAACATTAAAATCACCCCCAACAAGCCATGGATTACTAGTATTGGATGCCACTTGTTCCAAATCTTCCCACAACTTTAATCTTTCTAAGTGACTACATCTAGCATACACTACAGTTACTTTTATAGAAACATATGATCCTTTCAGCTTGTACACCATTGTTAAATATTGTGAAGAATCTATGGCACCAATTTCTTCCCAATCATCCTTCTAGAATAACCAGATCTTATCAGAACAATTTACTTTAGCATTTGGTAGCCCTAGCCTTCTTCTGTAATCTTCCAACTCTGATGGACTTTGAAAAGGTTCCAATAATGCAATGTAAGAATAATGGTGTTTTTCATGAAGATTTATTAATCTCTCAAATGAGCTTTGAGTTTTAACAGACCTAATATTCCAGAATATCACTTTATTAATCATTGATCATTATTAAATATTAGACCTGAATTACTCCTTATATTGATTTGTGACTTGTTACCAGTCTTCTTATGATCCTTTCTGTTCTTCTCTTTCAATTGTCCAATTTGTCTTGGAGATAAATCTCCATCTCTCCTAATCTGGTCAATGTTAGCATCCATGTCTACATCATCCTCACGATCTTGCTTCTGTTGTTTCTCCTTCTGTGTTAGTCTCTAAATTTTAAGAACCTCAGGTTCAAACTCTGCTATGATCTGTAAATTATTATCTGCCACCTCTACATCATGAGTTTTATAATCCACATTAGCAATCTTTTCAGCTTGGCAGCTAAATGAATCACTTGTTTCCTGTTCAGCATTATCTTTTTAAGATCTATAACCGAGATTTGTGATTCTTCTTGCATCTGTACCTTTTTAGTATCCTCACTGGTATGTTGAGGAGTTGAATTCCTGGTATCATCTTTCTTGTTCAATGTGGGCTGTTCTACCTGGGAGTTACTCCTTTTGTCATTTTTTTCGTCATTCTGATCTTCTGATATCTCTTTGCCATCATCAACATCTTTCTCCTCCAAATCATCAAATTTATTAGTTATGGATACATCTACTTCTTTCAAAGTGTTTTCTTTCTGATGCCATCTTCTTTTTTTGCCTCCTTTCATTGTTCCATCCTCTTTTCACTTGTTTTCTCTTTGGCTTGTGAAAATCCTTTGTTTCTGTGTCCTTGCCTTTATTGCTGTCCTCAGTATTTGCCACCTTTTCCTTGTTTTTCTATTATACCTTCTGTGGTTTTATCTTATCTTGTTTTTCTCCCTCCCCCTTGTCGTCCTTTGGATACAAGTCAAGATGAATGACATAACATTCATTCTCATTATGTCTTTGTAGTTTGCGTTTCTTACAGTACTTTGGCATATAATCATATTTGATATGTATCCACTTCTCTACAACTTCTCCTGTCTTCTTTCTCATTCCAATATTAATTCTTTTGAGAAATTCTCCTAGCAGATCAACTTCCACCTTCACTCTTGCGCAACTTGCTCTAGTCTTGTTCTGTGTAGCTAAATCAACCTGTAAAGGCTTCCCAATAGCTGTTGCCAGAGATAATACTGCTTCTCTTGCGAAAAATTTGGTAGTAAAGATGGAAATGATATCCATGCCATTGCAGTAGTAGTTTTTTCATTGGGGTTGAACATTGGATCCCATTTCAATGTTCTCATTGGATAAGACCAGTAATTTTTTGTAATATAGAATTGGGGTTTGGATAAGAGGTGCACATAATCCTCAATCTTCGTTTCTCTTATTAACACATGTCGATTACTCAATAAACCAATATTGATTTCTCCCTTCAACTCATATTGCTTTAGAATTAAACGTCTTAGATCTTGTATTTCTAGCCAGCTATAAGAGAATTTGCCAATTACTGCATATTGTAGATCTTCCTTGTTAATCATTTGATTGACCTCCTCTTCTTCCCAAATAACACGGGGTTCTCCATGCAAGTAGGATATTTCTTTCAGTGGGAGCTGTATGTTAGTAACAGTAGGTGATTGAAGAATATTTGCAAACGTGGATTTTGTTATTGTTGTATCAACTTGACCAGTCTCCTTACCATGGCCATTGATTCCGGCCGTCAGTACGTGTAGGCACAATAGAATTCCTATTTTTTCGGAGTAGGCATAACTAGGGTTTTCGGAAAATGAAAAATCTCATTTTAATTGAAAAGCTAAAAAAAGAAAATAGTAATTAATTTTTGTTCTTTCTTCCATATTTTTTTTGTCCTTTCTTCCATATTTTTTTAACCTATAAATATGTATTTTGTCTTTTTCAAGTTTAGTCAAATCAAGTCCTTTATATTTGTCTTTTTTAAAATTGTACTTTTTTTAAAAAAAAAAATGTCTAATAATATTTGATACGAATGGACCCTTTGAGAATTATGTTTGAAAGTTAACATTTTAGAGTTGATTTGTGTATCATAATTTCTTTTATATCATTGCATTATTTATATTTGTAAAATCATATTAGAAATTTTATTTTCTACGAATTTCTTTAATCATGTCTTTAATTGCTTTAAGTATTAATATATTTTTTGTATTATTTTACTACATTTAAATTAAAAAGTTCCTGATCTTACACCTCATGCATCGAGGCTTATGCCTCACCCATGCTAAATAAAAATGACTCGCTTCATGCCTCCGTCTCTTAAAGTTCGATCTGATTAATGCTTATGACACCTACAATCAATACCAATAAAATGTCTGAAACAAATATAATACTTCTTCCTCTTTGAAGTTCATTAGTGATTCCCCAATCATTAGAGGTTGGTTTAAATAAATATCTTTTTCAGGTTATCGTAAAGATAATGTCCCCATTTTTAGAAGTCCTACAAATAGGGTCCTTGCAATTAATAAAATATTAAAATATCATTAAAATATCAATTAATTGATTATTAATTATCAATTATTAATTGTTATTGGTTCGATTATCCGTTTAACCTTCAAGGATTTCACAACGAAAATTTTTCATTGAGAACTCCTTAGAGTCCAAAAGTGTAAGGATCTTTTGATAAATATTGCAAGTTCATTGGATTTGTTATTTTGTTTCGATATATATATATATATCAAGATTCAAGAATTATATTTAAGCAACATTATTAACTAATTAAACATGTAAAGTCTGGTTAACCAAACTATATTTAAATAATGCAATCTCTAACAAATGAGATAAAGCAATCGGGTAAAAACTTACATGCACCCGGTGCATACGTCAACCCAATACATGCATGTCATGTGTTTGAATTTAGAGTTCATGTTACTTAACCATGATAAATTAACATGTATTTTACTTAATTTAGTTACTTAGCCATGGTAAAAGATATTAATTTGATGTATATATCGAGTGCGTGTAAGTTTCTCTCAAATAATCGTGGGACAAGTACGTTGGACGAGGAAATGTGAAATGAAATTTTGATGGACAAATGAACTAAACTAAACTCTCACTTTATACATTGAAGGGTAGAATTATTTTAAATAAATTACTATTGCTTTATCTGTTTACCCGTTAAAAAAGTGGCTAAATAATCAAATCAAATCAATAAATAGATAATTACGATCTGAATCGTTAAATTAATAGCCCGAACTATTAATCCAATACCCTAATTATCGAGTTGAATTACTGGTTTAACCATTAATTTGCAGATCTAGCTATTGGTCTATAAACTGCAAGACAAATAGAGAGAGAACCGTCTACTAGACAACTAAGTAGAGAAGATTTGGAAGAATAGACATTATATTTCTTTTTCATTTATTTTTTAGAATTAGGATTTGGAAAAGGCAAAAAAGTGGGTCAGGATTGTGGGGTCATGAGCCTCTTTAACATTTTTAAAAATTAAGGATAAAATGTAACTTTATAAAAAATACAATATGGTCCTTTTTATATTTATTAAAATCATTTAATAAATTCAATAACTTTTCTCTCTCCTCAAATCCTCTTCTTCACCCGATTTCTCTTCATATTTTTCAAAAAAAAAAATAAAAATTTTTGCTTGATTCTTGCTTCCCAAGTCAAATTTTTTCAGTTTCTCTTGCTTAGGTAAGTTTAATTTTCTTTCCCTATTAGTTTTAGATCCATTTTAGTATATTTTTTTATTTTCAATTTGTGTTGGGGTTCTTTGATTTTGACAAAAATTGCACTATTCGTCATTGAATTAATCAAAATTTAAGTATTTTTAGTTAATATTGTCGATTCCGCATGTTTAATCGCATTTTACTTTGAATAATGACTATTTTTTTAAAATTTTTTATATTTATATTGTGTATTGATTTTGAATTTTAATTTTTGTACTGAATTGAATCCATTTTGATGGTGTTCTTGTTGTTGTGAATTGCACTGCCAATATTTGGAAAAGTTGAAACTTGATTTGCATGTTTGATCTGAGCCGTTTTTTTATTTTTTCGTTTTTTCTTAATAGACCAGTGATCGATCTGCAGATTTGTTTTTGCTGCATTTTTTTATTTTTATTAATAGACCAGTGGTTGATAAATCGACCACTACAGATTCGTTCCACTACATATAAATTTATTTTTGTTGCATTTTTCCTTTTATTTTAATAGATCAGTGATTGATAAATCGATCACTAAAAATTAGGTGGAGACAAAGAGGAGGATGATCTCCTATCCTTGTCAAGGTAAGCTAATTTGTTTTGTTCTTCCTATTTAATTTACTTGTCTAATTTTGATAGATCTTTCAAAATAATGCAACGCACATCGACAATCCCCTTATAGCCGACATCAAGTAAACCTCAAAAACTCACAGTCGTAGTGACCGAAGACCTTGCAGCAACAGATGAAAAAGTGGAAGAAGTGAAGAAAGAAGAAGAAACAAAAGAGGAGAAAGTTGTAGATGAACAAGATAAGAAAGAAGAAGAAGAAAAAAGATGAAGAGATGACTACGGAAGAAAAAACAGAAATTTAGGAGAAAATAGAAAAAAATGGTGAAAAGAAAGAAAGTGATTTGACAAAAAGGGAAGTGAGATATTACCGTTGGATGTGTTTGACATGTACTTTATTATCGTTGTAAAAATTTGATATTTAAATTTTGTTACTGTCGGACCTCTTTCACAGACCTTAAATATAATCGATGTCTTCTCATTTGTTGAGTAGATGATGGACCGTATACATCGACACTCGATCAATGCTTAGGTATATACGGGTTGGTGCAACGGTAAAAAAAATATTAGTACATAGTCAAAAATATAAATAATTAAATAAATAAAATTGATGTGAGGATCATCGATTAAGTCTAGTGTAAATCATAGACTGCAAGCCTTGTCAATAATATACCGTATTGGTTTATTACCCCTAGTAGCATATTGGGAAAAAAAATAATTAATTAATAAAAATAAATAATTATATTTTATGCAATTAAATAAGCTTAAACAAGTCATGTGATCATATGAGAGTCCACGTAAATTGAAGGAGGTGATCAAAGATGTGTGAGGATGGGTAGTGATTGTATAACCAACATCCTTAAGGTAATGTTTACCCAAAGCACAAGTATGTTGTGGGAAACTCATTTGTTCAACCACAACTTATCATCTCATATCTTTGATCACCACTTTCAATTTATGTGGACTCTTATATGATTACATGACTTGTTTAAACTCCTTTAATTGCATAAATTTCCATTATTTATTTTTTAGTAATTAATTATTTCCTTTTCAAATTATGTGCCGGTCATGATCTATAAATAAGTATCATCATCTAGTTATTTAATTATGGAAGTAGTTCACAATTTATGCTAGACTATATCAGGTCGAGTAAATAACTAAGCATTGTCTAGCATAAACGATGGACTATTTCAATAATAAATAAACTAGACTAGGATATCTATTTATAGACTATAACTAGCACATATTTTGAAAAGGATTATTTAATTAATAAAAAAATAAATAATTAAATTTTATGCAATTAAATGAGCTTAAACAAGTCATGTGATCGTATGAGAGTCCACGTAAATTGGAGAAGGTGATCAAAGATGTGTGAGGATGGATAGTGATTGTACAACCAACTTTCTTAGGGCTATGTTTATCCAAAGCACAAGTATGTTGTGAGAAATTGATTTGTTCATCCACTATCCATCCTCATACATCTTTGATCACCTTCTCCAATTTACGTGGACTCTTATACGATCACATGACTTGATTAAGCTCCTTAATTGCATAAAATTTAATTATTTATTTTTTATTAATTAATTATTTTTTTCCACAATTTTCTACTAAGGGCAATAAACCAATATGGTATATTATTGACTAGTCTTTCAGTCTATGATTTACAACGGACACAATCGATGATCCTCAATTCAATTTCATTTAATTAATTAATAATTTGCAATGTACTAATGTTTGTTTATCATTTCACCAACCCACATAGTGGAATCCATCGATTACGTACACGTTCCTTCATAGATATTGAGCTCGGTCAATCCTAAACTCTTTCGACTATGCAATTAATTTTGTATAAATCAACATAATCGTTGATAGACCAGATTCATTATCCATTAGCATATATGAGTATATATATATATGATAGAGCATAAATTTTGTGACAACTGTTTTGTTCATCTTCTAATAAGGCAATTTACAAAATTTCAAACAACAACAAAATTGTAAAATTCAAGTATAGACAATATGTAGGAAACAGAAAATACTTCATTTCATTAGTTCACTGCAACAACGTTTAACACAATATGTACACCAAAATATGAGAAAAAATGGGCCAAAAGAAAGAAGCTTTCATTTTAAAAAATTTCTAACCTCGGAAGTTTCTTTGCAATGAACTTACAACTACAATAAAAGTTAAATTCTAAACTAATGGGATGGTGTGTGTGAGGGGGGGGGGTGATCAATTCGTCGGACTCCATGTTTAGCCTCTCCACGGCCGCCTGTAAATAAGGGGCGATACGTTGGAGTTCACGGTGGAGGTGTTCTCTGTCCTGGCCGAGACCACAGAAGAGACGAGTGTGGTGGCGGAATTGTCGGAGACCCCAGGACGACATTTATCCTCAGTAATGACCTAGAGGCATCTACAACGACATCCAACATATATAAGGACACATGCCGATCATTCTTTATGAATGTGGGATGTATTTTTCCCCGCCCATTCATTGGATAGCTAATTACAACGTTCTTTGGCTCACAACATAATTCTCTACTCTCAATTACGCTTCGAACCATGTTGTCGTACGAACCATTGCGATGCAGCGAGATAGACACTGCCTCCTTTCTAGATGATTCTCACTTTCAATAGTTGGGACCCTCCTCCCACACCCCCATATAATCACCACCCGCGATAACTACCTTAGCTACTGTCATTATAGACCACACTAATCGATAATAGATTAAGGTATCGGTCTATAACTGATCAATCACTGGTATGAAAACCTTCGTACAAAAATGAGAATGAATGAATTTTGAATATAATCGATGCCTTCCTAGCAGTGGGATGGAGAAATGAATGTGCACGGCTTGTAAACTACTGAAATATATCTAATGACGAGGTATTGAGTGGATTTGGAAAGCTTTTCAAGCTAGTAAAATAGTAAAAAAAAATTTTTTGCAATTTTTTTCAAAAAAGATGGAACAACAATGGAGGCAATGACCAAGAATGGAGATTTTCAGTTGTGATGAGCAAAATTTCGTCGAAAAAGTGGTCGAAATCGAAAAAATATTGGTGAAAAATGGGAGCTCCTATTGGTGGCTTCTTGAACAATTTTTTTAATTGAAATAGGAAAATATGAAAAATGGTGGAAATATAAAAAATGGTGGAAAATATTAAATCTTAAATGGATGAAGTGGGGATTAAAGTGTACAGTTTAAAACTTGTCTGTTAGGACTGTATATAAGAAGTGATGATGTCATTCTAGTGTCTAAATACTTAATTTTTTAAGACTTGTGTCTAAAAACTTTAAAAAGTTTTCAAAGTTGTCTATTTTGCAAAATTGCCCAACTAAGTCTCCCGAGAAGGGATAGCTGGCAAAAATTTCTAATTATTAGTTTACATAGGATACAAGTTCGATATATACTAGTTCACGATATGTTTTAGACTCGAATGAAACTTCTGTTATTATTATTAGTTAATTGAATGCTACATTCACTAGCAACTATAAATGATAAAAATATTAAATTTGTTATGGTTAATGGCGTAGAAAAGGATATTTGCGTGAATGATTAGGGGTCGTTTGGTAGAAGGAATGGGATAAGTAAGGATATATCATGAGGCTATCTCATAGGATTATTTTATTTTCTCCCCATGGGATACTAATCCCATCATTTTAGTATACAAATGGTGGGATAAAATAGTCCTAAATTAAATAATCCCTTCTACGAAACATATGATAAAGTTAATCCGAAACTTTATCTTAAAATTATTTTTCTTATCTCTTCTACCAAACGATCCCTAATAAATTAAACAAAGGATATTCTCTACACGTATAAACACAATGTTTACATCAAATTGTAAAATTTACTGTACTTAAGTGATTTAAATGTGGTAAAACTGCAGGTTAGTTAATTAATCAATGTGTTAGCTTACAAAATATACAAATACATGACTGCATTTATTAGCTAAATATAAACATATGAGTACAATTACTTTAGCCATAGAATATTCTATGGTTTCCCTTAGCCCTTTCTTTTCCTAATTAAGTTTCCCTAAACAACAAGATTTGAGTCCAAACCTATCTAGGAAACCCTAAACCAAACCAAAATAGAAATACAACAAAAAAAACCCCAAAAATTAACGCGTCATTGGATTAAACCGAATCCAAATTAAACTAAGAATACTCCTAATCCCCCCCCCCCCCCAGCCAAAAAAAAATAAAAAAATTAAAATTAAAATCTCTATTTATACTTTGTTACAACTCAAATATCCTTATTACATTACTTTAATTTGTTCCTTGTTTAATTTCTTGATCAAAGAAGCTATGAGTAATTATAGGCAAACTTATCGCTCTTTCCATAACCACACACATCATCAACAAGGACGATCCTATAATCCGCGTAATGCCCCAAGGCGCGCCAATTATCAGTCTTCTAGACGACAACACCAGAACGTTCATAATAATCCACACGCGAATTATTCAACGTTTGAACGTAATGGTACGTATACAGCAACTCATCATCATGAGTACTTTGCTCCACAATTACAAGATCAAAACAATCGTAGTCCATACGGGCTAATTTCGAGCTCGCTTCTGCCATACAATGGACAGGTTGATGAAGTGTCTGTTGCTACTGTGTTAATGCAAACTACTACTAATGGAAATATATTTGATTATATACGCTACTTGACTAATCTGGAGGGAAATTCGAGGTTCAATCTTAGCCGAGATGAGTATGTAGCTTATCTTTTAGAGAACAATGACGATGTGTTGAAGTATTTGAAAACAAGAACTCATCATGCTCCTACTAAAGATGGAGTCGATCCCGAAGTAGAATCAAAGATCTGTTCTATATGCATATCGGAATTTAAACACGAAGAGAAAAAAGAAGCGCTTCAGTGTGGACACGAGTATCATACAGATTGCATCTACCAGTGGTTGGCGAAGAAGAAAGATTGCCCGATGTGCAGAGCTTCAGTTTTGCCTTCATAAGAGGGAGAAGGTTATATTATTATTATTTTTTTTTATTTGTTCAAATCGTCCACGAATTATATTATGCAATAATACATACAAATTAGTGAAATATTTTTCCTGTTGTTCTGAAACATTGTAAAAATAACCAACAAATTAGATCAATGAATATGGTCGAGATTTAGCTTATGTAAACACATTATGTCTCATTGAACCACAAAAAATTACAAACATCATAACGAATAGACCTGATAAATTTGCAGCTTTATTAGTTCTAATCGACCCAACAAATTTCTCTTAGTAGTTATTGCTTGTGTGCAAATAATAGTCAATTTTCACAGGTTCAAATTTGGAGAGTTGAAAACGAGAAAAATGAGTTGGAAGTCCTCTTAAGTCTTCAAATAAATAAAGGTGAGAAGTGGGTCCACAATATTATTAAGTTAAAAGAGGTAAAATTACTTAAACAACTGGATTAGTTGTCCCAACAATTATTAAAGTTGTCCAACAATTTTGTACAGCTGTCGAACAACTTTACACAATTGTCGAATAACTTTGATTGTTGTTGGGACAACTTCTATAGTTATTGAGACAACCTTTATAGCTGCTGGGGCAAAAATATTTAAAAAAAAAAATAAAAAATATTCTACCTAATTTTTAAAACTTGAAGGATCCCCACTTAATTAACAAACTTATTTGTCCTTTTAATTCAAATTCCTATTGAAAACCATGTAGTAAAAATGTATTTGATTGATTGAATCATGTCATTTAGCTACTTGATGATCTCTTAGATTGACCTTTATGTTAACTTGATATATGTCTTATTGTTTGAATTTTTTTTTAATTATTATTATTATTATTATTATTATTATTATTATTATTATTGGGCTCAACATAAGTATGTGTTGAATTCAGACAGGTCCCTTACTTGGATAAAAAATTATTCTTCCATATAGTCAATAAGCTATTTGAAATTCTTGAATATTTCGATTTCGATTTTCTTGTATTATAGGTCTGGATGGCCGCGCGGATTATCGCCAGCCTCCGATCCTGTAATCTGATATCAAATTTTGAAGGTTTTATCAAACCCTTTTATAATAAATTATCAATTTCTGTTTTGCAGAATACAATTAATTCAACATTCATTTGACATGATCGAGATTTGGTCGGGATATAATCCTCAGAGAAATTATCTTCATAAGAAAGAGTGACGATATATTTTTTTTTAATTCCAAAAAGCACTGGGGTGCTCGGCACAAATATCAATAGCCATTTATTCAAAAATTAATTTAATTTTTTTTTGTATCTTAGCAGATTTCATAGTATCACAAATATTCATGCTAAGCAATTCAAGTTGTAAGGAATCAACATGCTTTTTCTTTATCTCAATTAAAGCATTAATATCTCTAGTTACTGGATCTGTAACAAAAGAATAAGAGATCTCTTTATTCTTGTAAGTAGTAGTAAATCCTTTTGCATCAATACGAGTACAAGGATAAATGACATTAATAAATGAAGTTTCAAGTATAATTGGAGGGTATAACTGATTTTTATTATTATTATTATTATTATTATTATTATTATTATTATTATTATTATTATTATTATTATTATTATTATTATTATTATTATTATTATTATTATTATTATTATTATTATTATTATTATTATTATTATTATTATTATTATTATTGGGCTCAACATAAGTATGTGTTGAATTCAGACAGGTCCTTACTTGGGTAAAAAATTATTCTTCCATATAGTCAATAAGCTATTTGAAATTCTTGAATATTTCGATTTCGATTTTCTTGTATTATAGGTCTGGATGGTCGCGCGGATTATCGCCAGCCTCTGATCCTGTAATCTGATATCAGATTTTGAAGGTTTTATCAAACCCTTTTATAATAAATTATCAATTTCTGTTTTGCAGAATACAATTAATTCAACATTCATTTGACATGATCGAGATTTGGTCGGGATATAATCCTCAGAGAAATTATCTTCATAAGAAAGAGTGACGATATATTTTTTTTAATTCCAAAAAGCACTGGGGTGCTCGGCACAAATATCAATAGCCATTTATTTGAAAATTAATTTAATTTTTTTCTGTATCTTAGCAGATTTCATAGTATCACAAATATTCATGCTAAGCAATTCAAGTTGTAAGGAATCAACATGCTTTTGCTTTATCTCAATTAAAGCATTAATATCTCTAGTTACTGGATCTGTAACAAAAGAATAAGAGATCTCTTTATTCTTGTAAGTAGCAGTAAATCCTTTTGCATCAATACGAGTACAAGGATAAATGGCATTAATAAACAAAGTTTTAAGTATAATTGGAGGATATAACTGATTTTTACCAAAAAGAAGAAATGTGAAATGCAAACTTTATTCTGACAAATATGAGTATTTGATAATTTATACGCTATATCAAGAGCATGTCCAGATGCAGATTTAACTATATGGGTTGTTTTTTAAAAATATTTTGTGGGAACTCCACTATCAATCATAGCAACTCAATTACAGAAAAATGATTATCAATCAGAATAGTACATTTGATATACTATTTGTGTGCAGTAATAATTTGCATCATATCCAAAAAATAATTATTTTTGAAATCAAGAGATTTTTGAAGAATATCAGCTTCTTCATTTTCTTCATCAATCTTACCCTTCCCTTTGAAAATTTTTGTGGTAGAAATATCTTTCTCTATTTGCAAAATTCAGTGATCACAAATCATTCAATTCTGTTTAAGAGATTTAATCTCTTTTTTTAAGTTTTCAACTTTAATTTTTAAATCATCAAAAGAAGTATCTCTACCAGGGATAAAGTTTACAACAAGACCCTTATTAACTTTTGACAAAGAATAAGGTGTAAAATAATCAAACCTTTTCTCAGGTTGAGAAGAATTGCTATCAACATTTTTTTGTTTTTAATTTATAGATAAATTTATAATTTTTTCACAAAATTTTTTATTAGAAACTTCTTTTAGTAATTCTAACACATTATCAGAAGTAATAATCCTCATATTCAAATCTTCAAATTGAGACTGCAATTTACAAAATTTATTATTATAAGTGCAAGTATCGCCTTTGCAATTAACATATGAAGAATCAATATTTTTATTGCTATAAGATAAATCAAGGAAATCAACTTTATTTACGAAATCTGATTCCGAATTATAATTCGTTTCGAATTTAGAAGTGTATAACAAACCATAAACTTTATCATGTAATTCTTTATCTAGTCCTAAAAATATTAGCTTTTGAAGCTTAAAATTTGGAGCAATGTGTCCATACTTACCACATTTGTAGCACTTAATATTAGCAAGATTTCTCTTAGATCTATTTCTCACAAATCTAGTAGAATAACGATGAGCTTTCCTAATTTCACGCTCTTCTTTGGATTTATATTAGATCTCCTTTTCCTATAAGGTTTGTCACTGTTGGAATGCTTATGATTCTTTTTTCTAGAAGAAAAAGCTGATTCGAAAATTTTAAACTGAGTACAGAAATCTCCCAACTGATCTCTTTCCTTAAGCTTATCAATCTTAAGCTGTCTGGACAATTTTAATTCATTAAACAAGTTTAATCCTTCTTGTGTACATACTCCTATCAATTTTCTATTGTTATAATTTTTCCATGAAACTTCACCGTAAGGTCCTCTAAGTTTTTTTTTAATTCTTTCTGCAAATAAGGGTGGAGGGACATCTATAAACTTAGTCTTCCAATGGGCCAATTTGTTCTCGGGTAATTTCATAACTCGACTCATAAAGGTATCTTTATACCACCTAAATTCTCCTAAAGTCTTACATCAAAGATCATTTAAGAGAGTACGAACGATTTCATGCTGATTGGTATATCTACCATTGAAATGTTCTAAAATCGTAAAAATAAGGATATAAATCGCATCTTTCCTGTTTTCAACTAGGGTCATACCTAAGTTATCAACTCCAGTGCTAGTAGCTCTAACACTAACAGTAGAAGCTTTCTTCTCTAGAGTAAAAAAATTATCCCACCAGCCACGAAGTTGGTCAGTAAAATCTGCAATAATCATTCTGCAAATATTTTTATCAGTATTTCCTTTGATACTTTTGCAGATAGTTGAGTACATCATCATCCGATGCACAAGAATTGTTAATTGTCTATCAGTTAGACCATCAAGATTTCATTCATAAATGTCAGAACCACTATATGACATATTAGTCTGATTGCAATCTCAATCCTCAATTAAAACATCCTGAGGAGTAGGTCGAGAATAATAGTATGTTTTCATATATGGTAAATCGACATATCTTTTACCTGATTATTGTTTAACCATACCTCTGAGCTTATTAAGCTCTGACTTAGTTTGAGTTTTTAAATCAGGAGTAGATTCTACTTGATTCGCAAAATCATTTGATAAATCAATAGGATTGACACTTAGCCCTGGAAGTTTTTTTATCCAGAAGTTCTTCTAAATTATTTAAATGTTTATTTGTTTGAAATCCTTTAATATCAGGAGGTCGTTGAATACTAGCATAAACAGTTGGAACTTCTATCTCTAAGAGCTGTCAAAAACGTCTCTGATAATCCTTTAAGGGTTACAGGTTTAAAATCAATTTGCACCATCCCAATATGTAAAAACTTATAATGATTTTTATATAAATTCATACCTCTTTTATTTAATAAATGAATAGTCTATTCCGATGAGTTTAAAGCTAAAGACTGTTCAGTTGTCTTTACAATTTGTTTTGAAGAAAGTTTATCAAACCAACCATAATCATAAATAATTTTTATATTGACTTATGAAATAGTCCATTTGTTTAACAAGTCAAGATCATGAGGTATATCTACCTCTTCAAGTCTAGTACCTTTAGTATTCACTTCTCCTAAATTCATAGTAAAAAATCACCATATCTATGTTGAATAGTTTAGATCTATTACATAATTACCATGAAAGTTTCTAGGCTTTGATACCAAATTGCAGGATCGGAGGCTGGCTATAATCCGCGCGGCCATCCAGACCAATAATACAAGAAAATTGAAATCAAAATATACAAGAATTTCAAATAGCTTATTGACTGTATGGAAGAATAATCTTTTACCCAAGTAAGGATCCTATCTAAATTCAATACATACTTATGTTGAGCCCATGTGTCTAGCGGTTCTAACCATAAAAAAAGACACCCTTTTTCAATAATTTTAACTGGTTTAAGAGTCACGACTTACTAGACGGAGCCACTAAGACAAAGCCAACAAAATCAGTACTAAATTTGACTGTACCACCATCTCGAAATCAAGTCAAGAAACTAAATAAAAATTTCTTTATATTTTGATAGAGTCTGGATCTTTCATGATTTTTATGCAAGAGAAGTTAGATATCCTACATAGATATGGATCTGCTTAGTCGGACATAGTCACGATCGGAGAGAGGAAGAAAGTAATAAATAAAGACTCAAAATAAAATATGAATTAATACCTTAGATGGCTGGAGCAAAGGCCGAAATAGTAATGAATGGTAATTTCTTTATCCACAAGGAGAGAAATATTATAAGAGAGAGCAATTTACAAAAGGAGTCTAAAAGAGCTTCTACTTCTTTACAAATGAAAGATGCTATATATAGAAAAAAAATTTATGCACAGTAACATTGAGTTTCACATCCGGATTTCTTATACAGTATATCTACTATGTGTACAGTGTATCTACTATTTGTGTATAGTACATCCACAATGTATTTACTGTGTGTGAACAATATTTCTACTGTTTATGTTTTATTCTTCCCCTTCATTTGATTAATGAATTTTTCAGCCTGCTTAATGGCGTCCTTTGATAGTATCTTATCTGATGGTATGAACTGAGAGGCTCGAAAATCTCCCTCTGCTGTATTATTACTAGTCACACTTTTCATTGAAGTGTCTGACTTATCATATTGATTAAGGGATTGAAGTAATTTTTTTTTTTACTTCTTCTAGATATCGTGCTATGATTTCATCTTTATCTCCATCTTGAACGGGGATTCTTCTAGCAATATGCTTAATTGAACTGTCCTCAATTATATCCTTTTGTGGAGCTACGTAATACTCCTGGATCTTATTTTTAATAGAATCCAAGAGTTATTGACCATATAATTCTTTGATCTTTGGGTCCTTTCTCATTAGTTTATCCCAAAATTATAATAATATATCCGATATAAAGCCAAAATTTGATCCTTTGTGAATCCCAGTTCTGGGGTCCATTTTTGAATTCAAGAAATCGAGAATTCAATTAAGAAATATATTTGATCAACTTTTTCTAAACAACAGATATGATCTGCGTGGTATAACTCGTTAAGTTATGGCGAAACCTTCGCCCATTCTTTGTATAACTTGAGAAATGGGTCAGGCAATATCTTGACAGTTGGCCTGTGGTATGACCACCAGTTTAAAAATCAATTAGGAATTGATTCTGCAAATATTTTTGCATAGACTTTCATAAACCAAGTATGCTTATGTCGTTTATTGTTATAATAGAGCACTTTATCAAAGACCTGGATACAGTCTCAATAAATAAAGTTCATTCGAGAATTATTAAGACTGATCTGTCTTTCTGTCATTGTGGACATCCCTCAATCTTCAACAGATATAATTCACTTAATAATAAGTTTCGAAAAGTTATAAACTTTCTCGTTTGCGTTAGAATCAGGAAAGTTATGACATACTACACTACCTGTGAAGTGAGAATAGTCTCATAATAAGAACGGATTTTGTATGACTCACCCGAATAATATAATTCATTAATCAAATATCTTTGAAATATCTTTCATGGATCATTTTTCACTAAATCTCAGATTTTTCGACAAGAAATATCATTTCTTTGTTTATTACTTTTTCATAAGATGTGATATCATCACGGTTTCTTTGGTGACTGAAGTAAATGTGTCATTTTACTTTTAGGCGGCTAAATAGGCCTGCAAATGTCCATATAATGGACTGTCTTCAGGAATATCTTCCAGATGAATCGAAGAAGATGACGAAGATTCGCCTTGTTGAGACACTTTTGAGTTTATCAAACTCTTTTTTTCCATCTGTATAACTGGAGAATTGGATGAGGACCCATATAACGATCCTTGAGATTTAGATGAAGATCCGTATGACGATCCTTGAGAATATGATCTCTCTGGGATGATCTTCCCCCTGTTCTGCATCTTCCTCTTCCTCTGGCTTATTGTCATGGAGGATTCATACTGCACGAATAATAATCAGGGTTATTTAGATAAACTATATTCGTATAGATCAAACATTTCTTTGACTTCGTCATAATCATAGACATAAAATTCGATTTCAATCATATCATGAATAATTTTATCAATTATAAGATTTTGCAAATTTTTCTATAATGGTATTACCTTCAAGATGGTGACCAAGATTTTTTCAGTAAAAAAAAAGTATAAAAATTTATTTTTAACTAAGATATTCATGAGATAAGAAATCAGGGAGAGAATTATCAATTCCCTTTTTATATTAAATTTCGAAATCAAAAGGGGCTAATTAAGCTTGCCACCTTACAAATATTAATTTCAAAGCATCATATTTAAAATTCTTGTGAAACATATATTTGACCGATTGAGCATCAGTTTTTATCAAAAACTTTTGCTTATATAAGTCATCTTGAAATTTTAAAACACATTTAACAATTGTTAACATTTCATGAGCCATAGTAACATATTTCTTCTGGACTTCAGTCCATTTTTCTGAGTGGAATCTTATATCAGGTATTCTGATTTGTCTTGGGGATTGACTTATTTCAGTATTCCACCATAATCAATATTAGATGCATCATTTTCAATGATCTTTTGCCAAGCTGGGTTGGCTAAAGTCAAACAGGGTAAAGATTTAATACTCTGTTTAATTCTTTTAACTTGATCTGCGTGACTATATGTCCAGGGACCTTTATAATCCTTTTTTAGCCTATCATATAATGGGGCTAAATTGTGTGACAAGTTTTTATAAAAGGGGGATATATAATTTAAACTTCCCAAGAATCTCTGCAATTGAGCTCTGTCGGTAATGACATCAAGAAATCTAAATGCAAAATCAATAGACCTTTATATGGGAGTAATCTTTTCCAGACAAATATTGTGTCCTAAAAATCTAACGTCAGTTTGAAACACTTATTTTTGATTTAGATATCACCAAATTGTTTTGAATCACAATTCTCTTAAAAATGTCAAGATATTTGATATGTAATTAAAATGTTTTTGAAAACGCTAATATATCATCAATATAAATAATGAAGAAATCCATATAAGAATTGAAAATATCATTCATGATTTTCTGGAATTCAAAAAGAACATTTTTCAAGTCGAATGACATGACATTCCATTCATATTGTCCAAATGGAACATTAAAAGCGACTCTATAAGTATGCTTTTTTTTTTTAAAATTATTATTATTATTATTATTATTATTATTATTATTATTATTATTATTATTATTATATTCTATTGCACTTTGATTTGTTTGGGATGCTATGTTATTTAGTACATGAGCTTGGACCTTAAAATGAAGTTGACCTTGCAGGAGCAAGTCCACAAATAGCCGATTTAAGATCTTTATTTAAGACATAATCGATCGTGTTTATAAATTCTTATAAGTTTAATTGGAATTAGTTGTATGTCTGAAGTTAAATTTGACACCTCGAATTCAAACATTTCCCGTCTCTCAAATATATTTCTTCCTCTAGTGTGAAATATCAAAGACATTGTGAATATTATACTCAGTCTTCCTCCAATCTTTCAAAACTTTTCAAACAATATCAACTTGATTTTTAAACTCACTTTCAAATTCTAAATTTAAGACTCACTTTTTTTTTCTAATGGTACTACACGTGAATTTTCTTCGTCCCTATCGTGTTTCAAACACCATTTTAGCTCCAAATAATAACATTCAAGGGATTTGAACAAGAAATATGCAACAATTTCAGATCTTGAGCTACCAATTTTGATTTCTCAAGAACCCCAGACAATAGATATTTCGAAGTTCCACTACAAACTATATTTAAACATGCAAAACAAGTAAAATTCTATGTTTGGCTCAAACAAATAGTCATAATTATCAGTTGTTCAATCAAAAAACATTCATATGTTTGAAACACACTGTTGTACATCAATAACGAAAACAAAGTGGAGGCGGCGGTGGTTGGATTCAAAACTGGTAGGACATTACGCAGAAGTTAATAGTTGTAAGCCATGAAAATGATAAATTAGATGACAATGAAAAATATACTAAAAAATATATTATTAATATGATTTGACCAATTGACCTACATATTAAAAACTAATTTAAAAAACATAAAATTTATTAGAAGAAAATCTTCTCCTAACAAGAAACTTTGATGACTACGTTATAGATGCTATTATGTTATGGTAAGAAATAATGATCTTCAATTTATGAAGTTACAAAACTTTTTCTCCAATTAAGAGGTTTCCAAATATAAAAGAAAATTATATTTTTCTTTTAGAAAAAAGTAAAAATAATTATGATAATACTTTGACTTTCGTTTCAAGTAAAATAAAATTCAAATTTGATAATAAAACCTGCACGAAAACTCACGGGGGGAGACTTGCTACCAAGTGCAACTCCTAGGACCTTGTGCGTGAAACTAATAAAATAAATCTTTCTAAAAATTACTTTTCGCTCTATCTAGGTGCTCCCATCTTTTTGTTTTCTGGTAACTCGAGCCACAACTTTTCAGTTGGGATGGAGGCAGGTGCATACCTTCGAGCAGCCCATTCTTATCAAATAGAGTACTTATTCAATTTGTAAAGTCTAAATTAATAATAAAACTCAAATAACATTGGATATTTATTTAAATTCACATGTTTTTCAATACTTTACGAACTTAAGAATCCAACCAAATTATGTTAAAGTATTATTTAAAGAATCATATAGTGAACGTGAAATTCTTGTCATATTTTCCCTTTTGTGATAATCATTTAGGTAAATGATCTTCTTATAATTTCTTTTGCATTTTATTGGCTAGGTATAAAGTATAAACACAAAATACAATTAAATTTTTTATCAATTGAATATTCTATTGTTTAACTTATACCCTTTCTCTTCCTAATTAAATTTCCAAAAGCAATAAGATTTGTGCCGAAACCTAATTAGGAAAACCGACACCAAACCGAACTAGGAATATAACGAAAAACCCTTTTTGAAAAATATAGGAATGGAAAATTAACGCATCATTTGAGTTAAACCCAACCCAAATTAAATTAGGAATACTACTAATTCCAAAAAAAAAAAAAAAACTCTATTTATACTTTGTTGTAGAGCAAACTAAGTTGTATCCTCATTACTCTTTTTTCTGCTCAAACTCAAAGAATTTTTTTCGTTTATTTGTTGATCAACGAAACAATGAGTACTCATCCCTCTTACCATAATCATTCTTCACCAAATTATTCGTCGTTTGGGGGTAGTGGCTCTTCTTATACAACAACTGATCATGATTACTTTGCTCGACAATTTTGGGATCAATATTATCAAACTCTTGTTTTTCAACCTCCTCTGCCATCCTACTTTTCAATTAATATGGTCTTACCGTCACTTGTTGATACTCCATACGGCCTAATTTGGACTCATGTTCATAGGCATAATCTGTATATGATACCCTTCTAGTTAATCACTATAGTATTTTATTTCATTGATATTTCTTCTAATGTTTAGAGTGTGCTAAAATTAATTCATCAGAAAATATGGACCGAAAATAATATTTTTTCGGTAACCATGTAAACAGTACCATTAAAAATAAAAAAATACACCTAGTGAGCACTTATCCTCTTTAATCACCTTAATTAAAGCAGGAAGAGCGTCGGATCATCATCTAATTACAAAGAATAAACAGCAAAAACTTAAACGCAAAGGATCCTATTAACAAAATCTCTACTCCTTTGTGCCTTCTTTGAGGCATTTAGCATTTCTATCCTATGAACCAACTGTTCTTTAATCTGTCTAACAACATTAGTAGCTTGAATAGTCTTTTGTTGGAAAATCTTCTAGTTTCTCGCTCTCCAGGTGTGGTATAATATTGCACCATAAATTTCTGCCATCACTTCTGTAACATCCTATATTTTGGGCTAGAATTCGAACTATCATTCCTATGTGTATAAACTCGAACTCAATGATTTCTACATAAATATAAGTGACAGGATTACTTACCTAGTGTGTAAAGTGATTTTGATGTGAGGAATATTCATAAAAAATACATAGAGCAAAGTTGAGTTAAGAACTATTGTTATCTACTGAATTTTTGGTGTTCGATCCTACAAGGGTCAACTTTATATGTGTATAAATTCTAGATTATATCGAGATTTGGATCTCAAGACACATCAAATGAAAGATAAATGAGTCCTCTTTCCAACGCATCTGATTCTGCCTTAATTTGATACCTGGGGAAAAAGTTATGAGCATTTTTGCGAGCGAACCAGTGAGGGTCTATGATAAGGGTGTGGCACACCCTGTGTGCTCTGTGATAAGAGCAGCATTCCCTATGTGCTCTGCTTTAATGGTGTGGCACACCCATGTTCCTAGATACGCTAAAACTCACATTTTTCTTCAGTTTTTCGATAAAAAACTAGTCATTTACGTCCTAAATCATCCTATAACTAATACTAATGTGTTATCCATCATTCCATAACCCAAACACATGATTCCTCTTCTTCCAAACCCCCAAGAACAACAAATAAGGGCTCTTCTTCAAAATTCAAGCTTTCAAGGCTTCAAATTCAAGTTCTTCTTAAATTTCTTCTGTAAAAAAAAGCATGTTGAGCACTGCCTACTTTAATTACTATCCTAAAGTGTGGATTTTGTTATCGTTTTACTTATTTTATTGATGTTTTAAAGTTGGGATTAAGAATTGTCATTACAAATATTAATTATTGTTTTTTCCTCTTCTTACAAATTATTTATAACCACTTGTGGTGGCTTTTGGTGATTTGAATAACATGATTGAAAGGATGCATTATATTTTATAAGTCTTGAAACATTGAATATTATGAATTATTGGAATTATGATTTTCAAGTCCTTTGAAAAAGCTTTTGTAATACCCCATATTTTTGGGTTAGAATTCGAACCATCATTTCTACATGTATAAATCCAAACCTAATGATTTCTATGTAAACATAAGTGTCATGATCATTTATCTAGTGTTTAAAGTGATTTTGATGTGAATAATGTTCATAGGAAACAATTAGAACAAAGTTGAGTTGAGAACTTTTGTTATTGACTGAATTTTGATATTAGATCCTACAAGGGCCAACTTTGAATATGTGTAACTTCTGAAATATATGAAATTTTGGAGAAAAAGACCCACCAAGTGAAATATCATTGAGTCCTCTTTTCAATGCATCTGATTTCACCTTAATTCAATACTTGAGTGAAAAGTTATGAGCATTTTTGCGAGCGAACCAACGAGCGAACTTGATATATAATTATATATATATCAATACATATAATTAATATATATGTATTTATATGTGAATTACTCTTATTTAAATTAGTAGATTTTTTTTTCAAATCAAACTCAAATATGAAGATTATTATTTCCATGATCTTCAAAATTTCAAAATATCATTTTCTTGTATCTCTAACTATTTTTTCTTGTTAGTTTTTTTCAATTTTTTTATCTTTTTTATTTTAATTTCTGTTTCTTATCCATTTTTTTCTTTCCACTTTATTTTCTCTCTTCTACTTCTCTTTTTTTTTTTTCCCTTTTTCATTTTTTTATTTACTTTTTCTTTTTTCATTTTCTTTTTTTCCTTTTCTCATATTTTTTTTTATTTTCTTCTTCTTCTTCTTCTTTTTTTTTTTTTCGCTTTTGTTTTTACACTTCTATTTCTCTTTTTTTTTTCTTTTTTCCTTTTTGACTTCTTTTTTTTTGATTTTTTTTTAACTCTTCTATCTCTATCTTTTATTTTTAAAAGACAAATATCTATATCTTATATACATATTCAAAAAATATATAAAATAAATAGACATACAGATCTGCATACGTATTTACGGTAAAAAACATACATATATATATCTGCATATGTATTTACAGAAATATATATCTGACTCACATGTATATATAAACATATAAAACACAAAATCTCTATAACAAAAATGACAATTATATACATATACATATACATATACATATACCTATTATACCTATACATATAGGTAATAAAAAAATACACGATACAAATCTTAAACAGTAAAAGAAAATAAATAAGTACATATGTTACTCTCTAAAATGACATAGTATGTACAATTCAAAGACAAATTCAACACTGTTTAAAATACATATAGCTCTGCATATATATTTACAGAATACATACCTGATCCACATGTATATTCTTATTTTATATGTGTCACCTTTGTATTTCGCGAATACATATGAAGATATATAGTATAGTTATGTTTGTTACTGTTTAATATGAATATGATATCTATTTCGTAAATACATATGTATGCTTTGTACTATAAATACATATCCAGATCTATATGGCTATGTATTTTGTATGTTTTTTAAATATGTATATGTGATATAAATTTTGTCTTTTCAAAATTAAAGTTAGAGATAGAAGAGTAAAAAAACGAAAAAAACAAAAATATAAAAAGAAAAAAATGAAAAATAAAAAAAAAGGAAGAAAGAGAAATAGAAGTGTAAAAAAAAAAGAAAAAAAAGAAACAAAATAAAATAGAAAAAAAAAAGAAAACGAAAATAGAAAAATAAAAAAAAAGATATGAGAAAGGAAAAAAAAAGAAAACGAAAAAAAAGAAGAGAAATAGAAGAGAGAAAATACAGCGGAAAAAAAATAAAAAATAAAAAGAAATCAAAATAAAAAATAAAATGATAAAAAAATAAGATAGAAAAAAGCTAACAAGAAAAAAAAGGTAGAGATATAAGAGAGTAAAAGATAGTAATGATGTTTTATTTTGAAATCTTGAAGATCATGGAGATAATTATCTCCAAATATGAAAAAGAAAAAAAAAGAAAACAAAAAATTAAAAAAAAAATGAAAAAGGAAAAAAAGAAGAGAAATAGAAAGGAGAAAATAAAAAATAAAAATAAAATAAAATAAAAAAATAAAATAATAAAAAATAAGATGAAAAAAAGGGGTAGAAGATATGGTTATATTTGGAGGAGGTAAAATAGTGAAGTGAAAATAGAAAAATGTAAAGTAGTGAGAGTAAAATATGCACTTGCCTAGTTAATGAGTAAAATAATGCTACTCTTGCTATAAACTGTAATTTTACAAAAGTGTTGCTATTTATTGTAATTATAGTCTTAAGTATACTACTTTCTGTAATTTTTCCTTTTCTATTATTTTCCTAGGGCAACCTATTTAGGAAATCCAACCCAATACCAAGCCTATCAAGGAATAGAACGAAAAAATCTTTTATTTTATTCTAGCAAACATAGAAATAGAAATTAAGGCCAGATAAACTAAATCCAAATTAAACAAGGACTACTAAAATCTCTATTTATACTTGTTGCACAATTCAAATATCGTCATAATATTGCTTAAATTTAGTCATTTATTTCTTGATCGGAGAAACTATGAGAAATTATAGGCAAACTCATCGCTCTTTCCATAATCACACACATCACCATCAATAACAATAACGAGGATATTATCCGCGTAATGCTCCAAGTCTCCCTAGTTATCAGTCTTCTATACGAAATCACAACCTTCATAATGATCTAGTGGAGGATTATTTGTTGTTTTTATTTGATGAAGCTGATAGGGCAAGGGATAGTCATGAAAACTTTGCTCCACAATATCAGGATCAAATTGTTGTTGTTCAACCACCTCCGCCATTGTACAATTTAGTGGATATAGTCTTACCGCCAGTTGTCGTAAACAATCATAGTCCAGTTGATGATGTCTATGTTTCTACTAATCTGACTGAGTCGATCGAGACTAGTGGAAATATGTTAGCTAATACAAATAACATGACTCGTTGATGTGTTGAAATATTAACTATGTGCAGCTTTACATTTAGTTCTCCACAGCTTTGTCTATATTTGAAACATTATTAGGAAAAGAAAGAGGATGATGACAACATGTTGATGTATTTGAAAATAAGAACTCATTATGCTCTTGCTAAAGATGGAGTAGTTGCTAAAGTAGAATCATCAGAAATCTGTGCTATATGCCATTCTAAATTTGAACATAAGCAGATTACAGAGACATCACAATGTGGACACGAGTATCATATGTGTTGCATCAACCAGTGGCTGTTGAAGAAGAAAGATTGACCTATATACATAGCTTAGTTTTTGAAATTTGTCCTGTATGCAGAGCTTCAATATTTGTAAGACCCCGCACAGTTCTCCCATAGTCTGAGCCTTAGAGCGTGTTAAGTAAAGTCTAATTCCAACCTTAAAAGATCGAGAAGTGACTTTCAAAGTGGGAAATATTTTAAATCGTGTAGAATTTCCCTAATATCGACTTTTTGTCATGTAGAGAATTGAATAAGCTTTTTGTTGATACTAAATTTGCCCAAATCTGACGCTCGGGCGAAGAGTTAGAGCCATTTTAGTGAGACAGGGTGCCACCTGGCACTTTAGCGCATCGTGGAGCCAGCCAAAATGGCAATTGTCAAATTACAGCGAGCCTCCGTGATTCCACCACATCGCGGTATCTTTCTAGTTCGCAACCAAGGTGGCAACGCGATTTCCACCGCATTGCGCCAAGGCTCAGTTTCCCAATTGTCCAATTTCCAGTAAGCTGGCGCGATTATGGCGCGTTCCGCCAGCACGTAAAATCGAGATTTTTCCAGTTCTGAATTTTAATTCCAAGGGCAAAAAGGGTCTTTTCCCAACCCCTATATATACTCTTTAACACGAGTTTCAGCATATTTACACCCAAATATTATTGGTTTCTCTCAATTTTCTTCAAGAACAAGACCTAGGGTTTCTAATCCTAGACCCAAGTCATCAAGATTCCTATGTAAATCTTTCGAGAATCATATAACCTGTTAGATGTTGATTCTTGGGCTCCTTCCACCCAATAAGTTCAAGAATTCTTTTCTAAATTCAAAGATCTTATATTTATGAGTTTTCATGATTCATATGAATTGAAATTGAAGTTCATGTTATTATTGAGTTTTAATTCATGATTTAGACTACCAATTTCATGAGTTGATCCTAGTATGTGATGAATTGTATGATGTTCATGATAAACCCTCTCCAAGTTGCATGATATTGATGTATTCATGATGAATAAGTATAGAATCTCTGGTATAACCAAAGCATGCTCCCCATATGTTTGATAAAATGCTTATGTGAAGGAATTAGAGCCATTATAGCATGTTGACTAGAAATCCCCAAATTGTGTGTAAGTTCATGCATGCCAAGTGTTTGTTGAAAAGCCTTAGTGAATGAATTGTGACATGTTAGCATGAAATTCCCTAATTATGTGCTCTTAAATGCATGTAAAATATTTGTTGTAAGACCTTGTTGAATTGAGTATGAGCCAGTAGCATGTCTCCCTATACTATTACATGTTTATGATTTCCAAGTGCTTGAAGAGATGCTTTAATGATTGTAATGGTGAATGAAAGTCCATGGCGATGATTATTTATGATGGTTATGTTTTATTTGTATGTTATCGAGTCCTAGGGGTAATTATACCCGATAATTTAGCTGCAAGTCTAGAGCCCGTGTCAGTTTTCACGATAATCTCAGTCAAGTCACGATTCTTAGAACTCAGTCAGTTACAAAATTCAGTACTCTCAGACAGTTACAGAACTTAAAAAATCTCAGTAATCCAAGTATCATTAGCATTCCAACTTCAGTTCAGTACTCAACTCAGATCTTAGTAGTATTCAATATCCAGTTCAGACCTTAGTAGTGTTCTGTCAGTCAATAGAACCAAGTGAATTCAGTCAGACCAGTCAAGAAATATGAACAGTAATAGATTCAGCTCAGTCTAGTATAGTCTAAGAATTAGTCCAATGTCTATTTTGTTGGGAGTAGGATTCAGCACTGAGCGAGGGAAGGGATGGCGGCTTCCCCGTTATTTAGGCAGAGTTGTTAGTAGAAATACCTATACCTCCAGAACTGCGTAGCCAGCACAGGATGAGGATTCACCTGTTATATTAGGCTTGACTAACTCCTAGGAGTCACCCGTTATATTAGTCTTGGCTCCAACCAGGTGTCACCCGTTATATTAGGCATGTCATCCTGGGTTTAGAGAGAAGTGTCTTTACCCGTGGCACGGTACTGACACCCTTCCAACTGGAGTACAGGTTAGACCCCAACTATCTAGAAGGGGCATGTCGGTTAGATGACTACCTCCCACAGTCTCAGTTTCAAATTCAGTCTCAGTAATAGAAGTCAGCGGAGGAGTCACCCATTATACTAGGCTTGACTACCTCTCAGAGATGACCCATTATATAGGCTTGATCTCAGATTCAGATAATCATATTCAATATCAGTAGTCTCAGAGATCACCCGTTATATAGGCTTGATCTCAGATTCAGACAATCATATTTAATATCAGTAGACTCAGAGATCACCCGTTATATATAGGCTTGATATCAGATTCAGACAATCATATTCAATATCAGTAGACTCAGAGATCACCTGTTATATAGGCTTGATCTCAGATTCAGTTTATCCAGTATCAGACATCATTACCAGTAAACTCAGAGGTCACCCGTTATATAGGCTTAATTCAGATATAATAAATCAGTATCAGTATCAGTAAGATTAGACATCAATCTCAATAGACTCAGTTATTGAGTCTTTCAGTATTAGTAAACTCAGACATTGGTACTAGTAGACTCAGTCATCAGTAAGTCAGTAATCATAAACCCGTATTCAGAGTTCGTATTCAGTGTTACTGCGATTCCAGTTTTTTGTTTGTGCATTCATGCATATGTCCTACTTCAGTACTCTCATGTTATTTAGATAAGTAACTGTTCATGCATAAGCCCTTATATTTAGCCTTACCTCATCTAGCATACCAGTACATTCAAAGTACTGACATATACTTTTCTCTTGCGCTATGGTGTCTTATACCATAGGTTCAGAAGCGCGAGATCCGGAGCACCCTTAGCAGTCCAGACTTAGTCTACAACAGTAGACGTAGTAGTGAGTCCTCTTCATTCGAGGATGATCCTTATTTTATTATGGCATTAGATTCAGTTTATTTTCAGTAGACGGAGTTAGTTGGGGACATATCCCATCAGCTCCACAGTTCAGATAGTTAGAGGCCTTTCGGACAGATGTATTAGTATTTAGTTTTCAGTATTGATTATTTTAGAAGTTTTGAACCTTATGACAAGTTTTCTGCCAGTTTTCCGCATTATTCAGTATTTTTATACAGTTATTACAGAAGGTACCAGATAAGGGTTAACTTTTGGTCCTTTGGGATTATGAGCACCATGTGGCATTCCGATTCTAGAAAATCGGGGCATTACAGTATTGCTTTCACAAAAATAGAGATTATAGAGAGTCATGTACTCAATTGTGCGCTCTTGTAATACCCTGTACTTTTCCTAGATTAATTTTACTCCTAGAATATTAAGGGTCAACCTAAAAAATGAATAACTCTTGATACATGTAGAATTTTCAAGCTCTAGACCCACCAATGTGTAGATAATTGAACCAGCTTTCCAGCGATACCAATTTCTCCTTAATCCGATACTCGGTTGAGAAGTTATGGCAATTTTAGTGAAAATAGTAGGGCATTTTGACAGGCACCGCATCGCGGTGAAGGGCAAAATTGCAATTGTACGATTCCAGTGAAGCATCGTGATTGGCCTGCATTGCAGTAAAACTCCAGTTCCCATTTGTCCTTTTTCAGTATCTCATCACGATTTGACTGTATCACGGAAAAATTCCCAAATGGACTAACACCGCGTCACGGAGGAGTGCAAAATAGCATTCTTCCTTTTCCAGTGGCGCAATGCGATTATGCCGCATCGTGTCGAAGGCTAAAATGACACTCGTCCTTTTTCTAGTGGTGCAATGTAATTACATTGCATCACGCCAAACCTCTAAATGGCAATGGTCCCTTATCCAGTGAGCCACCACGATATCCCCGCGTCACGGTGGTGTGCCAAATCAGGATTTTCCAGTTTTGAGTTAAATTTTACAAAGGAAAATCTAGTTATTTCTCCAAGCCCCAATTGTGTAAAACACAGAATCTAACCTATCCTAAGCACTTTATGCATACTTTTCATCAACTCTTTCTCAAAGGAACCCTAGAACATCAAGCCTTCATCCCCAAGAACTCCAAATTCCACTATTTTCCTTCCAAGATAGCTCAAAATTAAGGATTCCCAATTCAAGAACTTCAAGAATCTATCTTCAAGAGCACAAATAGGGATTCAAAATTCAAGTTTCTTCATGTAATCATCAATCAAGGTATTTGGGGTTTTTCAACATGGATAATCCTTTCATCCTTGAGCCTAAAATTAGTTTTTGAAGAAAATTTTACACGAGTTTACATGAGTTTTGAATTAGAGTTTATACCCAATATTACTATTTGCAAAATTATGAGATTTCAAGTGAATTAGATGTTGAATTGCATGACTACTTTTTGTATTTTCATACGTGTTGCAGTAATTCCAGATTTCGAATTGAATTACCAATATTTACATTATCAGGCATGAACATTATGATGTTTTGAAATAAATTTGAAGCATGAGTTATTAAGCCCTAGTTTGTATGATGATATTTAAGCACCCCATGACTAGTTATTTTTAGATTTTAATAAAGATTTGGTCTTTTGATCTCAGCTTAGACATGGAATCTACTTTACAGTCTCAGTTATAGTTTTAAATAACAGATATACAGTTGATTCTCATTATAAACCATTATACTTGTTTTAAAGTAGATTTTTAATAGAATGAGTATATAGATTAAAGGGAGTAGATTTAGCACCGAGTTGGGTATGTTCACATGCCCTAGAACTACGAGCCAACGCAGGTGTAACACCCCGTACTTTTACCTAGCTTAAATTCATCCCAAAAATGTTAAAGACTTGCTTTAAAGATGAGTATACTTTTATAAATATAGAATTTTCAATATTTCAACTTTTGATTGTATAGGAAATTGAATAAGATTTTCATAGATATAAAATTCGCCCAAATCTGACACCCGGGCGAAGAGTTATGGCCATTTTAGTAAGACAGTATACCACCTGAGCCATCAGCGCGTCGCGGAGCTAGCCAAAATGGCAATTGTCAAAATAACTAGTGAGCCTCCACGATATTGGCGCTTCGTGCCAAGGCTCAATTTCAGAATTATACTTTTCCAGTGTTCTAGAGCGATACCACCGCGTCGCGGTGAACTTTCAGGTCGTGTCCAAGGTGGCAAAACAATTGTACCGCGTCGCGCCACCATGCAATTTCCCAGTCGCCTAGCGTTATAGTGGCGCATCGCGCCAGGGGTACAGATCGGGAAAATTTTATGAAAAAATTAAAGTTGCGCCTAGGGTTAATACAGTCTTTTCCCATGATTTTATTCTGCCCAGATGTGGAATTAAATCTCTTAAAACATATAAAATCCTTCATTATTCACTTTTCCCCAGAATCAAAAGGTAGTTCTCTCTCAAGAAACAAACCCTAGCTCTCAAGAATCAAGGTCAATCCCAAGAATCTCTCTAAGAACTCCAAGAATCTCATGAATTAAGGTATGTTAGATGTTTATCCATGGATCCTTACCTTCCATGGAGCCCAAGAATTCCTTTTCAAAATACAAGATTTATGATTTATGATTTCCATGTTTGAATTAGATTGAATTCATGTTCATGATGTTGTTTGAGTTTTAATCCATGATTAATGGTAGATTCCATGAAGTTGTATAGCATGTATGTTGAATTGAGTAATCCCCATGTTATAATACATGAATTTGCACAATGATTGTTATAACCATGTAAACCCTAAGTGTTTATGATTTAATGAACCAAGTACGCTTCTTATGTATTTGATAAATTGTCTATGAGAATGAAATAATGTCATTATAGATGCTAACATGTATTCCCCATCCATGTACAAGTTAATGCATTACAAGTGTTTGATGAAATGTCTCTATGAATGAATTATGACCAAGTGAACATTGTTGTATTATTCAAGATGATGCTTTGCTTTACTTTTTATGCTATCGAGTCCGGGGGGTATTTAATACCCGATAATTTAACTATTTACCTAGAGCCAGTGTTAGTGGCAAGATAGTATCAGTCATGTCACGATCAGTAGTACTCTCAGTCAGTTACAGAACTTAGGAAAAACTCAGTAAACTCTGTATCAGTCCCATCCAGTTTAGTATGATAAGATCAGTGTCATTCAGTTGGGAGTAGGAACTAGCACCGAGCGAGTGTAGAGGTGACGACTTCTCCCATCAGGCAAGCAGAGTCGTTAGTAGAAGTCTCACACTATAGAACTACGTAGCCAATGTAGCTTGTAAGGAGTCACCCATCAGATTAAGGCTTGGCTACCTCCCAGGGGTCACCCGTCAGATTAGTCTTGACTCCCTATTCAGGGTCACCCGTCAGATAGGCTTGACCATAGTAGTGTCTTTACCCGTGGCACGGTACTGGCACCCTTTCAACTGGGCTTACAGGTTGGACCCCACTCAGGTTACTCAGGGGCATGTCGGTTAAGTGAGAACACCCACAGTTTCAGTTTTAGTCTCAGTCTTTGAAATAAAACTCAGTTTAGTTCTATAGAATCAGGACTGTCAGATACAATCACTCAGTTATCAGAAATTCAGATTATCAGTGATCTCAGATTATCAGTATATTCAGTTATCAGTTATCAGATCCAGTTCCTGTATACTTAGTTACAGTATGCATATTTTGTTCAGTAGTTATAGATCCTCCATGTATGCTAACCCACCTCTTGCATATCATTCAGTTAGTTATTATTCATATATATAAACCCATGCATTCAGCCTTACCTTGTTTAGCATACCAGTACATTCCCACGTACTGATTGCATACTTATTTCTTGCGCTATGATATCTCATATCATAGGTTCGTACGTTCAGGTTCTTGACCGCACATAGCTAGCTCCAGTTATCAGCAGTAGTTATACTAGTGAGTCCTCATACTCCGAGGATGTTACATTACTTCAGTACATTTAATAGTTCATTATTTTAGTAGTCAGAGTTAGTTAGGGACTTGTCCCATCATCATCATATTCAGACAGCTAGAGGCTTTTCAGACTAGAGTATTTCAGAAGTTGTTCAGTATTTCAGTATTTTATTCAGTTTTGATTATAGTTTTTTGAACCTTATGGCATTTTAGTCCATCTTCCACATTATTACAGTATTTTTATTCAGTTCTCATAGCAAGTACCAGTCATGGGTTAGTTTGTGGTCCTTCGGGGTCATAAGTATCGTGTAGCGTCCGAGGTATAGACCCAGGTCATTACAGTTGGTACAGATTACCAGATTATTTCCATTTCTGTATGGATGACAGTTATAGATGTGATCACTTAGATTAGGTTATACTCCTTGGCACGAGTATGACACCTCTCCCCAACGTGAGGTTTTCCCATAATGAAACTAGACGTTGGACACTATGATAGCTCACATAGTGTATGTCAGTTAGAAGAACCTCTCTAATAGAAAAGACTACAAAATAATCGTAACAGAATAGCTTTCAGAAACAAGTGTAAAGGCTCAGGATTTTATTCAGATATTGTTTTATATAAGCCATTAGCTACTAGATTTCAGATATAAAAGTGAGACCTTTCTACACTTAGACAACATGATTTAAAGATAGAGTTCAAGTACAACTTTTAGAAACTAAATGCTATGACTCACTAGATTTATGCAACATGTTTTGCTATTCATGATTATGATTTTTAGTTTTCAGATATTCCATCTCATGTGAGTCATCTACATTTAGCATACATTCTTTTACAAATTTATAATAATATTAAGATATTGATTTACTTGTGCATTCACCCCTATATACTCAGTATAATCCAGAAGTACTGATCCACATATACGTCTATGTGCTATATTGTCTCATAATGTAGGTTCAGGTGCTCAGTTTCAACAGCGTGAGTGATTTCGAGCATCTCCATCTCCATCCCGACAGTTGGTGAGTCCTCATAGTTTGGGGACTTAGTCATTCAGTTTTTCAGCTTATTAGTATAAACGATTCAGTATTTTCAGGCAGTTCGAGTCAGCTGGGGGTTTGTCCCAGTGACTATCGAGCATTAGTAGTAGAGGCTTGTCAGACTGCTAGATATGATTCAAATTTTTAGTATTGATTGATCAGACTCTTGAGTTTAGTATTTTTAGATATTATATTCAGACAGTTTCAGTTTAGCTCATACAGAATTCTGCATTTTAAACTTGATTTTATATCTATACTTCCCTATTGTGAGTTTCAAATTTAGTAGAGGCAAACAGGGTTGAATTAAGGATACTCATAGTATTGAGCACCGTGTGACATCTCGGGACACATTTTCGAGGCATTACAACGCTTGATGTGAAGATTATTTTATTTTAATTTTAGTCAATTTGAGAATTACTTTTTTTTTTTTCATTTGTAAGGGCGAAGGTAGTCCTTGGTATTTTAATTTGTTGAAACTCATGTCATTAAACTTGATGTAAACCTTAGATATTTGTCTCTATTTATATTTGTATGAAAAAAAATTAATTTGCAATTCTACAAGTAAATAAGATGTAACTTTGGGGAGGGTAGAAGTAATCATTGGGACAGTAAACACTAAAACAATCACTCAAACTTTGTTTGTTACTGACAAATGTTTCTCCCAAAATTTAACGAGATATGTTCTTTATCACTTGCAAAAGGTGGATCAAGGATTTGTTTCCCGCATCAACTCAATAATGAAACATAAAAGTTAGTAGGGCAATTTAGCTAAAAGTGACAAAAAAGTTTGAAAATGAGGTGCAGGTGGCTCAAGTTTTAATAATTGAGTGTAGATGACAATTACTTTATTAGTGATTAAGAAAGTTGAGAAAGTTTGAGAATAACCCACAAGTTTTTTAATTTACAGTTTGATCCAAATATTGACCAAATATAACTAAAAATAGAGGGAATAGAAATACGTGTTTTCTCTCTCTTCTCATTATTATTGTTTTCTCCCTCTTAGCTATTTTTATTGTTCATTGTTGTTGCTGCTTCTATATTCATCATCTTGTGCTTCATTATCATTATCATCTTCTTCTTGTTTACCATTGCTGTTGTTGTTACCGCTACTGCTGCTACTTGACCAATTTTTTAGGTCAAATTTAGTTTCGTACATCACTTTAGAATTACTTCATAGGCAACGTTGGTAAGTAAAATTATGATTTTAGTTGAATATATCATCTGGATACACTACTACTGCTATTTTTAAAATAATGGATAGAACCATAAACACGAACCCAACAAAAGATTCATTTGTTTCAACAGATGACTCATCTGTTGGATTCATGTTTATGGTTCTATAGTGTTGTAACATGAATCAAACAGACAGATCATCTGTTGCAACAGATAGGTTATCTATTGCAACAGAGGAGTCATCTGTTGACACAGATTACTCACCTGTTGCAATAGAAGCTGAACTCAATTCGAACAGATAAGTCATCTGTTGCAATAGGTAACTAATTTGTCCCAATGGGTTATTTATATGTTGCAACAGATGTATAATCTGTTGCAACATATGAGTCAACTTTTCCAATAGACGACTCATCTGTTGGAATCAACTTCAGGATCTATAGTGCTGTAACATTAATTACCCATAGGTGATTCATCTATTGCAACATATAACTTACATGTTGCAATATTTTATTCACCAGTTGCAACAGATTACTCATCTGTTGGGATTCATTTTACGATACTATAAAATCACTTTTAGTTTTATTATGATGTCATTATTAACTTTTTGTAACAAATGTCTTTATTTAGGTACCACTAATAAAGGGATGAATAACAAATGTCTTTATTTAGGTACCACTAGTGAAGGGATCAATAGAAAATGTCTTTATTTAGGTACCACTAATGAAGGGATCAATAACAAATGTCTATATTTAGGTATCCCAAGTTGTAATAGCAAAACTTGTGTTGTTGTTTGTTATGGACTTTGATATTTTTAACTCATTATCGTGAACGTAAATGTTATTATTTATTATATAAAATATTTTTTCTATTAACTTATGCATCTATAAAAAGAGGTAAAACAGGAACTAAATACAATAGACCACAAAATTATTTTCAGCAGACTACCCATTTGTTGCAACAAATGTATGAAAGAACACAATATAGTTCATCAAACTGGAATGTGTTCCTCTAACAGATGAACAATCTATTACAACAGATGGGTAATTAGTTGGAGCAACACAATATAGTTCCTTCCACAAACCCAACAAAGGACCAATCTATTTAAACAGATGGTCCATCTATTGAAAGAACTCAAAACTCTTGCTATTGCTACTGGATTCAAAATTATTCCTTATGTCCAACCGTAGACATATTTGTTGAGAAGAAGAAATATACAGATTGAAAATTAAATAAGAATTAAAAAGTCAAACTCAACCAAACATAAATTTTTCTTCAAACAAAAATAAAATACATTAAGTAGGTAGATCCGATATAGAAAAATAAAAATACATACGCTAAAAGAAAAAATATCACTGAATTATTATTATTATTATTATTATTCTTAGCTGGCCAATCGTCAACCGGCAGCAGCAGGGCGCTCCTCAGCCTGCGAACCTCTCAGAGCATCCTTGCTCTCATGGCGGCCAACTCCCATTGGAGTTCATTAACCTGCCTCTGAAGTTCCCGCACGATGTTGCATAGAATATCAATGTCCCAAATAGAATCATCAATATCTAGAACTCGTATGAATTAACAAAAAAGGTAAACACAAAAGTAAAGAAAAAAGTCCAAATATAATACAACGTATACTACCAACTGGTAGATTTACACACACAAACACAAAAAAACTTACCTAAATGAGAAAGGAATCTGGTCTTTGAAGAGAAGTGGTTGAATATATAATACGAAAGACAAAATTCAAGAAATAAATAAAGTGGAGTAGAATAAACGAGTATAGAGGGACTTATTTATAGAGGATTGAATGTGAATGTGGTAGGCAAAAAGTCAAAACTGTTCACCTCTTTCACTAAATCTAACTGGTGACATTTTGATTATTCTGAAAGTCATAATTGAATCTAACTGATGACTTTTTTATTATTGTGAAAAGTCATGTCTTTTAAGATTTTCAAAAATATAACTATTTTTATTAAATTGTTGCAACTCTTGCATCTATCTGTAGTAACATATGGTCCATCTATCACAATATATTAGCCATCTGTTGCAATTTATGATCCATCTGTCACAATAGATTAATCATCTATTGCAACATATGGTGTAAGACCCTATGAAAATCCTAGTCCATTTCAGTCTTATATTGCATGCCATGAGGGTCCAATACTTAGAAAATTTAGCTAAGTGTTAAGACTTAGTTTTATTTTTTGCCTCAATATTTCAATAGTCTCATTTACGATCTTTCCGGCCTTAGATTGTTGATTTTTAAATTAATTCATGATCAAGGTTATCTATAGGTCATCTCAGGTGAGTTTCAGAATTTTTGAACAACGTTTGCGACTTGTTTGGATGACCAAAACAGTGAGCCAATGCGATCAGGATGCTTCGCATTGTCCATCGTATCTCACCATCGATGCGGTGCGTCGACAATTGCGTCGACACCATCGACACGATGCGTCAACTTTAGCATAACTGAGTGTATTTTGTTTAATGAATTACAGGTTATGGGGGTAATTAGGTTATTTTCCTCTTACATTACCTCACCCATAACACGAAATTAAGCTTTCAAAAGGCAAATTTACTCATTATTTCATAGAATTCTCTTAAGAGCAAACCCCAGGTTCATCAAAGTGCAAATCCAAATCTCAAGAAATCACCAACAATTCTCACAAATTCAACTACTCAAGTCTATTAGATGTTCATCCTTGGGTCCCTTCCACCCTTGGAGTCCAAGAACCTCTTTTAAATTCAAATTATTAGTTTCACATAATTTATATTGAATTATGTCCATGTATGTGTTGTTATTTGAGTTTCAAGTTAAGAAAATATGAGTTTCATGTAAAATAGATCAATGAGTATGTTGGTTGATGTAGATCTCATGTCAAACCCTTGAATTGTGAATTGATTGTTGTAGTCATGATGCATTAACACGTTGTTCATTCCCATGTACAAGGTTATGCTTCCTAGGTGTTTGACAAAATATCTATGTGAATGAATTGTGCATTGTGATCTTTTGGTGATTTTAGTATTGAAATCATATTATTACTACATGTTTAAAACTATTTTCATGCTTAAGCTATGCCTTACAAGTGTTTGATAAAATGCCTCAAAGAATGAGTTTTGAATAATGACTACCTATCATGTCCTCAAAATTTTAGTATGATCTTGTTGTTATTGCCATCGAGTCCTGGGGATTTTGAATACCCAAAATTTTGTTGCTTACCTAGGTTTTCAGTATCTACAGAATGGTTTTATAATAGTTATGAGCGTATAAGTTCAGTTAGTTACCATAAATAGTTAAACCTAGATCAGACCAGTATTCAGTGTCTTTCAGTAGGGAGTAGGATTCAACACCGAGCAAGCCTAGGGATGGGGGCTCACCCGTTAGATAGGACTGGGTCCTTAGAAGTAATCCCTAAGTTCCAAAACTATGTATCCAGTGTAGGTTATGAGATGTCACTCTCCAGTTTAGTATTGACACTCTTAGGGATCACCTGCTAGTTTAGGAGTGATCTCAGGGGTCACCCTCTAGATTAGGACTGACTCCACATATATTGTTAGTACCCATGTCATGTACTATCACCCTTCCAACAAGGCTTACAGGTTGGACCTCGATCAGCTCATCTTTGGGGTATGCCGGTTAGATGATACCTCCCACAGTCTCAGTTTCAGTATACAATTCAGAGATCAGTTCAATTTTTCTTGACCATAGCATACAATTTTTTAGTTATTCAGTATTTCAGTTTACAGATTATTTCACAATCATGTTATATGCTTGGTCATGCATTCTTAGATTTTACAGCATTTATGCATTCATATCTAGTTATCTCATGCTATTCATTCAGTCAGTTGTTATTCATACACATGAGCCCATATATATCAGCCTAACCTCATCTAGCATACTATTACATTCAAAGTACTGACCACATACTCATTTCTTACACTATGATGTATCATATTATAGGTTCGTACGCTCAGGTTCCCAACCGCACTTAGACATTCCAGTGCATCAGCAGTAGCAACAGTGGTGAGTCCTCATATTTTGAGGGCTGATTCTGTTTATTTTAGTACTTTAGTCCAGTAATCAGTCAAATTTTGTTGGGGACATGTCCCATCAACTCCACCATCATTTAGTTAGAGGCTTTCAGGCATTTTCAATTAGTAATTATTCCACAAATGTATTTAGTATTGATTTCAGTTTTATGAATCTTATGGCATTTTAAATTTTACTTCCACACATATTTTCATAATTATTACTCAGTGCTTGCAGCAAGTACCAGTCATGGGTTAGCTTGTGGTTCTTCAGGATTATAAGTACCGTGTGACGCCCAGGGTGTAGTCTCGGGGTGTTACAAATTTGGTATCAGATCCTATGATTCTAAAGTATCCTAGGAAGTCTGAAATCCACGTCAAGAAGAGTATTGTGCATGGGTGTGTAGTGCACCACACTTATGGACAAGAGGCTACAAGACGTTCTTAGGAAAAATTTCTCTTATTTCAGTGTTTATATTGTACGAATGAGCATGAGCTCAAGTTGAACTCTTTGTCATATTTAATTTTTCCACCCATCTACAAAATATGCCTCCCAGAAAAACTAACGAAAGAAGAACCGACACCAGCCAGTACCTCCGCCCGTTCGGGAAGATCCCCTAAATGAGCATGTTTATCATGCAGAGTTCAGAACTATATTCACTACTTTAGCTCACTCCATAGAAGTTCAGAATGTTTGACCAGCTGCATTCCCAATCAACCCAGTGGATAATACTACCGCAACTAGGATTCAGGGCTTCACCCGAACGAATCCTCCTTCCTTTTTAGGATCCAAGTTTGACGAGGATCCACAGGAATTCCCCAACATAATTCAGAAGGTGACTAACATTATGGGTGTGACGCCTAATAAGAGTGTAGAGTTGGCTTCTTACCAGTTACAAAATATATCTCACACCTGGTTTAAGCAGTGAAAAAGGGATAGGGGCACAAATACAGAGCCTATAAAGTGGGAGGAGTTTTCTACATCTTTCTTAGATAAATTCTTCCCATTGGAGTGAAGGGAAGCTAAGGTGTTAGAATTTATCAACTTGAAACAGGGAAATATGAGTGTGAAAGAGTATTCCCTCAAATTTACCTATTTAGCTAGGTATGCTCCTCATGCGGTGGCTGATAACAGATCTAGGATGAGTAAGTTTGTGTCTGGGGTATCTGATAGTGTGGTCAAGGAGTGTTGGACTGAGATGTTAATTAAGGAGATGGACATATCTAGGCTTATGATCCATGCTCAACAGATTGGGGAGTAGAAGCTTAAGGAGGAGGAGAGAGAGAATAAAAGAGAGACAAAATGAGTAACTTTAGTTTTGATCATCCAAGGTCAGAGGATAGTAACCGTTCTTAGTTCAGTCAAAAGTTTTTAGCCCGACTCCATCTTCAGCTAGTGCGCCAGTAGCTGTAATACCCCATATTTCCCTAGTGTGATTTAAGTCCCAATACATGAGCATTCATTTATAAAATTTTCGAAATATCCATTATTTTTTTAGTTTAGAACCTGCCATTATGTAGGAAATTCAATTATCTTTCCAACGATGTAAAATTCGCCCAAATCTGATAATCGGGTAAGAAGTTATGGCGATTTTAAGTTTCAATCATTAAACACCGCCATTTTGGTCACTAGCCCGTTGCGGAGCCAGTCTAAATGAAAATTGTCAATTTCTAGTAAGGGACCATGATATTGGCGCATCACGCTAAGGACCCAGTTGACATTTGGCAATTTCTAGTGAGCCTCCGCGACAATAGCGCATCGCGGTGGTGGCCAAAATGGTATTTCAAAGGTTCACCGCGATAGCTCCACATTGCATCAAGCTTCTAGGTGCCAGTCATCAATTTCCAGTGAGGCTCTGCGATATTGGAGCATCGCGCCAGGACCTAAAATCGGGATTTTCAGTTTTCCAGTTCCGCGATTTTAATTTCCAAGGGGCTGTCTGGTCATTTTCCTAAGCCCTAAACTTGTCCGAAATAGAAATTAAAGCTTAATAGGTCATAATATGCCCATTATTCTCAAATTACTCAAAAGGAGATCCATTCTCTTCCAGAACACAAAACCCTAGCTCTCAAATTCAAGGCCAAATCTCAAGAACTCACCATCAATCCTCTCAAATTCATTAACCCAGGTATGTTAAATGTTCATTCATAGGTTCCTTTCACCCATGGAGTCCAAGTACCTAATTTTAATTATGAATTTATAATATTTTCAAGTTATTTTGATTTTAAATTATGATTTCACCTATGAATCTCCATGAACTATGATTTTACACCATGTATAAATGACATTATTGTTGTTATTCAATTCTCCATGTGTTAATGTTACAATTCAATGAATTAATCATGATTTAGTACTATTCATGTTGAATTTATGCTATTACTACAAGTTCCCTAAAATTCCTATGATTTGACCAAACTATGAACTACAAGTGTTTGATAAAATGCCTACAAGAATGATTATTTAATAAAAGCCTTCATGCTATGTCCTTTAAGCTTAAGTATCATGTTACTATTGTTGCTTTTGAGTCCTGGGGGTATTGAATACCCAAAAACCATAGCTGCTTATTTAGTCTCATCTCAGTATCTTCAGAATAACTTCAGAATAACTTCAGAATACATATTATGAGAATTACTAGATCAGTCAGTTAAACTCAGAATAGTCACTAACTCAGTGACATTCAGTTAGGAGTAGGACTTAGCACCGAATGAGTGTAGGGATGGCCGCTTCCCCGTCAGATAGGCAGAGTCGCTAGTAGCAGTTCCTAAACTCTAGAACTACATAACCAGTGTAGAATATGAGAAGTCACCCGTCAGTGTAGTCTTGACTATCTCGTATGGGTCACCCATCAGTTCAGGCTTGACAACCTTAGTCCTTTGAGATAATATATCAGTATAGTGGATCCAGCCAGCATTAGTACCTATGGCCTAGTATTGACACCCTTTCAATTGGAGTTACAGGTTGGACCCCAATTAGCTCAGATTGTGAAATCTCGATTAGATGATAGCTCCCACAGTCTTAGTTCAATAATCAAATCAGTAGTTCAGTCATAGTGTTGTTTGACCAAGGCATATAGATATCAGTTATTTCAGTATTTCAGTTTATAGTCTTTTATTCAGTTCATGCTATATGCTTAGTCATGCATCCCCATTATCAACAGATTTCACGTACCTTTAGTATTTACAAATTTTACATATTTTCAGTATCTACAAATTTCATGCTCTCTATTTAGTATTCCATGTTTTATATGTTTATTCAGATAATTATTTTTCCTATTCATGAAACCATGCATGACAGCCTACCTCATTTAGCATACCAGTACATTCAAAGTACTGATCACATACCTTTCTTTTTCTCTATGATGTATTATATCATAGGTTCTGACGCCTAGTTCCCGGATCGTGCTTAGACTTCTCAGACTCTCAGCAGTAGCAGTGGTGTGTCCTCATATTTCGAGGACAGATTATTTTATTTCATGTCTTCAGTCTAGTAGTTAGTTGGAGTTAGTTTGGGCCTGTACCATCAACTCACAGTTATTCAATTTAGAGGCTTTCGAACAATACAACCAGTTATTCAGTATTCAGACTTTAGTTGACATGACAATTAGTTTTTTGGTTTATCTCAGATATTAGTATTTATTCAGACTTAGATAGTTATTTCTTCAGATTCATAATTCAGTAATTGTTTTAGTTATTAAAACCTTATGACATATCAGTTATTCTTCTGCATTTATGATTGTGTTATTCAGTGCTCACAACAGGTACCAACTCATGGGTTAGCTTGTGATCTTTCAAGACTGTAAGTATTGTATGACACCCAGGGTGTACTCTCGAGGTGTTACAGTACCAAAGTTCAGGAATGACAGTCGGGATGGGGTGCCAGGCTCCAAAACTTAGGGTAGTATGAGCAGTGGCCGTACCCATCCGCTTTGCGGAGAATGTGGTAGAAATCAACTAGGTGTGTGTAGAGCTGGTAGTGATGTATATTTTGGATATGGTAAGCCAGGCCACAAGATACAAGAGTTTAGAGTAATGGCTCAGAGGGGAAAGGATTTGCGCCAACAAGGTCAGTCCAACCGTCTTCCAGTCCCATCCGGTCACCCTACTCAGCAGAGTACCACTTCCAGCGCAACTAGTGGCCAACATTAGAATAGGCTATATGCACTTCAGTCCTGACATGATCAAGAAAGTTCTCCTGATATAGTTATGGGTTTGTTACAAGCCTTTTATATTCTTGTGTATGTTTTACTAGACCACGGAGATTCACTTACTCTTGTAACCCCCATATAGCTATCAACTTTGGTGTCAAGCCCAAAACTTTAGTAGAGCCCTTCTCAGTGTCTATCTTAGTAGGCAAACCACTTCAATTGATTTTAGAAATAGAGTTATTCAGTTTTAGTATCCCGATGAGCCAGTCATTAAATGAAGAGGTAGTACCTCCTCAGTACTTAGGAGACATATGTGTTTTCAGATTCCTTCTCAGAATCCTATGATAGAATTTGATCTAGAATTTGAAGCATGAAACCAATAGTTTCAAAATAGTAGTAGAGTTGAAATGGTGTTATCTGAATTTGAGAAGATTATATGTTTCATGGGACTAGCCATGTGAAAGGTGAATCAATAGGCTTGAAGTAGTTTATACAAGAATTTAAGTTTGTTGATTCAACTTGTGTTGTGGATGTGATATTTTACGTATGATTTATTATATCATAGGTTCTAACGCCCAATTCTCGAATCATAGTTAAACTTCTCAGACTCTCAGCAGTAGCAGTGGTGAGTCCTCATATTTCGAGGATGGATTATTTTATTTCATGTCTTCAGTCTAGTAGTTAGTTGGAGTTAGTTGGGGCCTATCCCATCAACTCACAGTTATTCAGTTTAGAGGCTTTTAGAAAATATCGTCTATTTTTTAGTATTCAGACTTCAGTTGACATGATAGTTAGTTATTCCGTTTATCTCAGATATCAGTATTTATTCAGACTTATATAGTTATTTCTTCAGATTTATAATTCATTATTTGTTTTAGTTATCAAAACCTTATGGAATATCAGTTATTCTTCTGCATTTTTGATTGTGTTGTTAAGTACTTACAGAAGGTACCAACTTATGGTTAGCTTGTGGTCCCTTAGGACTGTAAGCACCGTGTGACGCCCAGGGTGTACTCTCAGGGTGATACAAACTTGGTATTAGAGCCAAAGATTTTAAAGTGTAGTAGAAAGTTTAAAAGCTATGTCAAGTAGAGTCTTGTGCATGTGTGTGTAGTGCGCCACACTTAAGGGAAGGTGACTACAAGACATTTAGGAAAAGTTTTCTTTTTTTCAGTATTTATGTCGTGCGAGTGAGCATGAGATCAAGTTACACTCTCAGTCTAATTCGTTTCTTCTTTCTATTTACAGAACATGCCTCCCAAAAGGAATAACAAAAGAGGAGTAGGAAACCAGCCAGCACCTTCGCCCGTCCAGGCAGATCCTTTGGACGAGCATGTCTCTCACAAAGAATTTAGGGCTATATTCACCACTCTAGCAAATTCTGTAGCAGCTCAGAATGAATGGCCAACTGCTATTTCAGCCAACCTAGTGGCCAATACTGTTGCAACCAGAATTTAGGACGTCACCCAAATGAATCCTCCTTCTTTCATGGGATCCAAGTCTGAAGAGGATCCACATGAATTCTTAGTTATTGTTCAAAAGGTAACGAATGCTATGGGGGTGACATCGAGTGAGAGTGATGAGTTAGCTACATATCAGTTGCAGAATGTAGCCTATTCTTGGTTTAAGTAGTGGAAGGTAGATACGGGTGTTGATGTAGGGCCTGTAGAATGGGAAGAGTTTGCTACGACTTTCTTAGACAGATTTTTCCCATTGGAGTTGAGGGAGGCCAAAGTGTTAGCATTTATTAACTTGAGGTAGGGCAGTATGAGTGTGAAGGAGTATTCCCCCAAGTTTACTCAGTTATCTAGGTATGCTCCTTATGTAGTAGCTGATAACAGATCCAAGATGAGCAAGTTTGTGTCTAGTGTGTCTGATAATATGGTCAAGGTGTGTAGAACTGTAATGCTGATTAAGGAGATAGACTTGTCTAGGCTGATGGTCTATTCTCAATAGATAGAGGAGCAGAAGATTAAGGAAAGAGAGAGAGGGAACAAAAAAGCTAGGATGGGTAGTTTTAATTTTAGCCATCCAAGGTCAGAAGATGGTAACTGTCTTCAATTTCATCAAAGGTCTTCATCCCCAACACCCACTTTAGCCAGTGCCCCAGTATCCAAATTCAAAAATGATAATAGGGATAGAGCACCAGGCTCTAAGTCCCTAGAAAGTGTTAACAGTGCCTGTATGAATCCTCTATGTTAGAAATATGGCAGTAACCATCAGAGAGAGTGTAGAGAGGGTTGTGATGTGTACTTCGAGTATGGTAAGCTAGGCCATTAGATTCAGGAGTGTCGGGTAGTTTCTCAGAAAGGTAGGGATTTGCGTTAATCGGGCCAGCCCCATCAGTCGTCAGTTCCATTCGGTCGCCCGACTCAGCAGGGTGCCTCTTCCAGTACTAGCAGCGTCCAGTGTCCGAACAGATTATATGCTCTTCAATCCATCCAAGATCAGGAAAATTCTCCTAACGTAGTTACTGGTATGTTACAGGTCTTTCACTTACATGTTTATGCTTTACTAGACCCTGAAGATTCTCTTTCTTTTGTAACTCCATATATAGCCATCAATTTTAGAGTTAGTCCCGAAACTCTAGCAGATCCCTTTTCAGTGTCTACCCTAGTCAGTGTTTCCATTGTAGCTAGGCAGGTATACAAAAACTGTTCGGTCATAATATCTCATAAAGTTACCTCAGTTAATCTCGTGGAGTTAGAGATAATGGATTTTGACGTCATTCTCAACATGGATTGGCTCCACTCATTCTATGCCTTAGTTGATTGTAGAAAGAAAATAGTTCATTTTCAGTTCCCAAATGAACCAGTCCTTGAATGGAGGGGTAGTACCACAACGCTTAAGGGTCAGTTGATTTCATACCTTAGAGCGAGAAAGATGATATCCAAGGGGTATATTTACCATCTTGTTTAAGTCAAGGACTCTAGCTCAGAAACTTCAACTCTTGAGTCAGTTCTAGTAGTAAATGAATTCTCAGATGTGTTCCCTGAAGATCTTCCTAGAGTTTTTCTCGAAAGGAAAATTGACTTCGGAATAGACCTTCTTCCAGCCACTCAGCCTATATCTATTGCTCCATACAGAATGGCTCCAGCTGAACTCAAAGAACTAAAAGAATAGTTGAAGAATATCCTAGATAAGGGATTCATCAGACCCAATGTCTCCCCGTGGGGTGCACCAGTTCTATTCATGCGTAAGAAAGATGGTTTTCTCAGAATGTGCATAGACTACCGTCAGTTGAACAAAGTCACAGTCAAGAATAAATATCCACTTCCTAGAATTGATGACTTGTTTGACCAACTTTAGGGTGCCAGCTAATTTTCCAAGATAGACCTCATATTAGGCTATCATCAACTCAAGGTTAGGGAATGTGACATTCTGAAAATAGCTTTTCGAACATAGTATGGTTACTTTGAATTTCTAGTCATGTCCTTTGGTCTCACGAATGCCCCAGTAGCCTTCATAGACTTGATGAACTGAGTAATCAAGCAGTACTTGGACATGTTCATCATAGTCTTCATTGATGACATTCTTTTTTATTCTCATAGCGAAAATGATCATGCAGACTATCTCAAAATAGTGTTACAGACTCTTAGAGCTCACCAGTTGTTCGCTAAATTCAGTAAGTGTGAATTACGACTAAGATCAGTAACTTTTATTGGCCGTATTATTTCTGGTGATGACATTAGAGTTGATCCTCAAAATACCGAGGAAGTGAGAAACTGTCCTAGACCCATCTCTCCATCAGATATCAGGAGTTTCTTAGGTTTAGCTGGCTATTACTATCGATTTGTTGAAGGGTTTTCTTCTATTGCACCCCCCATGTCCAGATTGACTCAAAAGAAAGTAAAGTTTTAGTGGTCAGATTCCTGCGAAAAAAGTTTTTAGGAGTTGAAGACTCGACTCGCCTTAGCCTCAGTTCTTACCTTGCCAGATGGTTCAGATAGGTTTGTCGTGTATTGTGATGCATCCAGAGTAGGTTTGGGTTGTTTCCTTATGCAGAGAGGTAAGGTCATAGCTTATGCCTTCAGACAACTTAAACCCCATAAGAAGAGTTATCCTACTCACGATCTCGAGTTAGCAGCTATAGTGTTTGCCTTAATGATTTAGAGGCATTACTTGTATGGGGTGCATGTTGATGTGTTCACAGATCACAAAAGCTTATAGTATGTGTTCTCTCAGAAAGACTTAAATTTGCATTAGAGGAGGTGGTTAGAGTTATTGAAAGATTATGACATGAGTGTTCTATATCATCTGGGCAAGGCCAATGTAGTGGAAGATGCTCTCAGTAGATTGTCTATGGTTAGTGTTGCTCATGTTGAGTATGGTAAGAAGAAATTAGCTCAGGAAGTTCATCATCTTGCCCGACTAGGTGTCCACCATGTCGATTCAGCAGAAGGTAGTATATGGGTGCAGAGTAGTTCAGAATCCTCTCTAGTTTCTGAAGTGAAGAAAAAGAAGAATAGAGATCCCAGTCTAGTTACGTTGAAAGAATTAGTCAAAGAACAAAAGGTGGAGGTTTTATCCCAAGGGGGAGATGGTGTGCTACGTTGTTAGGGTCGGCTATGTATGCCTGGTGTAGATGACTTGAGGCAATGAATTCTTACAGAAGTGCATGGTGCACGTTACTCTATTCATCCAGGGGCCACTAAGATGTGCCGTGATTTATGGGAGATCTATTAGTGGAGTGGGATGAAGAGGGATATTGCAGAGTTCATAGCTAAGTGCTCTACGTGCCGGCAGGTTAAGATTGAGCACCAGAAGCCTAGTGGGTCCATGTAGGAGTTTAGCATTCCCATGTGGAAATGGGAAGAAGTGAAAATGGACTTTGTGATGGGTCTTCCTCGTACTCATCACAACATGATTCCGTTTGGGTCATCATAGACAGGATGGCCAAATCATCTCATTTCTTGCCAGTTCATACCTTTTATTTAGCCGAGGACTATACCACACTCTATATCAGAGAGTTGGTTAGGTTGCACAGTGTTACCTTATCTATCATCTCAGATAAAGCTACCTAGTTTACCCAAGTCTATCTCAGTACAGCCTTCCACCCCCAGACAGATGGTCAAGCAGAAAGGATCATCCAGACTCTTAAAGATATGCTGAGAGCATGCGTAGTTAATTTTAAAGGTAGTTGGGATGACCACTTGCCTTTGATCAAATTTGTATAAAATAATAACTATCATTCCAGTATCCAGATGGCTTCATTTGAGGCTCTTTATAGTAGGAGATGTAGATATTTGATTGGTTGGTTTGAAGTAGGTGAGGCCACAGTAGTAGGGCCTGACTTGGTGTTTGATACCTTAGAGAAGGTTCAGTTGATCAGAGAAAAAACTTAGAGTAGCCTAGAGACGACAGAAGTCTTATGTAGATGTGAGGAGAAAGGATCTCTAGTTTGAGATCGGTGATTCTGTATACTTGAAAATATCTCCCATGAAGGGGGTAAAGAGGCTCGGCAAGAAGGGAAACTCAGTCCTCACTATATTGGTCCTTACAAAATTCTCAGTTATTTCGGAAAGGTAGATTATGAGCTTGAGTTGCCTTCAGATCTAGCTTCAGTACACCCAGTGTTCCATGTCTCATTGTTGAAGAAGTGTATTGGTGATCCAGCTGTAGTTGTTCACCTAGAAAGTGTAGATGTTCAGAACAGTCTTTCCTATGAGGAAGTTCCAGTCGAAATTCTTGATCATCAAGTTCGTAGACTAAGGAACAAAGAAGTTCCACTAGTCAAAGTTCTTTGATGGAATCAGTCCGTTGAGGGATCCACTTGGGAAGAAGAAGCAGATATGCGGACCAAGTACCCTCATCTTTTTTCCGCGAATTCAGATTCGGTTTAAGTTACTAATCTTCTTAAGATTTCTCTCTATCATGCTCAGTATCAGTTGCACATCATGTTCATGTCACTCGTGCATTAATAAATTAGTTCAGTCATGCATTCCATGCATTAGATATGCATGTTCAGTGTGTAAGCACAGTCCATCAATTTTCCTCAGCTTAACCAGTCTCATTTGAGGATGAATGATCCCACGGGGGAGATATTGTAATACCCCAAATTTCCCTAGCACAATTTAAGTCCTAATACATGAGCAATCATATATAAATTTTTTGAAATACCCATTATTTTCCAGTTTAGATCTTTTCATTGTGTAGTAAATTCAATTAGCATTCCAACAATGTAAAATTCATCCAAATCTGATAACCGGGTAAAAAGTTATGGCAATTTTAAGTTTAAGTCCTTAAACACCATCATTTTGGTCACTAGCGCATTGCGGAGTCAGTATAAATGATAATTGTCAATTTCTAGTAAGGGACCGCGATATTGGCGCGTCGCACCAAGGACCCAGTTCATCTTTGGCAATTTCCAGTGAGCCTCCATGATTATGGCGCGTCATGGAGGTGGCCAAAATGGCATTCCAAAGGCTTACCGCAATAGCTTCGCGTCGCGCCAAGCTTCCAGGTCCCAATTGTCAATTTCCAGTGAGGCTCCGCGATCCTGGCGCGTCGCGCCAGGGCTTCAAATTGGGATTTTTAGTTTTCCAGTTCCTCATTTTTAATTTTCAAGGGGCTATCTGGTCATTTTCCTAAGCCCTAAACTCGTCCTAAACACAAAATTAAAGCCTAATAAGGCATAATATGCCTATTATTCTCAAATTACTCAAAAGGGGAACCATTCTCTTCAAGAACACAAAAATCCTAGCTCTCAAATTCAAGGACAAATCGCAAGAACTCACCATCAATCCTCACAAATTCATTAACCCAGGTATGTGAATGTCACGACCCGAACCAGGGCCCTGGCAGTGATGAGCATTCCGAACCATGAAGGCCCGAAACACCCCTATCTATCTGGTAATCATGCACATAATTCATATGAGATAAAAGAAATACGGAAGATTCACAATACTATGGAAACATGGTCAACCTGAATGTGATCATAACACTGAAAACTGAAATCCAAGATATATCTGAATAATAATGTCTGACTCAGTCTGCGAAATCTCTACTATGGACTAAACAAATTGTCTGAAAACTAGGACAAGGCCCCCAGTAGACCAAAATAGAACCAAAGATAATTATCTGAAATAACCAGGCCTTCTGGATCATAGAAGGCTCACCACTGCACCATCTGATCTGCGATCTGAAATATCTACTGTTTATCTGGACCCCTAGACTGTGCCTCAGAACCTGAAGGGAGAGGGGGGTCAGCACAAAAGTACTGGCACGCGAAGCAATCAAAAATAGAGTACTTGAACATATATATAAAATAGATGAGAGCAATTTTTCATCAAACATCATGCATAAAATAGCTTCTGGAAACACATGGGCATCATTCGAGTGATCATAAATCATTCTTGTCAAAACAGTTTCTGATCTTTGTATTACTTCTGAGTTAGGTGACACTCCTTTATTATTTTTTATATTCCACGAGCTATATGGAATCCATCATAGACTCGGTGGGGAAGCCTCCAACCCGAGTGTGCCACAAGGGTTGGAGTCTCTTATTCTAATACGGCACTAGGCCTGCGTAATATAAGATATACCTAGATCGGCAAATCACGATTTCGGGTAATGAGTATCTGGACTCATGCCTCCTTAGGGGAACCACCTAACATCTCTTTCTACCTAATTTTTAACCTTTTCTAATCATGCAACATTCAAATCAAAAAATCTGTAAATCTGATTTCAAACATGCATTCTATTCCGTTCTGAATTTATCATGGCATTTTCTGAGTTGATGTCATCACACCAAGACTTGCAAGTTCTATTTCTGAGCCATAATGCAATAAGCATAATCTTTCATAAAAATGTAGTTTCAGACCACCCAAAACATGTAATTTGCATAAAAGATTTCATGTTCCAAAAACTCAAGTCAAAACCATGCAAAAACTATCATCAAACATATAGTGGTCACGTGCTTTTGGCAAAACCATGCACTCTTTCATTATATGTATATTCAACATTCACAACCCTCTCTTTCGTATTCAAAAATCATGTTCAAAACATAGCAAAAGCCAAAGTATTTCATATCATGCTCTTTCAAAACGCATTCAAAACAATTTATATCATACGAAGATGAGAAAACTCATAACGCGAGAGGGATTTATTATAATTCATGATCTCAATTGAATAACCATTCTTGAACACATACGTACATTTATGCATAATTTCAAATCAATTTGGGGGAAAGGCCTAAAGACCAAAATAATACCATCAAAACTTCTAAAACATGATTATATTCATAAACTTCAAAATCCCATTCTTAAAACATGATTTCTATGCCCATGAGATTTTAGGAAAAATCCCGCGTACCTCGAAATAGGAAGACAATAGGTGCTTATTAAAACCTATGACCTGGGGATTCCAAATATGTGATCAACTTCAAAACCTACGGTTGAATCTTGATCTACTTGGGTTTTTATTTTGAAACCCTAGAGAGAATTCTTGATGATTTTGATAAAAATAGGGTTAAGTTGCTCAAACATACCCTAAATCCTTTGTTTAGAAGGTTTTAAAGGTTAGGGAAAAGTCAAAATTATCCTTAATAACTCCTAAACGGAACTGAAAATTTGAACTTAAAAACCCGATTTCGGGTGCCACCACGACGCGCCACAATCGCGGAGGTCTACTAGAATTTGACGAGTGGGAAATTGGGTGGCTCCGCGACGCGCGACCATTACGGAGCCCACTAGAATTTGACAAATGTCAATTTGACCCTCTCCGCGATGCGCTAGACACCAAAATGACGATGTTTACAACTGGAACTATAAATTATTCATAACTTCTTCACCGAGGGTCCATTTTGGATGAATCTTATATTTTTGGAAAGCTAATTCAGTCATCTACGTAATGAAAGATTGAAATGTAGGAAATTCCACATGAAAATTAATTTTGATCATTCTAGAAGCTAATGCTTAGACTTTTCATGGACGGAATTTAGCTAAGAAGACGTCGGGGTGTTACAATATCCCCCCTTGGGATCATTCGTCCCTGAATGATGATGCGGAAAACAGACAAGCACGCTTTCAAGAAAACAATGGCATGGAAGGAAAAGGACAAATATTGTACGTTCCATCACTTCATTCACCGGATCAAAGAAATTTAGGTATCTATCTCTCATATCATCTTTTGATTCCCAAGTTGCTTCTTTGTCTTTCTGATTTCTCCATACCACTTTAATCAAAACAATCTCTTTGCTTCTCAACTTTCTAACTTGGCGATCCAAAATTGCTATCGACTCTTTTTCATAGGACAAAGAGTCTGCCACCTTGATTTCTTTGACGGGTACTACTAACGAATGATCTCCAATGCATTTCTTCAGCATGGATATATGAAATATCAGATGGGCAGAACCCAAACTTGCAGGAAACTCTAATTCATACTCAAATCCACCTATTCTTTTCATAATATAGTATGGTCCTATATTGTGAGGACTTAGCTTACCCTTCTTACCAAATCGCATAACTCCCTTCATGGGAGAAACCTTAAGAAATACCCAATCTCCAACCTCAAACTCTAACTCTCTCCTCTTAACATCGGCGTAGGATTTCTGATGACCCTGAGCTATTTTAAGTCGTTCTATAATAAGCTTCATATCTTCTATTGCCTGATGAACAAGATCAGGCCCAAACATCTGCATCTCACCCACTTCATACCACCCTATTGGTGACCTACATCTTTTCCCATACAATGCCTCAAATGGCGCCATCTTAATACTAGAATGGAAACTGTTATTATACGCGAACTCTATCAATGGAAAGTTCTCCACCCAAATACCTTCAAAATCAATCACATAGGCCCTTAACATATCCTTAAGGGTTTGAATGGTGCGCTCATCTTGCCCATCAGTCTGAGGGTGGAATGTTGTACTTAGGTTCACTTGGGTACCTAAGCCTTTCTGAAAAGATTTACAAAATTGAGAATAAAACTGCGTACCTCGGTTGGATATTATAGACACAGGTGCCCCATGTAAACAAACTATTTTTGCGATGAACAACTTAGCATAATCCTCTCCCGAATAGTTAGTCTTGACAGGCAGAAAGTACGCTGACTTGGTCAGCCTATCTAAAATTACCCATATAGAATCATACTATTTTTGGGACTTTGGAAGTTCTGTAATGAAGTCCATATTGATCATCTCCCACTTCCATAAAGGTAATGCTATCTCCTGAGAAATACCACCTGGCCTCATGTGTTCCACCTTGACTTGCTGACAATTCAAACACTTGGCAACATACTTAGCCATATCACACTTCATATTATTCCACCAATAAATGGTTTTTAAATCATGATACATTTTTGTAGAACCTGGGTGAACAACATACCTCGATGTGTGAGCCTCACTAAGGATTCTTTCCCGCAACATATCTACATCAGGCACACACAATCTACCCTGATATTTCAGAATACATCGCCACCAATCTCAAACGACATTACTTTCTGTTGACCCACATCTCTCTTATTATGCATCAAGATGGGATCTTCGTCCTGCTTTTCTTTGACTTCGGCACAAAGGGATGATTTAGCTATCTCATGAACAACCACCCCTCCATCTTCAAAATCTAAGAGTTGTACTCCCTGATTTGCAAGGCGGTGAATGTCCTTCACTATCTCTCTCCTCCCCTCTTCAACATGAGAAAGGCTTCCCATAGACAACCTGCTGAGAGCGTCGGCTACAATGTTTGCCTTGCTCGGATGGTAATGCAGGCTCATATCATAGTCTTTCAAAAGCTCCATCCAACGCCTCTACCTAAGGTTCAATTCTTTCTGCGAGAAAACATACTACAAACTTTTGTGGTCAGTATAAATATCAACATGCACTCCATAGAGATAATGCCTCCAGATTCTAAGTGTAAACACCACGGCTGCTAACTCCAAGTAATGAGTGGGGTAGTTTCGCTCATTCACCTTTAAATACCTAGATGCATAAGCTACCACTTTACCATGATACATCAGAACACAACCAAGTCCCACACGGGATGCATCACAGTATACCACAAAACCATCTACCCCCCCGGGAAGAGTCAAAACAAGAGTAGTAGTCATCTTGTCCTTCAACTTCTCAAAACTATTTTCACACAAGTCAGACCACATAAACTTTACCTTTTTATAAGTCAATTTAGTGAGAGGAGTAGCTATGGAGGAAAATCTCTCTACGAACCTTCTGTAATAACCCGCCAGACCCAAGAAACTTCGAATGTCGATTGGAGTCGCGGGTCTGGGCCATTTTCTTACTGCTTCTATGTTTTGGGGATCCACTCTAATACCGTCACTAGACACAATATGACCCAAGAATGCAATGGCATTAAGCCAGAATTCATACTTGGAGAATTTTGCATACAAGCTATGATCTTTAAGAGTTTGAAGAATAATTTGGAGGTGAGTGGCATGATCCTCCTCATTTTTGGAATAAATCAAGATGTCATCAATGAATACTATCACAAACAGATACAGGAACTGACAGAAAACCCTATTCATTAGGTCCATAAAAGTTGTAGGGGCATTAGTCAATCCGAAGGACATGACTAAGAATTTAAAATGACCGTATCTGGTTTGGAAAGCTGTTTAGGAATATCTGACTCTCTAACCTTCAACTGATGATATCCTGAACGAAGGTCTATCTTTGAAAAATATCTAGCACCCTGAAGCTGTTAAAAAAGATCATCAATCCTAGGAAGAGGATACTTATTTTTAATCATGACCTTATTCAGCTGACGGTAGTCGATGCACATATGAAGGGAACTGTCTTTCTTTCGCACGAAAAGTACAGGCGCACCCTAAGGTGACACACTGGGGCGTATAAAAACTTTATCTAGAAGATCTTCTAGTTGTTCTTTCAACTCTTTTAGTTCTACAAGAGCCATTCTATATGGAGGAATAGAGATGGGGCGAGTATCTGGCAACACATCAATACCAAACTCTATCTTCCTATCAGGTGGTATTCCTGGGAGATCATCTGGAAAGACTTCTGGAAATCCATTTACTACAGGGACAGACTGAAGAGGAAGAACCTCGGCATTAGTGTACTTAACCCGGATAAGGTGATACAAAAAACCTTTAGAAATGAGTCTCCGGGCCCTGAGATAGGATATAAAGTGCCCTTTAGGTGCTAAAGAATGTCCTTCCCATTCTATCACTGGCTCATTCGGGAAAGAAAAAGTGACTCTTTGAGTCCTACAATTTAACATGGCATAGTACGAATAGATCCAATCCATCCTTAAGATAGCATCAAAAGCAACCATATCGAGTTCTATGAGGTCTGCCATAGTATCCCGACTAAGAATAGATACCACACAATTTTTATACACCTTCCTAGCCATAACAAAATCACCCACTGGAGTGGAAACAGAGAAAGGTTCGAAAATCATATCGGGCTCAAACCCGAAACCAACAGCTACATAAGGGGTCATATAGGATAGGGTAGACCCAGGGTCAAGTAACACATAAACATCACGGGAAAAGATTTGTAACGTACCGGTGACAACGTATGGGGAAAATTCCGCCTCCTGGCGGTTGGTCAAAGCATATAACCTGTTGCGACCGCTCTCGGAAGCTGATGTGGCACCCTTTTGAGGTGAAGGTGGTGTCGAAGAATTTGCCTGAGACTTTGCACCACCAACATTCTTCCTAGTAGATGGACAGTCCCTCTGAATGTGACCCGATTAACCACATGAATAACATACAAATACTCCCAACTGACATCTCCCTGGATGATTTCTACCACAAGTCTCACATCGGGGAAAAGTACGATGCTACTGAGCCACACTACCCTGCGACTGAGTATCCGTTGCTCTGGATCCATGATGAGTCTGGAGACATTGAGATCGTCTATATGCTGGTGGTCTAGGCGCTGGGGCACTGGCAGAAGACTGTGCATTACCCAAATTCTTCTTCTTCTACCATTTATTTACCCACTTATCGCTTTGAGGCTGAATGTAACCCTGGTTGGTAGATCTGGCTCTTTTTGCCTATCTTTCTTTCTCCCTAGCTTCAGAAATCTTCATTTTCTTCTCCTCTATCTGTTGCATGTGAACTGTCAGCCTAGAAAAGTCCAACTCCTTGTTCAGCATATCTCCCTGACACTCAAGCACCAGATCATCTGAAAGGCCGGAAGTGAACTTCCTCATTCGGGCCCTCATACTACTGGTCATCTCGGGAGCATAACGGGCCAGCTAATTAAATTTTAAAATGTACTCTTGCATGATCATCTTACCCTGCTTGAGGTTCATGAACTCCTCTGCTTTAGCTTTTCTCAGCTCCAGAGGAAAGAACCTGTCAAGGAAAGCTTCTACAAACTTATCCCAAACTGTGGGCTCAACACTGTCACCCTTTGCATCCTCCCACTCATTGTACCATTGGTTTGCTACATCCTTCATCTGGTAGGATGCAACTCAATACATTCAATCTGATCCACATGCATCACTTTGAAATTTTTCTCCATTTCATCTACGAATTCTTGCGGATCTTCTTCTACCTTAGTGCCAGTAAACTTGGGTGGGTTCATTCTCATGAACTGTCCCACCCTAGTAGCCTTCAACATCACTGATGCAGACCCAACATCTTTCGATTTTTGAGCCTAATTAGCCACCAACTATGCCATCATATAAATAGACAATCTGAAATCGGCATTTGAAATATTCCTCTGAGCAGTCGGGGGACGGTTAACATTGGTCCGTGGAGCCCGAGGTGGATTGGTCGGGACTAGAGGGACTCTCATAGTAGGGACAGGGTCTGGGGTGGGAGCTCTGTAATGTGTCCTCATCCCATTAGTGGGACAGACTTTATCATTCTGAGCACTTTGATTAGTATTGCGACGAGGAGGCATGACTGTTATTTCTGTAAGACAAAAGATCACTGTTTAGGAACAAACTTGACTCTGAAGCACGAACTAAATCACAAAGAAGGGAAATATTTCCTAAACGCCTAGTATCCTCCTTCTTATAAGTGTGGCGAGCTACACACCCATAAACAAGACTCTACCCGACGCGATTTCACAGACACCCTAGGACCATGAACCATGCTCTGATACCAAGTTTGTCACGACCTGAACTGGGGCCCTGGACGTGACGAGCATTCTGAACCATGAAGGGCTGAAACACCCCTATCTATCTGGTAATCATGCACATAATTCATATGATGAAAAAAATGCGGAAGATTCACAATACTACAAAAACATGGTCAACCTGAATATGATCATAACACTGAAAACTGAAATCCAAGATATATCTGAATAATAATGTCTGACTCAGTCTGCGAAATCTTTACTATGGACTAAACAAACTGTCTGAAAACTAGGACAAGGCCCTCAGTAGACCAAAATAGAACTAAAGATAATTATCTGAAATAACCAGGCCTTCTGGATCATAGAAGGCTCACCACTGCACAATCTGATCTGCGATCTGAAATATCTATTGTTTATCTGGACCCCTGGACTGTGCCTCAGAACCTGAAGGGGGAGGGGGGTCAGCACAAAAGTACTGGCATGCAAAGCAATAAAAAATAGAGTACTTAAACATATATATAAAATAGATGAGAGAAATTTTTCATCAAACGTCATGCATAAAATAGTTTCTGGAAACATATGGGCATCATTCGAGTGATCATAAATCATTCTTGTCAAAACAGTTTCTGATCTTTGTATTACTTCTGAGTTAGGTGGCACTCCCTTATATTTTTTTATATTCCACGGGCTATATGGAATCCTCCATTGACTCGGACGGGAAGCCTCCAACCCGAGTGTGCCACAAGGGTTGGAGTCTCTATTTCTAATACGCCACACGACATTAGGCCCACGTAATATAAGATATACCCGAATCGGCAAATCACGATTTTGGGCAATGAGTATCTGGACTTATGCCTTCTTCGGGGAACCACCTAACATCTCTTTTTGCCCAATTTTCAACCATTTATAATCATGCAATATTCAAATCACAAAATCTATAAATCTGATTTCAAATATGCATTCTATTCTGTTCTGAATTTATCATGGCATTTTCTGAATTGGTGTGGTCATACCAAGACTTGCAAGTTCTATTTCTGAGCCATAATATAATAAGCATGATCTTACATAAAAATATAGTTTTAGACCACCCAAAACATGTAATTTAGATAAAAGATTTCATGTTTCGAAAACTTAAGTCAAAACCATGCAAAAACTCTCATCAAACATATGGTGGTCACGTGCTTGTGGAAAAACCATGTACTTTTTCATTATATGTATATTCAACATTCACAACCCTCTCTATCGTATTCCAAAATCATGTTCAAAACATAGAAAAAGCCAAAGTATTTCATATCATGCTCTTTCAAAATACATTCAAAATAATTTATATCATACGAAGATGAGAAAACTCATAACAAGAGAGGGATTTATTATAATTCATGCTCTCAATTGAATAACCATTCTTGAACACATACGTACATATATACATAATTTCAAATCAATTTGGGGGAAAGGCCTAAACACCACAACAAACCATCAAAACTTCCTAAACATGATTATATTCATAAACTTCAAAACCTCATATACATAATGTTCTTAATTTTCATGTGGAAAACCCCACGTACCTCGAATTAGGAAGACAATAGGTGCTTATTGAAGCCTACGACCTGGGGATTCCAAATATACGATCAACTTCAAAACCTAAGGTTGAATTTTAAACTACTTGGGTTTTTATTTTGAAACCTTAGAGAGGATTCTTGATGATTTTGATGAAAATAAGGTTAAGTTTCTCAAACATACCCTAAATTCTTTGTTTGGACGGTTTTAAAGGTTAGGGAAAAGTCAAAATTACCCTTAATGACTCCTAAACGGAACTAAAAATTTATACTTAAAAACCCAATTTTGGGTGCCACCGCGACGCGCCACATTCGCAGTGGTCCACTGGAATTTAATGAGTAGGAAATTGGGTACCCCCGCGATGCGCCACCATCGCGGAGCCCCACTGGAATTTGATGATTTTAAATTTGACCCTCTCCGCAATGCGCTAGACACCAAAGTGACGATGTTTACGATTGGAACTATAAATTATTCATAACTTCTTCACCGAGGGTCCATTTTGGATGAATCTTATATCGTTGGAAAGCTAATTCAGTCATTTACATAATGAAAGGTTGAAATGTAGGAAATTCAACATGAAAATTAATTTAGATCATTCAAGAAGATAATGCTTAGACTTTCCATGAACGGAATTTAGTTAAGAAGACGTCGGGATGTTACAGTTAAATGTTCATTCATGGGTTCCTTTCACCCATGGAGTCCAAGTACCTAATTTTAATTACGAATTTATAATCTTTTCAAGTTATTTTGATTTTAAATTATGATTTCACCTATGAATCTCCATGAACTATGATTTTGCACCATGTATAGATGAAATTATTGTTGTTATTCAATTCTCCATGTTTTAATGTTATCATTCAATGAATTAATCATGATTTAGTACTATTGATGTTGAATTCATGCTATTACTACAAGTTCCCTAACATTCCTATGATTTGACCTAACTATGAACTACAAGTGTTTGATAAAATGACTACAAAAATGATTATTTAATAAAAGCCTTCATGCTATGTCCTTTAAGCTTAAGTATCATGTTACTATTATTGATTTTGAGTCCTGGGGGTATTGAATACCTAAAAACCATAGATGTTTATTTAGTCTCATCTCAATATTTTCAGAATAACTTCAGAATAACTTCAGAATAACTTCAGAATACATATTATGAGCATTACTAGATCAGTCAGTTAAACTCAAAATAGTCAGTAACTGAGTGATATTCAGTTAGGAGTAGGACTTAGCACCGAACGAGTGTAGGGATGGATGCTTTCCTGTCAGATAGGCAGAGTTGCTAGTAGCAGTCCCTAAACTCCAGAACTACATAGCCAGTGTAGGATATGAGAAGTCACCCGTCAGTGTAGTCTTGACTATCTTGTAGGGGTCACCCGTCAGTTCAGGCTTGACACCCTTAGTCCTTCGAGACAATACATCAGTATAGTGGATCCATCTAGCATTAGTACCCGTGTCACGGTATTGACACCCTTTCAATTAGGGTTACAAGTTGGACCCAATTAGCTCAGATTGGGAAATATTAGTTAGATGATAGCTCCCATAGTCTTAGTCCAATAATCAAATCAGTAGTTTAGTCATAGTGTTGTTTGACCAAGGAATACAAATATCAGTTATTTCAGTATTTCAGTTTATAGTCTTTTATTCAGTTCATGCTATATGCTTGGTGATGCATCCCCAGTATCAACAAATTTCATGTACCTTTAGTATTTACAAATTTTACATATTTTTAGTATCTACAGATTTCATGCTCTCTCTTTAGTATTTCATGTTTTACATGTATATTCAGATAATTATTTTTTCTGTTCATGAAACCATACATGCTAGCCTACCTTATTTAGCATACCAGTGCATTCAAAGTACTGATCGCATACCTTTCTTTTGCTCTATGATGTATTATATCATAGGTTCTGATGCCTAGTTCCTGGATCGTGCTTAGACTTCTCAGACTCTCAGCAGTAGCAGTGGTGTGTCCTCATATTTCGAGGACAGATTATTTTATTTCATGTCTTCAGTCTAGTAGTTAGTTGGAGTTAGTTTGGGCCTGTCCCATCAACTCACAGTTATTCAATTTAGAGGCTTTCGAACAATACAACCAGTTATTCAGTATTCAGACTTTAGTTGACATGACAATTAGTTTTTTGGTTTATCTCAGATATTAGTATTTATTCAGACTTAGATAGTTATTTCTTCAGATTCATAATTCAGTAATTGTTTAAGTTATTTAAACCTTATGACATATCAGTTATTCTTCTAGATTTATGATTGTGTTATTCAGTGCTCACAGCAGGTACCAACTCATGGGTTAGCTTGTGATCTTTCAAGACTGTACATACTGTATGACACCCAGGGTGTACTCTCGAGGTATTACAGTACCAAAGTTTAGGAATGACAGTCGGGATAGGGCACCAGGCTCCAAAACCTAGGGTAGTGTGAGTAGTGGTCGTACCCATCCGCTTTGCGAAGAAAGTGGTAGAAATCAACTAGGTATGTATAGAGCTGGCAGTGATGTATATTTTTGATTCGGTAAGCCAGGCCATAGGATACGGGAGCGTAGAGTAATGGCTCAGAAGAGAAAGAATTTATGCCAATAAGGTCAGTCCAACCGTCTTCCAGTCCCATCCGGTCACCCGACTCAGTTGGGTACCACTTCCAGCGCAACTAGTGGCCAGTGTTAGAATAGGCTATATGCACTTCAGTCCTGACATAATCAAGAAAGTTCTCCTGATGTGGTTACGGGTTTGTTACAAGCCCTTTATATTCTTGTGTATGTTTTACTAAACCATGGAACTTCACTTACTCTTGTAACCCCCATATAGCTGTCAACTTTGGTGTCAAGCCCAAAACTTTAACAGAGCCCTTCTCAGTGTCTATCTTAGTAGTCAAACCACTTCAGTTGATTTTAGAAATAGAGTCATTCAGTTTTAGTATCCCGATGAGCCAGTCACTGAATGAAGGTGTAGTACCTCCTCAGTACTTAGGAGTCATATATTTTTTCAGATTCCTTCTCAGAATCCTATGATAGAATATGATCTAGAATTTGAAGTATGAAACCATGAGTTTAGCAATAGTAGTAGAGTTGGAATGATGTTATCTGAATTTGAGCAGATTATATATTTCATGGGACTAGCCATGTGAAAGGTGAATCAATAGGATTGAAGTAGTGTATACAAAAATTTAAGTTTGTTGATTCAACATATGTTGTGGATGTGATATTTGTAGGCTATGATGAAAGTAGTATAGTTATTAAAGATTTGGGGATATCCATGTTATGTGTTAGAATCTAAATTAGAATCTTTGAAGGTTGAGCTAATAGAAAGAGGAGTTGAAAATTCAGAGTCAATCAATCTTAAGTTGTTACATAATGATTGTTGGGGCTATAGAGGGCTAAGAGTGGTATCTATAGGAAGGTAATAGCAATAAGTTTTATATTATCAGGTGTAGTCTTGCAAGGTGAGTTTATCAATTTACGCGTATTACTACCTCCTTGATTCTAGAGTAAGGTGGTAGAAGTTCAGTTTAGAGTTGTTGATTAAGTGGTTCCCAGATTTAGAATGATGGTTTTAACCTAAGAGGGAGATAATAGGGAAAGTAACCAAGTCAAGCTCTTAGATTCTAGTGGTGATAAAGTGTATTATAGAATATCAGTAAGGGGAGAAGACGCCCGAACCATTCGTATCTCAGTTTAAAGTTTTGCACTTTAGTTATCCCAATATCTACTCATGCTTTACATGTCATCTCTATGATCATAGATCATATTCGTTCACTTTATAGAAAACCATGTACTCTTCCAGTTCCTAGTATGAGGTGTTTCAGTCCACTCAGTAGTACGAATCATGTCCCTCAAATTTAAAAAATCCAAAATTAGGTCATACATCTCATGACTCATGTACTCATGCTTTAGAGTATGTTCAGTTCCAGTACTCATTCTACACTCATAATGATTAGCGAAATTCAGATTTATTTTATGCATATCCCGGATTAGTCCTCTTTGATGAATACAGTTCAGTTCATGCATCATATTTTAGATTCCAGATATTCATTTATGATTCAGTTTGTTTGTGTCTCGTATATCATCTCAGTCTTTTCTCAGTATTTTAGCCAAGTCAGTATCTTTCAGGGGACAACTATCCCAAGGAGGAGATGTCGTAATGCCCCGAGTTTTTCATGTACTAAATCTCTCATCTTTTCTTCATAAAACCAGATCCATCCAGAGGTAATGGTTTGGTTACTCATAAGTTGTCTCTCTCGTTTCTATCTCAGCCTTATAACCATTCTCATGTCACTGCATGTGTTCAAGAAATCAGTTCAGTACATGATATTCAGTTTATGTATCACGTTTCAGACTCAGTTATGATCTCATGTTCCCATTCATCCATGTTCATTAAATAATCTCAGATTCTTCAGTATTCTCAATGTAAGGTAATAATTTTCCTTAGAATCTCTCTTTTCCATACTTATTTCAGCAGTATATCATTCTCATGCCATTCACGAATTAGTTGGCCAGTCACCATGTGTCAGATTTAGTCATACAGTCATGTTTCAGTCATGCATATTCACTATGTTATCTCAGTACCTCAGTGCCTCTCAGTTTACTAAGTCTCATTCAAGGATAAATATTCCCAAGGGGGAGATATTGTAAGACTCCATGAAAATTCTAGTCCATTTCAGTCTTATATTGCATGCCAAGAGGGTCCAATACTTAGAAAATTTAGCTAAGTGTTAAGACTTAGTCTCATTTTTGGCCTCGATATTTCAATGGTCTCATTTACGATCTTTTCATCCTTAGATTGTCTATTTTTAAATAGATTTATGATCAAGGTTATCTATAGGTCATCTTGGGTGAGTTTCAAAAATTTTGAACATTGTTTGAGACTTGTTTGGACGACCAAAACAGTGAGCAAATGCGATCAGGACGCATTGTGTTGGCCATCGTATCATCACCATCGATGCGGCGCGTTGATACCATTAACACGATGTATCAGTTGCAGCATCACTAGACGAGTTTTGTTTAATGAATTACGGGTTGTGGTGGTAATTAGGTCATTTTCCTCTTACTTTACCTCACCCATAACACCAAATTAAGTTTCCAAAAGGCAAATTCACTCATTATTTCATAAAATTCTCTTAAGAGCAAACCCTAGGTTCATCAAAGTTCAAATCCAAATCTCAAGAAATCACCAACAATTCTCACGAATTCAACTACTCAGGTATGTTAGATGTTCATCCTTGGATCCCTTCCACCCTTGGAGTCCAAGAACCTCTTTTAATTTCAAATTATGAGTTTCACATGATTTATATTGGATTATGTCCATGTATGTGTTGTTATTTGAGTTTCAAGTTAAGAAAATATGAGTTTCATGTAAAATAGATCAATAAGTATGTTGGTTGATGTAGATCTCATGTCAAACCCTTGAATTGGGAATTGATTGTTGTAGTCATGATGCATTAACACATTGTTCATTCTTATGTACAAGGTTATGCCTCCTAGGTGTTTGACAAAATGTCTAAGTGAATGAATTGTGCATTATGATCTTTTGGTGATTTTAGTATTGAAATCATGCTATTACTACATGTTTAAAAATATTCCCATGCTTAAGCTATTCCTTACAAGTGTTTGATAAAATGCCTCAAAGAATGAGTTTTGAATAATGACTACCTATCATGTCCTCAAAGGTTTAGTATGATCTTGTTGTTATTGCCATCGAGTCCTGGGGGTTTTGAATACCCAAAATTTAGCTGCTTACCTAGTTTTTCAGTATCTATAGAATGGTTTTATAATAGTTATGAGTGTATCAGTTCAGTCAGTTACCATAAATAGTTAAACCTAGATCAGTCTAGTATTCAGTGTGTTTTAGTTGGGAGTAGGATTCAGCACCGAGAGAGCCTAGGGATACAGGCTCACTCGTCAGCTAGGACTGGGTCCTTAGAAGTAATCCCTAAGTTCCAGAACTACATAACCAGTGTAGGTTATGAGACGTCACCCGCCAGTTTAGGACTGACACTCTCAGGGATCACCTACTAGTTTAGGACTGATGTCAGGGGTCACCCGCTAGATTAGGCCTGACTCCACAACCATTATTATTACCCGTGGCACGGTACTAGTACCCTTCCAACTGGGGTTATAAGTTGGACCTCGATCAGCTCAACTTTGGGGCATGTCGGTTAGATGATACCTCCCACAGTCTTAGTTTTAGTATTCAGTATTCAGTTCAGAACTTAGTTCAGTTTTGCTTGACCATAGCATATAGTTTATCAGTTATTCAGTTATTTAGTTATCAAATTTCTGTATTTAAGTTTACAGACTAGTTCAGAATCATGTTATATGCTTAGTCATGCATTCTTAGATTTTACAGTATTTACGCATGCATATCTAGTTATCTCATGGTATTCATTCAGTCAGTTCTTATTCATACATATGAGCCCATGTATATCAGCCTAACCTCATCTAGTATACCAGTTATTCAAAGTACTGACATCATACTCATTTCTTGTTCTATGATGTATCATATCATAGGTTCAGATGCTGAGGTTCCCGACCGCACTTAGATATTCTAGCGCATCAGCAACAGCAGCAGTGGTGAGTCCTCATATTTTGAGAGCCGATTATGTTTATTTTAGTACTTTAGTCCAATAGTCATTCGGAGTTAGTTGGGAACATGTACCATCAACTCCATCGTCATTCAGTTAGAGGCTTTCAGACATTTTTAGTTAGCAGTTATTCCACAGATGTATTCAGTATTGATTTTAGTTTTATGAACCTTATGGAATTTTTAGTTTTACTTCCGCACATGTTTTCATGATTATTACTCTGTGCTCACAACAAGTACCAGTCATGGGTTAGCTTGTGGTACTTCAAGATTATAAGCACCATGTGACACCCAGGGTGTAGTCTCGGGGTGTTACATATGGTCCATCCATTACAACAAACGCTGAATCCCTACCTCCAACTGTCGACATGCTGAGAATAAGGAATAGAAAAAATGTAAAATAAATAAGAATTAAAAAGCCAAAGTCAACCAAACATACATAGATTTTTTAATCCATTATATACAAATATACAATAAAAAATAAAACATACATTAGGTTCCTCCCTTAGGTTGATCCGATATAATTAAACAAAAGATATACGCTAAGAGAAAAAACATAACCTAATTATTATTATTATTATTATTATTATTATTATTATTATTATTATTATTGTAAACCGACCAATTGTCATGTGGCAGTAGCAGGACCCTCCTCATCCTTTCTCTCATAGCGCCCAACTCCTATCGGAGTTCATGAATCTTCCTTTCAAGTTCCCACAAGCAGCCACGCAAAATCACCCTATACAAATCTGGATCATCCATATCTAGAAGTGGAGTAGAATGAAGGAGTAAGGAGGGACCTATTTATAGAGGATTCAATTTGAATGGGTTAGTCAAAAAGCCACGAGTGTTCACCTCTTTTTTAATAATTACATCCCTTAATTAAATAAAATTGGTGACTTTTATATTATGTAAATTAAAAAAACAGATTCAAATACAACATTTTATCTTTATTTTATTTCGGAAAGAAAATTACTTTAAAATAAATTAGACAGATGGTAATCTGTTGCAAAATATATTCTATCTATTTGATAACTTACAACATATTGACAATTTGTTGCAACAAATATATATATATATATATATATATATCTGTTTGATTATTTCCAATAGTTAAGTCATCTATTGCAACATATTTATCATCTGTTGTAATAGATGTCTATAATTGTGTGATGACTTTAACAGATGTGTCATCTATTGCAATAGGTTAGTCATTTGTTTATTAAAATTAAGCCATAGATGGGCTAGGAAGAATAAGGTGCGTGCAGATTGATGGATCCACTTTCATTTGTGGGAGTTATGTATTACTGATAAGGTCATCATGACAACACACACAAAGTACAATGGATTTGTGAATGCAATTTTTAACCGATTAGGCATTGATCATTCAAACAAAATCCTACATGATATAGTTAAGTTTGATAGGTTTGAATTGATAAGGCCGAGGGACCATAAAGATGGTGTCGATACTGTAACGCCCCGAAATCGGGTCCCGAGACGTCACACGATGCTTAGAGTCACAAGTGACCCTAAGCTAACCCTTCTACTGGCATAACTCATAAGCAACTGAATAAAAATACAAATCCATACAAATCAAAAGAAATTAACTCTTTTCTGAATCTGATCGATACAAAAATGGAATTTTACAGGATTACAATTCTGCCTTTACAACCAAAATTGAAACAAAATACATCAACTTCTACTGACTGTCTATGAAGCCTCTACTAGTACTGACTGTAGGTAGTCGGGTCATGACTCCCGACTACCCCAACTCAATACGAATGAATAAAGAAAAAACAACACTATAACCTCTGCATAACTAACCTAAGCCCTTGAATTAAAAGAAATCATCATCTGCTGACTGGATACCATGAACTGACTGGATCCGAAGGTGCAACTATGCCTTGTACCTACATTCCGAGAAAATGTAGCCCACATCCGAAGATGTGGGTCAGTACCATGGAAAGGAACCAAGTATATGGGGTTGTATGCAGTTGTATAAACATCATCATCATAAATATATATAAGAAAGATGCAGGATGTATAAAAGACTCACATAGCCCGAAGAAAATCATCATAATCATGAGAGGATGAAATAAGTATAATAACACATGTGAGTCATCATATAATTTGTCAATCACTTTCAGTTCATCAAGAATATCAATTCTCATAATGTAAATATCATTTAAATCTTTCGAAAGAATAACTTTCACAATTCCACTTTCAAATCACTTCACCATTCACCATAGACACAAGGAAACACACACACACTGGGAGATCCTATAACCAACATAAACCATGTGAGATACAAAGAGTCCAACGTACAACCCACGTTGGGGAGAGCCGTCCTATCCTTGCCATCGGAGTAGGACTATCGATATCAAATCCACACAAACTAGTGATCACTATATAAATCAGCCTCAGGCTCACTCCTACGGGGGAACGTAGTTCTAGGGAAGTAAGGTCACTTTATACCTCCCACTCGATGCTAAAGATTACTCCCGGACATAGCTCAGAAATTGAAATCAGCCTCAGGCTCACATTAAAGAAAATCCACACTAAACACTTCAACAATTTTCATCAGGAGCCAATTTGCTACTCTATAATCAATTAAAACGTGGATTTCTTTCACAGTCGAGTTCAAAATAACTCATTCACGACCAAAAAGTCAAATCATTCAAAACATCTCAAATATTCAACATCAACGTGCTTATAACACACATTTTCTCAAAATAATAATCTCAAATAGGGTTCCAAAAACCCATACATCAATATCACCATAAAACCTTCCAAAGTTTCATACTTTATGACATAAGCACAAAAATAATCACTTAAAACTTAAAATTTCAGCTTTATAATCATACATCTTGGTAAAGAAAATTAGCTTTGGGATTCAAATCTCATGTGCTTATAGCACATAATTTCTCAAAGTACAATTCCAATTAGGACTCAAGGTCACATACATCAAAATCATATTAAATTTTCTCAAGATTCATGCTTTTCATCATAAATATATATAACTTACTTTAAAATCTGGAAAATTCAGCTTTATGTACAAAAATGTCATCATTCTCATTCAATTCAACTTTCAAAACATAGAGAGTATCATAATATCATGTAAAATCATATAGGGTATAAATTCATGCTTCAAATTCATATCAAAACATGTAAAATCATGTATATTCATAAAAGAAAAATCAATTTGGGCACAAGAACGAAAGATTGTTCTTGTTGAAAAATCCCACATACCTTGAATGAAGAACTTTAGATCGATACTCTTTTTTGAGATGTTAATCGTACCTTTGAATGATGGTTCTTGGAGTTCTTGAACTAGGAACTTGGAATCTTGAATAAATTTGCAGAATTAATGGTGAACTTTGGAGGTTCTTGAAGTTGGATGTAGGAGCTTAGGGTTTTCTTTTTGAGGGAATATGATGAAATATAACATATAATGCTTCTAATAGGCTTTAATATAGGGTTTGGATGGATTTTGGGTGAGGGGGAATGACCAAAACGCCCCTAAAAATCAAATAATTGTCGCATCTGTCCTTTGGTGGACTGTTTTTATAGTCTGAAGTAAATCAACCATAACGTTTTACTCCGATATCCAAATTGGATGAAACCAATTTCATTATAAAGAGGACTCTCATATCTTTCCGTTGATATATAGTATCTCACCCAGATAATTGTGTACGAGGAGTTATGATTATTTGAAGTTGACCCGAAAATTTACTTTTGATAGGCTGAAGTCGATCGACCATAACATTTTGCTCTGATAGAAAAATTGGATGAAACCAATTTCATCGGAATGAGGACTCGCAGAGATTTCCGTTGATATATAGTAGATTATCCAAATCATTATGTACAAGGATTTATGATCGTTTAAAGTTGAAGCAAAAATACGCCAGGCCTCGGGACTTTTTTACCTGCACGTTTTACTGTTCACTACTATTCACGGTTCAATCGGAATGTTTATAACTCGTCGCTCGGGTGTCCGTTTTGGATGGTCCACATATCGTTGGAAAGATTATTCTATACTCTACGTAATGATGGGTAATAATCTAAGACATTCTACACGTAAAATTTATAATTCATTCTAGAAGATAGAACCCAACACGTTTACGCACAAAATTTCATCGAAAAATTTTCTGGGGTATTACATCATCTCCCCCTTGGAAACATTCGTCCTCGAATGTCGATGAATAAGTAAAGAATACCATGGAAATGAGGACAAAAGGCTGGGATAACGAAATCAATCCACTTACTTCACTCCAAACTTTCGAATACTTCATTGAACATGCGATTCATAGTGAGAATGGTCACATAGTTGGATCTTAAACAAAGGAGACTGATTTTAAGGAATCAATATCTTTGGTTTAGTCAGAGTCTGAGAATCAAAGGTCTCGAAGGGGATCTCATCAAAAGAAGGAACACTTGCGCCTAATTGAAACGTCCCTCAACACTCCCTCCAAAAGATTCAAATGACATTGTTCGGGGAGAAAATGAACCATAATTTGATACAATCCTATCGTATGGGAACAAGGACCCATATGGTATAAATTAAGATAGGAATTTCTAGGTCTTGGGAAACATAACTCCTTGCTTCCAAACTTTGCAACACTTCCCAACTACTCCCTCGACAATGTTCAAGCCTAACTCCAAGTACTCATGAGATACGCCACATAACACTATAATATTAATCTATATCATGAACCTCAATGCACACTGAGCCTCACAACTCCTCACTTCAAACATATCTCTTATTGCTACTCCAACAACCACATACAATCTTATACTAGGGATCCGCTAACTTGCGGTGCATTCTTTTAGATATACAACCATAACATTCAAGCCTATACTCATAACCACATACGCACTTCGCACATGCACCTCTAAACGAACACTCATAAAGAATCTTCCTCGCTTTCTCTAAGATTCCATCAACTACATCATTCACACATACTAGTCAATTCTTTAAATGGCACACACAATATTTTCTCAACCAATTGAACTATACACAAAAACTCTGTATTACTATTCCTACAACCTCATAGAAGTGCATAAAACCAACGCACAACAATCTTTCCAAATAAACATTTAAAACTTCAACTAACCATGGCATGTATCAAGGACTTAGCCTCAATCTAACTTCACTTCACCGCCGTGAGCACACCACCTTCTATCATAGATAAGGAAGTATCTTCTCTCTCTTCTAGACAACTGATCAACACCATTAGCTTGACTTAATGAAAAGATCACAAAATTTTAAAACATGAAGACCTGAAACATGAAGGGATAATGTAAATAACTTGACTCTCTCTATTGAGGCCTTAGGAATAAAATATCAAATACAATGGGTTCATTAAGGTATCAAAACTGAAGACACCCATAATGGAAACTGAATCTCACTGATCAATAAGAGTATTGCCTGAGTACTGGAACTGAACATACTGTAAAACTTGAGTATATGAGTCCGGCATGCCCTGAATTTAGAGCTCATAATTTATGGAATGTGATTCCAACTGCTAGAAGAACTGGAATTTCTCATTTTTGGAAAATAGAAGAGTATGTAATTCTCCATCACGTGTATGAACATGAATTAAGATCATGGAACTAAAATGTAAAGCATGAGTAGGTTTTGGGACAACTGAAAATACTGAAATAACGTTGGGTCAAGCACCGATCTTCCTCACAGCAAATTTACAACTTACTGGTACTTCTACTAAAATGTAAAAGCTTGACTTGACTACTTGTTCTATCATCTCCCCCTTAGATTTAAGCCACCACTCAAATTCTCAAATGCTTACTAATTTCGAATCTCCACGAACATCTCTATCGCCGGAATGTACACCATCTAGTGCTTCAACTCTTATTTCTATTAGCTCAACTTGAATACTTTCTAACCTTTTGATAGACCATGCTACTTCTGTCTTCTCCCTCTAATACCATGCCTATGAACTTATGTTTCTAACCCACAAGAATCAAAATCACACTTAAGAGGCTCAACATTTCCAATCATACGCCTCGCCTTAACTTAGCCATCAAAACATCATCCATCGTCTAACTAGTATTTATCCATCTAACAATCCGATGGCACGACTCACTACACCACATACGCTAATCCTCGAAATTAAAGCAGTCCCATAATATCTTGGGTGAATTTTCTCATCATAATATAATATTAAACTTAATTACAAGTCAACTACACTTAAACTCTTGTGTACACTGTTCAAGCCTATTAGGTCACTTCCGACAACTAATACCATTAATACGGAAACCGTCACATTCGGCTTCATGATCACCAATCGTTCAAACTTAAGGTCTCACACTTCACATAATTTACAACTCCATCTCACGCATAACTCCCATGTGAAGATTATAAAACAACACATCCATGAACACTAGCCCACTTAAACTTCATAACAATAATAATTGGTCCTAATCATATAGCCTATCTTATTCACAATCTATTAACACATCCTTCTTTCACCCGTCACTACTATCTATCCTCCATACACAACTTAACATAGTTCATAGCTCTCTACGTCTTAACTTAACTTCCTCTTGCAATCTGGAGAGCGCCTAGATTAACAACACTTACCCACCAAGTACTTTCATCAATAACCTATACTTTTCTAACACCACAAATACCATCAATAACTCTTTCCTTACCCTAAGAAAACAACAATCCACCTTAACTAATAACTCCTCCTCTAACTTTCACTAAAATAATAAACAAGGGTATATCACTTCATTACTAATTCAATCATAAGAAAAAATTCAGATATACATATTCAATAAATCGCCCTTACCACCTTTCTTGTCACTACACTTCTAAACCCACACTTTCAACTTAAGGAACTTAACACACTACAGAACTCCTCTCAAGCCCTTTGTGTAACTTTTGAAATTTCTTCTAGAAAATATAAAAGCATTACCTGGGGAAGAACTGGAGCTTGCGAATCATGTTATCTCAAAAATAATACATAGAGGGAGAAGTATAGATTAACATTGTAGATTCTGGGGAGAAATCTGAAAGCACACCTAACCTAGGCTTAGTTCATGACTTTTATGAACATGAATAAAGTACTTCAATCTTTGGAACTCAAAAGCACTGACAGGATACTTTCTAGCTCTCTTACAATCCCATAACTATCTACGGAGAATTAAGATTAACTGTTTTTGATACCTTAAAAATGAGGCAGAGTTGGCTAGAATAGAGTAAGATAAGAATCTATAAAGCTTCTTGGAGAACCTTTTTATAGCACGATCTTAGACTTGAAAGAAGGGAAATATTTTCTAAATGCCCTGTAGCCTCTCGAAGAAAAGTACAGACGTCTTCGTACCGTTCCACAAGAATCTACTAGACACAACTTTATAGATACCCTAGGACACTTGAACTCTGTGCTCTAATACCAAGTTTATAACGCCCTGAAATCGGGTCCCGAGATGTCACACGGTGCTTAGGGTCACAAGTGACCCCAAGATAACCCTTCTACTGGCATAACTCATAAGCAACTAAATAAAAATACAAATCCATACAAATCAACAGAAATTAACTCTTTTCTGAATCTGATCGGTACAAAAATGGAATTTTACAGGATTACAATTCTTCCTCTACAACCAAAATTGAAACAAAATTTATCAACTTCTACTGACTGTCTATGAAGCCTCTACTAGTACTGACTGTAGGTAGTCGTGTCATGACTCCCGACTACCCCAACTCAATACGACTGACTAAAGAAAATACAACACTATAAACTCTGCATAACTAACTCAAGCCCTTGAATCAAAAGAACTCATCACCTGCTGATTGGATACCACGAACTAACTGGATCCAAAGGTGCAACTATGCCTTATACCTACATTCCGAGAAAATATAGCCCACATCCAAAGATGTGGGTCAGTACCATGGAAAGGAACTGAGTATATGGGGGTGTATGCAGTTGTATAAACATCATCATCATAAATATTTATAAGAAAGATGCAGGATGTATAAAAGACTCACATAGCCCGAAGAAAATCATCATAATCATGAGAGGATGAAATAAGTATAATAACACATGTGAGTCATCATATAATTTGTCAATCACTTTTAGTTCATCAAGAATATCAATTCTCATAATGTAAATATCATTTAAATCTTTCGAAAGAATAACTTTCACAATTCCACTTTCAAATCACTTCACCATTCACCATAGATACAAGGAAACACACACACACACTGGGAGATCCTATAACTGACATAAACCATGTGAGCTACATATAGTCCAACGTACAACCCACGTTGGGGAGAGCCGTCCAATCCTTGCCATCGGAGTAGGACTATCGATATCAAATCCACACAAACTAGTGATCACTATATAAATCAGCCTCAGGCTCACTCCTACGGGGGAACGTAGTTCTAGGGAAGTAAGGTCACTTTATACCTCCCACTCGATGCTAAATATTACTCCCGTACATAGCTCAGAAATTGAAATCAGCCTCAGGCTCACATTAAAGAAAATCCACAATAAACACTTCAACAATTTTCATCAGGAGCCAATTTGCTACCCCTTTATCATAATCAATAAAAACGTGGATTTCTTTCACAGTCGAGTTCAAAATAACTCATTCACGACCAAAAAGTCAAATCATTCAAAACATCTCAAATATTCAACATCAACGTGCTTATAACACACATTTTCTCAAAATAATAATCTCAAATAGGGTTCCAAAAACCCATACATCAATATCACCATAAAACCTTCCAAAGTTTCATACTTTATGACATAAGCACAAAAATAATCACTTAAAACTTAAAATTTCAGCTTTATAATCATACATCTTGGTAAAGAAAATTAGCTTTGGGATTCAAATCTCATTGTGCTTATAGCACATAATTTCTCAAAGTACAATTCCAATTAGGACTCAAGGTCTCATACATCAAAATCATATTAAATTTTCTCAAGATTCATGCTTTTCATCATAAATATATATAACTTACTTTAAAATCTGGAAAATTCAGCTTTATGTACAAAAATGTCATCATTCTCATTCAATTCAACTTTCAAAACATAGAGAGTATCATAATCTCATGTAAAATCATATAGGGTATAAATCCATGCTTCAATGTCATATCAAAACATGTAAAGTCATGTATATTCATCAAAGAAAAATCAATTTGGGCACAAGAACAAAAGATTGTTCTTGTTGAAAACCCCCACATACCTTGAATGATGAACTTTAGATCGATACTCATTTTTGAGATGTTAATCGTACCTTTGAATGATGGTTCTTGGAGTTCTTGAACTAGGAACTTGGAATCTTGAATAAATTTTCAGAATTAATGGTGAACTTTGGGGGTTCTTGAAGTTGGATGTAGGAGCTTAGGGTTTTCTTTTTGAGGGAATATGATGAAATATAACATATAATGCTTCTAATAGACTTTAATATAGGGTTTGGACGGATTTTGGGTGAGGGGGAATGAACAAAACGCCCCTAAAAATCAAATAATTCTCGCATCTGTCCTTTGGTGGACTATTTTTATAGTCTGAAGTAAATCAACCATAACATTTTACTGCGATATCCAAATTGGATGAAACTATTTTCATAAGAAAGAGGACTCTCATATCTTTCTGTTGATATATAGTATATTACCTAGATCATTGTGTACGAGGAGTTATGATCGTTTGAAGTTGACCCAAAAATTCACTTTTGATAGGCTTGAAGTAGATCGACCATAACTTTTTGATTCGCTGGAAAAATTGGATGAAACCAATTTCATCGGAATGAGGACTCGCAGCGATTTCCGTTGATATATAGTAGATTACCTATATCATTATGTACAAGGATTTATGATCATTTAAAGTTGGAGAAAAAATACGCCAGGCCTCAGGACTTTTTTTCCTGCACGTTTTACTGTTCACTACTATTCACGGTTTAATCGGAATGTTCATAACTCGTCGCTCAAGTGTCCGTTTTGGATGATCCACATATCGTTGGAAATATTATTCGATACTATACGCAATGGTGGGTCATAATCTAAGACATTCCACACGAAAAATTTATAATTCATTCTAGAAGATAGAACCCAACACGTTTATGCACAAAATTTCAACGAAAAATTTCTCGGGGTATTACAGATACCTTGTTACGATTTAATGTAGAATGTTGATCATGTTTATGCATGTCAAGATTTGAGAAAGGATAAATTTTTTGTGTCATTGCAGAGATCCAATAGTGATTGGACTGACTTTAAGGGTGCACTAGACTTTGAAAAGGCCTTCAAAGCCTTTCACTGCAGCAAACAAGAATGGAAAACCAATAGAAATTCCCATGGCTCAAATTTATATGGATGGGTTATTCGAGAAGATGATTATACGTTTGAAGGATCCATAGGAGAATAGGAGAATACCTGCGAGGGAAAGAGGAGTTGATGAAAGACTATATCATCTGAGACCTAATTGAAGAGGAAATATAAGGTAGCAAGCAAGGAACTTCTAGATAATCTGGCCGAAAAAATTTACTTAAAACATGAGAAATCTGAATTAAGTGCAAATATGAAAGTTTATCCAGAAATAAAAATCCATCAGTCGTCTCTCTCAAAGAACATTACTGCAGTTGGACACTTTGCTAGGGAACTGCGACTAGTTAGTGTGGTCAGAATAATCACCTACAGAGAAAATAACAGAACACCAAAAAAGCAACTTTGCGGGCACCGAGGGTTGAAATATGTACAATAAAGAATGAAAACTTGTGCCAAGAAATTCTGAAGTTAAAATAAGAAATCAAGCCAAGGCGGCAATTTCTAAAGTTTAAATTGCATTCCATGCCTTCTATTTGTGGTTCAGATCAGGTCAATAGTAGTGGAAACAAAAAGGTATAAAGTTGGGCAGAAATCCTAAGTCTTTGTGTTTTTACTGTGACTAGCATTACCAGAACCATAAACGGAAGGCCTAGGATGCAAGTGTAACTTCTAAAATTGTTGGCTTGGCTTAATTCCTTATTTCAACTTCAGAAGTCCTTGGTGCAAGTTTTATTCTTGATTGTACATAATTTCAACCCTCGGTGCCCGCAAAGTTGCTTTCTTGTTGTTCTGTTATTTTCTTTATAGATGTAATACCCCATATTATACTTAGCTTAGTTCAGCTCCTAGTTGCATGCATAAGAGGCTTAAAGCCTAAAAATTTCACTAAGTGTTGGAGACTTAGTCTTATTTTAGCCACTTAACTTTGAGGATTTTTAAACTGACCTTCCCAACCCCAAGGTATAATTTTTTGAGTTAATTCATGTTCAGGGGTGTAAGAAACATGTCTTAGGGAAGTTTTAGAGTTTTTGGACAAGGATTGTGTTGTGTTTGGATTTTGTTTCCAGCACCTCACTGCGATAGTGGAGCATCGCGGTGGGTATAGCGATGAGGCCCTTGGCGCATCACGGTGCTCCTCCAAAACTCATTCCAATTACAAATTTAATCTCCTGAGGGGCAGTTGTGTCTTTTTCCATTGACCCAATTCGTAAAAAACACAAATTAATGCTTTTATTAGGGCATTATATGCCTATTTCCTCCCAATACAAACCCTAAACCTCTCCCAAGACCATCAAAATCAATTACCTCTTTTCCAAAAAAACCAAGAATTTAAGTTTTACAGGCTAAGAACTTTCAAGAAAAACATCAAATTGTGTTTTTCTTTAAAGATTTAAGATTCAAGGTATGTGTGATGTTCATCCATGATTTCCTTTCACCATGGAGTCCAAGAATCCCCTTTTAAATGATAAATTATGAGTTTTCCATGTTTTAAATGAGTTATGTCCATGAATTACTTGTTATTTTGATTTCAAGTTAAGATTACAATTGTCTTCAAGTAGAATGGATTACAGTATATTTTGGATGTTGAAGATTCCTTGTCATGTTCATGCAATTCAGGATAAATCCTCAATTTATGATTTTTGTCATGTAATCATGCTATCTCATTATGTTTAAAAGCATCCACATGTTAAAGTCTTAATCTCCATGTGTTTGATGAATTGCCAAAGAGAATAATTTTTTAGAATGATTCCCCATTATGGTTTTTTGAAGCTTTTACATTTTCATTCAGTCAGTTATCATGATCAGTTATTGGTTCAGTTAAACTTAGTTCAAATCAGTAATCATTGTCAATCAGTTGGGAGTAGGATTTAGCATCGAGCAAACCTAGGGATGGGGGCTCACCCATCAGTTAGGACTGGGTCATTAGAAGCAGTCCCTAAGTTTCAGAACTACGAACCTAGTATAGGATTATGAGATGTCATATTCCAATTTAGAACTGACATTCTCTGAGATATCACCCACCAGTTTAAGACTGACATTCTCTTAGGGGTCACCCACCAGTTTAGCACTGACTCCCTAGTCCTTCAAGACACCAGTTGAGTGGATAGATATAGCCATTGTTAGTACCTGTGGCATGGTACGAATACCTTTCCAACTGGGATTACAGGTTGGACCCTGATTAGCTCAGATTGGGGCATGTCGGTTGGATAATACCTCCCACAGTCTCAGTTTAGTACTTAAGACATAATTCAATTCAGGATTGGGTGACCATAGCATACAATTCATCAATTATTTAGTTACCTGATTTTAGTATTTTAGTTTGCAGACTATTTCAGTAATATGTTATATTCTTGGTCATGTATTCTAAGATTTTACAGCTTTCACGCATATTATGCATCAGTTATGTCATGTTATTCAGTTAGTCATTATCTCATGCTATTCAGTCAGTCAGTATTTCATACACATAAACCTATGTATTTCAGCATAACCTCATCTCATATACCAGTACATTCAAAGTACTGACCACATACTTTCTTTGTGCTATAATGTCTTATATTATAGGTTTGGACACTTAGTTTCTTGAATGCGCTTAGACAGTTCAGTTTATCAGCAGTAACAGTTGTGGTGAGTCCTTATATGCTGAGGACCTATTATGTTATTTCAATATTTTCTATATTTACTTTTAGTTAGCTCAGTTTGGAGTTAGTTGGGGCCTATCTCATCAACTCTTTTCACTCAATTTAGAGGCTTTTAGGCATGCAGTCAATCAGTAGATAGTCAGTCAGTTTTATCAGATGTTTTCAGTCATTTAGACACGTTTTGATATGTATTTTAGTATCCAATTTTATATTATCTTATCAGTATTTAAACCTTATGGTATTTCCACTTTACTTCGGCATATGTGCATTTTTTTACTTTATTTAGTGCTCACAGTAGGTACCAACTCATGGGTTATCTTGTGGTCACTTGTGATCGTAAGCACCATTGTCGCGACTAGGGGGTAGCCTCAGGCTGTGAAAAAATTGGTATCAGATCCTAAGGTTTTATAGTGTCTTGGGGAGTCTAAAATCCGCGTTGAGTAGAGTTTTGTGCATGGGTGTAAAGCGCACCACACTTATGGACAAGAGGCTACAAGATGTTTTAGGAAAAGTTTCCCTTCTTTTAGTAATTATATCATGCGAATGAGAATAAGATTTATTTAAAACTCTCTTTATGACTCATCCTTTAATTCATTTATAGACAATGCCTCTAAAAAAAATAATGGAAGAAGGAATGGGAAGCATCCCGCACATTCTCCTATTCAGGAAGATCCCCTGAATGAGCACGTCTCTCACGCTGAATTTAGAGATACTTTCACTACCTTATCTCATTCAGTAGTTTTTCAGAATGATCAGAAGGTTGTTGTACTATCTAGGCTTATGGTTTATGCTCAGTAGATTAAGATGGAGAAGCGTAATGAAAAAGAAAGAGAGAATAAGAGGGCAAAAATAAGTAGTTTTAAGTCAGGTTCAGAGAGTGGTAACCATTCTCAGTTTTGTAAAAAAGTCTCAGCCCCAACTCCTTCTTTATCTAATGCGCCAGTGCCAAATTTTAGGAATGATAATCGAGATAGAGCGCTAGGCTCTAGGCCCCAGGGTAGCACGAACAATGGTCATACTAATCCATTTTATGGGAAGTGTAGTAGGAATCATCAGGGTGTGTGTAGGACTGGTAGTGGTGTATGTTTTGTATATGGCATGCCAGGCCACAGGGTCAGGGATTGCCCGAGGGCTAGTCAGCAGGGCCATTCTAATCTGTCATCAGCTCCAGTAGGTGCTCGACTCAGCAGGGCTATACTTCCAATGCCACTAGTGCCCAGTGCTAGAACATATTGTATGCACTTCTCTCCCGACACGATCAAGAAATCTTTCCTGATATGGTTACAGGTACATTATAGGTATTTCATCTTCATGTGTTTGTTTTATTAGATCTCAGAGCCTAACCTTCTTTTATAAACCCCTATGTAACTGTCAATTTTGATGTTAGTCCAGAAATATTAGTAGATCCTTTCTTAGTATCTACCCCAGTGGGTAAATCTATTATAGCCAGATGGGTATACAGTAACTGCCCAGTTATAATATCTCAGAAAAATCACTTTAGTAGATCTTATGGAGTTAGAGATGACTAATTTTGATGTCATTCTTAGTATAGATTGGTTCCACTCATATTATGCCTCACTTGATGTAAAAATAGAGTCATTCATTTTTAGTTTCCCAATGAACCAGTTATTGATTGGAGGAGTAGTATCTCAGTGCTTAGGGGTCAGATCATTTCATATCTCAGAGCAAGAAAGATAATATCTAAGGGTTGCATTTTCAGATCCATTCTCAGAATCCTATGACAACATATAATCTAGAGTTAGAAGCATGAACCCAGAAGTTTAGTAGCAGTAAAGTGGGGATAGTGTTATTTGAATTTAGAACATTTTGCATCCATAAGGTTAGTTGTATGAAAGGTGAACCAGAAGGCTTGAAACAGTGTCTGTAAGAATTTAAGTTAAGTATGATGGTGTGGTGTGCTTATATAGTACCCTTGAGTTTCTAAGTTTGAATGAGTCTAGTAATATAGTTATTGATGTTCTTACCAGCTAAGTTATGGTCTACAGGATGATGATGTTGGATGTTCAGGTCTAATGAAAATTCTCATGGTTTAGGGAAAAATATAAGTTTAGAGGTATGATATTAGTAGGCTATGAAGAAAGATAGTATGGTTTATTAAAAGTTTGGTAATATCCGTGTTACGTGTTAAAATTTAGGTTTGAATCTTAGATGGTTGCAGTTCAATTTATAATTTATGAAAAGGGCCATCGCAGACTTAGAGTGATGGCCTATAGCTGAGGGGAAGATGATAGAATAAGTAACAAAGGCAGGCTCTCAGATTCCAATAGTGATGCCAGTACGTTGTAGAATAATAGTAAGGGAGGATGGTGCCAAACCCATTCTTATTTCAGTATTTGTACTTCAGTTATCACGATATATACTCATGCCTTACATGTGAGTTCCCTAATCATAGCTCAAATTCATGCTCCATCCGTAGAATCATGTACATTTCCATTTCTTAGTATAAGGAGTTTCAGTTTGCTCAGCTGTACAAATCATATTCCATGAAATTTATGAACTCCAAACTCAGTTCATGTAGCTCATGATTCATGTACTCATTCTTTATAGTATGCTCAGTTCTAGTACTCATGTTACTCTCTTAATGATCAACAAAATTCGGATTATGTCATGTATATTCTTAATTTTTATCTCTGTAACAAATCTAGGTCGTGGATACTCTCTTTATCAGGTCTCAGTTAAACGTCCAAGCTATGTATAGTATTCTTTCATACTTCAGGTCCTCATGCTCTAACCTTTTAGTGACCTTTCCTTATGAAATAGTAGTGGTGATGAACAATTTTTTAGATAGGAGAGAGTAAATATTTCATGTTGGGGAAAGATTGTTGAATGCTAGTGGAGTAAGATTAAGGACAAGTTTTTTTGATATATGTCTTGACTAGCTGAAATTTTGTGTGTGATTTTCTTAAGAAAAGCACATAGAAGTTGTTAATGATAGAAGTATTAGAGAGTACGGAAAAGATGCCTTGATGGGTTGTTTGCCTAAAAGTTCATGTGTGATTATAATGATAGGCTTGAATGTTATGTTGGTGTATATAAGTGGATGGGTGCATTGTGCGTTAGTGCATTCCTAGTAAGAGGTTGAATTTAGTTGTTGAAGTGGTAAGAAGAATTATTTTTGAGATGAGAATTTGTGAAAACACAGGGTGTATTGAATTCATGATTCTGACTAGTATTACAGTGTTATGGGTGCACTTTGTAGATTTGAGTAGGCTTGAATATAGTGAGAGAATTCAGTTCAACTCAAAATTCAGTAGATAGAGTTATCAGTGCCCATTTGAATATTTCCAGTAGCCTAAAGCGAAGTGCAGTATTGAGGAGGAATGCATAGTTGAGGGAGTATTTGAAGAGTATGTCTTAGCTTAGGAGTAGCAGTTGCATTGTCTAAGGCATGGCAATTCCTATTTATGTTTTATAGGCCTATGTTCCATGTTACAGAGTTATAGCCTTATTAAGAGTCCTTACTCATATATCTTATTCAGATCATGCCCAAGTTCTTTGCTCCCTACTGTTATTATAACTTCTTAGAAAGAGTGTTGAAGAGATACTCCAGTTGAGTATAAGATTTTAGCATAATTCAGTCCATATAGCTAGCAATTCAGTTCAATAGTCAGATAGACAAGTTTCTATGGGTTTTACATATTCTGATCTAGTCTTACTATCGAGTCTCACAAATATTTCCATTTCAAGAGATAGTTTGTTCGCATCCATGTAAATTATAGATTTAATTCAGTCCATGCATCATGATTCAGACTTAGATATTCAGTCATGATTTAGTTCATAGGTGCCTCGTGCATTATATCAGTCTTTCTTTAGTATTTCAGCCAAGTCAGTATCTTTCGAGGGACAAATAATCCCAAGGGGGAGATGCTGTAGTACCCCGAGTTTTCATGTCCTAAACCTCTCAACTTTTCTTCATGAAACCAGATCCAGCATGAGGCAATTGTTAATTATAAGATGACTCTCATTTCTATCTCAACCTTATATCCATTCTCGTGTCATTACATGTATTCGAGGAATCAGTGTAGTTCATGATATTCAGTCCACGTATCATGTTTCAAACTCAGTTATGCAATCATGCTTTTAGTTATTCATGTTCAGTATATGATCTCAATTTCTTCAAAACTCTCATCCTAATCAGTCTTACTCGAGGATGAATGTTTCCAAGGGGGAGATATTATAATACCCCATATTATAATTTGCTTAGTTTTGCTCCTAGTTACATTCATAAGAGGCTTAAAGCTTGAAAATTTGACTAAGTATTAGGGAATTAGTCTTATTTTGGCCTCTTAACTTTGAGGATTTTTAAATTGGCCTTACCGACCCCGAGATGTAAGTTTTTGAGTTAATTCATGTTCAGGGGTGTAAGGAACATGTCTCGGAGAAGTTTTGAATTTTTGGGATGAGGATTGGGTCGTGTTTGGATTTCGTTTCCAACACCTAACCGCAATAGTGATGCTTCGCGGTGGGTATAGCAATGAGGCCCTTGGCGCATCATGGTGCTCCTCCAAAATGCATTCCAGTTACGAATTTAATCTCCTGAGGGAAGTTGTGTCTTTTTCCATCGACCCATTTTGTAAAAACACGAATTAAAGCTTCAATTAGGGCATTATTTGCCCATTTCCCTCTAATTTTCCTCTCAAGAACAAACCCTAACCCTCCCCCAAGAACATCAAAATCAATTACCTCCTCTTCAAGAAAACCAAGAATTTAAGTTTTAAAGTTCAAGAACTTTCAAGAAAAACATCAAAATTGTGTTTCTCTTTCAAGATTTAAGATTCAAGGTATGTGTGATGTTCATCCATGGTTTCCTTTCACCATGGAGTCCAAGAATCCCTTTTTAAATGTTAAATTATGAGTTTTCCATGTTTTAAATGAGCTATCTCCATGAATTACTTGTTATTTTGATTTCAAGTTAAGATTACAATTGTCTTCGAGTAGAATAGATTATAGTATGTTTTGGATGTTGAAGATTCCATGTCATGTTCATGCAATTCAGAATAAACCCTCGATTTATGGTTTTTGTAATGTAATCATGCTATCTCATCATGTTTAAAAGCATCCCTATGTTAAAGTCTTAATCTCCATGTGTTTGATGAAATGCCAAAGAGAATGATTTTGTAGAATGATTACACATTATGGTTTTTTGAAGCTTTTACATGCCTTTATTGTTATTCTCATTTGGTACTGGAGGGTTATGAACACTCGATACTTAGTTGTTTACATAATTTCAATAGTTTTAGAATGATTTCAGATAAACCATGAGCATTATATTTAGTCAGTTATCATGATCAGTTGTTGGTTCAGTTAAACTTAGTTTAGACTAGTAATCAGTGTCATTAGTTGGGAGTAGGATTTAGCACCGAGTGAACCTAGGGATGGGGGATCACCCGTTAGTTAGGACTTGGTACTTATAAGCAGTCCGTAAGTTCCAAAACTACGTAGCCAGAGTAAGATTATGAGATGTAACCTGCCAGTTTAGGACTGATATTCTGTAACACCCCAGAAGTACCCCTGGATGTCACATAGTGCTTAAGAATGCGAGAAGTTCCAAGATAACCCTTTAAGCCTTCTAATCTTGGACCTCATGCTTTAACTAAACCAACATATGAAATCTGAAGATAAATGTAATAATATCTTTACTGGAAGTCTTAAACTAGGAAATCTTAATAATAAACACTTTTGAATCTAAAACAGAAAATAGTTGGACAAGCCTCTACTTCTAACTAGAGAGCTACTGGGACAAGCCCCATTTGACTCTAACTTAAACGAAATCAAATGACTTAAATACTTTATTAATATCAAAGTCTGATAAAATGGGTCCTCAAACTATGAGGACTCACCAAGCATCGGGATGTAGGTGGAAATGCTCGTAATCAATCACGTTGCTGGAACTGAGCACCAGGACCTACATTATGAAACAATGTAGCACATAGACATATATGTGGATTAGTACTTCTGAAATGTACTTAGTATTTGGGGGTGAATGCATAAGTATAACAATAACTCAATATTCTTATAAACTTTCAAATGATGCATGCTAAGTGTAAATGACTCACCTTGAGCTTGAATAAATCAAATATTTCAAAATCATAACATGAGTAATGAAGCATAAGAATAACTTTGTGACCCATAACACTTAGTTTCTAAAAGCTTTACTTTTACTCTTTTTTTTGGGAGATTCTTATAACCGTCATAAATCATATGAGCTATCATGGAATCCAATGTCTTACCCACATTGGGGAGAGCTGTTTTATCCTTCCCATCGGAATAGAACCTTAACATAAGTAATCACTATACTTAACCCACTATGGGACTTGAACCTACGGTGGCACGTCGTTCTGGGGCATGTGACCTTGGACTCATACCCAACTCGGTGCTTAATACTACTCCCATATTACTTATATGCCCATACTTTTAGGAAATCCACCTTAAAATAGCACAAGGGTTTATATAATGAAAACCATGTATGCTTCTCTTTGCTTTAACTCAAAGTCAAGATGAACAAATGTGGATTCCATGTCTTAACTTAGGATCAAAAGATCAATCTTTTCTTTTAATGCACTTAACAAAAATTGTCTATAGAACTTGAGAACATAATTTCCTTATAAACTCATCACTTGTACTTGAGACTCAGAATATCATTCTTTAATGCATCAATAATCATGTTTAAACTTCATGCTCAATAATCATCTTAAAAGCTTTCAATAATCTCAATCAAAGTAGTGGAATATAAATAATAATATGATTCTCATGATTTCAATCATGGATATATGTAAATCTCTCACAATTGAAGCCTTAAATAACATGATACTTTTATAAACTAAAAATAGGAAGAATTGGGTATGAACCTTAATTTCATTCATGCAAAATTCAACTTAAAATAAAGTTTTGGGTACAAGGGTGGAAGAAAACCCTTGTTCATAACCTCACATACCTTAATAGACTTGACTTGGTGGAGAAACCTTGACCTTGAAAGCCTTGGAGATGATCTTGAAGGTTGTCTTGAAAATTCTTGGATTAGGGAACTGAAATTCTTATTTTTTCCTTGAAGAGAAGATGATGGAATGGATGAACTTAGGGGGAAGGATTAGGGTTTTCTCTTAAGAGTAAAATTGGAGAATGTGGGCAAATAATGCCCTAACTAACATTTAATGTCATGTTTTTATGACTTGGGGTGATGGGAAAAGACCTAACTGCCCCTCAAAAGATTAAATTTGTAACTGGGATACCGTTTAGAGGGACACCATGAAGAGGTGAATATCCTATCGCTATACCCACAGCGACGCTCCATAATTACGGTGAGGTTCTGGAATTGAAATCCAAATGTGCCTCAATTCTCCTTACACCCCAGAATACAAATTAACTCAAAAACTATCGGTCAAAGTCTGGAAGGTCAACTTAAAAATCCTCGAAGTTAGGAGGTCTTAAAAATGGCTAAGTCCCCCAATACTTTGCTAAATTTTCAGGCTTTAAGTCTCTTATGCATGCACTAGAAGCTAAACCGAGCTAAGTCTACTACGGGGTATTACACATTCTCTGAGATGTGACCCAATAATTTGGGACTGACATTCTCTTAGGGGTACCTCGCTAGTTTAGGACTAACTCCCTAGTCCTTTAGGACAATAGTTGAGTGGATCCACACAATCATTGTTAGTACTCGTGGAACCGTATTGATACCCTTCCAACTGGGTTACAGGTTGGACCTCGATTAGCTCAGATTGGGGCATGTCGATTACATAATACCTCGCATAGTCTCTGTTCAGTACTCAAGATAGAATTCAATTCAGGATTGCGTGACCATAGTATTTAGTTCATCAGTTATTCAGTTACCAAATTTTAGTATTTCAGTGTACATACTATTTTAGTATCATGTTATATGCTTGGTCATGTATTCTCAGATTTTACAGCTTTCACGCAGATTATGCATCTGTTATCTCATGTTATTCAGTCAATCATTATCTCATGCTATTCAGTCAGTTAGTATTTCATGCACATGAACCTATGTATTTTAGCCTAACCTCATCTCATATACCAGTACATTCAAAGTACTGAGCGCATACTTTCTTCACGCTTTGATGTCTTATATTATCGGTTCGAACACTCAGTTTCCTGACCATGCTTAGACAGTTCAGCTTATCAGTAGCAACGGTTATGGTGAGTCCTCATATGTCGAGGACCTGTTATGTTAGTTCAGTATTTTCTATATTTCCTTTCAGTTAGTTTAATTTGGATTTAGTTGCGGCCTGTCCCATCAACTCTTTTTACTTAGTTTAGAGGTTTTCAAACATGCAGTCAGCCAGTTAGATTGTCAGTCGGTTTTATTAGATATTTTCAGTCATTCAAACACATTTTGATACATATTTCAGTATCTAGTTTTACATTATCTTATCAGTATTTAAACCTTATGGCGTTGCCATTTTACTTCTGCACATGTGTATTTTGTTACTTTATTCAGTGCTCACAGTAGGTACCAGCTCATGGGTTAGCTTCACTTGTGACCATAAGCATTGTTGTTATGACTAGGGAGTAGCCTCAGGTCATGATAGGAGGTTATCATTCCAACCACGTTAACTAGTTGCAGTTACCTAGAAAAGTGGCCAGCTGTACTATTTTTCTTTGAGAGAGATGACTGACGGATTTTAATTTTTTGATACACTTCCATATTTGCATTTGATTCATATTTCTCATGTTTTAAGTCAATTTCATCGGCCAGATTCTCTACATGTTCCTTGGTACCCTGTGTTTCTTCTTTAGTAAGGTCTTAGATGATATAATTTTCATCAACTCCCTTTTTCCCTCTTAGGTTTTCTCCTACCGCGCCTTCTGTTGTATAATTATCACCTCGAGCAACCTAACCATATAATTTGGGCTTGGACAATGACTATATTGATTTCCGTTCTTGGTTGCAGCAATGTGACGCTTCGGAGGCCTTTCAAAAGTCCATTGAACCCTAAAAATCAGTCCAATCACTATTGAATTTTTTTAAAATGCCACTAAACTTGATCTATTCACCAAACTTGATATATAAACATTTGCAAAACCATCATTAAACTGTAACAAGATATCGACACCACCTACAAGGTCCCTCAGCCCTATCAATTTGAACCTATCAAACATAACAGTAAAATTGCAAATATCTTGTTTGAATGATCAATGCCTAACTGGTAAAAAAACAACATTCACAAAATTAGTGTACTCTATGTGTGTTTCCATGATAACATGATCAGTAATACATACCTTCCACATATAAAGTGGTTCCATCTGCAAGCAACTTATACTTTCTAACCCATCTTTACTCTAGCCTTTTGTGTTGGTCGGGCTAAAGTTGATCAAGTTTCACTTCCTTATATCTATAAACAAGAGAAAAACAATTGATGTCAAATAAGAGAAGAACAAAAAGAATGTTACAATTGTTGTCTGCATAATTTAAAAAAAGGGGTTACACAAAATTGAATAAATACAATACATTACAACAAGTGTTACAATAGATGACCGATCTGTTGTAACAGATTCCCCATTTTGTTCAACATATGAGTAGTGTGTTGTAATAAGCTACATATCTATTGCAACAGATGGCCGACATGTTGCAACACATGGGTCATATGTTCGAATAAATCAAATCGGTCTTATTAGTGGTTTGATTTGTTCCAACAGTTGATCCGTCTGTTACAACAGATGGGTCATCTCATGGATTTATTCCAACAGCTAATTCATCAATTACAATAGTTGGAAAATCTATTGCAACACCACCAACACTAACAACAACATCAATAATAAAGAAACATCACCATATGTTCCAACACCATCAACAACACCAACACCACACGTCCTAACAACACCAACACCACCACCAACATCAATAACAACATCAAGAACAAAAAAACAAATAAAATAGATACAAAAAAAAATAGTACTAAAAAGTATTTTTAAGTTCTCCCAACAGATGACTTTTTTTGCATATTTTAATAAAAAAAATGGTTCGTTCATTCAAGACTTAAAAGTCACCTTTCCTTCAATTTTCTCAATAAATAGAATATGGATAATGGGTAAATAAATAAAAACAATAGATGTAAATAATTAATTTAAATAACATGCAAAGAAGAAGATGAGAAGGAAAGATCTATAGTGAATCATACCTGCAATATAAAAACCAAGGGGATCAAAACACCAATTTCAATTGAGAAAAAATATAGATCGATTGAGATCTGAAATGATCCTCATGCGAAAGAGTAGAGAAAAGAGAAAAAGAAGAGATGGTTGTGATTACCCTAAAGAGGAGAGAAAAAAAAAGAGAGGTGAATTAATTAATGGCTGAAGGAGAGATAATTCTAGAGATGAGTTTAAATATTCATTAATAACTTGAGAGGCACGAGGGTGTAACACCTCAATTTTCTGAACTGGAACACTACACGGTGCTTATGATCCCGAGGGACCTCAAACTAACCCATGACTGATATTTGTACCTGTAGACTGCAATTCATGACATAATAATGCAGAAAATATGCACAATAGGCCATAAGGTTCAACTGAAATAATATAACATCCATATGGGCGAAAAATATCCAAAACAACTAAAAGCTGAATCTGAAAGCTAAATCTGAGCGTAAATCTGAAAGCCTCTAAGTACTGTCTGCAATAAGGAGTTGAAGTAACATGTCTCCAACTAGCTTCGTAAAACTGAACTGAAGAAATAAATATATAAATCAAATAATGTCATCCTCGAATAAAGAGGACTCATTGCAACTCTGTATGCTGAATGCGACTGCTACTACTGGTCTGGGACTCGTACCTCTAAACCTATGGTGTAACATAAAAAGAAAGAACCATAGAATAAATGTGTCAGTACAACTGGAGTACTGAGTATACGAGTGAGGTAGGCTAATGCAAGGGTTTACGTGCATGAATAATACTACTGACTGACTGATATGAATGTAAGAGTACAAACATACATACATAGTAACTAAGATCGTGAGTACGTGATGGCTAAATCAGTATGCTAATACATGGATGGAACCGTAGTTCTGATAACATAGATGACTGTATCTGACAGCCCTGAATCTGGTTGAACTCTCTAAGTTTCATGCTATAACTGAATTTGATCGTATCTAACAGTCCTGGTATACTGATATCTGAAGAACTATCTGAGTTCTTTTACTGAGACTGATACTGAAACTGTGGGAGGTAGTTATTTAACCGACATGCCCCATATGTGCCATTATGGCTAAGATGGGGTCCAAACTCTGCCCTGACTGGAAGGGTTTAATACCGCGCCACTGGTAAGGACAACATGTCAGCAACCCTCATATAACAGGTAACTTTAGTGAGAATGGTGGGAACCCTCATATAACAGGTTAAGCCACCTTATCTACCCTCATATAACGGGCTGCGATGTCTCAACCTATGCTGGCTATATAGTTCTGGAATGCAAGGATGACTGCTAAGAATCACACCCTCATATACAGGTGAGTTCCCATCCTTGGGTTCACTCAGTGCTAACTCTTACTCCCATCTGAAGAGACTAAACATGATTCAACTGACTATACATAGAAAGATTAACTGACATCCATTGATTGACGGAGTAGTACTATTATCTGAGAGTTAACTGAGATCATGAGATTTTTGAGGTTTCCTGAGTCACATGACTGACTGAGTTCTATAGGTTATAGCTTGACTGACATTATCGTGACAACATGACATGGATCTAGGTACATAGATATGTTTTTTTGGGTACGAATACCCCCAGGACTCAATAGAAGAAAACTGACACACATGACATTACTTGATCACAAGATTGGAGTCCACAATTCAGTATATCATAAGTAGGAGATAGTATACTTCATGTATTTAATAAACACCTCAAACATGGTAGGGAAGCATGGATATAATTCACACACAAAATTCATATTTCCATCATCTTACATACTTTATGCCATCATCATTAGAATACATAAATAGCATGGGCATTCATATTGACGTGTATCTCTAACATGGACTTGTCATTTAGATATCATGAAATCATGTAAATATGAACTTCTAACATCCTAGGCATTTTATCAAACACCTTACATGCATTCTTTAAGGCACAGGTGGATTTCATACTTGCATTAGTTCAACCCACCCAAAGTTCATAATTTTCAACCAACAATCAAATATATTTCATGAAAAACATCCTTAGATATCATCTTGAAAATTGAACAAAAATCATCAACATGTACATGCTTATATCACCACAAAAGTTTACAAAATAACATTTAAAAGCATGGTTCTTGAACTCTATGGACGAATTGAATCCATATATGAACACTACGCATACCTTAGAGCTTGATCTTGAAAGAGATCTAATGTTTCTGAAGGTTCCTGAAGAAATACTTAGGCTTGCCCTTGATTTTTCTTGACTAGGATTTAACCCCTTTGGGAAAGAATGCTCTTGTTCCTAAGGAGATGATCTTGATAGGAAACCCTAATCTTGTGGTTAAAAGTGTAAGAGAGGGTTTTTAAGATGTTTTAACTAAAGAGAATGGAAGATAATACATTCCTTGAGGGTTATAAGTCATGGGAAATGAAGGAAAAAGACCAAAATACCCTTATGAAATAAATTCCCAGTTGCTGAAAATCATAGCTGACGACATTTGTGACAAGGCGTCAAAAGTGTGGTAAGCCGTCAAAAATGTCGTCACATAGAAGTTGGACTCTGCCTAAGGCTGACGACATTTGTGACATGGCATCAAAAATGTGGTAATCTATCAAAAATATCATCACATAGAAGCTGGATACAGCCTAGGGCTGACGACCTTCGCGATAGGGCGTCACAAATGTGGTAAGCTACCACGAATGTCATCACTTAGGAGTTGGTTTCTGCCTAAGGCTGATGACCTTTGTGGTAGGGCGTCACAAGTGTGGTAAGCTACCACGAATTTTATCACACAGGAGTTGGATTCTGCCTAAGGCTGACGATCTTCGTGGTAGGGTATCACAAATGTGGTAAGCCACCTCAAATGTCATCACACAGTTTCCAGCCTGACATGCTGGGGTAAAATAGGAATAACTCTTTTCTCCGATATCGTATTTAGGAGAAATTGGTATCATTGGAAAGATAATTCAATTATATATCTGTTGATAGGTCATGATCTCAAAAATTCTAAGTATAATGAGAGATATGCTCGTTTGAATCTGACTATGGCAATATCTTTCTCAAGAATTCGATCGGTGAGGAATGTTTTAATTCGTCTGATAGCTGGGAGTTATTTGAAGCCTTAATATACATCTAACCTACTCATAAAACTATAAAAGAACCATGATGTACTATGCATGATCTTGGTACATCACTCTAATATTGGTTTGGATTTTTTGGTGTATTATAATATCTCCCTTTTGGAAACATTCATCCTCGAATAATGACTGCTTGAGAGGGGAGAAAACATAAAAAGACTCATACACTGATCATGCTCAACTGGGACATGATTTTAGGACTGAATTGAATTCTAAACTGAATATAGGCCAACTGAACATGCATATCTGATGCATGACTGATAAGTTGAACTCATGAATGCATAATAAGCTATGCACTGATACTTGATACCAATTTTATATTGGAATTTTGAACATGTAACTGAATAAGCTTAAGGAAAATTGTTACCTCGAGCTAGTTCTGAATTAGCAAAAAAAAGATGAGGGTACTTTGTTCGCATGTCTGCTTCTGCTTCCCAAGTAGCTCCCTCCATGGAATGATTCTGCCAAAGAACCTTGACTAGAGAGACTTCTTTGTTCCTCAGCCTATGAGTCTGATAGTCAAAGATTTTAACTGGAATCTTTTCATAAGAGAGGCTATTCGGAATGTCAATGCTTTGAATAGGGACTACAACTGTTGGGTCACCTATGCATTTCTTGAGCAAAGAGACATGGAAGACTGGATGAACTGAGGCTAGATCTGAAGGCAATTCGAGCTCATAAGCTACCTTGCCGAAGCGATTGAGAATCCTGAAGGGACCGATATTTCGGGGACTGAGCTTTCCCTTCTTGCCAAATCTCTTCACTCTCTTCATGGGAGAGATCTTGAGATAGACATAGTCATCGACCTCGAATTCGAGATCCATTCTACGAACATCTACATGAGACTTATGTCGGCTCTGAGCATTCGGAGTCTTTCTCTGATCAACTGAACTTTCTCTAAGGCATCGAATACAAAGTTAGGCCCTATGACTGTGGTCTCACTAACTTCGAACCAACCGATCGGAGACCTACATCTCCTACCATAGAGAGCTTCGAATAGAGCCATCTGAATACTGGAGTGATAACTGTGGTTTTATGCGAACTCAATCAAAGAAAAGTGGTCATCCCAGCTTCCCTTGAAATCAATTGCACACGCCCTTAGAATATCTTCTAGAGTCTGAATGGTCCTTTCACTTGACGCTGTTGTTTTATGCGAACTCAATCAAAGGCAAGTGGTCATCCCAGCTTCCCTTGAAATCAATTGCACACGCCCTTAGAATATCTTCTAGAGTCTGAATGGTCCTTTCTGCTTGACCATCTGTCAAAGGATGAAACGCTGTACTGAGATAAACTTGGGTACCAAGACCCTTTTGGAATGTTTTCCAGAAATAAGAGGTGAACTGGGTACCTCTGTCTGAGATGATAGATAGTGAAACACCGTGTAATCTGACCAACTCCCTGATATAGAGTTTGGCATAATCCTCGGCTGAGTAAGAAGTACGAACTGGAAGGAAATAAGCTAACTTGGTCATTTTGTATACAATGACCCAAACTGAATCATGCTGATGACGTGTTCTAGGAAAACCTTTCACGAAGTTCATGTTCACTTCTTCCCACTTCCAAGTAGGAATAGTGAACTCCTACATGGAACCACTAGGTTTCTGATGCTCTTTCTTAACCTGCTGATATGTAGAGCACTTAGCCACAAACTCTGCAACATCCCTCTTCATCTCACTCCACCAATAGATCTCCCGCAAGTTGCGGTACATCTTAGTGGCCCCTGGATGAATAGAGTATCGCATACCATGCGCTTCTGCAAGAATTCCCTGCCTCAAGTCATCTACACTGGGAACACACAGACGACCCTGAAAATGAAGAACACCATCTTCCCCTTGGGAGAAAACCTCTACTTCCTGACTCTGAACTGACTCTTTTAGCTTGACAAAGCTAGGATCCCTGTCTTGCTTCTCTTTCACCTCGGAAACTAGGGATGACTCTGAACTACTCTGAAGACATACACTACCCTCTGAAGAGTCAACTAAGCGAACGCCTAGTCTGGAAAGCTGACGAATCTCCTGAGCTAATTTCTTCTTACTATCCTCAATATGGGAAACACTACCCATAGACAGTCTACTGAGTGCGTCGGCCACTACATTGTCCTTGCCCGGATGATAAAGGACACTCATGTCATAATCCTTTAAGAGCTCTAACCACCTTCTCTAATGAAGATTGAGATATTTCTGGGAAAAGACATACTGAAGGCTCTTATGATCTGTGAAGACGTCTACATGAACACCGTATAGATAATGCCTCCAAATCTTTAAGGCAAAGACAACTGCTGCTAACTCAAGGTCATGAGTAGGATAATTCTTCTCATGGGGCTTTAACTGTATGGAGGAGTAGGATATGAATCTACCATGCTGCATGAGGACACAACCTAAACCTACTCTGGATGTATCACAATATACTACGAATCCATCGGAACCATCGGGAAGTGCTAAATCTGAAGTTGAGGTGAGTCGAGTCTTCAACTCCTGAAAACTCTTCTCGTAAGATTCTGACCACTGAAAATTGACCTTTTTTTGAGTCAATCTGTACATAGGAGATGCAATAGAAGAAAATCCCTCGACAAACCATCGATAATCACCAGCCAAACCCAAGAAACTCCTGATATCTGATGGAGAGACAGGGTGAGGCCAGTTTCTTACTGCTTTGGTTTTCTGAGGATCTACTCTAATGTCATCACCGAAAATAATATAGCCAAGGAATTCTACTGATCTTAGCCAAAATTTTAACTTACTGAACTTGGCAAACAACTGGTGATCCCTGAGAGTCTGAAGAACAATTATGAGATAGTCTGAATGATCACGCTCTGTGCGAGAATAGACCAGAATATCATCTATGAAGACTATGACAAATGTGTCTAAGTACTACTTTAACACCCGGTTCATCAAGTCCATGAAATTTGCAGGGGCATTGGTAAGACCAAAAGACATGACTAGAAATTCAAAGTGACCATACCGAGTATGAAAAGCTGTCTTTGGAATGTCACATTCTCTAACTCTGAGCTGATGATAGCCTGATCTGAGGTCTATCTTGGAGAAATAACTGGCACGCAGAAGTTGGTCAAACAATTCATCTATCCTAGGCAGCGGATACCTATTCTTGACCGTGACTTTGTTGAGCTGACGGTAATCAATACACATTCTGAGAGAACCATCTTTCTTGCGCACGAATAAGACTGGCGTACCCCATGGGGATACACTGGGCCTGATGAATACCTTATCTAAGAGATCCTTCAACTGATCTTTCAGTTCCTTGAGTTCTGCTGGTGCCATTCTGTATGGCGGAATAGAAATAAGCTGAGTATCTGGGAGAAGGTCTATGTCGAAGTCTATTTCCCTTTCGGGAGAAATGTCTGGAATATCTTCGGGAAAGACGTCTGAATATTCATTAACCACTGGGACTGATTCGAGACTAGGAGATTCGGAACTGGAATCTTTAACATGCATGAGATGATACACACACCCTTTAGAAATTATTTTCCTTTCCCGAAGGTAGGAAATAAGCTGACCCCTGAAACACGAAGTGCTACCCTTCCACTCTAGGACGGGCTTATTCAGGAACTAAAACTAAACTATCCTGTTTCTACAGTCGACTATGGCATAGCAGGAATAAAGCCAATCCATGCCGAGAATGACATCAAAATCAGTCATCTCTAACTCGACTAAATCTGCTAATGTGGATTTCTGAAATATCATAATCGGGCAGTTCCTGTATACCCGCCGAGCTATGATGGTTTTACGCACTGGGGTAGAGACTGAAAAGGGCTCTCCTAATATTTAGAGACTGATTTTGAAATCGCCTGCTATGTATGGTGTGGCAACAGACAAGGATGCACATGGGTCTAGTAAAGCATAAACATGAACATGGAAAATCTGTAACGTACCAGTAATGATATCAGGAGAATTTTCCTGGTCCTGTCGGGTCTGAAGAGCATAGAGTCTATTTGGGCATTGCCCACTAGTAGCACTGGAAATGGCACCCTGCTGGTTCGGGAGACCAGACTAGGCTATGGAATGATTCTGCTGACCCTGAGGGCCTGGATGAGGACACTCCCTAATCCTGTGGCCTGGCTTATCACAACCAAAATAGACATCACTACCGGCTCTGCAAATACCCTTGTGGTTCTTACCATAAGTCTGACAAAGGGGGTTTGTTTGGGTATTGCTAACACTGCCCTGAGATTTTGAGCTTGGTACTCTATCTTTGTTGCCATCCCTAAACTTCAGCACTGGGGCACTAGCGGAGGAAGTTACTGGAACTGATGACTTAGGATGAAACTGCGAATGATTTCCTCCTTCTGATTTGGGCTGAGCAAAACTAAAACTACCTGCTCTTGCTCTCTTGTTCTGCCTCTCCCTAGTCTTAACCTTCTTCTCCTCTATCTGTTGAGCGTGGGTTATGAGCCTAGCTAAAGTCATATCGTCGTTCAGCATCGCAGACCTACACTCATTTACCACGCTATCATTCACCCCTGACACGAACTTGCTCATCTTAGCCCTGTTGTCTGCAACCACATGAGGGGCATATCTGGCTAGCTGAGTAAATATAAGAGAATACTCTCTAACCTTGATATCTCCCTACCTGAGATTGATGAACTCAAGAACTTTGGCCTCTCTCAGCTCTTGGGGAAAGAATCTGTCTGAGAAGGCCGTGATGAATTCTTCTCACTCAACAGGACCTGCATCCTCTAACCTTTATGCTAACCACTGCATGTACCAAGTGTGAGTGACATCCTGCAATTGGTATGCGGCTAACTTGGCACTCTTAGAAAAAGTGACTCCCATGATATCAATGACCTTTTGGACTTGGTCAACAAATTTCTGAGGATCCTCGTCTGTCTTAGACCCAAGAAAGGATGAAGGGTTCATTTGGGTGAAGTCCTGAATCCTAGCTGTTGCTGAATTGGACACTGGGTTGGACGGAACAACTGCTGGTTGTTCATTTTGGGTAGCTACAGACTGAGTAAGAGCGGTAAATACGGTCCTGAACTCCACATGAGAAACATGTTCACCCAAAGGATCTTCGGGCTGAGGAGCTAGTTGATTTCTTCTCTTTGGAGGCATGTTTCTGAAATAAGAGAAGAGCGGATTAGATTGAGAGACTGACTTGAAATTATGCTTACTAGCACGACATGAATACTGAAGAAAGGGAACTGTTCCTAAAACATCTTATAGCCTCCTGTACATAAATGTGGCGTGCAACACACCCATGCACAAAACTCTACTAGATGCGGCTTAAGAATTTCTAGGACTCTATTGAACCTCAGGCTCTGATACCAAGTTTGTAACGCCCCGATTTTCAGAACCGGAATGCTACATGATGCTTATGACCCCGAGGGACCACAAGCTAACCCATGACTGATATATGTACCTGTAGACTACAATTTATGACATAATACGGAAAATATGCTTAATAGGACATAAGGTTCAACTGAAATAATATAACATCCATATGGGCAAAAAATACCCAAAACAACTGAAAACTGAATTTGAAAGCTAAATCTGAGCGTAAATCCGAAAGCCTCTAAGTACTGTCTGCAATAAGGAGTTGAAGGAACATGTCTCCAACTAGCTCCGTAAAACTGAACTGAAGAAATAAATAAATAAATCAAATAATGTCATCCTCGAATGAAGAGGACTCACTGCAACTCTGTATGCTGAATACGACTGCTACTGCTAGTATGGGCTCGTGCCTCTGAACCTATGGTGTAACATGAAAAGAAAACACCATAGTGAAAATGTGTCAGTACAACTGAAGTACTGAGTATACGAGTGAGGTAGGCTAATACAAGGACTTACGTGCATGAATAATACTACTGACTAACTAATATGAATGTAAGAGTACAAACATACATACATAGTAACTAAGATCGTGAGTACGTAATGGCTAAATCTATATGCTAATACATGGTTGGAACCATAGTTCTGATAACATGGATGACTGTATCTAACAACCCTGAATTTGGTTGAACTCTCTGAGTTCCATGCTATAACTGAATTTGACCGTATCTAACAGTCCTAGTATACTGATATATGAAGAACTGTCTGAGTTCTTTTACTGAGACTGATAGTAAAACTGTGGGAGGTATATATTTAACCGACAAGCCCTATATGTGCCATTATGGCTAAGATGGGGTCCAATCTCTGCCCTGACTGGAAGGGTGTCAATACCGCGTCACTGGTAAGGATAACATGTGAGCAACCCTCATATAACAGGTAACTCTAGTGAGAATGGTGGGAACCCTCATATAATAGGTTAAGCCACCTTATCTACCCTTATATAATAGGCTGCGATGTCACAACCCATGCTGGCTACATAGTTCTGGAATGCAAGGATGACTGCTAAGAATCACACCCTCATATACAGGTGATTTCCCATCCTTGAGTTCACTCGATGCTAACTCCTACTCCCATCTGAAAAGACTAAACATGATTCAACTGACTGTACATAGAAAGATTAACTGACTTCCGTTGACTGATGGAGTAGTACTATTATCTGAGAGTTAACTGAGATCATGAGATTTTTGAGGTTTCCTCAGTCACATGACTGACTGAGTTCTATAGATTATAGCTTGACTGAGATTATTGTGACAACATGACATAGCTCTAGGCACACAACTAAGTTTTTTAAGGTACGAATACCCCCAAGACTCGATAGAAGGAAACTGACACACATGACATTACTTGATCACAAGATTGGAGTCCACAATTCACTATATCATAAGTAGGAGATAGTATACTTCCTGTATTTAATCAACACCTCAAACATGGTAGGGAAGCATGAATATAATTCGCACACAAAATTCATATTTCCATCATCATACATACTTCATGCCATCACCATAAGACTACATAAATAGCATGGGCATTCATATTGAAGTGTTTCGCTAACATGGACTTGTCATTTAGATATCATGAAATCATGTAAATATGAACTTCTAATATCCTAGGGATTTTATCAAACACCTTACATGCATTTTTTAAGGCACAGGTGGATTTCATACTTGCATTAGTTCAACCCACCCAAAGTTCATGATTTTCAACCAACAATCACATATATTTCATGAAAAACATCCTTAGATATCATCTTGAAACTTGAACAACAATCATCAACGTATACATGCTTATATCACCATAAAATTTTACAAAATAACATTTAAAAGCATGGTTCTTGAACTCTATGAACGAATTGAATCCATTGATGAACACTACGCATACCTTAAAGCTTGATCTTGAAATCTTGAAAGAGATCTAATGTTTTTGAAGGTTCCTGAAGAAATCCTTAGGATTTCCCTTGATTTTTCTTAACTAGGGTTTAACCCCTTTGGGAAAGAATGATCTTGTTCCTGAGGAGATGATCTTGAGAGGAAACCCTAATCTTGTGGTTGAAAGTGTAAGAAAGAGTTTTTAAGATGTTTTAACTAAAGAGAATGGAAGATAATACATTCCTTGAGGGTTATAAGTCGTGGAAAGTTAAGGGAAAAGACCAAAATACCCTTATGAAATAAATTCCCAGTTGCTGAAAATCATAGCTGACGACATTTATGACAAGGTGTCAAAAGTGTGGTAAGCCGTCAAAAATGTCGTCACACAGAAGCTGGACTCTGCCTAAGGCTGACGACATTTGTGACATGGCATAAAAAATGTGGTAATCCATCAAAAATGTCGTCACACAGAAGTTGGATACTGCCTAGGGCTGACGACCTTCTTGATAGGGTGTCACGAATGTGGTAAGCTACCACGAATGTCGTCACTTAGGAGCTGGTCTCTGCTTAAGGCTGACGACCTTTGTGGTAGGTCATCACAAGTGTGGTAAGCTACCACGAATATCGTCACACAGGAGTTGTATTCTGCCTAAGACTGATGACCTTCATGGTAGGGCGTCACAAATATGGTAAGCCACCACGAATATCGTCACACAGTTTCCAGCATGACATGTTGGAGTTAAATAGGAATAACTCTTTGATCCGATATCGGATTTAGGCAAAATTGGTATCATTGGAAATCTAATTCAATTGTCTATCTATTGATAGGTCATGAGCTCAAAAATTCCAAGTATAATGAGATATATGCTCGTTTGAATCTGACTATGGAAATATCTTTCTCAAGAATTCGATCGGTGAGGAATATTTTGATTCGTCTTATAGCTGGGAGTTATTTGAAGCCCTATTATACATCTAACCTACTCATAAAACTATAAAATAACCATGATGTACTATGCATGATCTTGGTACATGGCTCTAATATTGGTTTGGATTTTTTGGGGTATTACAGAGGGACGGGTGACATTGAAAACACAAGATATGACAACTCAAGGAGGACATTTTTGAGTTATCCAAGAAATATTTTTCATCGCCTTAGTATTTTATATTTTTATTTTCGGACAGAAAATTACTTTAAAATAAAAAAAATCTTAAAACAGATAAGTCATCTGTTGCAACAGATGTAAATATTTGTTTGAATATTTCCAACAGCTCAGTCATCTGTCACAACAGATAAAAATGTCTATTTGATAATTTACAATAGATAAGTAATCTGGTTCAACAAATTTCTTTATCTGTTTGAAAATTTTCAATAGATAAGTCATCTGTTGCAATGGGTTTTTTATCTGTTTGATATTGTCCAACAAATAAGTTATCTGTTGCCACAGGTTGAACTTTTATTTTAATACAATTTCAATTGAGTTCATAGGTTCAACTTCATACCTAAATTATTTTTTCTAGAACTAGAGATGATTTCATAGGGTCAACTACAATTTCAATTGAGTCACTGCAATTACCTGATGTTGGTATTGCATTTCTCCAAACCTGAGTTGTCAGTGGATCAATCTTTGTTAAAATGATTCATATCAAGCCATTGTTTGAAATACCTAAATTGATTTTGCTTGAACTAGGGATAAGTTCATAGGGTCAACTACAATTTCAATTGAGTCATTGCAATTGGATGATATTGGTATTGTATTCCTCCTGACCTGAGTCGTCAGTCGATCAATCTTAATTGAAATGATTCATATAAAGACATTGTTTGAAATACTTAAATTGATTTTACTAGAACTAGGGATGATTTCATAGGGTCAACTACTATTTCAATTGAGTCATTGCAATTGCATGATGTTGGTATTGCGTTCGTCCTAACCTGAATCGTCAATCAATCAATCTTAGTTGAAACGATTCATATCAATCCATTGTTTGAAATACCTAAATTGATTTTGCTAGAACTAGGAATGAGTTCATAGGGTCAACTATAATTTCTATTGAGTCATTGTAATTGCATGATATTGGTACTATGTTTCTCTTGACCCGAGTTGTCAATCAATCAATCTTAGTTGAAAAGATTCATATCAAGCCACTGTTTGAAATACCTAAATTGATTTTGCTAGAACTTGGGATATTTTCATAGGGTCAACTACAATTTCAATTGAGTCGTTGCAATTGCATAATGTTGGTATTGCGTTCTTCCTAACGTGGATCGTCAATTGATCAATCTTAGTCGAAACATTTCATATCAAGCCATTGTTTAAGCTAATATTAAATTCATCAGTGTTCCAACTGAACTTAATATAATTTATTATGATGAAACAGTTAAAATTTATCTCTTTTAAAAAATAAATTAAGATCAATTCGTACCAAATTAATATTTTCAAAACCTGTCATTCTTTTCCAAAATACAAATCAACCCATACAAATCTTTCATTTGTGGGAAAAACTTTTCATCATTTTAAATCTCGAGTTCTCTCTCTTTTCATTCTCTCTCAACAATACAAATAACAACTACTCAACATATTGTTCAATCCTTCATAATAGATCGATTTTCTTCTATTTCACACCATGTAGTTGTTACTTTCGACTTCATTCTTGCTTGTATCCGTCGTTTTCTCTATCTTTACAGGTAACAGAGTTTGAAAAAAGTTCTACATTTTTTCTTTCTTATAAAAATTAGGGCTTTTTAGCTAATGATGAAAAAGAACACTTTTAGTTATATTATCTTCGAGAATGGGTTAATAATTTAGATTTTTTATGCTAAAAACATAGGAAGAACTCGAGAAAACCCTAGTTTTTATCACAGTATTTTATTGATTGTCGTGGTATTATTGGATGGTGTTGTTGGTCTTATTGGTGGTGTTGGTGGTATTGGTGGTGGTGTTGGTAGTTGTGTTGGTGGTATTGGTGTTGGTATTGGTGGCATTGGAGGTGGTGTTGGTAATCTTGGTGGTGGTGATGGTGCTCTTAGTGGTTGCATTGGTGGTATTATTGTTGTTGTTGGTGGTTGTATTGGTGATCTTGGTGTTGGTATTGGTGGAATTGGTGTTGGTGTTGGTGTTGGTGGTGTTGGTAGCAGTGTTGATGGTATTAATGGCGGTGTTGGTGCTCTTGGTGGTTGTATTGGTGGTCTTGGTGGTGGTGGCATTAGTGTTAGTGGTCAATCTATTACAACAGGTGAAAGATCTATTGGGAGATATTAACATAAGTCTTCAAATAGATATCTCATCTGTTGCAACAAATGTTTTAGCTATTGGCATAAGACAAACCAGTAGCAAGATTGTTTTGATCTCATCCATCAGGTTGTTCATCTGTTGCAATAGGTTATGCATCTATCGTAACAGATGATTCATATGTTCTAACTGATGGGTTATCAGTTGGGATATTTTTTTATAATGTGGCGCATAAAAATTTATTGAATTTTCTTAAATTTTTATAAAAATTATGCAGACATCAATTGTAATGTATTTTTGTTTTTCTGTTGTTTATAGTTAAAAGATGTCTCCTAAAAGAAAAGAAACTGAAAGTGTATCAACTTCTGACCACCTAACAAAAAAGGCTAGAGTACAGATGGATTTGGAGGAATTTCCTGAACAATCTCAGTCAGGGAAAAGTGAAGCTGGGGAAAGTTCTGAAAATGATGTTGAGGGAGGTGGAGAAGAGTATGTAGGGGCTGATGATTAAAATAAAAGAAAGGAGGAAGAAGAAGAAGAAGATAAACAAGAAGAGGAGGAAGTAGAAAGTGAGAAAGATGATGATGATCAACATGATGATAATGCATCGCTAATGAGGCATGAATTAAGATCAAAATCCCAATATAATCCCATCAAAACTATTAGTATTGACAGCTTTCAAGTTGAGATGCCGATAGATAACCCTGCAGAACTAACGGGTGATTTTGTAGTTAAATATTAGTTGGGTAAACCTTTTGATGAATTTAGGGATGCTATGAAGAATGAAAAACGAGAGGAATTTTTTAAGAAGAGTTACTTTGGACACTTTCTTGAGCTGCCTAAGGAAAACAATACCCATTTATAAATGAGCATGGTATATGGTCTTCTCAAGCGCAAGATCAAGTACGTGGGGGATGATAAAGATTTAAAGGAGAGGGGAAAGAAGATGGATAAAATCTGGATCAATTAATGTGGTATACCGATTTGTTTTGGTATGAAAGAGTTTACCATAGTAACATGCTTGAGATGCGATCGTCCAAAATAACCTCTCATCAAGGAAGCACCATGCAAAAAGTCCAAGACAAGATGTACAACCAAACCACCAACATCAAATAAAGACAAGGCATTGTCCAAGCGACCACCCACCAAAACCAACAAACACAAGGAAAAAATAGACGGGTTGTTGGACATTGCTGGATGTGGCTACAGAGCCACGATGTTGTTAAAACATCTCAAGGATAAAGTCATACAAAAGAAGTACAAGGAACAATTATGCTTGGTTTGGTTTTCCCATTTTGTTATATTGGCTAGCGACGTTAATAAAGTCATAGTAGATTTCTTGGAGCTTGTTGAGGATCTTGAGAAATCCAACAATTATCCCTGGGGATATGGCAGCTACAAGTTGGCTGTCAAATATTTATTGACAAAGCTATCCCCAAGGACGATCACCTTGTACGACTTTCCTTGGGCTATTATGGTAAATTTAATCACTATTTGTATACTCTTGCATTAGTTTATATTGAATAATTATTATGACTTATTTTGGTTTGCTTCCTATTTATATTTCGTAGGCTTGGGCATTTGAAGTTATTCCCCCCATCCGAAAGCAGGTCAAGAATTGCCCAAATGAGGTTTCTCACCCAAGGATCCTTAGGTGGTCTGATGCAAATAGCAACATAAGAATTAAGAAGGTTGATCTCTTTAACCCTCTAGATGATGTAGTAAATCTTCTTTCAAGTAAAATAATTTGACTCAAAGAAAGATATTGAAGCGGATGATTCATATGTTACAACAAATTGGTAATTTGTTGTAATTTATCATAACAGATTACCCATCTGGTGCAATAGATTGGTAATCTATTATGATAGATGAGTCATTTTTTGCTACAAATTACCCATCTGTTGCTTTGGTTCTCTGAACCTGACTTAATAGATTACCCATCTACTGCAACTGATGCAACAGATGGGTAATCTGACATCAGAAGGTTAATCTATTGCCACATATGAATCATTTTTTGCACCATAAAGATCATCTATTTCATAAGTTTTCTGTGTTAACACATTTCCCAACTGACTCAAATTATTATTTGATTTAAATGTATCTACCCTTTATTTTAGGTTGTGCATCCATGGATCGTGCCTACTGAGTAGGAGTTGGGAATGACTTCTTTTATTACTCTAGGTCTTGTTGATAAAATAGCATAGCTAACGGTGGAGTTAATAAAGAAGGAATTGGCTGGACCAACAGCCATACGAAAAGCAGTTAGACAAGGTCAGCCTAATGTTGAAGCTCTTCATGACCACCTGCTGCAATAGATCCGGGTGCTACTTCTGAGGGTGTTGCTGGTGGAGTTGTTGATGTTGGTGGCAGCTATGCTGATGCTGATGATGCTTCTAGTCATGATGATGAGCATGTTGATGGTTAATAAAAAATAAATATATTTGAAATCACCCCTTATACAGGTCCCTCTCACCCTTACACCGGTCCCTCTAATCCTTACAGTGGTCCCTCTCACCCCTTTTTACCCTCATGTTCTTATTGCAAATGCAATGAATGCATGGATATACATGATAAAATCTTTGAAAAGGTAGAGACTAGCACTAAAGCTGTCGAGGAATTAAAATCCAAGAGGGGTGTCATACCATCCAAGAAGGTGAGTGTGCCATACACTCCTACAGTGGTGGTTAGGAAGAAGAAAAGAGAAATTCAATATATACTATCAATTATGAAACCAAAAAAAATTATAACTCCTTCCTATCCAAAAGATGTTGAAGTTCAAGGACCATTGAAGAGGGTGGACATATACGCAGAACCTGATGCCAAATAGAAGGTTACTCTGTGAAAGACCATAAATTCCAAGAAACACGCAAAAGAATTCACCATCCATACCTTTCCCCCCAAAACTTAAAGAATATGACAGATATACATCAGTGGTACGTGGACAAGGTAAGTTTACTTTTCCTAACCCAGCCTTCTAATTTACTCAATGAAGAAGATGACTAATATAGATCATCTATTGTAATAGCTGGGTATTCTGGTGAAATTGGCGGTGGTTCTATTGCAACAGATTACCCATCTATTGCATAAGTTGCATTAGATGGATAATCTATTAACAGATTCAGAGAACCCTATGCAACAAATGGATCATCCGCTGCATCTTGCCATTTTGTTTTTATTTTTTAAAATTACTAATTATTAAAAAATTATCTTCTTACATCACAGTATATTGATGAAATTCTCTGCATCATGAGGGGAAGGCAGTTACCGCACCCAAAAGCTTATGATGCTGCCGATAGGATAATGGACCTCAATTTCTATAATAGTTTCAAGGATAGGTACGCTGACCTCATTAAGCTAGCGTCAACTCCCGCTCGCCCAAGATCTTATTCTTTGGTTTCTGGGTTCGAATGGGATAAATATATGATTAATTATGTTAGAGGGAAGAGGCCATATCCACACAGCAAGGACTGTACCAAAGCAAAGTGGATTCTTGCAGTCATGAACGTGGAGAAAAAATATTTTCTGGCTGTTGAGATATTGCTCGAGGAGGAAATAATGAAGTTTTATGACTCAACTTGCCTGCCTTAGAGAGGCAGGGTTTTTTTACCAAGATGTAGCTATTGTTGGCATTGTTCCCCAACTTGTTGAGGTAGAGTAGACTGATGAATCATTTGCCAGTGAAACTATTGAAGCAAACATGGGATTTTGAAGGTCTAAACAAGTACAAGGACATTCTAAAAAATGAAATTGGTACCACATGCGGGTCGTACGCGCTTGCACATTTTGAGTGTTTGTTGACCGACACAAAAATGGCAAAGGCAACGAAATTTTTGTGCAACAATGCTGTGGCAATGATGCAAGAGGTATGGTCTTATGGGGTACTAACTAAATGCTTGGAGCCTGTATATGAAAAAGAAGATGTAGAAACACAAACACCGTGAAATTTTTTATTTCATGACAACTTTTTATATTTGATGAAAAATGAATTTTTTATAATGCAATAGAGTGTCTATTAGTTGTAACAGATAGTCTATCTATTTTGGCAGATAGTTTATTTGTTGCAATAGGTTGGTCATATGTTGCATTATGCAGGTGTTTATATCTAAGTCTATTTGTTGCAACAGATTGGTCATCTATTGGAACAAATCAAAATAGTAGGAAGACCAATTTGTAATTTCTAACAGATGACCTACATGTTGCAACATATGTCTAAATTTATTTGGTAATTTCCAACAGATATGTCATCTATTGCAACAGATATGTCATCTGTTGCAACAAATACATTATCTGTTGCAATATTCGAATCTAGTATTTCATTTCAATTAATAAGTTCGAATCTAAGGATAACGTAGACAAAATAAAATAAATCAAAGCCTTCAGATATTACATAAAATAAATCAACAAATAAATTAAATGTAAAAAAATTATTATGGGTACAAATTATCTACTCAACAAATAAATCAACAATTTAAGTTTTGGTGCCAACAATTCCGAAGGAGAGGTTATTACTTTGACAGACTCACGCTATAAAGATCTACTTAATATGGACAAGTTGTTCTTCATCCGGTGCTATGGAATTCGACTTTGGTCTTCGTGGATCTTTAATGTTGCTTACATACAGTTTCTAAGCTTTCACTTCTTCGTATTTCCATAAAAGAGTAGCATATCTTTTACGGATTACTTCATCAACAAGTCCATCATTTGTAGAAATCAGATAATACAAATCTTGCAATTAATTTAAGCCTTGTGAAATTTATGAAATGAAACTAAATCATGATATTTGATTGATACTTACAGGCTACCAATGAGTTGTTGAGCAATTCCTTCAACATATTCTACATCAAATGAATTGCCCATTTTATCCTAGTATTCTTCAATCATCGATCAATCAGTACGAACCTATTGGTCCAAAAAGCCACTTACATCAATGTAAGTAGGCAATATTTTGGCCAACTTTTGTATCTCAAACAACGGCCGAGAACTTCTCCTTCCCAATATCGAGTCATAAACTCGGATGCACTTCTCATTTAGAACGACGACAGCCAACACCCAATGGAATTTATCACCACAATTGATTGGGATGTACACTTCATCGACCAAATGCCAAGGTAAGTCAGTTGGATTGCTAAAACCTTTGATGATGTTGATTAAGCATTCCTCATTGTGGGAAACTTTCGGCTGTTGTTAACAATACCTACCGTAGGCATTATTGATATAAACTTTGTACAAACAATTGCTTGTTGGGTTCTGTATTATTCTTGTATTTTTAACTTGGCCTTCTTTCGAAGGTAGTAAGAAATGACATCGATGTGCTATACATATTATCAAATTAAACATTTCAGATTACGTGACAGTAAAATTAATACACAAATACAATTAAATAAACTACTAATAATAGTAAGATGTCTGGCATTTAAACCTCATTATTCCAGTAAGTTTGCAGCTATGACATCAAATAGAACCAATTCTTTATTCTGGGATGTGTAATAACAAAGTCAAACATATCTGAACCAAGACCCGATTCGTTCACTTTATAGTGTTCGTTATTTTGTTTTCTGCTTGATTTATATGTGTTAATGTCATGTTTTTACAACAAGAATTATATAAATCAATATCTTTAAAGATGATTTATGTACCTGCCAGCATGAAACTTTAACAGCCCATCGACAATACATTCTGAATAGTCGTCGATCAACTTTTTTAGTCTTTTTAAAGCCTCGTCCGAGATGTTGAACCCTTCAAATGGGTAATTCTTCCATTCTACTGGACTGACAGGCTTCACTTTTTCTTCATCTTTGGAAGCAATTGAAGGATTCTCAACTGTGATATTATGTTGTTCAGCAGTAGCTTCTACTGTGACATCTACCTGGAAAGCCAGAAATGTCAATGCTAATCACAAAGATACTAACTCATCTGTTTTAGCAAGTTAAACAAGTCTTCCTCTTATTTTAATTTATCCAAAATGAGTCATATACTGCAACAGATGGATATCTATTGGGATAAATCAAAACAGGAGGAGGACTTGTATGATAATTTCCAATAAATGACCCATCTGTTACAATATATGACTCATCTATTTGGACAAACTAAAATAGTAGGAAGTCTGTCCCAATAGATGACCCATCTGTTGTAGCAGATAGGTCATCTGTTAGTATAAATTAAAATAGTAGGAAGACCTATTTTATTTTCTAAAACATATGAGACATATGTTGCAACAGATAATACGTCTGATGTAATAAGTTAGTCAACTGTTGCAAAAGATGCATATATCTGTTTGATAATTTTCAGCAGATATGTTATTTGTTGCAATAGATATGTAGTCTATTTGTTTGTTGGAATAGATGATAAATATTCACCTTCTTCAGCTCATACTGATCTTATATGGCCCTTTTACATTGATCAAAAGTGAAAGATAGAGACAGAGGAATTTCAATTCTATTTTTTCGATGCTTGATGATGCCTTGAAAAAATCTTTCTTCCTCTTCTTAGTTGCCTTAATCTCTAATAGAGTGTATCGATATGAAATCCCATTTGATGGAATGACACCCATTTTAGATGTCAATTCCATTACATAAGTAGTTAACACATTAATATCATTAATCACTCCATCATGTTTCGCCTTGCAGCCTTGACATTTGTATGTAGAACTTTGCTAGGAGGGGCAAAATCCGTAAAACCAGTATGATCATAAACAATGGTTTGTTATTTAAAAACTGCAAGAGGAGCATCATTAGCCCCAATAGCAGCACCACTACCACTACCACTGCCACCACCAACAGCTCCATCACCACTAACACCATCAACAATAACAAGCCCGCCCTCTAAAATTATTTTTCTTGTGATGATTGTTACTCCAAACAATTCCTTTTTTATTCTATCGATGACCCTAGTGTTTGATTAAGTTTGCACAGAGCGTAAAGTAAGAAAACATGACATTTTTAACTCTCGATTGGTCGGAACAAGCCACAGATGCACAATCTAAAATAAATTAGTACATATATTAGAATGGTGATTAAATCATTTTAAAAAATCATTAACTAAAATAAAAACTTAATTAGAATTAGACTTACTGCTTCCTTCGGGGGGTTGAAGAGATCAAGAAATTTTTTATTTTTATCGATTTTGGCTGACAACCATCTCAGGATTCTTGGACATGAAACTTCTTCCTGGTAGTTCACTTGTTGTCTCAAATAAGGAATGACTTCAAATGCCCAAGCCTATAAAATAACGCTAATAAATCAAAAGCATTATTCAATAAAAAATAAATGAATGATAATAAAGAAAATATTTACCATGAAAGCCCATGAAAAGCCATATAAGTTGACTATTTTTGGCGTTAATGGAGTCAAAAAATATTTGATAGTCATTTTGAAGCTTTCATAACCCCATAGATAGTTGTTAAATGCCTCAAGATCTTCAGAGAGTTTTATTAAATTGAGTGGTATGTTATTGTTAACTTCTCTCGCCCAAAGAATATTATGTACAAACCAAAGCAAGCACAATGATTGCTTGTGCTTCTTTGAAGGTTTTTTACCTTTCAACGCTTCTATCAGATTTTTATTTTTGAAGCTTGGACCAACAAGGGACACCAAGTCATCACCATCACTTGACTTGCATCTGTGCGGGATGCTTTTTTTAGGGTTAGAATAGGTATTACTTGAGAAAGAGAAGGAGGGTACCATTTTAGTCCAGTAACTATGACAAACTCCTCCTAACCAAAACAAATAGGTATGCCACAATAATTTATCCACACCTCATCCATCTTATTTTTATTTTCATATATAAACCTACACTTTAGAAGATCATATACCATTTTCATTTGGAAATGAGCATTGTTGTCCTCCGACAGATCAATCTATTGCCTAAAATAGCTGTCCCTAAAATAAGCATCCAATTTTTGGTCTCAAAGTATTTTTCTAAAGGCATCAAAATAATTTTCCATGGATGACATAACCACAAAATCACCAGTTAAATCTATGGCACCATCGCTCTGCATTCTCATAGGATAACTATCAATGCTGGAGATTTTGACCAACTCTTTAGTGAAAGGGCTATTAGCATTTGGATCATCTCCTTTGAAACATTCATCATCCCTATTTTCATTATCTTTTGCTTCTGATTGAGATAACGCTTGTAAAGCAAGCTCATAGAGTGGTAGATGTAGCCTAGCTACTTCACTTGTTCCTTTACTTGGAATTTCTTCGATTTCTTTTATTTTGGGAGCCATATTATCTAAAAATAACAGAAAAATTAAAAATACTATAATTTATTAAAGCATCATTAAAAAAAGTATAACAGTAAATCTAACATGTACAACACAGTAAAATAACAGTTCCAATATATCACACATATATTGCAATAGGTATGTTATCTGTTGCAACATATAACTAACCTGTTGCAAGAGCTGAGTAATCTGTTGCAAACAATAAAAAGAGTTTTTACACTGTTGTGATTTCTTCCAATAGTTCACTCATTTGTTGAAACAGATTCCTGGTATGTGCACAGATCAACTATCTAAATTATTTAGATTTCTTCCAACATAAGTGTCATCTGTCAAAACAGATGAATTATCTGTTGGAAAAAATCAAAGTCTTGGACATGTCGTCTAGTTGGAATAGTTGATAGGATTTCAAATAACAAATTGGTCATCTGTTGCATCAGTTGGATCAGCTGTTGCAACATATAACTAACCTGTTGCAACAGAAGAGTAATTTGTTGTAAACAATAGAAAAAGTTTCTACACTATTGTAATTTTTTTCAACAGATCAATCTTCTATTGAAATAGATGACTGGTCTTTGCAATAGATCAACTGTAATATTGTTTAGATTTCTTCATACAAAAGTGTCATCTGACGCAATAAATGGATTATCTATTGGAAGAAATCAAAGTCTTGGAAATATCGTCCTGTTGGAATAGTTGATAGGATTTCAAACAACAAACTATTCATTTGTTGCATCAGATGATTCAACTATTACATCAGATGATTCATCTAATCATCTGATTCTTTATTTGTTGCAGAAAAAATAAACAGTAGAAAGATTTTGTTCAATAGAACACCAGAAATATCACCATTTAATATCAAACACACCATTTTTACCAAGAAAAATAGTAAATCAATCCAGCAACACCAACACAACACAACACAGACTCCAAGAACATCAACAGTGACCAAAAACACCAAAATCATTATTTTGTTTGTACAAACACAAAGAACAAAAATCAAACTTCAAAAAACTCAACAAACACCAACAAATCAAATCAATAGTTCGATAACAAGAACTACAATAACAATAAAAATTTATTTTTCACTCAGGAAAAAGAAGAAAAGAATAAGAAATACCAAAAACTAGGTTTTTCTTCAGTCCCCATTTCAAATTTAAGCAGCAAATATTAAAATTGTTAACTAATACTAGAAGAGAGGTTGGCTCAAGTTTCCCTTTTTCTTAATAACTAAAAAGCCCTAATTTTTTACCTGTGAAAGATGAAAAGGGACGATGAAGAACTCGAAATTGTTGTCGTCGGAGAGCAATGTCATCACTTTGATTGAAGGTTGAAAGTCGAAAAGGAACTCGAAGTCCAACTACTTATCGTCGAGGATTGAAGGGAGAAATTTGTAGAACTGTTGGTTGGGAGAAGCTTGAGAGAAATAGTCGAGATAGAAATTCGCTATTTTTCAACGGAAAGTTCCAACTGAAAAAAAGTGCTCGCAAATTTCCGACTATGTCAGTCGAAAAACTTATTTTTTGTTACAAAACATTTTTCGATACTATTTATGACTACAACAGTCAGAATATTTGGCGGTAAATTTTGGAAAATATATATTCCGACTGCTCTAGTCGGAAATATAAATAATTAAATAAATCTATTACTAAATATATAATCAGACTCTTATACGAAAATTAAATAATTATTTAAATAAGTTATTAAACATATAGTTCCGACCACTGTAGTCAGAAATATAAATATTTAAATAAATATATAATCAGACCCTTATATGAAAATTAAATAGTTATTTAAATATATTATTAAATATATATTTTTGACCAATGTAGTTGAAAATACTAATAGCTAAATAAATATAAGACTAAATATATAATCATACCCTTATACAGAAAATTAATAATTAATTTAATATATTATTAATTATATTTTCAACCACTGTAGTTGAAAACTATAATAATTAAATAAATATATTACTAAATATGTTACAAAAAAGCTGCTCTATAAATATATATTAATTGTATCCGACTACTGTAGTCGAAAATATTAAATAGTTAAATATATTTAATTTATTCCTGACTATAGTGGTCGGAACATCATATTTAATTATTAAATAAATAATTATATAAAATATAAGTTACACGGTAGTCTTTCACATTGTATTAATTTATTTAAATATATAATTAAATTATATTAATTAATTTAAATATATAATTAAATTATATTAAATATATAATCGACAACTACTTCGTGGCTTTATAAGTGAGTATATTTATATTAACGACAATCATTCAAGGTCTATCTAAGCTTTAACTAACGAAAGTCATAACTTTGTCGGACAGCTACTTTGTGGCTTTACACGGGGATGCTGCTATTTATCCTATGTTTTCAGTGTGGTTTAGAGAATATGTAAGTGTAACTTAAATATTTAACACGATTTACACTTTTATTCAGTCTTATGTATATTTAAATTCTAACTTTTCTTGAACTTTTTATAGGTTCCTAATCCACTTAATTATGACCCAAATTGCCAATTTTTATGTGATATAACTTGGGGACCTGATGCTAAAGTTAGAAAGTTTTCTAAATACTCTGTTAATGGGTACAAAATTTCATATAGAAGAGTTCTCTAAGGGCAAGAGAACCCACAATAGTGGAGTTTGGGTGAAAGGTGATAGGGGTGTTGATTATTATGGTGTGCTTCACGAGATTTTAGAACTCGATTATCATGTTGGTTGGCCAAAGAAAAAGTTGGTTCTCTTTCGATGTAAGTGGTATAATCCTACACCTAGGTTAGGTACTAAGGTGCACCCTCAGTACAAAATAGTTGAAATTAAGCATATGAGAGAGTATGGACTTTATGATCCATTTGTCATTGCACAAAATATAAAACAAGTATATTCCACTCCTTATCCTCTGTGTAAGAATAAATCTGCATGGCGGGTAGTTATAAAAACAAATTCCATGGGAGAGTTGAAGTAGAGGATGCATTCGATGTAACGTATCAGAATTACATTTCAAGTGTTGAAGAAAGGGTGGATAATGAATTAGCAAGTGAGTTGCAGCATAGCAAAGGACTATATGAAGAATTTGATCCTTCTGAACTTAGATTGAATGTTAATGATTATGGAGAAGGAATATCTGGGGCAAATGATGAGGAATATGAAATAAGCGAGGAAGAGTTACTTGATGAAAATGAAACAAGCGATGAGAAAGAATCGATGAATGACTATGAATCAAGCGATGAGGAAAAATTAATGAATGACTATGAAACAAGCGATGAGGATTGAGTTGTTATTAATAGTAGTAGTGTATAGTAACAGGGTCTTGAGTTGTATTTTATCTGCTGTTTTTTTGCTATTTTACTTGACAATATAGCGCCTTTTCCTTGTTAACATTTGTAGTGCCAGGAAGAACATTCTGGTTGTTGGATTAAATAGCAGTGGTAAATTTCTATAGAAAAGCTATCAAGTATCTTAATTGCAAGTGTATTGTCACCCTTTTCTATTGTATTATGCTATATATAATTGTGTTTCAGCTTAATTGCAAGGATCTGATAATCTTCTTGCAGATCAATATACACCACCACCTGTTACTACAACTCTTCAACCAGCTACTATAAATATTCCTCCCCCTTCTAGATCAATTATTTCACTACCAAATGTATTTTTCATGCCTCCATCGTCTGACTAGTTCCACACCTCTTCTTCTCAAAATAGTCTGCATAATAGATCTTCATTTGTGCCTTCAATATCATCCACACCAAGCCTTTCTGAATTGAGAATAGGAGGTCCTAACACATCAACATTGCCATCGTTTGATAGTGCTATAGCGTTTAATGCTATAGCAGCTGCTTCCCAGAATCTATAATTTAAAGAGGTATTGGATTATGAAAAGTTTGAGAGGCTGTGAATCGTCCCTTATCGTGATGGGTAATTAACCCTTAAGTTTTTCCTTAATTTTTAAAAGCCAAGATGATAGTTTAATATAATTTTATTGCAGGTTCATTCCAGCATATGCCGGCGGGTATATGGTTACAGAAGCAATTAAACTATTTTTCAAAGAACCGTGGAATAGTTGGTTAGAGATTCCAAACGAAATTAGAATTGACATGTGGAAACAGTTTATGGTATAAGCAGGTTTATAAGCTATGAATCTCATTGCCTAAAGATAGTTTTTCAGATAAAGTGTACATGGAGTGATTGTCATGATAATGAAGTAGACCATATTTTTTGGTTGAAAGCAACTCTACGGATCAAAGAACACTTGTATGAGGCCCGGAGGAAATTGCAACAACCTACTTGGGTGTGTTTTGCGAAAATTTTGACTTTTGAAAGAGTCGCCACTTAATTTTGAAAAGGAATTAAGAAACCTTTATAAAATACTTTGAACGATCCAAAACAGAAAAATCGTTCAAGTTTTGAAGAATCTGAGTAAGCGGTTCCTATTAACGTTTTAGAAAGGTGTTAGGTACCTAAAATGTCCGCTAAGTTGCGGTTATCCGGACTGTTTGAAAATCGTCTTTTGATTAACTTTGAAAAGATTAATTTTGTCGAAAAGTGATTGATTTTTTGGAAAGAAAGTGATTTTGGAAATATTTTGGTGTTTATGCAAAACTAGTTTTTAGCGACTTAACTAAGGATTTAACTAGGTTCGCAAAGCACATAAGGAAAAGAAGCATAAAGAAGAGGGGAAGGGTAGGAAGTAACGGATTTAGGCCATTGGGCCCAAATCAATAAGACCTGTCCTAGTCTAGTTTTCGAGCCTTTGGCTCGAATCTTGCTCCACCTATATTAGTTTTACAAGTTTGGCTTCGAGGCCCAAATGAATGAATAAAGAAATAAATGGATAAGTAAATAGAAGACGACAATAAATATGTAAATAAAATGACAAGAAAAGAAAGTGAGACTCATGAGTCTCTTCGTCACTTCCAATATGGGATTTCAACCCATTTTTTTTCTTCCTTTGACTCTTTGTGTCTGTATGCCATGCGATGGATACTTGGTTTTTCTTTTGGCTTAACTCGGAAGGATAGGCCTCATTGTCCCGTGAATATGCAAAAGGAAAGGAGTCCATGAAGGACTCAAGTGATTTCCATGCAAAGAGAGAAAAGAAATAAAGCACATTAGTACATGATCGAACAAAGGAAGGAGGGAGGAAAATAAAGTGAAGGGAGATAACACATGGTCAATCAGAGGTAGAGAAAACTAAAGGAAACAAATGCAAATTTAATTAAAAACTAGCGACATGGAATGGATTTTACATAATCAAAAGCCAATTAAAAATAGTAGGAACTATTCATGTTACTTCAAACAAGTTCAATCGAAATAGGCGAATTAGCAACAGTTAGCACATAATTAATTAAGGAAAGAAAGAAAATACTAATGGAATTAGTACATGATTAACTAAAGGACAACCCAACATCCACAGAGAAAAATCGCAATCTGAGCGATGACGTGAAAATCAGAAGTACAATCACGGGATAGTAATAAACTAAAAAAGGACTACACAGAATTGTATTGAATTTGAACAAAGTTGCCCAAAAGAAATTAACAAATTCTTCTCCGGGATGCCAATGGATATTAACAATTATGTCTTTCTTCTATACTCAAGCTAAGCAGAGTAATCATACAATATCAAGAGAGCAGGCTTTTCAAATGAAAATCTAAATTTTACAGGTGAGACAGTGAAAACAAACCATGTGACGAAACGATCAGTAAAATTGGACGTTCTTCGACAAGACAAAAATAAATGAATAAGGATGATTTTCTTCAAATAAACAATTAAGTATCTAGTATCCACAAAACAAAACCACACCTATCCTTCTAAATAGTTACTGAAAATGAACTTAAAGGAAGATGGAAATCAAACTTTCAAGCTTTGATACCGAAAAAAAATCATCAGTATACAAAAGGGAATTGACAGAACATACCACAATAATTTCTCTTAACATGGAACAAATCCTGTGCAGATTTAGTGTAAAATTCATCAAGGCACAATTTTACCATGAGTAATCAATCATATTACCATTTCTTGAACCTAGCCGTACCAATTTCATCAATGGCATAAAGCATAATCTAAACACACGAGATGAACATTTTTCAGCAGCTTACAAACAACCTAAAGTGAGATTTTGGGACCCATGTGACAAGAATATAATCACAACCAACCTACAACCTCCGAGGCCCCTACAACAAGCAAATCCCATCATACGAAAGGGAAAAATAAAACAATTTGGGATGAAGGTATACTCAGGCAAAGTAACATTCAAACATAACTTTTCTTTTTCTTAGAAATGAATATAGAATCAGAACTTTGAGGTAAAAGGGAAAACAATTAAAGCAAAGATATCACAAACAAATCCTAGGGCCATCATAGCCATCTACAGCGAACAATCCTGCCTTATTCACGATTACGACCAATAACTATGGCTACGAAGAAAGAAATGAAAGAAGAAAATGATAAACTAAAAGGGACGAGAGTATATTCACCTCTTTCGGGGCAGTAAAACAGGACAACGAACTGGTACGGAGATCACGACCACCAGGTAACTTCTTCACAGTCAACCGAAACTCTAATTTAGACGATGAACAAGAATAGAATTTCTACTCGAGACTGAATTTTCTCAAGAATTTTCTTTCTCTCCTCTCTCTCTAATTTTTGTTTCTTTTCTCCAAGAAAATTCCTCGACCCCTCTTTTTGAACCAAAAGAAATTTTCTCAACCTAGTTTTCTCAATCAATTTCCAAACCCTAGAATTTCCAGCCTCCCAAGAACCCCCCTAAAAGCTCAACAACCAGCTCTTTATATAGAGGACCATTGAGGGTATTTTAGGAATTTTTTTTCCAAAGAGAATTCAAAATTTTCACTTCCAATCGGATTCCCCCCAACAAATTGTACCGATTTCGAAATTGATGGACCAATAAGATTTAGGCAAAATAAATTCCCTCGAGAACCAATAGAAATCTACCAAATATGTATGAAATTGTACCATTGTTACCGAGATTTGCAAAATTGATCCGTTGGGGGAGACACCTGGACTCATTCTAGAAGATTCTCGAACTTTCTTCGTACAAAATCATGTGAGAGCCATGTGATGCGTAAAAGAGGGGGAAAAGGGGATGGTTTGTGATCGATTTTGGGTCTAAAATCGAGTCTGGAATGGGTTCGGGTTGAGTAACGGGTTGACGATATGGGTTGCAAACGGGTTGGTTCTTGGATTGTGGGTCGTCGAATTCGCGATGTTGGGTCGGACTGAGACCGGTTTTGGCTGTGTTTTGGAGTTGTTGTCGACGATGAGGCTATTGGTGTTGTCGACTTGATCATCATTGTTCATCGATGTTGTTTTCTTTGCTATTTCCTGATGAAAAAGGAAAGAAATAGGTATTGGGCCAGGTCGCTATTATTGGTTTAGGCTAGGAAAGAGAATGGTGGTTGTTGAGTTTAAATTGGAGTTGGGCCATTGAAATTGAATAAATAAATGGGCCCAAGTCAGTAATTGGGTCGGCTGAAGCTGTTGATGTTATTGTTTGGGCTGTTGGGGTTTTAAATATTGGGCCTGGAATTGTTAGTGTTGGGTTATTTGGGTAGATTAGGGATTTGGGTAATTTTGGGTGTTAAGATTGGATTACAATTTAGGCAATTTCATTAAATTTTAGCCAAACTGAGTATCAATTGGTCAAACACATTACGATTGGGCCAATTCAATCTCAATTATGACCGAATTAAATAAAATTTGACTAAATTCAATTGAAATTCAATACGAAATAATATCTCGTTCTATCCCGAGCTTCTTGATTTAATAAAATCAAACAAATATATTTATTTATTTATTTATTTATTTATTTATTTATTTATTTATTTTCAAACAAGTTATTTCCAAGAACACATGATACTTAAATCAATATTTTAATCATTTAAAATTATTTTTAGGATAAGCCTTAATTAAAATCTAATATTCCAATAAATATTCAAGTAATCAAATCATGTAATATCGTATAATTGAATACGATAATATATAATCGCTAGTTAAAATGACAAATTTACCTAAACAAATAATTTGAAAATATTTTTATTCAGATAAAATATATGTTGTGATTTTATTTAACATTCAAGAAACTCGAAATTAAAACCTAGTTGTAGAAGGCAAAAATTAGGTGTCAATAGGGTGAATGATGATGTGTAGGATAAGTTCTTGATATTATGGGACACTCCTGAATATAAGGTGAAGAGGGAACGAGGAAAGGCAAATCGAGCCTCTGAAATGGATGGCTCGCTGCACACCAGAGGTCCGATGAGTTTCGCTATCCACCAACGAAGACTGATACTATTCTTGTCCAACCCCTTTATCCATTTACACACAAAAACCCAAAATGTCTGTTGAAAATAATGTAATAGTATCACAAGTTTGACATGGATAACCATGGAAGACATCGCATATCTAGCTAGTATTGCAGCTCAACACAATCTTTCTATTATGCCTGCATATCTAGATAGATTACTTCTTTTGCTTGCAATTTGGCAAAGCATTGGAAATCTTATTCTGTCATACTATTCATCAGATGGAATGCAGTGCGTGATTGCGGATAATTTACAAGCCAATTCTGTTGCTTCTTTGCTATCTTATGTAGTACTTCTTTGTGTTAAGAGTTTTCAACTTCTAATATTGTGTGGCTTAGAGGTTAGAACTCTTGATTGAAGTTTAAAGCTCTGTGTTACATGAAAAGATATGTTGCCAATAGAAGCTCCATACTATACCATATGCTTTTTTCAACTGAAATCAGTAAAACTAAGTGCTAAAGGAAGCATTCTTGGATTATTATGTTTAAATGTAGACTGTGTTCTATGCGAAGGAAAATGTTTTCTTGGATTTTTTTTTAGACAAACAGTGATCTTTTGGGTTAAGAAGAATGAGCTTAGGGAGTTCTTTAGACAATTTGGACCAACCAAGAATATGATTTTAATAAAGGGTCACCATGAGACAGAGATGAATAATGGGTTTGGGTTTGTGATATATGGGGGTTCAACTGCTGAAAAGGCAGCAACGAAGGCTGTTGAGTTTGATGGGGTTGAGTTTCATGGGAGGGTATTGTCTGTTAAGTTGGATGATGAGAGGAGAATAAAGGATAAAACCGCGGAAATGAGGAGGTAGGTGAAAGGGGAGGATGATGTGGAGTATAACGTCTAAGGGGAGAGTATTGTCTATTAAGTTGTTACGTATTTAGTTGGACTGCTCAGGACTTTTTTTCTTGAGCCTAGGATTTATCGAAAGCAGCTTCTCTACCTTTGAACCTTTGAACCTTTGAGGTAGAGATAAGTTCCGAGTAAACTCTATCCTCCCTAGGCTCCACTTCGGGAGATTAGTTCTTATAACAATAGTTTGATGCTAACTCTGTGTATGCTTATATGTTTTTACTAATGAGTAAAGTGATAGTCTTGGCTGTATTAGCAAACCTTAAACTAGATCTCGCTGAAGTGACGTAGGCCGTGGACATGTTTCAGAAGTAGTGAATGGTTTTTTACTAGGATATATTTCTAGCGTCTGAGTGAAGTGATAGTCTTGTTGTTGTTGTAGAGATCTTTTTACATAATTAATTTTTGTTAGTGCCCACATAAGAAAACTGCATTATTCTTAGTTTCATCAGACAAGTTATTTCTCTTATTTTTAAGAATTTTGTTTTTTTCAGAGATCATTCTTTTCAAAATCTCTACCAATTTTAACATGAGAAAGTTGAAAAGATAACTGATGTATATCCCTTAATTTAGCTGATTGCCAGTGTCACTTATCAGTACAAGTCAATTTTGGTAGTGATTTATATTGTTGGGTTATTGGGTCTTTTTCCCTTCCTATGTGGATAAATGAAGCCCAATTTGGACCAATCCACTTTTGCCCCATAGGCCCATTACTATGGCTCATATATATTGATCTTTTTAGGTTTTATTCACCATCACAAAAAGAGAGTTTTTAGCAGCCAAAGAGAGAAAAACAAAGTTGATTTTCGCACCTAAATTTCAGTCACAGCTGTCAACTTTAAATTGCAATTTCCGCTTCGTTTCTTGTCCGATTGAGCTGATTTTTGGACTGCTTGTTTCTCTCATCTCAATCTTTGATTAGAAACTGACGGAGCTTGATTTGGTGTCCTGTAGATCCTGTTCTTTATTCCCGAACAGTAGATACGTTTTTTGTGCTTTCACTCCTTTATTTCTCTAGTGTTTGGTGTTGTGGTTTATGTATTGTTTCTTGTTATTTAACACTTGGTTTGTGGCCATTTTGGAGGACAATTGTAAATCTTTGGTGATTATAGTGGAGGTTTTGGTCCCGTGGAGTTTTACTCTTTACACTGAAGGGTTTTCCACCTAAATCTTGTGTCTCATGTGATTGCCTTTATTCTTATCTTGTTTCATTTGGTTGATTTATTTTCTATATATTACTCTATTTTTCTTTCATTTGTTTGTCTCCTCTTGGTTCAAGTTGAAAGGGAAAGTTTAGTCTTGAATATTTGCCGTTGCTACCCTGTCGGGCTCTTTGATTGTGTGCCCATCTTTCCTAACAAGTGGTATCATATAGTTGGTTGTTGTTGATTGTAGATTTGAATGATGGAGGTAAATATGAGCAAGATGGTGCGTTTGAATGGTAGTAACTATCATACTTGGAAAGGCAATATAAAAGATCTTCTATTTGTCAAGAAAATGCATCTACCTATGTTTGCATCTACTAAACCTGAATCCATGTTAGATGAGGATTGAGAATTTGAGCACTTACAAGTTTGCGGCTATATCAGATAATGGGTTGACGATAATGTTAGAATTCATATTGTGAATGAGACACATGCTAGAAGTTTGTGGGACAAGCTCGAGACACTTTATGCTTCGAAGACTGGCAATAACAAGTTGTTCCTGTTTAAGCAATTGATGAATATCAGGTATAAAGAGGGCAGTCCTATTTCTGATCATATTAATGATTTTCAGGGTGTCTTTGACCAGCTGTCCGGAATGGGTGTAAAGTTTGATGAAGAAATTCAGGGACTTTAGCTTCTTAATACTCTGCCTGACTCTTGGGAAACTCTTCGAGTTTCTTTGAATAATTCTCCTCCCGATGGTATTTTAACTATGGAATATGTTAAGAGTGGTGTCTTGAATGAAGAGATGAGAAGAAGATCTCAGGCCTCATCTTCTTTATTTTCACACTCAGATGTTTTGGTTACTGAAGAGAGGGGGAGAAACAAGTTCAGAGATTCAAATGATAGAGATAAAAGTAAAAGCAAGTCAAGGTCCAAATTCAAGAATGTTACATGTGACTATTGCAACAAAAAGAGGCATATCATGAAATATTGTTACAAGCATAAGAGAGATATAAGACGGCAAAAGAAAGAAGGCGATAATAAAAATTGTGTTGTTGTTGTTGCTAATGATGATCTTCTTGTTGCTTGTGGTGAGAATGCCTTTAATCTTGTTTGCGATGAGTCTAGCTGGTTTGTGGATTCTGGTGCTACATCTCATGTTACGCCAAAGAAGGAATTATTTTCTTCTTATACTCTAGGTAATTTTGGGATGTTGAAAATGGGAAATAATGATGAAGTTAAAGTACTTGGCATTGGTACGATTTGTTTGGAAAGTAACAATGGTTCCAAACTAGTTCTCAATAATGTCAAGCATGCTCCAGATGTTCGCCTGAATTTGATTTCTGTAGGAAGTCTTGATGATGGGGGTTACGTTAATACCCTTGTGTCACGCCCCAAATCCCATTGGAGCGGACTGGCACCCGTAGCCGAGGAGGCCCGGGAGAACCCGTTCATAACCTATACTTTCACATTTACATTACTTATGAAAATTAGAAATTTGGGCAGCACTTCGTTGTAAATAGAAGAAAACAGTACCTATATCAGCCCAGCAGACATGCATATATATATATATATAAACAGTAATTGGCCGTCAGAGCCATCACGTCTATCAACCCAACACTCCTATGGTTGTACAATATGTCTACAAAAGCCTCTACATAGATACACAACTGAGTTAGGGTCGGGACAAACTCCCGCCCACAAAAGACTTTTATACAAATACCAAAAGTACATATAGAAACGACTTGGGATGCCCCGAAACAACTGGAACTCACAACTATCAATAGAATGTCCTGGCTCTTACTGCGGAGGTGTACGACCTGAAGTACCCGTTCCTGCAGGCATGAATACAGGTCCCCCGTGAGGGGCGTCAGTACGGAAATATGTACTGAGTATGTAAGGCAGTGAGTATCAAGATGAGATACAAAAGATCAACAGAACCCAGATACCAGTGAATAAACAGTATGAGTAGACCACACTTAAAAGAGCTGATAGGATACCCGCACATTACTTTCATATCATTACTTCCCGTATTCCTTATCAATACATAACATATGTTATACAATGGCCAACTGATCAGTGGTACTAATACAATACATCAGGGACCACCTCTGGAATAGCATATATACATAATATTTATAATACAATGGCCAACTGATCAGTGGTACTAATACAATACATCATATCATCAATTTAAAATAAAGACATTCCATTTCTTAATTCAATTAATCTTTGAGATTGGTTACTTTGTGGTCACACCTTATGGAACTTGAAACCATGATACCTCAATAGGAAAAACATGTAAATAGGTAATCAATATCATGAAAATGAAGTAGAGAATCATGGATACCTCATTAAACCATTTCGGAGTCAACAATAGTATATGGACATTTTTTTGACTAGCCGGACATCTTAAAAGTGAAAACAAGTTCAATTGGTGGTGTCGAAGATCAAATGATGTTATTATGTGTCATGTGTCGTAGGACAATGTTGAAAGCTTACTTGAGAGTGCCATGGGTTATTATTCATGACAAAGATTAGATAGAGTATGTCTTACATACCTTGATATAACCACTTCAATACAAGTCCAACTTGACTTCTCGTACTCTTCGAACACTTATCTACAATAAGTCATTTGTGGTAAACTAGTATTAGCAACCAAACCTTACCATTTAGGTATTAACTTCACCAAATAATGTCTAGGAAGTAATCCTTTAACTCATCAATAAGAGTGCTACATACATCCTCTTATACTCTTATTACATTCACATATCATGCATTTTCATGCAATATCCCTCAACATCACTCTTAGCCTTTATTTCCCCTCTTAATCACCATCCAATACCAATATGATCACTAGGCATACATACCCACTAATATAATGATATATCACCACAATTCATCCTCCATAATCCAATACCAACAACTTCCATAATTTACTACTAACAATTTATACAAAACAATTCATAACTATGTTTCTAGTTATCTTCCAACATCAAGACAATACTCATAATCCTTTATCAATACTTATTCATGGATAAGAATCAAGAATAAATAATATTCATACCTTAACAATGAACTCTTGTATTTAGAATCCTCCTTACATAACCATGGGGTGCTTCCCGAAGCTTTCGAGATGGTGAACACAACTACGGAACCAATTCGAATTTTCTACGGTTGAATCACAAAATATTTGAAGTTGAAATTAGGCTAGGGTTTCACCTTCTCTTAATAATTGGATGATATATGATATATATGAGGCTAATTGTATGTTTATAAAGACCAATTTTCGTCCAAGAGGCAATAGAAAATGACCATTTTGCCCTAAAAATTTAAATAAATCCGAATCTGTCCCCAGTGGACAGTTTCGACAGGCTGAAGTAAATCGATCATAACTCTTTGCTCCAGTATTGGATTTGGGTGAAACCAATTGCATTGGAAATATAATTCAAAGGGCTTTCATTTTAATATAAAGTATACCACCCAGTTCTTCCTGTACAAGGAGTTATGGTCGTTTAAAGTTGACCCAAAAATCTGTCCCAAAATTCTGTTTTTTTTTATAGGCTGTAGTAAAACGGGTATAGCTCCTTACTCAGACATTGGATTTGGATGAAACCAATTTCATCGGAAAGAAGACTCTCGTAGCTTTTCGTCGATATATATCATCTCACACAGTTCTTTTTGTACAAGGAGTTATGATCATCTAAATTTGATCCAAAGAAAATTGCCTAGCTGCAGTAATTTTCCTGCAGATTTACTGTTCACAGGCTTCCCGGCCACCGTTTTGAAATTTCGAATGTGCTTGCTTATATGAAATACTCCTCTGTTTTGGGCAAAATTTATATCTTTGGAAAGCTTATTCCAATACTTACACATACAACTATTGACGGGATACTTCCGAACACCATAAACTTAATTTAACCCATACGCAAGCCTTTAGGACTCCATATAATCGCGATAAGTGTACGGAATTTTTTTACGGGGTGTTACATTCTCCCCCCCTTAAGAACATTCGTCCTCGAATGTTAGCATAGTTACTCAATTAAGACATGTCCAAGCTTACAATTAACATATTCATCATCATAACATACTTGCATAAAAATAAACACTTACTTGTTATTGTTCTTCTTCCGTCTCATGAACTTCCTCCTTATCGTTGAATAGGTAAGGGTACTTAATCTTCATCGCTTCCTCGGCTTCCCATGTGATCTCCTCAACTTGTTGATTCCTCCAAAGTACTTTTACCGATGCTATCTCTTTATTCCTTATCTTTTTAATTTGGCGATCAAGAATAGCAATAGGCATTTCTTCAAAAGTGAGATCTTCTGTAACTTGTACATCTTCCATAGTAGTGATGTGTGATGGATCTCCGATGTACTTGCGAAGCATCGAAACATGAAATATGGGATGAACTGCTGAGAGCTCTTGAGGTAGCTCTAACTCATAAGCAACTTGTCCAAATCTTTGAATGATCTTGTACGGACCTATGTATCGTGGACTTAACTTTCCTTTCTTGCCAAACCTCATCACTCCTTTTATTGGTGATACCTTCAAGAATACCCAATCGTCGATAGAAAACTCAAGTCCTCTTCTTCTAACATCCGCATAAGATTTGTGTCGACTTTGAGCTGTTTCAAGCCGTTGTTGGATCACTTTAACCTTCTCCATTGCTTGATAAACAAGATCCGGTCCAAATAAGACCGCATCACCTGCTTCAAACCATCTTATTGACGATCTACACTTTCTTCCATACAATGCTTCATATGGTGCCATTTTGATACTTGAATGATAGCTATTATTGTAGGCAAACTCGATAAGAGGTAGGTGATCATCCCAGTTGCCTTTGAAATCTAATACACATGCTCGTAGCATATCTTCAAGTGTCTGGATGGTACGTTCCGCTTGTCCGTCCGTTTGAGGATGAAAAGCCGTACTTAGATTTACTTGTATCCCCAAACTCCTTTGAAAAGACTTCCAGAAATTTGCGGTAAATTGGGCTCCTCGATCGGATATAATGGAAATTGGAACTCCATGTAACCGAACGATCTCCTTAATATACAACTTCGCATATTCTTCCGCCGTATAAGTTGTCTTAACTGGTAAGAAGTGCGCGGATTTGGTAAGCCTATCAATGATCACCCATATGGAATCAAACTTCCGAAATGTATGAGGCAAACCCGTGATGAAATCCATATTGATCTTGTCCCACTTCCAGATGGGAAGATCTATACATTGCATGTAACCACCGGGTTTCTGGTGTTCTACTTTGACTCTTTGACAATTCGGACATTCAGCTACAAATTCGGCAATATTCTTCTTCATGTCACTCCACCAATATATTGCTTTCAAATCTTGATACATCTTAGTCGACCCTGGATGGATGGAATACCTTGAACAGTGTGCTTCTGTCATAATTCTCTTTCTTAGCTCAACTACATCAGGTACACATAAACGATTCTGACACTGAAGCACTCCTTCTCGCGTAATCTCAAATGCCTTTGTCGTGCCACTCTGCACATCCTCCTTAAGCTGCAATAAAATTGGATCTGCATACTGCTTCTCTTTCACTTCAGCTATCAATGAAGATTCCGCTGCATTACGTACAATAACCTCTTCATCTGGAGTTTCGAGAAGTTGAACTCCCAAATTAGCTAGTTGGTGAAGATCCTTAATCATCCCCTGCTTTTCTATAGATGCCATTTTAGACTTACGACTCAGTGCATCCGCTACCACATTCGCTTTCCCTGGATGATACAAGATATCAACATCGTAATCTTTCAACAATTCAAGCCATCTCCGTTGCCTCAAGTTTAGATCTTTCTGACTGAAGATATATTGTAGGCTCTTATGATCGGTATATATGTCAACATGAACCCCATATAAGTAGTGGCGCCATATCTTCAAAGAAAATACAACTGCAGCTAGCTCAAGATCATGCGTGGGATAATTCCTCTCATATGGTCGCAACTGTCTAGAGCCATAGGCTATTACTCTACCATGTTGCATTAATACGCATCCTAAGCCAATTCTCGAAGCATCACAGTACACTGCATACCCTTCTGTGCCTTCAGGAAGCACCAATACCGGTGTAGAAGTCAACTTCCTCTTCAGATCTTGGAAACTCTTTTCACAGGCATCATTCCATTGAAACTTGGAGGCTTTATGCGTTAACTTAGTCAAGGGTGCAGAAATAGAAGAAAAACCTTCAACAAACCTTCTATAATAACCTGCCAACCCGAGGAAACTACGAATCTCCGTAGGCGTCGTGGGTCTTGGCCAATTCTTCACAGCCTCAATCTTCTGAGTGTCAACTTTTATGCCTTCACTGGATACAATATGGCCCAAAAATGCCACTGACTTGAGCCAAAACTCACATTTAGAAAACTTCGCATACAACTTACGATCACGAAGAATCTGCAACGCCTGCCTTAAGTGATTAACATGATCCTCTTCTGATCTAGAGTAGACCAGAATATCATCTATGAAAACTATCATGAACACATCTAGAAACGGCTTAAACAACCTATTCATCAGATCCATAAAAACTGCGGGTGCATTTGTCAGCCCGAATGACATAACCAGGAATTCATAATGACCATACCGTGTTCGGAAAGCTTTCTTGGGTATATCTTTATCCTTGACTCTCACTTGATGATAGCCTGATCTCAAGTCAATCTTGGAAAAACACTGGGCACCCTGCAACTGGTCAAATAAATCATCAATTCGGGGAAGAGGGTATTTATTCTTGATAGTCACCTTATTCAATTGCCGATAGTCAATACACATCCTCAGCGAACCATCTTTTCTTACGCACAAACAATACTGGTGCTCCCCAAGGGGACATACTAGGCCTTATGAATCCCTTCTCTAGCAAATCTTTCAATTGCTCTTTCAATTCTCGCAATTCTGCTGGGGCCATTCTATATGGAGGAATGGAGATTGGTTGGGTGCCTGGTATTACATCAATACCAAGATCTACTTCTCGTTCAGGAGGTAAGCCTGGAAGATCTTTAGGAAATACATCAGGAAATTCATTTACCACTGGTACAGTGTGAAGATCCGGTGATTCCGATTCCGTATTCTTTACTCTAACTAAATGACATATGTAGCCCTTGGAAATCATTTTTCTCGCTTTGAAATAAGAAATAAATCTACCTCTTGGTACGCCAATCTTACCTTGCCATTCAATAACTGCTTCATCATGAAAATGTAAATACATCTTTTTTGTACAACAGTCAATTTTGGCATAACAAGACGCCAACCAATCCATACCCATTATAACATCAAAATCTACCATTTCTAGTTCCACAAGATTGGCCATCGTATCTCGACCACACACAGTTACTACACAATCTTTTCAAACTCTTCTAGCAATAATTGATTCCCCAACCGGGGTAGACACTTCCAACAGTTTATCTAACAATTCGGGGGTCCTTTTGAACTTTCCAGCAACCAAGGGAGTAACATATGATAATGTAGAACCGGGATCAATTAGAGCATATACATCAAATGAAAATATGGACAACGTACCCGTAACCACATCTGGGGAAGCCTCTAGATTCTGTCGATCCGCTAAAGCATAAGTGCGATTCTGAGTCCCGCTGGAACTGGCGACTCTTGTTTCATTTCTAGCGTGACCCGCAGGTCGTGCGCCCCTACCAGAATAAGATACCGGTGACGATGATGCAACAGCTGATCCCGAAGGTCGTGCTACGCCACCTGCGCCCCTTCGTGGGCATTCTCTCATCATATGCCCCATCATACCGCACCAATAACAAACATTTGTTCCCATTCGACATACGCCCATATGATGCTTTCCGCATCGATTACATAGCTCTCGAGAAGGTCTCGATTGTCTCATGTTCCCTTGCCCATGATAACCCACTGATCGCGAACTATGACCCTCACTTCTTTGCCCAAATTGACTGCCTCTGAACCCCTGATGCTGTGGTGGAGCACTAGCTGCAGAATAAGAAAATAATGGCCTAGGTGGTCTAGCAGAAAATTGAGGTCTAAAACCTCCCTGTGGCGCCATAAACTGCCCTGTAGATTTGGCCCTCTTAGAAGACCCGCTTTCAAATTCCTGTGTTCTTCTTCTTTGCCTCTGATCTTCCATTTTCTGTGCAAATGCTTGGATCCTAGCTATATCCATGTCTTTATTTAGTGTAGCAATAGTATAATCCCTAACCAAATACAGATCCAATCCATTCACATACCGATGAACTCTGTCATCCATAGTAGCTATAACATTAGGAGCATATCTGGACAAGGAATTAAATCGAAGACTATACTCCCTCACACTTGTATGACCTTGTCGAAGATTTAAAAACTGATCCGCACGGGCCTGACGAGTCTTATATGGAAGATAATGATCAATAAATGCCTCTTTGAACTCTTTCCAAGTAGCTGGGGGTGCATCAATGCCCCTTGACCGTTTCCAGTCTTCATACCAATATATAGCCTCACCTTTGAATCTATACGTGGCTAACTCCACTGTCTCTCTGCCCGATACATGCATCACCTCTAGGCCCCTTTAGATCTGATCAATAAAGTCCTGCGGATCTTCATTAAGATCGGATCCGATAAAAGTAGGCGGATCCATCTTAAGAAAATCTTGCGTCCGAAGACTAGCCGCCCTATCAGTACCGCTAGAACCCACGGCAGGAATGGCTTGCCCTTGGACTTTCCCAGCAACTATACGAGTCAAAAGTTGCACTGCATTTCTAAGATCTTGATCAACAACATTAATAGGTGGCTCTGGGGATATAGTTCTCCTCCCCCTTATTTCTTCCGGACTGGGGGAAGTTTCTGATGCATGCTCAGCTGGAGCCTCACTTTGATTAGCTGGTATAGTGGGTGACTTACTAGTCCCCTCTCCGGCAGCCACATCTACTTGCTTACCGGTATTCTTGCTTCTGGTAACCGGCATCATTACTATAATAAGAGAAACAAATGAATTCAGTGGTCAACTATGACTTCATATACAATATAAGCTCTATCGCACGATCTAAGACATGAAGAAAAGAAACAATTCCTAAATGTCCATAGCCTCCTGTTTATAGATGTGGTGCACAACACACAGATAAACAAGACTCTACGTAGACACGGCTTTGTAGACTCACTAGGATGAACCTCTCTGATACCACTTTTGTCACGCCCCAAATCCCATTGGAGCGGACTGGCACCCGTAGCCGAGGAGGCCCGGGAGAACCCGTTCATAACCTATACTTTCACATTTACATTACTTATGAAAATTAGAAATTTGGGCAGCACTTCATTGTAAATAGAAGAAAACAGTACCTGTATCAGCCCAGAAGACACGCATATATATATATATATATATATAAACAGTAATTGGCCGTCAGAGCCATCACGTCTATCAACCCAACACTCCTATGGTTGTACAATATGTCTACAAAAGCCTCTACATAGATACACAACTGAGTTAGGGTCGGGACAAACTCCCGCCCACAAAAGACTTTTATACAAATACCAAAAGTACATATAGAAACAACTTGGGATGCCCCGAAACAACTGGAGCTCACCACTATCAACAGAATGTCCTGGATCTTACTGCGGAGGTGTACGACCTGAAGTACCCGTTCCTGCAGGCATGAATACAGGCCCCCCCTGAGGGACGTCAGTACGAAAATATGTACTGAGTATGTAAGGCAGTGAGTATCAAGATGAGATACAAAAGATCAACAGAACCCAGATACCAGTGAATAAACAGTATGAGTAGACCACACTTAAAAGAGCTGATGGGATACCCGCACATTACTTTCATATCATTACTTCCCGTATTCCTTATCAATACATAACATATGTCATACAATGGCTAACTGATCAGTGGTACTAATATAATACATCAGGGACCACCCCTGGAATAACATATATACATAATCTTTATAATACAATGGCCAACTAATCAGTGGTACTAATACAATACATCATATCATCAATTTAAAATAAAGACATTCCATTTCTTAATTCAATTAATCTTTGAGATTGGTTACTTTGTGGTCACACCTTATGGAACTTGAAACCATGATACCTCAATAGGAAAAATATGTAAATAGGTAATCAATATCATGAAAATGAAGTAGAGAATCATGGATACCTCATTAAACCATTTCGGAGTCAACAATAGTATATGGACATTTTTTTGACTAGCCGGACATCTTAAAAGTGAAAACAAGTTCAATTGGTGGTGTCGAAGATCAAATGATGTTATTATGTGTCATGTGTCGTAGGACAATGTTGGAAGCTTACTTGAGAGTGCCATGGGTCATTATTCATGCCAAAGATTAGATAGAGTATGTCTTACATACCTTGATATAACCACTTCAATACAAATCCAACTTGACTTCCCGTACTCTTCGAACACTTATCTACAATAAGTCATTTGTGGCAAACTAGTATTAGCAACCAAACCTTACCATTTAGGTATTAACTTCACCAAATAATGTCTAGGAAGTAATCCTTTAACTCATCAATAAGAGTGCTACATACATCCTCTTATACTCTTATTACATTCACATATCATGCATTTTCATGCAATATCCCTCAACATCACTCTTAGCCTTTATTTCCCCTCTTAATCACCATCCAATACCAACATGATCACTAGGCATACATAACCACTAATATAATGATATATCACCACAATTCATCCTCCATAATCCAATACCAACAACTTCCATAATTTACTACTAACAATTTATATAAAACAATTCATAACTATGTTTCTAGTTATCTTCCAACATCAAGACAATACTCATAATCCTTTATCAATACTTATTCATGGATAAGAATCAAGAATAAACAATATTCATACCTTAACAATGAACTCTTGTATTTAGAATCCTCCTTACATAACCATGGGGTGCTTCTCGAAGCTTTCGAGATGGTGAACACAACTACGGAACCAATTCGAATTTTCTACGGTTGAATCACAAAATATTTGAAGTTGAAATTAGGCTAGGGTTTCACCTTATCTTAATAATTGGATGATATATGATATATATGAGGCTAATTGTATGTTTATAAAGACCAATTTTCGTCCAAGAGGCAATAGAAAATGACCATTTTGCCCTAAAAATTTAAATAAATCCGAATCTGTCCCCATTGGACAGTTTCGACAGGCTGAAGTAAATCGATCATAACTCTTTGCTCCAGTATCGGATTTGGGTGAAACCAATTGAATTGGAAAGATAATGCAAAGGGATTTCATTTTAATATAAAGTATACCACCCAGTTCTTCCTGTACAAGGAGTTATGGTCGTTTAAAGTTGACCCAAAAATCTGTCCCAAAATTCTGTTTTTTTTTTATAGGCTGTAGTAAAACGGGTATAGCTCCTTACTCAGATATTGGATTTGGATGAAACCAATTTCATCGTAAAGAAGACTCTCGTAGATTTTCGTTGATATATATCAGCTCACACAGTTCTTTTTGTACAAGGAGTTATGATCGTCTAAAGTTGATCCAAAGAAAATTGCCTAGCTGCAGTAATTTTCCTGCAGATTTACTGTTCACAGGCTTTCCGGCCACCGTTTTGAAATTTCGAATGTGCTCGCTTATATGAAATACTCCTCTGTTTTGGGAAAACTTTATATCGTTGGAAAACTTATTCCAATACCTACACATACAACTATTGACGGGATACTTCCGAACACCATAAACTTAATTTAACCCATACGCAAGCCTTTAGAACTCCATATAATCGCGATAAGTGTACAAAAAATTTTTACGGGGTGTTACACCTTGGTGCTGGCCAGTGGAAGCTTACTAGAGGTTCGATGATTGTGGATCGAGGTGACAAGTTGTCTAACTTGTACGTATTTCAGGGCTCTACTTCTAGAGGCTTGATAAACTTGGTGGAGAATGATAGTTCATCAGAGTTGTGGCATAAAAGGTTGAGTCATATGAGTGAGAAGGGGATTGATAGTTTGGCTAAGAAAAATTTGCTTTCTGGAGTGAAACAAGCAAAGTTGAAGAAGTGTGTTCATTGCTTAGTCGGTAAACAGAAAAGAATTTCTTTTCAGAGTCATTCGACTTCAAGAAAGCTTGATTTTCTAGAGTTGGTGCATTCTGATTTGTGTGGTCTTTTAAAAGAAAAGTCTCATAGTGGTGCACTTTACTTTGCGACTTTTATTGATGATTATTCTCGCAAACTATGGGTATTTCTTTTGAGTCCAAGGATCAAGTACTTGATGTGTTCAAGAATTTTTAGGCCTTGGTTGAAAGACAGACAGGGAAGAAATTAAAATGTATCTGCTCAGATAATGGTGGTGAGTATATTGGTCCTTTTGATAGATATCGCAGAGAGCAGGGTATTCGGCATCAGAAAACTCCTTCAAAAACTCCTCAGTTGAATGGTTTAGCAGAGTGGATGAACAAAACTCTAGTTGAGAGTGTTATATGTATGCTTTCAGATGCTAAGCTGCCAAATTTCTTTTGGGTGAAAGCACTTAATACTGCTGCTTATGTTATTAATTTATCTTCTACTGTTGCTTTGGATGGTGATGTCCCTGACAGAGTTTGGTCTGGTAAGAATGTTTCTTATGATCATCTTAGAGTCTTTGGGTGTAAATCTTTTGTTCATGTTCCTAAGGATGAAAGGTCAAAGTTGGATGTTAAAACTAGATAGTGTATCTTCATTGATTATGGTCAAGATGAATTTGGCTATCGTTTCTATGAACCAGTTAAGAAGAAACTTGTTAGAAGCCGCGATGTTGTGTTCTTTGAAGACCAAACAATTGATGATTTTGACAAAGCTGAGAAGGTTGATTCTCAGAGTAGTGAGAGCCTAGTTGATGTTGATCCAGTTCCTTTGACTACTGCTCCTGAAGAAAATCTTCATGATGATGAAAATCAAGTTGATAATGAAGATGATGATCATGTTCAGAATGACCAGCAAGAAGTTGTTGATGCTCCAGTGCAAGTTGATATGATTGATCAACAACCAGTCGTTGATGTTTCGGAGAGTTCTCTCAGATGATCTACTAGAGAGAGAATACCTTCTTCTCGTTATTCTCCCAATGAGTATGTACTCTTGACTGACGGGGGAGAACCTGAGAGTCTTGATGGGGCCATGAAAAGTGAAAAAAAAGAAAAGTGGTTTGATGCTATGGAACATAAAATTAAATCTTTGCATGATAATCATACTTTTGATTTGGTTAAGTTGCCTAATGATAGAAAAGCTTTGAAAAACAGGTGGTTTTTTCGAGTGAAGCATGGAGATGGTAATCCAGTTCCACGGTACAAGGATAGATTGGTTGTGAAGGGATTTAACTAGAAAAAAAGAGTTGATTTTGATAAGATATTCTTTCCAGTTGTGAAGATGTCATCCATTCATGTGGTTCTAGGCTTAGCTGCAAGTCTAGATTTAGAGGTTGAGCAAATGGATGTTAAAACTATTTTTCTCCATGGTGACTTAGATGAAGAAATTTATATGGAGCAACCCGAAGGTTTTGAAGTCAAAGGAAAAGAGAATTATGTTTGCAAATTGAAGAAGAGATTGTATGGTTTAAAACAAGCTCCTAGGCAGTGGTACAGAAAGTTTGGTTCCTTTATGAGTCAGCAGGGCTTCAAGAAGACTACTTTAGATCATTGTGTTTTTGTGCAAAAATTCTCTGATGGTGACTTTATTATTGTGTTACTTTATGTTGATGACATGCTTGTTGTTGGTCATAATGCTTGCAAGATTCAAAAGTTGAAGCAAAAGTTAAGTAAGTCTTTTTCTATGAAAGACTTAGGACTAGCAAAATAGATTCTTGGCATGCAAATTGTCCATGGCAGAAAGGCCAGGAGTTGTGGTTATCATAAGAGAAGTATATTCAGAAAGTACTTCGAAGGTTTAACATGGACAAGGCTAAGGTTTTCAGTACACCTTTAGCTATGCACTTCAAGTTGAGCACGAAGCAGTGTCCTTCCAGTGATGATGAGAAGGAAGATATGAAGAAAGTTCCTTATGCTTCAGCTATTGGTAGTTTGATGTATGCAATGGTTTGCACAAGATCGAATATTGCTCATGTTGTTGTTGTGTTAGTCATTTTCTTTCTAATCCGGGAAGAGAACATTGGAATGCTGTGAAGTGGATTATGAGATATCTTTGTGGCACTTCTAGTCTGAGATTGTGTTTTGGTACAGGGAAGCCTATTCTTTGTGGTTATACTGATTCAGATATGGCCAGTGATGTTGATACTCGCAAGTCTACTTCAGGGTATTTGGTTACTTTTGCAAGGGGAACTGTGTCTTGGTAATCTAGGTTGCAAAAATGTGTTTCTCTATCTACTACAGAAGCTGAGCTTATTACTGCCGTTGAAGCTTGTAAAGAATTGCTTTAGATGAAGAGATTCTTGGGGGAACTTGGTTGTGCTCAAGAGAGGTATGTGCTTCATTGCGATAGTCAAAGTGCCATACATCTTGGCAAGAATTCTACATTTCATGGTCAGTCTAAACACATTGATGTGAGATACCATTTGATTCGGGATGTGTTGGATTCTAAGTTGCTTGAACTTGAGAAGATTCATACGGATGATAATGGTTCCGACATAATGACTAAAGCTTTGCCAAGAGGGAAGTTTGAAGATTGTTGCATGATCGCCGGGATGGCGGTCTCCTCCACATAGTTGGGAGGGGGAGAATTGTTGGGTTATTGGGTCTTTTTCCCTTCCTATGTGGATAAATGAAGCCCAATTTGGACCAACCCACTTTTGCCCTATAGTACCATTACTATGGGTCATATATATTGATATTTTTAGGTCTTATTCACCATCACAAAAAGAAAATTTTCAGCAGCCAAAGAGAGAAAAACAAAGCTGATTTTAGCACCTAAATTTCAGCCAAAGCTGTCAACTTCAAATTGCGATTCTCACTTCGTTTCATGTACGATTGATCTGATTTTTGGACTTCTTATTCCTCTCATCTCAATATTTGATTAGGAACTTACGTAGCTTGATTTGGTGGCCTGTAGCTCCTGTTCTTTATTTCCGAACAATACCTGCATTTTTTATGCTTTCACTCATTTATTTCTCTAGTGTTTGGTGCTGTGGTTTATGTATTATTTTTTGTTATTTAACACTTGTTTTGTGGCCATTTTGGAGGAAAATATTGTAACTCTTTGGTGATTATAGTGGAGGTTTTGGTCCCGTGATTTTTTACTCTTTACACTGAAGGGTTTTCTACGTAAATCTTGTGTCTCGTGTGATTGCCTTTATTCTTATCTTGTTTCATTTGGTTGATTTGTTTGCTATATATTACTCTATTTTTCTTGGGTTTGTTTGTCTCCTCTTGGTTCAAGTTGAAAGGAAAAGTTTAGTCTTGGGTATTTTCCGCTGCTACCTTGTCGGGCTATTTGATTGTGTGCCCGTCTTTCCTAACATATATTCAGGTACCAATTATTTCAAGTGATGTTCACCGTTAGTATATAATTTTAATACACGGATTTCTATCGGGAATGTAATTAGAATCACAAAATTGGACACCATATTCCTATCTGCACAAACTGGGATCAAACCTTATTTCATGGTTGTATGGTGTATCATCAGTCTCCACAGTTTAATGTCTTTAACTCTTTAGCTCCACAGTATATGTATTTGACTGTAAAATCCAACTGTAATTTTTTACTTCTGATTTTTTCACCAGAAAATATGGATGGTGGGGATATGACCTCCTTAATAGTTGAACTTTTACAGTTGCATTGACCTATATATGGGTAAAATTTTGCAGAAATTCTTAAATGGGGAGTAGATGTACCTCTTCCTAAGGCCTTCAAAGAGACGCATAAGAAGAAAAAGTCAAATGGTACAAGAGAAGATTGGGTTGAACCGCGTGCTAAGGATGCATATGTTGGAAATTGCTTTAAGTTACTGCACTAATTTTTAGCAAAATAAGTTATTTAGATTAAGATGAATTTGAATTTTAAATATTTGTTAGTTTATTTAGTTATTGAGATAATTTTGGTTGTTTTAAATTTTAAATTATGCAGCTTTTTATGTTTTGTTGGCTATTTAAAGTCACTTAATGCTTAATAAAATTATTGAATGCTATTGAAAGCTTATTGAAAGCTTGAAAGTCATTTCAATTCAAAGAGATTCATTTTAACCCTGTTTTCGCTGCCCCATCTTTAAAAAAAACAATAGTGGTATCAGAGCCTCATTGATCTTACGAGATCTGTGTGTTCTTCCAAAGCACTACCATACTATTTTTTAACCCGCAAGGGCTACCTTTTTAACTCGTAAGGGCTACCTTTTTAACCCATTAGGGCTCCTTTTTAACCCATCAGGGCTACCTTTTCCAACCCGTGCTTATTTTCAAAGCATAGGGCTATTTTAAGCCAAAAAGATGTCAAGCAGCAGCCTCTCTTTGAATGCCCTAAAAATTTTCACAGACAAAAATGATCAAATTTGTTCTATGAAGAAATCATATATTGAAACCTATGTTTTATGTGATGTTTTGATGAATGAAAAATCTTTACAATATTTTGCAAAGTCTATGAAAGTATTTTCAAACAACACAAGATTGTTGATGGTTTTTCAGCAAAGAATCAAAAGAAGAAAAAGAAAAAAGAGAAAGATGAACATCAAAAAGATGTGCAAGTTAAAAAAAAATTGAAAAATTTAGCATCCACTGCCAGAGCAAAAATTGAGGAGGAGCAATTTTTAAATCACAGTAACTAAAGAAAAGGAGGAGTGTTGGAAATTGCTTTAAGTTACTGCACTAGTTTTTAGCAAAATAAGTTATTTAGATTAAGATGAATTTGAATTTTAAATATTTGTTAGTTTGTTTAGTTGTTGAGATAATTTAGGTTTTTTTTTAATTTTAAATTATGCAGTTTTTTTTATGTTTTGTTGGCTATTTAAAACCACTTAATGCTTAATAAAATTATTGAATGCTATTGAAAGCTTGAAAGTCATTTCAATCCAAAGAGAGTCATTTTAACCCTGTTTTCGCTGTCCCATTTTTTTTTTTTTTAAAAAACAACAACATATGTAAGATATATAATTTTATATATATTATTTTCTTATTGTTCAACTTAGCTTGTTTACATAATGACAATTATTTTTCTTTCAAGAAGGATTTCAAAAAAGCATTGAAGATTGGCGTCAAACCCAACCTGCTTCAGAGAATGGTACTATGGTCCAACCATCGCCTGCTGATATGACTAAAATATGGACAGTTGTGGTAGGTGGTCCAAAGAAAGGTAAGACCTACGGGCTTGGAGTTAACCAATACTCGAGTAGTTCTTCTCCAATGTTGCCCAACTCCACTTCTATTTCGCAAAATACTGAAGAAATGAAAGCGATGAAAAAACAAATTGAAGAGTTGACGCAACAATGTGCAGTTAATGATGCCAAGTTTGCTAAGTTTAAGGCGTTAGTCAAGAAGCATATGATTCAAATATTTGATGATGAGGAAGACAGTGAATCAGATGATTAGATTGTAGTGGTTGGTTCTTATTTATGATTGTGACATTTAGACTTAAACTATTAGAATTGGTGTTTGTTTTGGATTGTGACATTTAAACTTGTCTTGAAATGTTTAAACTATTTGATTTGCTATTTGTTTTGGATGTTTCAAAGTGGTTGAATTTTTAAGTTTTGATTTTATTTATAATTTTTAAATTCTAGTTGAACATGAAAGGATATTTCGACTACAATGGTTGAAAATAAATTATTTATTAAATATTTTTTTATCAAATTTTCGACAACAGTAGTCGAAAATAATTTATATATTAAATAATTATTTATTAAACTTTCGACTAAAGTAGTCAAAAAAATATTTATTAAATACTTTTTTATCAATTTTTCGACAACATTAGTAGAAAATAATTTATATATTAAATAATTATTTATTAAACTTTCGAACTAAAGTAGTCGGAAATTTTTTATTTAGTACATAATTTTTTATTATTTTTTTGACAATATTAGTCGAAAATAATTTATACATTAAATAATTTTTTATTAAACTTCCGACTAAAGTAGTCGAAATATTTTTATTTAGTTAATAATTTTTTATCAATTTTGCGACAACAGTAGTCGAAAATAATTTATATATTAAATAATTATTTATTAAACTTCCAACCAAAGTAGTTAAAAATCTTTTATTTATTAAATAATTATTAATTAATATTCCGACTACATTAGTTGAAAAATTATAATTATTAAGTAATTATTTTTCATTATATTATTAAACTTCTGACTACACTAGTCAAAATATTATTTTTGTTGAATCATTCTTAATTTAATTTTTTCGACTGTCATAGTTTTTCCGACAAACTTTTTTCCGACTAACTCTAAACAGTCGAAATGTAGTCGGAAATGCCTTATTTTCCAACTACATTTTGACTACATGAGCTGTCGAAAAATAGTGAATTTATGCTAGTGTAACTTAATTAAATTTCCTAATTATGTTTGACCTTTAAGGTAGTCATTGTCACCAATCTTTCATTCAAGACTTAAATGACAACTTTCCTTCAATTTTTTTAATTTAGTAATATTTGATGACTTTATCAATAAAACATTTGAAACAAGATCAAACCTCTTCACTAGGCTTTGAGGGAACATTAGAAATTTCCCGTGTTGATGGCATCCACATTTGCTTCTCCAAGTGCTGCCTCTTTGAGGTACTTGTCAGCCACAATAGTTGGAGGTCCTTCAATAGAGTTCAATAGTTTCTTTTGTAACCTGGTAATGTCCTGTTGATCATCACACATGTTTAAGACCTTTCTATCTGTCCTGATTGGTCTATTTCTTCTTGTTGGGCTACAATCTTGAAGCTCTTATTTGAAGCTTTGGGGCCGGAACCGTCCTTCGTATTCACCTTCTTCAACGTTTTGCCAAGAAAGGTTGCTTGGTGTTAGGATCGATTAGTTGTTCACACACACTAAATCTATGAAGAGGATGAAGAAAACTAGAGAGAGAGTTCTTTAGGAGAGAGAGAGAATTAATTTCGTGGTAACACCCGTGGGTAACCTCCACGGCGGATGAGCTATTTATATTAATGACTCGGAGTATGTACAATTACACAGAGAAATGAGATTAAAAGGTTGAACCACGTGAACATTAATATATAATAGTACGCCACATATTAATCAGGCTCCACAACCTAACAATTCTCCTACTTGGAGATTGATTCTGTCATTTAAGAATTACATTCTAAAAAAAAATAAAAAATATTCCTCCATCATCAAAATGTTCGCCACACGCAACATCTGTAGACACAACTACAGAAAACCAACTAAGGTTTTACACAACCTTAGTTTACCAACATCAACATATTTTGTCAACATGTCTGCTGGATTGTTTGCACCCTCTATCTTTTCAAAACACATATCACCTTCTTCCACTGCCCTGCGAGTGAAATAGTATCGTCTTCTAATGTGCTTCATCTTCGAATGATAGACCGGGTTCTTCACCAACTGTATGGCACTCTGGCTATCTGTGTAAAGAATCTTCTTAAGCTACTTCTTGCCCAGTTCTTCCAGATAATCTGCCAGTCATATCATCTCCTTTCTAGCTTTATCTATTTCCACATACTCAGCCTCAGTAGATGAAAGAGCAATGCACTTCTGAAGCCTGGACATCCAACTCACTGTTGTACCACCTACGGTGTAAATATATCCGAAAGTTCTCATACTTGATTCCACATCCCCACCAAGATCAGCATCAACAAAACCTTGCAGAATCACTTCACCATTTCCAAAACAAAGTGAAGTACTGGATGTACCTTTCAGATATCTTAGAAGCCACTTCACAGTTTTCCAATGCTCTTTCCCGGGGTTTGCCATGTACCTGCTAAAAACTCCCACTGCATGTGCTATATCAGGTCTAGTGCAGACCATAGCATACATCATACTCCCAACTGGAGTGGCATATGGAACAAGTGCCATGTGCTCCCACTCCTGAGCTGTCTTTGGTGACTGCTCCTTTGACAATTTTGTGTGATTTTCCAATGGAGTAGTCCTGGGTTTAGCATCATTAACTCTGAATCTGGACACCACCTTCTCAACATACTGCTTTTGGGATAGATTCAAAGTGCCAGCGGATCTATCCCGAGAAATCCTCATCCCAAGAATCTGCTTTACTGCTCCTAAATCTTTCATCTCAAACTCAGAAGACAGACTTGCCTTTAGAGAGTTTATCTCCTTCATACTGGATCCTGCAATCAACATATCATCCACATACAAGAGTAAAAATATATAAGAATCAGTGTATTTCTTGAAGTAGCAACATTGATCCTTTTTCACTCCTGTGGAAGCCACTCTTGCTGATAAAGGAGTCAAACTTCTTGTACCACTGTATAGGTGCTTGCTTCAGCCCATACAAACTCCTGTTGAGCTTGCACACTATGTGTTCCTTTCCTGGAACTACAAACCCTTCTAGCTGCTGCATATAGATTTCCTTATCCAAATCTCCATGTAAAAATGCAGTATTTACATCCATTTGTTCAAGATGGAAATTCTCCAATGCAAAAATACTCAATAAAATTCAGATAGTAGTTAATTTCACAACAGGAGAAAATATTTTAGCATAATCAATACCTTTCCTTTATGAATATCCTTTAACTACTAACCGGGCCTTGAACCTTCTTTTGCCATCTGGTTCTGCCTTGATTCTGAACACCCACTTGTTCAACAAAGCTCTCTTCCCTGCAGGTAACTCAGTCAACATCCACGTGTTATTTTTCTCAAGTGAGCTCATCTCATCTTCCATGCTTGCTCCCACTTGATTGAATCCTCCACCTGCAGGGCCTCAGTAAAAGAGTTTGATTCCCCTTCATCAGTCAGCAACAGATAATGTAATGATGGTGAATACCTATTTGGTGCTCTAATGGTCTTGGATGATCTTCTCTCAACCTGCTCAGGTGTCACTTGTTCCGCCTCTGGTTCCTCAACGACAGTCTCTGAAGTTTGTTGAGTATATGTTGTAACATCTTTGGGTATACTCTTCGGCAACTCAAGCTCAACTCCCACTTGCTTTATAGATTCTTAAGCTCAATTTTGTCAAATCGTTAAGTGATGATAACATACATACATATATATATATATATATAGTTCTATTTTGGATTTTAATTAGTCATCGTTTTCCCACATTCATATAATGCATATCATTAACTTCAATATCATTGCTATTGTAGTATATACGTAAAACTGAGATCAAAATACACATCAACACAATTTTGATTTCACATGTATACCTTGAAAAGAAAAACTTGTTCTTACACTCATTCAGAAATTCAAACTCATGTTTGGCAAGTTGCTAATATCTGAAAGATGGTTAGCTAGAGCACATTTCATTGTTTACCTGTAATGTCCATCTACTCAAGGAAGATGAATGAACAAGAGGATATTCATTTTTAAGACACATTAGCCAAACAAGGATGCCTTTTATTGATTTTTTTTGAGTGAGACCTTTAGTAGATGTATTGATTAGTCTACAAGATTGTTGTACCATCAGTTTATACGTCGAGGGATGGTTTCAATTAGTGTAATGATGTTAATTTTCAATTAGTGTAATTGTCAATTAGTGTAATGATGTTAACTAAGTTTTGATGAACACATTTTCCTAGGATAATCCCACAATACACTGAAATCAATTTATATACTCATTTCATACTTGAGTAATATTTTTATTTTGAGTTCTCAATTTATTAAATTGATATTAAAATTAATATCGATGAAGTTTCGCATATATCACATTTGTATTGAATGAGTTTTATGAATGTGACAATCGATAAGAAAAATTATGTTTTATGTTACGTAACCTTTTTAGTGTATGTAATGGATATTACATGAAAAACTATCAACGTAAATGTTGAAAATAAATTAATTGATAGTTGTTTGATGTTAAATAATTTTTCATTGCAATAAAAAAAATAATCAGTATTAATCATGATTGATATTGGTGTTTGCTTTCTGACAAGATGAAGAACATTATATAAATACTATGTTAAATATAAAAACTAAACCTTGTTCATACCAACAATCTTATAGAAAGAGTAATGAGCACCAATAAAAATCAAGATACAATATTCATGTCAAATGTTACTAATTGCAGAATCGAAAAATGTATAATTTGATGTAGTTGATATCAAATTTTATACCATCTGATGCAACTTAGTTCATATCAATTTCATTCAACGATGTAAAATGCAAAACAAACCTTAAAGTAGCATAACATTATATAAATACTACATAAATAAAAAAAAAAACTTTGTTCATACCCAAAATCTTAGAAAAATAAACAGTAATAATCGAGCACCAAAAAGTTAATTCAAATTATTAACTATATTAGAAAAACAAACGGTAAATAGAAAAAAATGATTCAATATCAAATTTATACCAATTTAATATAAAAAAAATCAAATATTTGCAAGTTTGTATGTACTGCTATAGTCCATGAATACAACTTTGTTACTACCACATCATGTACATGCTTACTAGAAAAATAAAAAGAAATAAAAATCGGGGATGATAGACATGATCGCTAAGTGAGAAAATAGCATATAAATGACTAATCATTCGGCAACAAGTACTAAGAATTCATTGATATGCAAGTTGATATGTGAATTTATCAGAAGAAGCTATTTAAATGGTGTACAAGAATTTGATGAACTAAAAGTCTGTATGCTTTTTCTGTAAGATGAAAGCTATCCCAAAAACATAATCAGAATCATCGGAACACACCGATGTGCATGACTCTGAAACTTCTATTTTCCCTGTCCCACATCATCCGTTGTCTGCAACGTTGAATCCTGCACGGTTATATAAAGAAAGAAACGGAGATCTTGTCGATATTCAGGAAAAAGAAAGCCATAGTTGTACCATATTTCTGAGGGTTGTTGATGACATCAAGTGGAAGATTATATATATCTACATACACCAATCTTGAATTGTACTGCTTGGTTCAAATAATCAACACGTTCCCTTTCTTCTCCACCTCTTAGTGCTCTTTGTGATGGCATGCAACCGATTGGTGGTATGCCAAAACCCAAGAACACCAATCCGACGTGCTCCTAGCCCGTATAAATCCTTCAAAATTATAGAAAATCTTAATGCAAGCATTAAAATAGTAGAAAAAAATAACGGTTAGAGGAATTTTGGGGTGGATAAATATGGTTAACTATTTTTAAGGAAGGTAAATTATATATTAATTATATTAAATCTTAATTTTTCTTTTTCATTAATTACTTTTTTGCATTTTCAACAAAACAAAAAAACCTTTTCTATATATTTTTTTAAAATGAAAGTTGATATAACTTGAAAACTTAAAAGTTTTGCTATAACTTGTAATAACTAATCTAATAAGTTTATATAGTTAATTTTTCCTAAAATATATGACAGAATACCTTAATTTATAATACTAAATCAAATTAAACTAGTACTACAAAACCGATTTCTACATTATTTAGGAGAAACAAATAATAACTAGATTTGAATTAAATAAATACCAAATCCTAGACAATATAATTTCCTATTTCAATTTTAAATTATTATTTCCAACACTGATCCATAAATCTGTGTACAAATAAGTTTTTACCAATAGAATTTTCTATTAATTCGCTAGGGCAACCTATTTAGGAAATCCAATACCAAACCTATCAAGGAATACAACGAAAAAAACTTTTTTTTTCTTTTAGCAAACATAGAAATAGAAATTAAGGCTAGATAAACTAAATCCAAATTAAACAAGGAATACTAAAATCTCTATTTATACTTATTGCACAGCTCAAATATCGTCATAATATTGCTTAAATTTAGTCATTTATTTCTTGATCAGAGAAACTACTAGAAATTATAGGCAAACTCATCGCTCTTTCCGTAATCACACACATCACCATCAACAACAACGGGGGTATTATCTGCGTAATGCTTCAAGGCTCCCTAGTTATCAACCTTCTATACGAAATCACAACCTTCATAATGATAATCTAGTCAAGAATTATTTGTTGTTTCTGTTTGGTGAAGCTGATAAGGCAAGGGATAATCATGAGAACTTTTCTCCACAATATCAGGATCAAATTATTGTTGTTCAATTCAGTGGATATTGTCTTACCGCCAGTTTTCGTAAACAATCATAATCCAATTGATGATGTCTCTGTTGCTACTGAGTCTCGTGGAAATATGTTGGCTAATACAATCAACGTGTTGAAATATTAACTCTCCACAACTTTACTTTTAGTTCTCCGCAACTTTGTCAATATTTGAAACATTATCATGAGAAGAAAGAGGATGATGACAACATGTTGATGTACTTGAAAATAAGAACTCATTATCCTCCTGCTAAAGATGGAGTCGATCACGAAGTGGTTGTTGCTAAAGTAGAATCATAAAAAATCTGTGCTATATGCCATTCTGAATTTGAACATAAAGAGATTACAGGAAATTGCAATATGGACACGAGTATCATGAGTGTTACATCAACCAGTGGCTGTTGAAGAAGAAAGATTGCCCCATATGCAGAGCTTTAGTTTTGGAAATTTGTCCCATATCCAGAGCTTCAGTACTGTCACAAAAGTTACTCTGAAATTTGATGAGATATGTTCCTTCATCACTTGTAAAAGGTGGTTCAAGAATTTTTTTCCTGCATCCATGCAATAATGTAACATTTAAGTTAGTCCTATGACATCTATGACCTTATCGATAAAATATTTGAAATGAATATTAAATGTCATGATCCGAACCTGGGCCTGACCGTGGCGGTCTCAAGCTCACCAAGGGCCGGAGACCACCCCTTATCCTTACCTGAAGAGCCCAATAAAAGTAAACAGCGGAAGCCAACTAAGATAGTAATAAGAATAGATAAGTCAAATGACAACTCTAAGAATCTAAACAAAAAAATAACCCACACTTGTCCACAAAAGACTCTAAATTGGAATACCAATTAAGTCAGGATATGCCCCGAATATGACAAAAAAATCCGTAAAGAAATACTAAGACAATAAAGAAACCAATGAAATGACAAGGTCTTCTGAAAGATGGAGGCTCATCACTTCACAGTTGATCAACAAAAGTAATCAACCACCTAATGTTGGACAGGAGCAACAAAAAAATCCTCCGAACCTACATCATGAAATGATGTGGCGTTCGGCGATGGTAAGTCGGGAGAGAACTAGCATGTAACTCAGGGAATAGGGATAAAATAATGCAAATACCACAATTCAGTCATAAACCATATGCACCACATTCATATACATATATATATATAGGTTGTCAGGATAGGAACGAGGGTTATGAACATGAGAGCTTAAAGTATTAACCTGAACTATGTAGCTCACTCCGTACTAAAGGCACCCATGTGCTCTATGGGTCTAGCTCTCCCTGCTGGAAGGGTCCCAGTGCGTGTTAGCCGCACGAACCGAGGAAAGGCTAAAAACACCAAGGCTATAGTCCTCCAAAAATATAATGTGTGCACCCTTTTAAGCCCTACACCTTCATAGTGAGTTACAAAATTCCTTTTAAGCCAAATTTAAAACAGTTGCACATAAACCAACCAGTAATCTAGGAGTCTTTCATTAAGGCATTTACCATTTGGTATCGTTATACGAATATGCTTGCAAGCTAATTCACTTATGACATATCGGTCCATATAATCAAGCTGACTCTCAAGTTCCATTTAAAATCCAAGCTATGGCCACCAAGGTCATCCAAATCCATTGTTATCCATTTATTCTTTAATACAATGCAATGGGTTCAAAAGACAAGTAAACCATGCAACTATCCATATTCAAAATCAAGTTTACAAAGTGTATTGAGATTAATGCCATTATCAAGCCAAAATTTCATCAATTTAGGAAATCTATGTCCCCCATTCCAACCATTAAAACAATGCACTAATTCAGTCCCAAAACCATCAATTAAAATATAAATAGTCCATTTAAAGCATGGGACAAGTAATTCAAGTAAAATCAACCAAATGCCCTCAACCCAATTTCAAACCCACAATTTAAATCACATGAATATCAAGTCAATTAATGCCATAATGAAAAATTCAAATTAAGGAAAGAGAAACATGCCTGAAATATAGAGCAATTTGAAGAGAATCCGAAGTTTGGAGCTTGGATGGTGAATTCCTAGTAAAGCCCTTGGACTTTCTTGGATTTAGCGTTAATGAGAAAAAGGATGGTGTTTGTTCTTTGATAACTGAAGAAAAATAGTCACTTTTATGTTTATAAGTTGTGCAAGGGGTAAAAGGATGAAAAACCCCTTACCCATGTGAAAAAAAAAACATTGAATGAATTTAACATAGCGGCATGGTACGCCACTAGTGCAGAACTTAGCCTCCATGCCACGCCCTTGTCGTGGAGGCTAAGTGGCATGGCATACCACTATCGCAGAGGTTTACTGTCTTGGGGTCCCAAAATGACCCTGAACCACTTCCAAAAATTCTAAAACTTTTCAAAAGCACACCATTCAACATCCCTAATCATATTTCAAGTCAAAAATTAATGTTACGCATAAGGGTGGTAAAAAATAAAAGGATTAAAATTTTTACAGCGTCTCACATTATTCCCTCTTAGAATCATTCATCCTCGAATGAAAAGTTAGGACATTTTTAGCACGATAATAGAAAGAATACATCAGAATCAAATGAAAAATTTGAAGTGCAACAAAAGAAAAGCGAACCTCATACCTTAAGCACTTTCATCTAATCCGAGGAACAAGAAAGGGCACTTAGATTTCATATCTTCTTCAGCCTTCCATGTAGCTTCTTCCACTTTTTGGTTCCTCAAAAGAATCCTTACCGTAGCTATATCCTTAGTCCTCAATCTACAAACTTGCCTATCCAATATCTCAATTGAAACTTTCTCATAAGACAACGAATCCCTAACACCCTCATTCTCAATAGGCACTATCAAAAAGGGATCACCCACACATTTTGTAAACATGGACACATGAAACACGGGATGAATTTGTAATACCCCACATTTTGGACTAGAATGAAAATCCGTCATTCCTATGCGTAGACATTTCAAAAGCCTCAAATCCTATGTAAATTTAGTGTGTTAATCGGTTATGCAGTGTGAGAATCTATTTGAGCATGAATTTAGATCATATAGGTCCCATAAATCAAGTGCAAGTTGAAAGATCTTTAAATTATCTTTCCAAGGATACTAATTTTGCCTAAATCCGATATCGGAGCAAAGAGTTATGCCCATTTTACTCCAGCATGTCTGGCTGGGAAACTGGTGACGACAATTGTGACAAGCCGTCACGCCCGTGACGGCCTATCACCAATGTCGTCATACCTGGGCAGATTTCTGACCCTGGTGACGACATTTTATGACAAGCCATCACGCCCGTGACGACCTATCACCAATGTCGTCAACCTTAGCCAGAAACTCAAAATTTTACCCTTTTGTGACGACAATTAGTGACGGCCTATCACCAACTTGACGGCTTGCCACAAATATCATCAGCTATTTTTCCCATCAATTGAGGGACGTTTTAGTAAGGGTATTTGGGTCCTTTTCCTTCACTTTCCATGACTTATAACCCTCAAGGAGTGTATTATCTTCCATTTTCTTTAGTTAAACATCTCAAAAAGCTCTCTCATACACTCTCAACCACAAGATTAGGGTTTTCTCTTAAGATCAAAACTCTCAAGAACAAGCTCTAGGGTTTTCATAGAAGAGTCTATTTCAAGGAAATTTCGCCGTCAATCTTCACGAATTCTTAATCTAAGGTATGCGTAGTGTTCATCCATAGATCCCTTTCATTCGTGGAGCTCAAGAACCATGTTTTAAATAATAAATTATGATCTTTATGTTGTTGTGTGATTATGTTCATGTTGATGGTTGTTAATTATGTTTCAAGATGGTATCTAAATGTGTTTCCAACAAGTGTATGGGGATGTTAGTAGGAAACCCATGAATTTGGGTGGTTCAAGATTTCTAAATTTGTAAAGTACACCTATGCTCAATATTGTGCATGTAAGGTGTTTTATAAAATGCCTAGAATGATAAAAATCATGTATTATAACTTAGGAGTGAACTACATGATAAATTCATGCTAGTCTATTATGTTCGTAGAGATCACTTGTTATTGTTGTGCAATATATGTGTTAATGGAATGTACATGATGATTGGGGAATGGATTCATAGTGTGTCTATTTGCCTTCCATGCTATGAACAAGATCATGATTTTGAAGTATCACATGAGTTATCCCCAAATTATTATAATATGAACTAAATGTTACATGTTTGCCATTCCCTTATGCTTAAATGGTTTCCATGCTATAGTTATGAACAATATATGTTGTCGGAATGCCCATGTTATTAGACTATGAGATTCATGACTTGATTATAAGAATTCCTATTCATGTTAGATATTATGATGACCATGTACTTCATGAAATCCCTCACTCATGTATTACGGATTGGTATTGATGGTCATGTATTCAAGAATGTCACGTTGTGTCAGTTTCCTTTCATCGAGTCCTGGGGATACTTGTACCTAAAAAATATAGTTGTGTGCCTAGAGCCATGTTATGTTATCATGATACTCTTAGTCAAGCCATGATCTATAGAATTTAGTTAGTCATGTGACTCAGGAAAGCTCAGTAATCTCAGTAATCTCAGTAGTCCAGTAATCTCAGTAATCTCAGTAACCTCAGTAACTTCAGTACTCTCAACCTGTCCTCATAACTCAGTACATTCCATCAGTCATCGGAATCCAGTAAACTTAGTTTAGCTCCGCTAAACAATACCACTAATATCTGTCCAATTAATCAGTATCAGTTCAGCTAATAAGTTTAGTTCAGTTATTCAGTTCAGCTTAGTTATTCAGTTCAGTGTCCTTCATATGGGAGTAGAAGTTAGCACCGAGTGAACCCAAGGATGGGAACTCACCTTCCAGTTCAGGGTGTGATTCTTAACAGTCACCCTTATGTTTCAGAACTACGTAGCCAGCGTAGGTTGAGACATCTTAACCTGTCAGATTAGGGTTGATAAGGTGGCTTAACCTGTCAGTTTAGGGTTTCCACCATTCTCATTTGAGTACCTGCCAGATAAGGGTCACTCACAGCTGTCCTTACCAGTGGCACGATATTAACACCCCTCCAGTTGAGGCAGAGACTGGATCCCAACTTAGCTATATGCATTATTGGGGCATGTCGGTTAGACAAATACTTTCCACAGTCCCAGTTTCAGTTAAAGAACTCAGATAGTTCTTTTGATTTTAAGACTATCAGATCCAGTCAACTTAGAAATAAAATAAAATTCAGATAGTTCTTTCAGATTTATGGACTGTCAGATACAGTCACTTATTCTTTCAGTTATATCAGTTCTCACAACTCATGTTATCAGTCACATCAGTTATCAGAATTAATGATATCAGTATTCAGCTTCAGTACTGTCAGACATAGTCAACCAGACCAGTTCTTCATAATTTGAACTGTCAGAAATAGTCGTTCATCTATTCAGTATCTCAGTATCATAAAACTCATGTTGTCAGTATTCAAAATCAGTAGTCAGTATCTCCACGAGTTTAGTTACAGTTACGTATACATGTATGTATTCTCACATTCATATCAGTCAGTATTGTTCATGCATATAACCCTTTGCATTTAGCCTACCTCACTCGTATACTCAGTAGATTCATACGTACTGACGTATTTGCGCTATGGTGATTTCTCTTATGTTACACCATAGGTTCAAAGGCATGAGCTCTAGATCAATAGTAGCATTCCAGTGTTCAGAGTTTGCAGTGAGTCTTTCTCATTTGAGGACGATATGATTATTGCTTCATTTACTATTTTAGTTCAGTTACTAGATGGAGTTAGTTGGGGACATGTCCCATCAACTCTTTATTCAGACAGTTTAGAGGCTTTCCAGACTATAGCATGTCAGACAGTTATTTTAGATTTGTTTTGGTATTGTTATACCATTTTCAGACATTGTCTTATCAGATGTTTATTCAGATTTGAACCTTATGGCCATTCAGTACATGTTTCTGCATTTACATATTATATTATGCAGTGTACAGGTATTGATATCAGTCATGGGCTAACTTGTGGTCCTTCGGGGTCATGAGCACTATGTAGCATTCCGATTCAAAAAATTGGGGTGTTAAAAACTTGGTATCAGAGCCTAAGGTTCAATAGAGTCCTAGGAAGTCTGAAAGTCACATCTAATAGAGTCTTTTACATGTGTGTGTTGTGCACCACACTTATGTGCAGGAGGCTATGAGGTGTTTTAGGAACAATTTCCCTTTTTTTTACATCTCAGATCGTGCTATAGCATGCTTCTCTAAGAAACTCATGTAGATTCTCATCATGCTTCACTCATGTTAATTCCACCTTACTTTCAAGGTAACAAAAATAGTGAAGCTCAAGTCCTAAAGATAGGGCTTTCTCAGATAGTATCCTATTAGTGAAGTTATGTTCAAAAGTTGTACGGATCTCATTCATGATCATGAGAACTCGTTCTCGAACCCAGATTTAGATATGCCATCAGATCCCTTCTTAAAATCCTATGATAGTAGGTGACCCAGAGTTAGAAGCATGAACCCAGGAGTTTAGCTGTAGACAAGTTGGGATACGATATCCAGATTGAATAGATTATGTATTCATGGGGATAGTTATGCTATAATGAATCAGTAGGCTTGAACAGTGTGAGTTAGAAAATTTAAGTTTAGTGACTTGAAATTAAGCATAATGGTGTGGATGTGATATTATTAGTATGTGAGGAAATAGAGGCAGATGATGTGTTTAGTAAGGCGAGCATATGTTGATCAGAGTGTAAGTATGTGATGATGATTACAATTCAGTTCAGAGATTAGTTTAGTGTTCACAGACTAATGATGATGGCTTAAATACAAGGGGGAGATGGTAGATCAAGTACCTAAGTCGGGCTCTCAAATTCTAGTAGTAGTGCCAGTACATATAGAAAAGCAGTTAGGGAAGACGATTCCCGACCCATCCTTATCTCAGCGTAAAGCTTCGTACTTCAGTCAGCATAATGCCTATGCATTCTTCATGTCTCAGATTCCATGAATACAACTTATGTTCACACACATTCCATAAAATCGTGTGCTTTTTTAGTTCCCAGTATAGGGAGTTCAGTTCTAGATCACTCAGTATTACAAATCATGTTCCATGAACTAAAAAATTCCAGACTCAGGTCATACAGCTCATGACTCATGTACACGTATCATGCTCCCTAGTATACTCAGTTTCCATGACTCATGGTACGCCCCACTGATCATATAAATTCAGACTATATCATGTATATACTCAATTCAGACCTTTTTAGTAAATCCATGTTATTGATATTCTATTCCTCAGGTTTCAGTCATGTGTCAAGTTCAGTCAGTATCCATTCATATTTTAGGTTCTCCTGATTTAACCCTTCATGAGCTCTCTTTATGAAAATAGTGTAGTGTTGAGAAATTTCTTAGATGGGAGAGAGTTAATGTTTCATGTTAAGAGCAGATTATTCCATGCATGTTTTATACGAGGGTGTAGATATGAAGATAGGCTTGAATATCCTGTTAGTATGCAAGCAAAGGGATAGCGAGAGGTAGTACTTAGAAATTAGGAAAATTCAGAGTGTGAATGTATATACAGATCCTTGACTTATGTCAGCCTTCATTGTGCAACTATCACAACTCAGTTTCTATCTCAGTTACAGTTCAGTACTCAGTACTCAGTACTCAGTAATTAGTGCTCAATCTTAGAATTAAGCACTTCAGTATCAGTCAAAACCTCAATTTCAATATTCAGTTATCAGGACCCAACATTTAGATCCAGTATGGATCCCAGTTACAGTCTTAAGTTATAGTGTCAGCTTCAGATCAGTATTCAGCTCAGAAATTCAGTTCAGTTTTAGACTTGCTTGACCATAGCGTACAATTATCAACTACTCAGTTATAGGTATTTCAATACCTCAGTCTATGGAATGTTTCTAAATCATGTAATACATTTGGTCCTGCATTTTCAGACAATATAGCTTTCATGAAATCCATGATCAGTTACCTCATGTTACCCAGTCAGTCCCTTCTCATATGCATAATACTTTATGGCCTCAGTCCAGCTAGTCAGATTAAGTAAAATTTTGTCTTGCATACCCAACATTCAGTTACCAGTTACTCAGTTAATCAGATAAGTCAGTATGTCTATGCATTCGTGCATCACGCTTCAGTTTTAGATCTTAGATAATCAATCACGATTTTGTACCTACGTACCTTGTGCATCGCCTCAACTTCCCTAATATCTCAACAAGGTCAGTCCAACATCCTTCAAGGGACATAGTGTCCCAAGGGGGAGATACATTATATCCCCCAAACTTCCATGATTTAAACATATCATTTTCTTTGATGAATCTATCTTGGAGGAAGTGTTACCTATGAGCCGAACCTCTAGCTTCAAAACTCAGTCATAGGACATGTACTCAATGTCTCAGTTCAGTTCATGTATCACGTTCCAAATTCAGTTATGTTCTCATATTTCCGCTCATGCATGTTTAGTAAATGATCTCAGGATTCATTAGCGTTTCCGTTTAAGGTAACAGTTCTCTTTAAGCTTATTCAGCTTCATGTTAAGTATTCAGTACAAACTTGGTATTCAGTTCCATGCTTAGTTCCCAGTTCAAACTTGGTATCTTTGCCATTATATATTCATTTGCATGTTCATGAGTAAGTTCAGTCATATATTTACGCATCAGATATGCGTGATCAGCTTATCATTACTCTCCTTCATGTACTTATGAATCAGTTATGCATGCATCAGATATGCATGTTCAGTATGATATGTTCAGCTTATTAGTCATGTCAGCCATGAAATCATGATCAGTCATTCATGCTCTATATTCATGTCAGTTGTCTTTTCTCTCATCTCATCTAGTCTCATTCGAGGACAAATGTTCCCAAGGCAGAGATATTATAATACCCCACATTTTGGACTAGAATGAAAATCCGTCATTCCTATGCGTAGACATTTCAAAAGCCTCGAATCCTATGTAAATTTAGTGTGTTAATCAATTATGTAGTGTGGGAATCTATTTGAGAATGAATTTAGATCATATAGGCCCCCTAACTCAAGTACAAGTTGAAATCTCTTTGAATTATCTTTCCAACGATACTAATTTTGCCTAAATCCGATATCAGAGCAAAGAGTTATGCCCATTTTACTCCAGCATGTCTGGCGGGGAAATTGGTGACGACAATTGTGATAAGACGTCTCGCCCGTGATGGCCTATCACCAATGTTGTAAGACCTGGGCATATTTCTGACCCTGGTGACGATATTTTTTGACAAGCCGTCACGCCCGTGATGGCCTATCACCAATGTCGTCAACCTTAACTAGAAACTCAAAATTTCACCCTTTTGTGACGATAGTTCATGACGTCCTATCACCAACTTGACGGCTTGTCACGAATGTTGTCAGCTATTTTTCCCAGCAATTGAGGGACGTTTTAGTAAGGGTATTTTGGTTTTTTTCCTTCACTTCCCACAACTTATAACCCTCAAGGAGCGTATTATCTTCCATTCTCTTTAGTTAAACATCTCAAAAATCACTCTCATACACTCTCAACTACAAGATTAGGGTTTCCTCTCAAGATCAAAAATCTCAAGAACAAGTCCTAGGGTTTTCATAGAAGAGTCTATTTCAAGGAAATTTTGCCGTCAATTTTCACGAATACTTAATCTAAGGTATGCATAGTGTTCGTCCACGGATCCCTTTCATCCGTGGAGCTCAAGAACCATGTTTTAAATAATAAATTATGATCTTTATGTTGTTGTGTGATTATGTTCATGTTGATGGTTGTTAATTGTGTTTCAAGATGGTATCTAATTGTGTTTCCAAGAAGTGTATGGGTATGTTAGTTGGAAACCTATGAATTTGGGTGGTTCAAGATTTCTAAATTTGTAAAGTACACCTATGCTCAATATTGTGCATGTAAGGTGTTTTATAAAATGCCTAGAATGATAAAAATCATGTATTATAACTTAGGGGTGAACTACATGATAAATTCATGCTAGTCTATTATGTTCAAAGAGCTCACTTGTCATTTTTGTGCAATATATATGTTAATGAAATGTACATGATGATTGGGGAATGGATTCATAGTGTGTCTATATGCCTTCCATGCTATGAACAAGATCATGAATTTGAAGTATCACATGAGTTATCGCCAAATTATTACAATATGAACTAAATGTTACATGTTTGCCATTCCCTTATGCTTAAATGGTTTCCATGCTATAGTTATGAACAATATATGTTGTCGGAATGCCCATGATATTAGAATATGAGATTCATGATTTAATTATAAGCATTCCTATTCATGTTAGATATTATGATGACCATGTACTTCATGAAATCCCTCACTCATGTATTATGGATTGTTATTGATGGTCATGTATTCAAGAATGTCACGTTGTGTCAGTTTCCTTCCATCGAGTCCTGGGGGTACTTGTACCTGAAAAATATAGTTGTGTGCCTAGAGCCATGTCATGTTATCACGATACTCTCAGTCAAGCCATGATCTATAAAATTCAGTTAGTCATGTGACTCAGGAAAACTCAGTAGTCTCAGCAGTCCAGTAATCTCAGTAATCTCAGTGCTCAGTAACCTCAGCAACCTCAGTATTCAAAGTTAATCTCAATAACTTCAGTACTCTCAACCAGTCCTCATAACTCAGTACATTCCATCAGTCATCGGAATCTAGTAAACTTAGTTTAACTCCGCTAAACAATACCACTAGTATTAGTCCAGTTAATTAGTATCAGTTTAGCTTTTAAGTTCAGTTCAGTTATTCAGTTCAACTTAGTTATTCAGTTCAGTGTCCTTCAAATGGGAGTAGAAGTTAGCACCGAGTGAACCCAAGGATGTGAACTCACCTTCTAGTTCAGGGTGTGATTCTTAGAAGTCACCCTTGTGTTCCAGAACTACGTAGCCAGCGTAGGTTGAGACATCTTAACCTTCTAGATTAGGGTTGATGAGGTGTCTTAATCTGTCAGTTTAGGGTTGCCACCATTCTTATTTGAGTACCTGCCAGATAAGGGTCACTCATAGTTGTCCTTACCAGTGGCGCGGTATTGACACCCCTCCAATTGGGGCAGAGACTGGACCCCAACTTAGCTATATGGGTTATTGGGGCAGGTCGGTTAGACAACTACTTCCCACAGTCTCAGTTTCAGTCCCAGTCTCAGTAAAAGAACTTAGATAGTTCTTCAAATTTTAGGACTGTCAGATACAGTCAACTCAGAAATAGAATGGAACTCAGATAGTTCTCTCAGATTTATGGACTGTCAGATACAGTCGCTTATGCTTTCAGTTATATCAGTTCTCAGAACTCATGTTATCAGTCACATCAGTAATCATAATTTATGATATCAGTATTCAGCTTCAGGGCTGTCAGACATAGTCACCCAGACTAGTTATTCATAATTTAAACTGTCAGAAATAGTCGTTCATCTATTCAGTATCTCAGTATCAGTACACTTATGTTGTCAGTATTCAGACTCTATAGTCAGTATCTCCACGAGTTTAGTTACAGTTACGTATGCATATATGTATTCTCACATTCATATCAGTCAGAATTGTTCATGAATATAACCCTTTGCATTTAGCCTATCTCACTCGTATACTCAGTACATTCAGACGTACTGATGCATTTGAGCTATGGTGCCTTCTCTTATGTTACACCATAGGTTCATAGGCACGAGCTCCAGATCAGCAGTAGTATTCCAGTGTTCAGAGTTTGCAGTGAGTCCTTCTCATTCGAGGATGATATGATTATTGCTTCATTTACTATTTTAGTTCAGTTTCTAGATGGAGTTAGTTGGGGACATGTCCCATCAACTCCTTATTCAGAAAGTTTAGAGGCATTCCAGACTATAGAATGTCAGACAATTATTTCAGATTTGTTTTGGTATTTTTATACCATTTTCAGACATTGTCTTATCAGATGTTTATTCAGATTTGAACCTTATGGTCATTCAGTACATGTTTCCATATTTTCATGTTATATTATGCAATGTACAGGTATAGATATCAGTCATGGGTTATCTTGTGGTCCTTCGGGGTCATGAGCACCATGTAGCATTCCAATTCAGAAAATTGGGGCATTACAGAATTAAAGCCAGGCTCGTAGGTATAGACCGATGTAACGGGGATTGAGCTTTCTATTTTTCCCAAATCTCATGACCTCTTTCAAAGAAGACACCTTCAAGAATACCCAATCGACTACTTCAAACTCCAACTCCCTTCACCTCACATACACATAAGATTTTTGGAGACTTTGAGAAGTCTTAAGTCTTTCTCTAATCACCTTCACCTTCTCCATGGATTTGTAAACCAAGTCAGGACCAAACAACATAGTCTTACCCACCTCAAACCATCTAATAGGAGACCTGCACCTCCTATCATAAAAAGCCTCAAAAAGAGCCATCTGAATGCTAGAACGGTAACTATTGTTGTATGCAAACTCAATAAGAGGCAAATGATCAACTCAACTTCCCATAAAATCAATCACAAAGGACCTTAGAAAACCTCTAAAGTCTGAATGGTTTGTTCCATTTGTCCATCTATTTGAGGGTGTAAAGTGGTGCTAAAGTTCACCTGAGTACCCAAAACTTTCTGAAGCGAATGTAAAAAGTTAGAGGAAAACTAAGTACCTCGATCTGAAATGATGAAAACTGGCGCACCATTCAACTTTACTATCTCTTAAATGAATAACTTAGCATAATCCTCTCACGCGTAGCTAGTCCTCATAAGCAAAATGTGAGCAGACTTTGTCATCCTATCCACAATGACCCAAATAGAATCATACTAATTTCAAGACCACGGAAGACCAATAACAAAATCAATATTAATCATATCCTATTTCCATATGGGAAACTCTATCTCTTGGGACATGCCACCAGGCCTCAAATGTTCAACCTTGACTTGCTGACAAACTATACACTTAACAACAAAATTTGTCACATCTCTCTACCTATTATTCCACCAGTAGATTTCCTTCAAGTCATGATAGATTTTAGTCAAACTCGAATGAACTGTATATATGGACTCTTCAGCCTCAACCAAAATTCTTTCCCGCAACCCATCTACATTAGGAACACATAACCTTTCTTGATACCTCAAGATGCCATCTCCTCCAATCTCGAAATATATAACCTTTTGCTGGCCTACATCATTCTTAATCTGCATAAGTATGAGATCCAAAACCTATTTCTCCTTGACCTCAACACTAAGAGATGGTTTAACCACTTCTTGAATAATTACTCTTTTATCCTCAGAGTCTAAAAGACGAACTCACAAGTTAGCCAACCTGTGAATATCCTTCACCAACCCTCTTTTCTCCTCATCAACGTTAGTTAAGCTCCACATAGACAACCTTCTAAGAGCATCAACAACAATATTAGCTTTACCTAGATGGTAGTGCAAACTCATGTCATAGTCCTTAAGCAATTCGAGCTACCGCTTTTGCCTGAGATTCAATTCCTTCTACGTAAACACATATTGTAAGATATTATGATATGAATAAATATCCATATACACCCCACATAGATAATGGCGCCAAATCTTCAAAGTAAAGACCACAACTTCCAACTCTAGATCGTAAGTCAGGTAATTCCTCTCATGAACCTTAAGCTGCCTTGAAGCATTGGCTATGACCTTATCATGTTGCATCAGAACACAATCCAGTCCCACACGGGATGCATCACAATACATAAAAATCCCATCAGTGCCCACGAGTAGGGTCAAAATTGGTGCAAAAGTCCACTTATCCTTCAACTTCTCAAAACTACCCTCAGAAACATCGGACCATAAAAACTTGACCTTTTTCTGAGTTAAATTCATCAGTGGAGTAGCAATAGATGAGAAACTCTCCACAAACCTCCTATAATACCCAACCAAGCCCAAGAAACTCCCAGTGTCGGTTGGAGTCATGGGTGTAGTCCATTTTGTAACTGCTTAAACCTTTTGCAGATTTACCTTGATTCACTCACTAGAAACAACATACCCGAGAAAAGTCACAACACTTAATGAAAACTCATATTTAGAAAATTTTGCATATAATTTATGGTCCTTAAGAGTCCGCAACATAATTCGGAAGTGGTTGGCATGATCCTTCTCACTCTTATAGTACACCAAAATATCAATGAAGACTATAACAAACAAATCCAAAACCTTTTTGAAAACTCAATTTATAAGATCCATGAAAGCAACTGGAGTATTAGTCAATCCGAATGACATAACTAAAAACTCATAATGGTAATAACAAGCTTGGAAAGCATTCTTGGGAATATCAACCTTCCTAATTTTCAACTGGTGATAGCCCGAACAGAGATCAATCTTAGAGAAACATCTAGCACCAGAAAGCTGATAAAAAAAGGTTATCAATCCTAAGAAGAAGGTATTTATTTTTCATTGTAACCTTATTCAACTGACGATAATCTATACATATTCAAAGAGGCCCATCTTTTTCTGCACAAAAAGTACAGGAGCACCCCACAGAGAAACACTAGGATGAATGAAACCTTTATAAGGAAGATCCTTCAACTACTCCTTAAGTTCCTTTAGTTCAGTTGGAGCCATCTTATAAGTAGGAATGGAATAGGAAGAGTATCTGGTAGAAGATCAATTCTAAAATCTATTTCCCTACCATGAGAAATCCCAGGATTATCATCGAGAAAAAATTCAAGAAACTCATTAACCATAGGGACATATTACAAAGAGGGACTTTCAAAATTTGAATCCTTAACCTGAACTAGATGATACAGACACCTTTTGAAAACCATTTTTTGAGCTCTAAGATATGAAATAAACCTCTCCTTAGGTACTAAGGAACTCCCTGTACAATCAACATCAGTTCATTAGCGAAATGAAAACTGACCTTTCGGGTTCTACAATCCAGATAACATAGCATGAATGGTGCCAATCTATCTTCAAGATCACATCAAAATCCACCATATCAAGTTCTATAAAATCTACCAATGTCTCCATACAAAGAATAGACACCACACAATCCCTATAGATTTTTCTAGCAATGATAGACTCACCCATAGGAGTAGAAATAGAAAAGATCAAAAATACAGGATCAAAACCAAACTGTACAAACATATAAGGGGTCAAATAAGATAGGATAGAACTTAGATTAAGCAAACAATAAACATTACGAGAGAAAATTTTTAGCATACCAGTGACAACATCTGGGGATGCCTTAAATTCCTGATGAGTAGCAAGTGCATAGAGGTGATTCCGGCCATTATCGATACCTATAGTGGCTTCCTTAGGTGTAGGAGCCAAAAAAGTGGTGACCAAGACCTTATTAGCTCTAGTGGCAAACCTCGTCGAAGGATAATCTTGTTGCATTTAACCAAGCTAAAAATAATTATAGCACCAACTTTTTTCCTCATCATAATATCCACGCTGAAGTTGCCTACAAAAATGGCAAGAAGGGAAAGGTGTGACTAACTGAGATCCACTAGTTGATGAATAAGAATTTCCCTAATTCTTTCTCTTAGTCCACCGCCTACCATCTCTTTCACTGTTCTGCTGACTTGCGCCCTGTTTTGTATACCTGAACTTCTTGTTCTGCCTTTTACTTAACTCCACCTGCTTTTTTTTTCTCATCCTCCACCTGTTGCATATAAACCACCAATCTCAATATGTCCATATCATTATTCAGCATAGCAGCCTTACATTCAAACACCAAATCATGGGACAAACCAAAAGAAAACTTTCTCATTAGGGACCTCATATTAGACACCAACTTTGAAGCATAACGGGACAAATGTAGGAACTTCAGGACATACTCCTTAACACTCATCTTACCCTGCTTCAAGTTCACAAACTCTTCAGCCTTAGCTTACCTTAACTCTTGAGAAAAGAAGTGATCAATAAAAGCACCAAAAAACTCATCCCATACTATCGTTTCAGCACCATTACCCCATTTTGCTTTCCACTCCTCATACCACTGGTAAGCTACATCTTTCAATTGATAGGTAGCAAACTCCATACCCTCTAAATCGGTAGCATGCATAACCCAGAAAATCTTCTTCATCTCATCAAGAAACCCTTGAGGATCCTTCTAAACCTTAGAACCTATAAAAGTTGGGGGATTCAACCTCATAAACTGGCTAACCTGAGTGACCTCAGATGAGCTAGCAATAGGACCAACATGATCAGACCGATAGAACTGAGATGCCACTAATTGAGCAAACATATGGATAGAATGATGGAACTTCACATTAGAGATATGTCTTTTAGGTGACTAAATATAAATATCACTAGCCTGGAAAAATCAAGGACTAGTAGGGAATGATGGAACCCTACGTGCAGTGGTACAGTCAGGAGCATTGACCCTAGACCAGGTTTCCACTCCATAAGTAAGGCGCATTCCCTCCACATTCTCCTCAGGTGGTACTGAGTTTCCAGCAGAGTTTTTGCCACCGTTAGTTCAGCAGGGAGGCATAATTTAAGAGAAATGTAAGTCAAGAGTTAGAGGAGTTTCATAGCAACTAGACTCTATAGCCTGAAATAGAACACAATAAAGAAAAATATTCCTAAATGCCTTGTAGCCTCCCCCTTATAAGTGTGGTGTGCTACACACTCATAAAAGGTACTTTACTCTACATGACCTTATAAACACTCAAAGACCCTGAACCATGCACTGATACCAAGCTTGTCACGACCTGAACCCGACCTGGACGTGATAGGTATCTCAAGCCCACCAAGGGTTGGAGACCCCACTTTAGCCTTACCTCAAGAGCACAATAAATGTAAATAGTGAAAGCCAATAAAGATAGTAATATGAATAGATGAGTCAAATGACAGTTCTAAGAATCTAAACAAATAGCCAACCTACACTTGTCCACAAAAGTCTCTAAATCAGAATACCAATTAAGTCAGGACATGCCCCCAGCTATGACAAAGAAATCCATAAAAAAAATACTAAAACAATGAAGAAGCTAATGAAATTACAGGGCCTTTCGAAAAATAGAAGCACACCACTTCATAGATGATCAACAAAAGTACCCTACCACCTAATACTTCACAACAACAACAAAAAAGTTCTCTGAACCTACATCATGAAATGATGAAGCATCCTGGGATGGTCAGTAGGGTAAGAAATAATATGTAACTTAGGGGATGGGGATAAAATAATGCAATTATCATAATCCAGTCATAAACCATATGCACCACATTCATATACATATATATAGGATGTCGTGATAAGGACAAGAGCCATGAACATAAGAGTTTAAAGTATTAACCTGAACTATGTAGCTCACTCCATCTTAAAGGCACCCATGGTCTATATGGGTCCAGCTCCTCCTACTGAAAGAGCCACAGTGCGTGTTAGCCGCACCGAGGAAAAACCAAGGAAAGGTTAAAGACACTTAGGTTATAGTACTTTCAAAATATAATTTATGCACTAAGAATATGGTCAAATGGACCCCTAACACTGGAAAATATGATTTTTGGTGTTGATTTCCCTGTGACCTATACCTTCACAGTGAGCTACACAATTCCCTTTAAGCCTAAATTAAAATAATTGAATATAAACCAGTGAGCAACCTAAGAGTGATTCATTAAGGCATTTACCACTTGGTATCATCATACCAATATGCTTGCAAGCTAATTCAATTGTGCCAAATTAGTTCATAAAACTAAACTGACTCCCAAGTTTCATTTAAAATCCAAGCCATGGCCACCAAGGACATCCAAATCCATTGTTAGCCGTTTATATTTTAATGCAATGAAATGGGTTGAAAAGATAATTAAACCATGCAAATATCCATATCCAAAATCAAGTTTACAAAGTGGGTTGAGGTTAATGCCATTATAAAGCCAAAATTCTATTAATTTGGGAAAACCTATGTCCCCCAATCCAACCATTAAAATAATGCATCAATTTAGTCCCAAAATTATTAATTAAAACATAAATAATCCATTTAAAATATAGGACAAGTAATTCAAGTATAAACAACCAAAAGCCCTCAACTCAATTTCTAACCCATAATTTATATCACATGAATATCAAATCAATTAATGTCATAATGTAAAATTCAAGTTAAGCAAAGAGAAACATTCCTGAAATATTGGATGGAGAATTCCTTATAAATCCCTTGAACTTTCTTGGGTTTAGAGTTAAAAAGAAAAAAAGATGGTGTATGATCTTTGATAACTGAAAGAAAAGGGTCACTTTTTTGTTTATAAGACATGTAATGGGTAAAAGGACCAAAAACCCCTCACTCCAAGTGAAAAAATAAAAATTGAATAAATTCAACATATGAAACACCCTAGGATTTAGACCCTTTCAAAATTTCTCAAGTTTTTGACCTTTTTAACTTGGTACGACACAAGGGTACAAGTGGTACTCTTGAATATGATTCGTAGGATGTCTTGAGGGTTCACTCATAACCCAGGAAGTATAGTTGGCTTGGATGTTACCTAATATAAGAATCACTAGGGTACAAATCATATAAGAGCATACGATTGGTGTAGTGCAAGTCGTGTGGTGCATAATCATTTTGATCATGTGGAGTCTGCTTTAGATACGATGGGTAGGTAAGATTGGGGGTGTCACTCATACCCTTAAGATACAACTCGGAAGGTGTGAGTTATATAGAAACCAGTAGGTAGGGTATTGGCATGGTTTTGGGTACGAGTTGGGGTACCACTCGTACCTTAGGATACGAATGGTAAGGGGGAGTCGTACCCCTAGATGTGGCTTTTTTAATTTTTTAAGTCAAGGGTGGTTTGGATATTTACTACTCCTAAAACCTTATTTACTCACATTATATCCCTTGGTGGCCTTCCATAACACTTGTTAAAGGGTTAAAATACTTTAATTACTCTCTCAAACTCACTATTGAAGAATGAAAGCTAGGGTTTCTTCATGTGTTCTTCAAAGGGCTCAATGGTCGAGATTTCTTCCGTGAATCTTATTGTATAAGTCATGCACTCCTTCGATTATTATTATTTCCAACTAAAGGAATGAGTATTTTGTTTTAAACATTGATTTATGAATCATGAATGATGGTTTTCAGAAAATAAGTTGGGGGTCTTGATGCATATGGTTTGGTATTAGTTTAAACTATGTTTTTACATGTTTTGGTTTGCATATGTGGTTATTAGTTGGTTATGGTTTAACAAATGGTTCTTGGGTAACCCAAATTATGGTGATTTATGTATTGATTTTGGTCTTGGTAAAAGTATGCTCTCAACATGTTTGATAAAATGCTACAAAGAATGTTTTTACTCTAATTATTCAACTTTCATTGGGACTTTTTCTGTCACAACCCGAACCGAGGCCCTGACCATAACGAGGATCCCAAACCATGAAGGCCCAAATGCCCCTTTCTTTCTGGCAATCATGCACAACATTCATTCAATATAAAGAATTTGCGGAAAACATAACAAAACGACATCATGGTTAATCTCATAACACCTGATAATTTGGAAAGAAATTCTTAATATTCAATACATATGACACCCATCTACGAAATCTCTAATATTACAATATCCAACATATGTCTAAAGCAAAACTGGGACAAGGCCCCCAGTCAAACCATGAATCGAAAAAATGACAATGTTTATGTAAATCTGACCTTCCAGAATAGAGAAATCTCACCAACTGCAAACTTTGGACAACCCAATCTACTGCTTAGCTGGACCATAGGACTGTGTCTCAGATCCTGAAATATAGGGGGTCAATACAGATGTACCGATATATGAAACTACTCAAAATAGAATGTTTTTATACAAAATAGATAAGAGCATATCATAATAACAGTGAACATTATGTAACTAAAAAAATACAGGCATATTTAATAATTTCAAACAAATTCTTGAAAACCTTGAATCACTCTTTGTTATTCTTCTGAGCTAATCGGTACACCCTATATTCTGTAATTCCATGGGATATATGGAATTTGCCTTTGATTTGGAGGCCAAGCCTCCAATCCAAGTATGCCACAAGAATTGGAGTTTTTATAAGTTGGTATACCCCCTTACATGTACACCGTGGCATCACCCTGACATGATGTCCACAATTATCCCTCTTTCAGGATAATACCCGTATCGGCAACTATGGTTTCCAACGATGATCCCTTACACTCAAATGCCTTCTTCGGGTAACCGAATTAGCTATCTTAAACCCAACTTTTAGTTCTTTAAATTAAACTTGTTCATTTTTTCAAAACATTTAAACTCATTCTATTAAGGGCATGTAATCACCGGGTATCGTCATACCTTGACTTGCAAGTCAATATCATATCAAATTCACAGTCCATCATATTCAAATCATGCTCATGACCACCCAAGATTCATAACATCACAATAGAGTCATCACTTTGAAATCTCAAGAACATTTAGGCATTAATCCTCTCTTTGCAGGACTCAAAACGTATGGTGATCATGTCAATCTATTTAATCAAATACAATTCTTTCTCTTTAAAGCAAGTATATAGTTATAAAAAGAAACTCCCTCTCATCATCTATAAACCATGTCAAACACCATGATATTGAGAATATCACTTTCAAATCTTAAGGCATACATTTCAAATCATCCACAAAGAAAAATGTAAACTTGAGTTCGCAAAAAGAGAGGGAATTCATACTCATGGTCTCAATCAATCTTAAAAATACGCGAAATCATATATACATATAGTTATAATTCAATTTTCATGAAAAGTGATTCAAGTCAACATTTGTTTTCATCAAAACAGTCCATGATGAAAAATTTCCAAAAATCATATCGAATGCTTTGTTATAAATCTTAATCGGGGATCTTTAATCCTGATAAAACATTTAAACTTATGCCCAAGGTTTTTAGAGTAGTCCCACATACCTTGATTGCGAAGATTCATGAAGAAATTTTGAAAATATTTGACCTTTAAGCTCATTGCCCAAACCCTAGTTATTTTCTCCTCTTGTGTTCTTGAGAGATGAATTAGGGATCTTAAGAGAGTTTAAACGTTACTAATATGCTTAATTTCATTTAAGGATGATTAGGGACAAAATTTGGGTGAGGGAATATGAATAAAGTGACCCTAGACCCTTTAGGAATTGAAATAACGCGTAAAAATACTTTAGATTCGCGTCAGGTTTCGTGTCGGGCGCAGTCGACGCGATGCATCAAGATCGCGTTGGCTTACTGCCTCACATGGAAAATGCCATAACATTTTTCTTGGTGATTGGATTTAGGCAAAATTGGTATCGTTGGAAAGCTAATTCAATTATCTACAATTTGGTGGGTCTTGATATGAAAAATTCTATGTGTATCGACAGTTATACACGTTCAAATTAGGCCCTTGTAGAATCGAATATCAAACTTTGGATGAAAGAAAGATTCTTAGCTTAACTTTGCTCTAACAGATTTATATAAACATTTTTCACCTCATTATCACTTCATACACTAGGAAAAAGATGATGACACATGAATTTAAAAAATAAATCATGGAATTAGAGTTTACACACGTAAGAACGACGGTTCAATTTCAAGCTAAAAAATGCAGGGTGTTACATTATCTCCCCCTTGAGATCATTCGTCCTTAAATAATGGGTATGGACTTGTTGAAGCTATAAAGTGTAGAATAAAGAACAAAAACTCGCATTGAACATTTTTCCCTAACAAAATATGCAAATGCATCAAACGAGCTTTATCATAACCCCTAGTGAAATATGAAAGCACGAAACATAGGATAATGAGACTTTGCCTAGGGATGATCTTGCACATAAGTTATATGAATCATAATCAGCACAACATAAGGCAGGGGTTTATTTGATGATCATAGACCTGAGTTATATAGGTACTAATCATGAAATAAGATTTAGCGGAAGATAGGATTTAAAAGCATTCTCTACCTTACAAATTACCACAAATAGACTTAAACTTAGAGGCACTAATCGTCTACACCCAAAACAATAAATAGCATACTTCACACTCGCCAACTTACAATTCTCCAATCACATATCTAGACACAAGAATTTGAGTCCTGCTGCAAAGAGCTTTTATGTTGAACCTTAACTCGGAGTAACAAGGTGATAACTTAAGCTACAGGACCCTGTACTTTAAATCCTTTAAGAATATTTCTTCACCTTATAACTACCATCAACACACTCGAGATTTAATTTAGAGAGTACTAACCACAAGCACATAGGTTTATGTTTTCGGCAACCACAATATTCAAGCCTAATCATTACTTCATCCACTACATGGATCTTCCCACTAAGACCAATAATTTCAATTACGCTCACAAATATTTTTGCCACATTCCTCATTCTTAGCTATTTCACACAACAAAAGTTTCTCTCCTTCTTTTCCCTTTCATCTATAACCTTAGCTTGAGAATTCACATCAAATTTTTAACCTTCAAGAACATCTACTCCCCTACCTAACACATCACCACGCTTCCACAACCACCATTATACTATCATACGGAGGGTCATTAAGGGACCCGAGCATAAATGTTATGAATGGAAATAACACTATTAGACCATAACTTATACTTATTACACTACTCAAGGAGGGACATGAAATGAAGATACGATGAAATAGACATGAAGGGCTCCATATATCAAGTGTCTGGATCATAATTAGAGAGTCGTTCGGAAGAAACACAATACAACATGAATTCTTAGGATAGAGCACAGTGAAAAAACATTGGTGCACATATAAAGATAAAATGAGGGAAAGTGACTGAATTACCCTCTTGGACCCAGAAATTAGGGCACCCAATGCATTAAACGACGCACTGCATCGGTCCCTACCGATGCAATTCTTGGCGTGATGCACCGACATCGCATTGGCCCACTATTTTGATCATCCAAACATGCCTCAAATATCGTCTGAAAAATCTGAAACTTCCTTGAGACACCCCCATTACACCCCTGATCATGAATCAACTCAAAAATTTATGTTTCGGGGTCGGGAAGATCAATTTAAAAATCATGGAAGTTAAGAGCTCATAAATATGACTAAGTCTTTTAACAATTAGAAAATTTTTCAGGTTTTAAGCTCTCTTTGCATGCAACCAAGAGTGGTATTGAGTTGAGAATGCTAAGAGGGTGTTACATTACAACTAAGACAAAGATTTCCGCTTGAAGAAATTGTTCCTCATTTAAGGAATTGAGATTTGGCATAAGTTTGAAAAAAGTTTATCACTTTGGCTAAACCCAACATAGGATGAATTAGTGACATATAGAAAAATGTTTCCTTAGTCCAAGCATGCTGGGAGACATAGATTTTCATAGATCACAAATAACATAACATATGGCTTGGATACATGAAAGACTGGATTACTGAGAGACATAATTGCTTCTAGTTTGGAGGTCAAATCATGACATACGTCCATAGAGAACTCGAACCATAGGCATCGGCAAGACTTGAATACACAAGACATTGGTAGATGTCTACTCAAACCGAAGTAGGAGGATTATGTTTGAACGGGAATTGATTGATCATGATTCATACTTGAAACATGACACCACAAGAAAATTCAAAAACTACTTTAATCCATTATCTCCCCCTTAGAGCAAAGTCACCCTCCTAGACTTGGGTACACAACCTCATATCAAAATCTATAGCCACAACTCTTAACATAAAAGAGACATCACCACATACTTAAACTTTAAACTCTCCCTGAAGAAATCTACTCTGAAGGCCTTGATTTTCTGTAAATGCTACTTTTAAGTTTCTCTAGCCTCTACAACCATCACCCCACAACTCACACTCAGTTGGGTATAGATATCCACACCCTTATCACATAACCACTTGTTCTCTACCACTTAAGATACTCGCATTAAACCTCTATTTGCAAAACTTACAACTTAAAGAAATTTGCACAACTATACCAAAGGCGCACATTGCCTACCTATATTTCCTCAAGTTTAACTTTAATGAACACTATACAAAAACTCCCCAAACTTCTCCGCACTACAAAATTCAAAAACACAAGCTGGGTACACATGACACTTATGCCATACAACCTTATCTAACAACATGCTATCTAGGGTTCAACTTATTCTTATATACTCACGCCATTATACACTTAATGACTCACCCACAATTCATCATTTTAACACTAGTGATTATATACATAAATATCACAATCATCCACTCCTTTTTTTCACAAGTTTCCAACCTAAGCAATTTCACATCTCACATCAAGCCTACTAATTCATTCCCACAATACATACATCACTAATCTTAAGCTACTATCCACCACTATCCATATCTCAAGTTCAATCCTATAGTCTACAATCAACCATGTACCACCGATAAAGCATGCCACATACTATACTGTTCTATCAAGTTGGGAAATTAACCCAAATACTTCACTTCACTTAGCTACTACCTACGATCATAACCCTGCCATAACCTCACTATTACCACTCAAAATCCACCACATACCTTCTCACATGAAGTAATTATTAATGAAAAGACCATCAAAGAGGCAAGCCGTATGATAGGATTAGTCGATCTTAATCTTAAATATATCCCATTTCAATCTTATCAATATATTCTAATTTTTCACCTCATACTTACTTACCTAATCCTACATTACAATGATATTTAAAACTCAATAAAAACTAATGAGTCTCTACTTACAACTTATTAACTGATCTACCCCTTTCGATTCACAACCTATAACTAATTTTTATTACCACAATAACTATCCACTCTAGGCACCTTCTCAATTTTGGACAATTAATAATCATATGCAGTCACTTCCTCTACAGACTACCATACAATCTACAATTATTGTTACCACATTAGCCTATCACTATAAAATGGAAAACCATCCCTCAATCCTAGGGTTAAACATCTAAAACTACTAATTTATGCAAAAGTCACCCGCACTCTGACTGCTAACCTTGTGACTTCATGTCGCCAACTTCTGGACCATCTCACTACCAATAGGTCATGACACTTTAACATATCCTACTCCTTGGGTGGAAATCTAGTTCCAATATTATTCTACACATCATTACCCTTATGCAAGACATCTGCAATAAGAATTTTGAAAGGGGGATGAATAGACTTTGTACCTCAGGCTGAAAACATAATTTCATCAGAATAAAGGTATACACTTAATTCAATACGCCTTGAAGAACTAATGGAATCCTCCCAAGTCCTTTTGGTATTTCATAACTTTATGGGTAACTCAATAAGAGAAAACCATATCATTGGGGGAGCTAAACTCTTAGACTTCTATCACTTCGACAGTGAGACATGGACCATGAAATTAGAACAAGGAATGAATTTGGATAACTTTCTTATGGACAACTCTATAGCATGAACTAGAGTATGAAAGAATAAGAAATAACTCCTAACTACCCGGTAGCCTCCTGATTATAAGTGTGGTACACAACACACCTATAAGCAAGACTTTACTAGACACGATTTCACAGACACCTTGGGATCATAAACCGTGCTTTGATACCAAGTTTGTCACTACCTGAACCAAGGCCTTAGCCGTAACGAGCATCCCAAACTATGAAGGCTCGAGCGCCCCTTTTTTTCTGCCAATCATGTACAATATTCATTCAATATAAAGAATTTCCAAAAAATATAACAAAATATCACCACGATCAATCTCATAACACCTGAACAATTTGGAAAGAAATTCTTAATATTCAACACATATGACACCCGTCTGCAAAATCTCTAACATTACAATATCCAACATACGTCTAAAACGAAACTGGGACAAGGCCCCTAGTTAGACCATGAATAAAACAAATGACAATATTTATGTAAATCCTGCTTTCCAAAATAGAGAAGGCTTACCAACTGCAAACTTTGGACAACCCAATCTACTGCTTAGCTGGACCCTGGGACTATGTCTCAGATTCTAAAATATAGGGGGTCAATACAGATGTACTAGTATATGAAAAAACTCAAAATAGCATGTTTTAATACAAAATAGATGAGAGCATATTGTAATAACAGTGAACATTATGTAATAAAAAAATACATGGGCATATTTAATAATTTCAAAGCAGTTCTTGAAAACCTTGACTCACTCTATGTTATTTTTCTGAGCTAATCGGTACACCTTACATTCTGTAATTCCATGGTCTATATGGAATCCACTTTTGACTCAGTGGCCAAGCCTCCAATCTAAGTGAGCCGCAATAATTGGAGTTCTTATAAGTTGGTATACCCCCTTACAAGTATACCGTGGTATCACCCTTACATGACATCCATAATCATCTCCCTTTTGAGATAATACCCATATTGGCAACTATGATTTCCAATGATGAGTCATTACACTCAAACGCCTTTTTTGGGTAACCGAATTAGCTCTCTTAAGCCCAACTTTTAGTTCTTTAAAGTAAACTTGTTCATACTTTCAAAACATTCAAACTCTTTCTATTAAGGGCATGTAATCACCGGGTATCATCATACCCTGACTTGCAAGTTAATATCATATCAAATTCACAACCCGTCATTTTCAAAATATGCACATGACCACCCAAGATTCATAACATCACACAATAGAGTCATCATATTGAAATCTCAAGAACATTTAAGCATTTATCCTCTCTTTGTAGGACTTAAAACATATGGTGATCATGTCAATTTATTTAATCAAATACAATTCTTTCTCTTTAAAGAAAGTATATAGTTATAAAAGAAACTCCCTCTCATCATCTATAAACCACGTCAAACACCATGATATTGAGAAGATCACTTTCAAATCTTAAGGCATGCATTTCAAATCATCCACAAAGAAAAATGTAAACTTGAGTTAGCAATAAGAGAGGAAATTCATACTCATGCTCTCAATCAATCTTTAAAATACATGAAATCATATATACATATAGTTATAATTCAATTTCCATGAAAAGTGATTCAAGTCAACATTTATTTTCATCAAAACAGTCCCATGGTGCAAAATTTCCTAAAATCGTATCAAATACTTTGTTATAAATCTTAATCGAGAATCTTTATCTTGATAAAACATTTAGACTTATGCCTAAGGTTTTTAGAGTAGTCCCACATACCTTGATTGTGAAGAATTATGAAGAAATTTTGATAATATTTGACCTTTAAGCTCGATTTCCCAAACCCTAGTTGTTTTCTCCTCTTGTCTTCTTGAGAGATGAATTAGGGATCTTAAGAGAGTTTAAACATTACTAATACATTTAATTTTATTTAAGGATGATTAGGGATGAAATTTGGGTGAGGTAATATGACTAAATTGCCCTTAGACCCTTTAGGAATTAAAATAACGCATAAAACCTCTATAGATTCGCGTAAGATTTTGTGTCGGGGCGCAGTCGACACGACATATCAAGATTGCATCGGCTTACTACCTCATATGGAAAATGCCATAACTTTTTGCTCAGTTATTGGATTTAGGCAAAATTGGTATCGTTGGAAATCTAATTCAATTATCTATAATTTAGTGGGTCTTGAGCTGAAAAATTTTCTGTGTATCAAAATTTATACACGTTCAAAGTAGACCCTTGTAGAATTGAATATCAAACTTTTGATGAATGGAAGATTCTTAGATCAACTTTGCTCTAAGCAATTTATATAAACATTTTTTACCTCATAATCATTTAATACACTAGGAGAAAGATAATTTGCACATGAATTTAAAATATAAACCATGGAATTAGAGTTTACTCACGTAAGAACGATGATTCAATTTCTAGCTCAAAAATGTGGGGTGTTACACTTGCATGGTTTGGTTTGGTAATGGAACTCTAAATGGTTTTGGAAGGATTTGCATGGTTTAAATAGTTTAAATGATATAAAGGCTTTAAATTCTTGGCATGTTCTAAAATGGTTTGGAATAGTTTAAAAGGTAAAGGTTTTGGTGGTCATGGTTGGTCTATTTTGAAAACCTTGTGGGTTTCATGGAAATCCCTCAAGTGAATGCATTAATGGAATGGTATGACGATACCAATAATAATGGCCTTGGTTAATGGTTTGGTTATTTGTAATTTTTTTTAATTGGGAAATAATGGCTGGAGGTGTTGCTAAACCGTGGAAAGTGGAGGTCCGGAGGGGACTAAAACTGGAAACTCATATTTTTTGATATGAGATTGGTCTTGGTGACTGTGTGAATGATGTCACATTATATTTAGGGAATGTAATAGTCATCCCAAGGGATACTTCCCTGGTCATGTAGCTACACACACTAGGTCCCTTTCAGCAGGGGGAGCTGAACCCACATAGCCCGTGAGTGGTTTAGGAGGTTTTTGTAATAACCCGTATTTTCGTGCTAAAATTCTAACCGTCGATCTTACGCGTCTAAGATCTAATCCAAATGAGTTGAATGTGAATACAAATTTCATGATCATTATCCTAGTCTATGGAGTAGTTTATAGGTGAAAAATTTTCATAGCAATGACCTAGAACAAAGTTGAGTTAAGACCAATTGATTCATCCAAAGTTTGACATTTGATTCTATAAGGGTCAACTTTAAACGTGTATATCTCTTAATATACATGGAATTTTTCATCCAAATTCCCATCAAATTTTATATAATTGAATTATCATTCCAACGATACCAATTTTGCAAAAATCCGATACCCGAGCGAAGAGTTATGCCCATTTTCGTGAGAGGCAGTAAGGGTGTGCGATGGGCAATGCGCCGCCCAATCAAATGTGTGCGATTGAGAGTACGAGGCACACTTCAATGTCTGCTATAAGGTGTGCGACACACACCTTAAGGTCTGCCATGGGTTGTGCACCGCATACCTCACTTCCAAGTGCCAAAAATACCCCTATATATGTCTATAACACGGGATCTAACCCCAGTTATCCAAAATCCTTTCGCTTTCATCAAAAATTGGTCAAGAAACTCCATTAGGGTTTCAACTTGAGAACCCAAATAAATCAAAAACTAACCGTAGCTTTTCTATAATTTTTGAATATTCGGAATCCTTATTCCGAGGTCTACAAGAAGCACATAAAAATCTTGTGAATAGCGTGCCGGAGTAGAAAGTTCATTCTAAAGATTCAAGTTTAAGGTATGTGGGGTTTTTCAACAAGAACACTCTTTCGTTCTTGTGCCCAAAAATACTTTCTTTTATGAAGTTATGGATTTCATATATTTTACTATGATTTTGAAGCATGAACTTATATCCTCTATTGATTATCATGAGATTATGATATTTTTGATATTTTAGAAGCAGAATTATATGAGAATGATGATATTTTGTTCCTTATAACTGAATTTTCCAGATTTTGAAGGGATTTATATATGTTTATGATGTAAAGCTTGAATCTTGATAAGTTTTAATGTGATATTGAGACATGAGTTTTGAACTCTATTTGAGATTGTTGTTTTTGAGAAATCATGTGTTATAAACACTTTGAGTTTGAATGATTTGAGATGATGAAGAAGCTTTGATCTTTCGATCGTAAAAATGGGTGTTTTTGAACCAGAGATGAGAAAAGAAATCCACTTTTATTGATTATTATAAAAGGGTAGAATGATGGATCCCGTTGTGAATTGTTGAATGGTTTATTAGTGGATTTTCTTTTGAAAAGATCTGAGCTAAGTCCGGGAGTTGTCTTTAGCACCGAGCAGAAGGTATAGCTATTTTGGTACTTCCCTAGAACTACGTGCCTCCGTAGGATGTGAGATTAAGGATAATTTATATAGTGATCACTAGTGTTTGGATTGATGATTTAAGGTCCTACTCCGATGGTAAGGAATAGGGCGACTCTCCCCAACGTGGGTAGAACGTTGGACTCCATGTAGCTCACATGGTTTATATCGGTTGTAAAAGACTCCCAATGTGTGTGTGTGTCTTCTCCTATCTAATATGAAAAGTCTTATTCTTCTATCCTTGATGAAAACATATTTGTTTGAAAGACTGAGTTTGAGAAAGTCATTATTTTCGAAAGATTTAATGAACATATATTCCAAAGAGAATTGTTATGAGATTTGATTGCTTTGATGATTTGGAATCGAGATGGAAGTGAATTGAGATTTATTATGATGACTCACATGTTTCACCCGATATATTTTACTCTCTTATAATTATGATGATTTTAATCCGAGCAAAGTGAGTCATTTATATCAGCATGCATAATTTTATAAACTGTGATGATATTAAGATATTATTTTATATATGCATTGCACCCCCATATGTTTGGTACGTTTCCATGGTACTGACCCACATATTCGTATGTGGGCTACATTTTCTTGGAATGTAGGTACAAGGTATAGTGTTCATCTTCAGATCCAGCCAGTTTGCGGCATCCAGTCAGCAGGTGATGAGACCTTTTGATTCAAGGGCTTGAGTTAGTTATATAGTTCAAGAAGTTTTGTATTTTCTTTATGAGATTCATGACCCAGCTACCTACAGTCAGTACTAGTAGAGGCTTCATAGAAAGACAGTAGAATATCTGACTGATATTTGCTGGCAGAAGTTTTAGAAGTTTCATAAAGTGGCTTGAGAGGAGCCTTCTAGTGTGTTATAAGTCATTCAAATTTAAGTTATGCCCTCGTTCTTATGAGTTATTTAATTAAGATAGAGTAATGTGTATTCTTAGATTGTTGAATGTTGTGTGTCAAATTTCTATCTCTTGTATTATGTAATCTTGTTATCATTATATTTATGAAAAACCAAAGTCTAGTGAAGCCATGTGAGGCCTATTTTGATTCACTAGCAACTTGTTGTTTATCTTGTTGTTCTGGTGTTAGTTGAAAATGTGGGTTTCTGTGTAGTGACAGAAGTAGTAACGTTTAGTTGAAAGTCTTGTGTTAGTTGAACTTGTGGGTTTAGAAGTATAGTAGCAAGAATGGTGGTAAGGGCGATTTATTGAATATGTATAGCTGAATTTTTGCTTATGATTGAATTAGTAATGAAGTGATATACCCTTGTTTGTTAGTTTAGTGAAGTTAGAGAAGGAGATTATTAGTTAAGGTGGGTTGTGTTTTGCTTGAAGTATGAAAAGAGTTATTGATAGTATTTGTTGTGCTAGGAAAGTATAGGTTTTGATGGAAGTACTTGGTGGTTGAGTATTGTTAATTTAGGCTTTCCTGAGATTGCAAGAGGAAGTTTAGTTGAAATTTATAGAGATATGAAAGTAATTTAGGTGTGAAGATGGGTAAATAGTAATGATGTGAAGAAGGAGAATGTGTTAACGGATTATGAATAAGATAGGCCATATGATTATGATCAATTGTCATTGTATACTAGTTTTTCTTAATGTTGTGTTCTATAGTTTTGAAGTGAGAATTGTGTGTGAGATTGGGTTGTAAAACATGTTTAGCACTAGACATTAAGTTTGAACAGTTAATGGTTCGGTTGTTGATGCTAGTTATATGGAGGTGATCTAGTAGGCCTGAAACATGTATGCAAGAGTGTAAGATCATGTGTTCGTAATTAAGTATGATGTAGAGGTGTGCCCAAGGTGCTATGGGGCTGTATTATTTTTTGAGGATTATTGCATATTGTGTGGTTAGTAGTAACGTTGAGTTGCTAGGTGGAGAAAGTCTAGTTAGATAATTTATGTTGTTCTTGATAGATAAGTTAAGGAGTTATGATTGAAGATGTTGAGTCTTTTTAGTATGATTTTATTCGTATGGTTTGGGAAAAATATAAGTATAGAAGTGTGATCTTGGTAGGCTATGATTATGTGATTAGAGATGTAGATATGGTTGCAAATGAGAGTGTAAGTCTTTGATGATGACTATTGAAGCTAGGAATTAAGGATGGCATATGGATGGGTTGTTCAAGAATGAAGTCGGTAAGTTCAAAATTAGTTTATTCTTGTGAGTTTAGCATTTATGTGTAGATAATAGAATGATGAAATTATTTCTTAATCTCGAGGATATAGGTAGACCATCATACTTAGAATACCAGCTTTAACCTAAGAGGGAGATAGTTAGTAAAGAACCAAACCTAGTTTTGAGAATTAGATTATGATACATGTCAATAATGAGTTATGATGAGATAGTGATCCCTTATTACTCTAGAGTATTCCTTGGATTTCAGTCATTACGACACCAAATCCATCACTTGCTTGACAAATCCATGCCACAGGCCTATGCTTATACCTATCATGTATGCTCAAGCCCATTCTCAGCTTCTAGCAAGTATGTAACAGCTTCACTCTGTGATTTGAATTATCTCTCATGAGTCTATAAACTCCAGTCTTATGTTGAATAGCTCATGATAAGTATAAACTCATGTTTCAGAGTATGACCAGTTTTTAAACTCATGATACTAGTGAAGTTCGCATTATATCATGCATGTCCTCAGCTTAGATTTCTTTAATGAATCCATGCCTTTGATATTTTATTCCTTAGGACAAAGATAAGTGTTAATGTTATGTATTGTAGTTTTCGTGCTTCAAGTTCTTATGTGTTAGCCATTTGGTGACCTCTTTCTATATTAAGATTGTGGCGATGATAGTGGAGAGTAATGGTTTAGATGTGAGAGAGTTGTTGACCCTCATTAAGAAAGATTATTTATGCTTTTCTATCTAAGACTAAAGTGTGGAGTAAGATTGAGGCCAAGTCTTTGACATATGTCATGGTTAGTTAGAAATTGTGTGTATGTTTTTAAGAAGAGTGCAAGATAATTGTTGTCGATAAAGGTTTAGAGAATATGTGGAGTATGCCTTTAGGGGTATTTGCCATGCAGTTATATGTGGTTTTAATGATAGGCTTGAATGTCATGTAGAGTGTAAGGTGATGTATGCAATATGCGCTAGAGAATCCATATCAAGAGTTTTGAATTAGTCATTGAAGTGGTAAGGTATGTTATACTTAGGGTGTGAGATCTAAGAAGATATAGAATATTGAATCGTGTGGTTTAGACTAGTATTTTGGAGTGGCATGTTGTATCTTATGATTTTTGAGTTAGTCCTGACATTGGCGAGAGGACTTAGTTTACTTTAGACCTTGTAGAAAGATTTATCAGTGCCCATGTGAGAATTATGAGTTGATCAAATGAGTATGGTATTTAAGGGGAATAGTATAGTTGAGAGAGCATTTTAGAAGTGATGCTAATCTTGAAAGTAAGAAGTTGTGTTGCCTGCGGCCTAGCAATCCTATCCTAGTTTAGGAGTTATATATTTTTATTCCATGCTACGGATTTATATCAATGTTGTGATTCCTTAGTCAGATGTTTTGTTCAGATCATGCCCGAATCCGTTGCTCCGTAATTATAATAGAATTTTGTAGAAAAATACTGATAAAATACTCCATTTGAGTATGGGCAGTCAATATGATTCAGTCCTTATAGCCTGCAATCCAGTTAACAAGCAAGCCGATAAGCTCTTATAAAGTTCCAACTTTTCATCTAGTATTACTATCTAAAGTTTCATGAGTATTGCTATTTCGTGAGATAATTTCGTTCGATCCAAGCATCATGTTTCAGATTTGGCAATTTAATCATGTCTCATTTCATAAGTGTTCAGCGCATAATCTCAATTTTTCAAGTGTTTTAGTCCAGACAATGAAATACCCCTTGTATGATCTAAGTCTTGTTGTCTCACGATTCATACTTGCATAAGTTATCCCTTCTCAGTTCGAGATGTATTAATGGATCATAAACACTTCAAGTGAATCCTCGACTCTCAACATGTATCAGTTCCTTGAAGCAAGTAAAGTAAAGCTAGCTCAGAATTCAGTTTCATGATAGAAGTTTGAATGATTCAGCTCAGTTGATGCATCAGTTTCAATTTCAGATATTAAGTCATGATTCAGTTCGTAAGTATCCTGTGTAGTATCACAGTCTCTTCCTAGTATTTTTATCAAATTATTATTATTTGGGGACGAACGATCCCAAGAGGAGGATGTTGTAATACCCCTAGTTTTCATGTCATAAACCTCTCATCTTTTTCTCATGAGATCAGATCTAGTGCAAAGTAATGGTTACTCATAAGTGGACACTCTCGTTTCTATCTGAGTCATATAATTATTTTCATGAGAATTCAGGCACATGCAGTTCAATTCAGTGACTCATTATGTTTGAGATTTAGTGATTCAGTTTATATCAGTTGTACAAGTTATCTTAAAGACTGAGATTCCTCTGTGTTTCAGGTTAATTATCCACATTCGAGGACGAATGTTCCCAAGGGGGAGATAATGTAATAACCCGTATTTTTGTGCAAAAATTCTAACCTTATGCATCTAAGATCTAATCCAAATGAATTGAATGTGAATACAAGTTTCATGATCATTATCCTTGTCTATGGAGTAGTTTAGAGGTGAAAAATGTTCATAGCAATGACCTAGAACAAAGTTGAGCTAAGACCAATTGATTCATCCAAAGTTTGACATTCGATTCTACAAGGGTCAACTTCAAACGTGTATATCTCTTAATATAAATGGAATTTTTCATCCCAAGACAGATAAAATTGTAGATAATTGAATTATCTTTCCAACGATACCAATTTCGCAAAAATACGATACCCGAGCGAAGTGTTATGCCCATTTTTGTGAGAGGCAGTAAGGGTGTGCGATGGGCAATGAGCCGCCCAATCAAATGTGTGCGATTGAGAGTGCGAGGCACACTTAAATGTCTGCTATAAGGTGTACGACGCACACCTTAAGGTCTTCCATGGGTTGTGCGCCGCATACCTCACTTCCAAGTGCCAAAAATACCCCTATATATGTCTATAACACGGGATTTAATCTCAATTATCCAAAACCCTTTCACTTTCATAAAAAAATGGTCAAGAAACTCCATTAGGGTTTCAACTTGAGAACCCAAATAAATCAAAAACTAACCGTAGCTTTTCTATAATTTTTGGATATTCGGAATCCTTATTCCGAGGGATACAAGAAGCAGATAAAAATCTCGTGAATAGCGTGCCGGAGTAGAAAGTTCGTTCTAAAGCTTCAAGTTTAAGGTATGTGGGGTTTTTCAACAAGAACACTTTTTCATTCTTGTGCCCAAAAATACTTTCTTTTATGAAGTTATGGATTTCATATGTTTTACTATGATTTTGAAGCATGAACTTATATCCTATATTGATTATCACGAGATTATGATATTTTTGATATTTTAGAGGTGGAATTATATGAGAATGATGATATTTTGTTCCTTATAACTGAATTTTCCAGATTTTGAAGGGATTTATATATGTTTATGATGTAAAGCTTGAATCTTGATAAGTTTTAATGTGATATTGAGACATGATTTTTGAACTCTATTTATGATTGTTGTTTTTGAGAAATCATGTGCTATAAACACCTTGAGTTTGAATGATTTGAGATGATGAAGAAGCTTTGACCTTTCGATCGTAAAAAGGGGTGTTTTGGAACTCGAGATGAGAAAATAAATCACTTTTATTGATTATTATAAAAAGGTTAGCATGATGGCTCCCGTTGTGAATTGTTGAACTGTTTATTAGTGGATTTTCTTTTGAAAAGATCTGAGCTAAGTCCGGGAGTAGTCTTTAGCACCGAGTGGGAGGTATAGCTGTTTTGGTTTTTCCCTAGAACTACGTGCCCTCGTAGGATGTGAGATTGAGGCTGATTTATGTGGTGATCACTAGTGTTTGGATTGATGATTTAAGTTCCTACTCCGATGGCAAGGAATAGGGTGACTCTCCACAACGTGGGTAGAATGTTGGACTCCATGTAGCTCACATGATTTATGTCGGTTGTAAGAGATTCCCAATATGTGTGTGTTTATTCTCCTATCTAATATGAAAAGTCTTATTCTTCTATCTGAGATGAAAACATATTTGTTTGAAAGACTGAGTTTGAGAAAGTCATTGTTTTCGAAAGATTTAATGAACATATATTCCAAAGAGAATTGTTATGAGATTTGATTGCTTTGATGATTTGGAATCGAGATGGAAGTGAATTGAGATTTATTATGATGACTCACATGTTTCACCTGATATATTTTACTCTCTTATGATTATGATGATTTTAATCCGAGCTAAGTGAGTCATTTATATCAGCATGCATAATTTTATAAACTGTGATGATATTAAGATATTATTTTATATATTCATTGCACCCCCATATGCTAGGTACGTTTCCATGGTACTGACCCACATATTCGTATGTGGGCAATATTTTCTCGGAATGTAGGTACAAGGTATAGTGTACATCTTCAGATCCAGTCAGTTCGCGGCATCCAGTCAGCAGATGATGAGTCCTTTTGATTCGAGGGCTTGAGTTAGTTATACAGTTCAAAAAGTGTTGTATTTTCTTTATCCATCTGTATTGAGTTGGGATAGGGAGTCATGACCTAGCTACCTACAGTTAGTACTAGTAGAGGCTTCATAGACAGTCAGTAGAAGTTGATGTATTTCATTTCAGTTATGGTTGTAAAGGCAGAATTGCAATCTTATAAATTCAGTATTGTATTAATCAAATTCAAAAAGAGGTATTTTTCGCAGATTTGTATATATATATTTGTACTTCTTATTCAGTTGCTTATGAGATATGCCAGTAGAAAGGTTAGCTTGGAGTCACTTCTGGCCCTAAGCACCGTGTGACGTCTTGGGACCCGATTTCGGGGCGTTACAGTTTTTAAGGTATTCTAAGTCGGGCCCCGTTTCCCGGCATGGTTATATATATATGTATGGTTGTATGTATCATGTATAGTTTTACTTGGTTTTATAAATAGCATTATCTTATCCTTACCCTGAGTGCATGCTAGTGTTCACCTACTAAACCGTCTTCGGGTGGCTGTATACCCACGTTATGCAGGGACCAACCATTCTACGTAGCCTTCTTAGTAATTAAATTTAGGGTCAGTTAATGTTGGATTGAAGTTGTGTGCTTTCATATTTTGGAAGGCATCTATTTCAGTCATGGTTTACCTTACATATCTCTTGTCTTTCATACACTTTAGTTTTTTGCCATAGTTGGGGGCATGTCCCAACTAGGTACTCTTTGGTTGGTCTAGAGGCTTTGTATGGACAATTGTGGACTTGGGTATGGTATGGATGGTTTATGTTATATATATTCATAGATTAGCTTATTGTCCTGATATTGGCTTATGGTTTCCGCATTAGTTTTGGTTGGTTATTAGTGGTTGGACTTGGTTGGGTTGGTCTTGGATATAGAATTATCCCTGAGTAACCACATTTGTGAATACACTATCTTGATATATGTTGGGATATCAGCCGACTCAAGGTATGCGATTGATATATGTATCTGACAGTCCTATATTTATTGAAATCTGAAAAACATAGCTACTGTATCTGATAGTTCTGTATATACTAAAATCTGAAGAACGCCCTGAGTTCTTTTATTGGGACTGATACTGAAACTGTAAGAGGTAGTGTTTAACCGACATTCCCCATAAATGCCGTTATGGCTAAGATTGGGTTCAATCTCTGCCCCGAATAGAGGGGTGTCAATACAGTGCCACGGGTAAGGACAGCTTGTGAGTAACCCTTATCTGGAAGGTACTCAATGAGAATAGTGGGAACCCTAAACTGACAGGTCAAACCACCTCATCAACCCTAATCTGACAGGTTAATATGTCTCAACCTACGCTGGCTACGTAGTTCTGGAACACAAGGACTGCTTCTAAGAATCACACCCTGAACTGGCGGGTGAGTTCCCATCCTTGGGTTCACTCGGTGCTAACCTCTACTCCCATCTGGAGGGACTGGACATGAATAACTGACTATACATGACTTAACCTTACTGAATTCCATTGACTAGCGGAATGTTACTGATATCTGACAACTGACTGAGATCATGAGGTTTTCCTTAGTCACATGACTGACTGAAGTCTACGGAATCATAGCTTGAGTTCGGATATCATGAAACATGACATGGATCTAGGAACACATCTATAGTTTTCGGGTACGAATACCCCCAGGACTCGATAGGAGGAAACTGACACACATGACATACTTGATCACAAGATTTGAATCCACAATTCACAATATCATAAGCAGGGGATAGTATACTTCATGTATTTATTCAACATTTCAAACATGATAGGAAAAGTATGGATATATTTTGTGTACATAATTTATATCTCCATTATCATACATGCTTTATACCACAACAATAACAACACATAATTTGCATGGAAATTCATATTGGAGTGTATGGCTAACATGAACTTGTCATTTAGATATCATGAAATCATGTAAATATGATGTTCTAACATATTAGGCATTTTATCGAACACCTTGCATGCATTTTTAAGGCATAGGTGGATTTCATACTTGCATTCTATCAATCCATCTAAAGATCATTTTTTTCAACTAACAACATAACTTTCATGAGATATACAGTCACGATACTATTATATAGAAAAACAAACAAGCATCAACATGGGTATGATCATATCACCATTACCAACCAAGCTATTGTATTTTAAAGATTGATTCTTGAACTCCACAGATGAAAGGAATCCGTGTATGAACACTACGCATACCTTGGAAGGGAGGTTCTTGATGATTGATGGAGGAATTTTCTTGAAATTTGATATTCAAACTTGATTGTGCAACCCTAGTTGTTTTTCTCCTATGGTGCTCTTGGATAATGAGCTTTGAGATGTTAATAGGGTTGTAATATGTTTAGAAGCTATAAATTTTGTGAGGTTAGGTTTAGGGACATATAAGGAGTGTTAAAAGACTTAACTACCCTCGAAATAACTCAAAAACTAAGTGTTTTCGTGGCTGAAATCATACATAGGTGCCGCATATGATATCGCCTCTATTTACATAGGCACCGCATATGATATCACCTCTATTTACATAGGCACCGCATATGATATCGCCTATGCTGTATATAGGCGCCGCATATGATACCGCCTATGCTGTACATAGGTGCCGCATATGATATCGCCTATGTTTTCCTGTTGCCATGCGCGATTGGTTAGGCGACGCCTTCTACTTTGAAAGGCCATAACTCCTTGCTCGGGTGTCGAATTTTGATAACATTGGTATCGTTCGAAAGATAATTCAATTATCTACAATTTGGTGGGTTTAAATATACCAAAATGTCACATATAAATCACGTTATTCTTCTTCAAAGATGACCCTTGCAAAATCGAACACTAAGATTTGATGGATTCAAAAACTCATAGCTTGCATCACTCTAAGCGACTCTTATGAGCATGCTTAAGACATCGCAAGCTATCCTATTTCTAGGATATTCATTGTAAGTCATGCACTAAAATTCTACTCACAGGATAGGATTTTTCATACGTAGGAAAACTTATTCACTTCCTAGCTTAGAAACATGCGGGGTATTACAATATCTCCCCCTTGGGAACATTCGTCCTCGAATGAGAATTTTCTGAGAGGGGATACAAGACAACAGAACCTGAACTGAACATGAAGAACTGAAACTTGATCTCATGACTGACATGCTAAACATACTGAACTCGTGCATATCTGATGCACGGATAACTGATACATGAATGCATGACTGAGTATGCAACGGTTAATAGGTACCAAGTTTATACTAGAAACATGAACATAAAACTGAATAAGCTTAAGGAGAACTATTTCCTTGATCTTGATCTGAATTGGCGGGGAAGAGGTAAGGATACTTGGTACGCATATCTACTTCTATTTCCCAAGTAGCTCCCTTACGAGACTGATTTCGCCAAAGAACCTTGACTAGAGGAACTTCTTTGTTCCTCAATCTACGAGTATGATAATCTAAGATTTTGACTGGAATATCTTCATAAGAGAGGCTGTTCTGAATGTCGATGCTCTGAATAAGGACAACAACTTCTGGGTCACCTATGCACTTCTTGAGCAAAGATACAAGGAAGACTGGATGGACTGAGGCTAGATCTGAAGGCAACTCAAGCTCATAAGCTACCTTGCCGAAGCGACAAAGAATTCTGAAGGGACCGAAATACCGGGGACTGAGTTTCCCTTTCTTGCCGAACCTCTTCACTCCCTTTATGGGAGAGATCTTAAGATAGACATAGTTATTGACCTCAAACTCGAGATCATTTCTATGAACATCTGCATAGGACTTTTGTCGGCTCTGAGCAGCCCGGAGTCTCTCTCTGATCAACTGAACTTTCTCTAAGGCGTCGAATACTAAGTCAGAACCTATAACTGAGGCCTCACTAACTTCGATCCAACCTATCGGAGATCTACATCTCCTACCATAGAGAGATTCGAATGGAGCCATCTGAATACTGGAATAATAGCTATTGTTGTATGCAAAATCAATCAAAGGCAAGTGGTCATCCTAACTTTCCTTGAAGTAAATTGCACACTCCCTAAGCATATCTTCAAGAGTTTGAATGGTCCTCTCTGCTTGACCATCTATCTGAGGATGAAATGTTGTGCTAAGATGGACTTGGGTACCGAGACCCTTTTGGAATGCTTTCCAAAAGTGAAAGGTAAACTGGGTACCTCTGTCTAAGATGATAGATAGTGGAACACCGTGTAACCTGACTAACTCCCTGATATAGAGTTTGGCATAATCCTCAGTGGAATAAGAAGTACGAACAGGAAGGAAATGAGCTGACTTGGTCATTCTATCTATAATGACCCAAACTGAATCATGCTGATGACGAGTTCTAGGCAAACCCATCACGAAGTCCATGTTCACTTCTTCCTACTTCCAAGTAGGAATGGTGAACTCTTGCATGGAACCACTAGGTTTCTGATGCTCTATCTTAACCTGCTGACATATAGAGCACTTAGCCACAAACTCTGCAATATCTCTCTTTATCCTACTCCACCAATAGATCTCCCGCATGTTGCAGTACATCTTAGTGGCCCCTAGATGAATAGAGTATTGCACCATGCGCTTCTGCAAAAATTCACTGCCTCAATTCATCTACCCCTGAAACACATAGATGACCCTGACAACGAAGAACACCATCTCCCCCTTGGGAGAAAACCTCGACTTTCTGATTCTAAACTGACTCTTTGATCTCGACAAGACTAGGATCCTTGTTTTGCTTCTCTTTCACCTCAGAAACTAGATATGACTCTGAACTACTGTGAACACATACACCACCCTCTGAAGAATCGACTAAGCGAACGCCTAGTCTGGAAAGATGATGGATCTCCTGAACCATTTTTTTCTTGCTACCCTCAACGTGAGAAATACTACCTATGGAGATTCTACTGAGAGCGTCGTCCATAACATTGGCCTTGCCCGGATAATAAAGAACACTCATGTTGTAATCCTTCAAGAGCTCTAACCACCTTCTCTGACGAAGATTGAGATCTTTCTAGTAAAAGACATACTGGAGGATTTTATGGTCTGTGAAGACATCTACATGAACTCCATAGAGATAATTCCTCCAAATCTTCAAGACAAAAACTACCGCTGCTAACTCAAGATCATGAGTAGGATAATTCTTCTCATGTGGCCTTAACTGTCTGGAGGCGTAGTCTATGACCTTACCATGTTGCATGAGGACACAACCAAAACCCACTCTGGATGCATCACAATAGACTACAAAACCGTCTGAACCATCTGGAAGAGCTAGAACAGGAGCTGAGGTGAGTCGAGTCTTCAACTCTTGAAAGCTCTTCTCACATGAATCTGACCACTGAAACTTAAACTTCTTCTGAATCAATCTAGGCATGGGAGATGTAATAGAAGAAAATCCCTCGACAAACCATCTGTAATAGCTAGCCAAACCCAAGAAACTCCTGATATCTGATGGAGATACGGGTCTGGGCCAGTTTCTTACTGCCTCGGTTTTCTGAGGATCTACTCTAATGCCATCACCGGAAATAATATGGACAAGAAATGCTACTGATATTAGCCAAAATTCGCACTTGCTGAACTTAATGAATAACTGGTGATCCCTGAGAGTCTAAAGAACAATCCTGAGATGGTCTGCATGATCACGCTCTATGCGAGAATAGACCAGAATATCATCTATAAAGACTATGATAAACATGTCCAAGTACTTCTTGAACACACGGTTCATCAAATCTAGGAAAGTTGCAGGGGCATTGGTAAGACCAAATGATATGAATAAAAATTTAAAGTGACCATACCGAGTACGGAAAACTGTCTTCGGGATGTCACATTCTCTAACTCTGAGATGATGATAGCCTGATCTAAGGTATATCTTGGAGAAGTAACTGGCACCCTAAAGTTGGTTGAATATATCATCAATCCTGGGAAGAGGATATCTGTTCTTGACCATGACCTTGTTGAGTTGACGGTAATTAATACACATCCTGAGAGAACCGTCTTTCTTGCTCACGAATAATACTGGCGCACCCCATGGAGAAATGCTGGGTCTGATGAATCCCTTATCTAAGAGATCTTTCAACTGATCTTTCAGTTCCTTGAGTTCTGCTGGTGCCATTTTGTATGGCAAAATAGAAATAGGTTGAGTATCTAGAAGAAGGTCTACGCCGAAGTCTATTTCCCTTTCGGGAGGAATGCCTGGAAGATCTTCGGTAAAGACATTTGAGTATTCATTAACAACTAGGACTGTTTTGAGACTGGGAGATTCAGAACTAGAATCTTTAACATGAACGAGATGATACACACACCCCGTAGAAATTATTTTCCTTGCCCGAAGGTAGGAAACAAGTTGACCCCTGAACGTTGAAATACTACCCTTCCACTCTAGGATGGGCTCATTCGGGAATTGAAACTGAACTATCCTATTTCTGCAGTCGACTGTGGCATAGCAGGAACAAAGCCAATCCATGCCGAGAATGACATCAAAATCAGTCATCTCTAACTCAACTAAATCTGTTGATGTGGATTTCTGAGATATCATAATTGGGCAGTTCCTGTATACCCGCTGAGCTATGATGGTTTTACACACTGGGGTAGAGGCTGAAAAGGGCTCTGCTAAAATTTTGGGACTGATTCCAAAATTGCCTGCTATGTATGGAGTGACAAAAGACAAGGATGCACCTGGGTCTAGTAAAGCATAAACATGAACATGGAAAATATGTAACGTAATAGTAATGACATCAGGAGAATTTTCCTGATCCTGTCAGGTCTGAAGAGCATAGAGTCTATTTGGGCGTTGCCCACTGGTAGCACTGGAAATGGCACCTTGCTGGTTCGAGCGATTGGACTGAGCTACAGAATGATTTTGCTGACCCTGAAGACTTGACTGTGGACACTCCCTAATCCTGTGTCCTGGCTTGACACAACCAACACAGACATCACTACCGGCTCTGCAAATGCCCTTGTGGTTCTTACCATAAGTCTGGCAAAGGGGATTCGTTCGGGCACTGCTAACACTGCCTTGAGATTTAGAGCCTGGTACTCTATCTCTGTTGCCATCCCTGAAATTCGACACTGGGGAACTAGAGGAGAAAGGTGATGTAATGGTTGACTTAGAGAGAAACTATGAACGGTTTCCTCCATCTGACTTGGGGTGAGCAAAGTTGAAGTTACCTGACCTTGATCTCCTATTCTGCCTCTCCCTAGTCTTAACTTTTTACTCTTCTACTTGTTGGGCATGGGTCATGAGTTTGGCTAAGGTCATATCACCGATCATCATCACATACCTACACTCATTTACCACGCTATCGTTGACCCCTAACACGAACTTGCTCATCTTAGCCCTATTGTCTGCATCCACATGAGGAGCATACCTGGCTAGATGAGTAAATCTAAAAGAGTACTACCTAACCATCATATTCCCCTGATAGAGGTTGATGAACTCAATAACTTTGGCTTTCCTCAGCTCTTGGGGAAAAAATCTGTCTAAGAAGGCCATGACAAATTCCTCTCACTCGATAGGGCCTACATCATCTAACCTCTCAGACTTCCACTATTTGTACCAATCATGAGCAACATCCTGTAACTGGTAGGCGTCTAACTCGGCACTCTTAATAGAAGTAACACCCATGATGTCAATGACCTTCTGTACTTGTTCAATGAACTCCTGAGGGTCCTCATCAGACTTACACCCATGGAAAGATGGAGGGTTCATCCGGGTGAAGTCCCGAACCCTAGCTTCTATGGGATTGGACACTGGATTGGCTATAATGAATGGTGTCCGTTCATTCTGTGCAGCCACGGACTGAGCAAGTGTGGTAAATGCAGCTCTAAACTCCGCATGGGAAACATGTTCGCCCAAAGGATCTTCGGGATAAGGAGTTGGTTGGTTTCTTCTCTTTAGGGCTATGGTCTGGAATAAGAGAAGAATGGATTAGACTGAGAGTTTAACTTGTGATTATGCTCACTAGCATGATATAAATACTGAAGAAAGAGGGTTGTTCCTAAAACATCTTATAGACTCCTGTACATAAATGTGGCGCGCAACACACCCATGTACAAGACTCTACTAGATGCAGCTTTTAGACTTCCTAGGACTCTATTGAACCTTAGGATCTGATACCAAGTTTGTAATGCCCTAATTTGCTAAACCGGAATGCTACACGGTGCTAATGACTCTGATGGACCACAAGCTAACCCATGACTATTATTTGTACCTGTATACTGCAAATCATGACATAATAATGCGGAATACATAAAATTGTAAGGCCATAAGGTTCAACTGAATAAAACCATGACTGAAAATCATAACGTCCATGTGGGTGAAAATACCCAAAACAACTCAATCTGAAAGCTAAGTCTGAACGTAAATCTGAGCATAAATCTGAAAGCCTCTAAACTATCTGAATAAGAAATTGAAGGAACATGTCTCCAACTAACTCCGTAAAACTAAACTGAAGAAATAAATAAATGCATCAAATCATATTGTCCTTGAATCAATGAGGACTCACTGTGTCTCTACAACTGGAATGCTACCGCTACTGCTGGGATAGAGCTCGTGTCTCGGAACCTATGGTGTAACATGAAAAGAAAGCACCATAGCGTAAATGTATTAGTACAACTGGAGTACTAAGTATACGAGGAAGGTAGGTTAAATATAACGGGTATCATGCATGAACAACACTGACTGACTAATATGAACGTGGGAGTGCAAACATGCATATATAGAAACTAGGACCGTGAATGTGTGATAGCAAGACCTATAAGCTAATACATGGTTTACTGATAACTGTCATGACTGATACTACAAGCTGATAACATGGACGACTGTATCTGACAGTCCTGTATATACTAAAATATAAAGAACATAGCGACTGTATCTGGCAGTCATGTATATACTAAAATCTGAAGAACGCCATGAGTTCTTTTACTGGGACTGATACTGAAACTGTGGGAGGTAGTGTTTAACTGACATGCCCCATGTATGCCATTATGGCTATGCTGGTGTCCAATCTCTGCCTCGACTGGAGGAGTGTCAATACCATGCCACGGGTAAAGACAACTTGTGAGTGACCCTTATCTGGCAGGTACTCAATGAGAATGGTGGGAACCTTAAACTGACAAGTTAAACCACCTCATCAACCCTAATCTGACAGGTTAAGATGTATCAACCTACGTTGGCTACATAGTTCTGGAACACAAGGACTGCTTCTAAGAGTTGCACCCTGAACTGGCGGGTGAGTTTCCATCCCTGGGTTCACTCGGTGCTAACCTCTACTCCCATATGGAGGGACTGGACATGAATAACTGACTATACATGACTTAACCTTACTGAATTCCACTGGCGGAATCTTACTGATATCTGACAACTGACTGAGATCATGAGGTTTTCCTTAGTCACATGACTGACTGAAGTCTATGGAATCATAGCTTGAGTTCGGATATCGTGAAACATGACAAGGATCTAGTCACACAACTATAGTTTTCGGGTACGAATACCCCCAGGACTCGATAGGAGGAAACTGACACACATGACATACTTGATCACAAGATTTGAATCCACAATTCACAATATCATAAGTAGGGGATAGTATACTTCATGTATTTATTCAACATTTCAAACATGATAGAAAAAGCATGGATATATTTTGTGTACATAATTTATATCTCCATTATCATACATTCTTTATACCACAACAATAACAACACATAATTTGCATGGAAATTCATATTAGAGTGTATGGCTAACATGAACTTGTCATTTAGATATCATGAAATCATGTAAATATGATGTTCTAACATATTAGGCATTTTATCGAACACCTTGCATGCATTTTTTAAGGCATAGGTGGATTTCATACTTGCATTCTATCAATCCATCTAAAGATCATGTTTTTCAACTAACAACATAACTTTCATGAGATATACAATCACGATACTATTATATAGCAAAACAAACAAGCATCAACATGGGTATGATCATATCACCATTACCAACCAAGCTTTTGTATTTTAAAGATTGATTCTTGAACTCCACAGATGAAAGGAATCCGTGGATGAACACTACGCATACCTTGGAAGGGAGGTTCTTGATGATTGATGGAGGAATTTCCTTGAAATATGATATTCAAACTTGATTGTGCAACCCTAGTTGTTTTTCTCCTATGGTGCTCTTGGATAATGAGATTTGAGATGTTAATAGGGTTGTAATGTGTTTAGAAGCTATAAATTTAATGAGGTTAGGTTTAGAGACATGTAAGGAGTGTTAAAATACTTAACTACCCTCTAAATAACTCAAAAACTAAGTGTTTTCATGGCTGAAATCATACATAGGCTCCGCATATAATATCGCCTATATTTACATAGGCGCCACATATGATATTGCCTATGATGTACATAGGCGCCGCATATGATACCGCCTATGCTATACATAGGCGCCATATATGATATCGCCTATGTTTTCCAGTGGCCATATGCGAATTGTTAGGCGATGCCTTCTACTTTGAAAGGCCATAACTCATTTCTCCTGTGTCGAATTTTGATGAAATTGATATCATTGGAAAGCTAATTTGATTCTATACAATTTGGTGGGTATAAATTTTCCAAAATGTCACATATCAATCACGTTATTCTTTTTTAAAGATGACCCTTGCAAAATCAAATACTAAGATTTGATGGATTCAAAAACTCTTAGCTTGCATCTCTCTAAGCAACTCATATGAGCATTCTTAAGACATCGTAAGCTATCCTATCACTAGGATATTCATTTTAAGTCATGCACTAAAATTCTACTCTCAGGATAGGAGGTTTCATACGTAAGAAAACTTATTCACTTCCTAGCTTAGAAACATGCGGGGTATTACATTAGGTTAGGTAACGGGGGTGGTTCTCAGTCGTGGTTCGGCTTGAGATTTTCCATTATGACAAGGTCCTGGTTCTGGTCATGTCAAGTGGGTATTAGAGGTTTAGGTTTCAGTGTCATAGGGTGTCCACAAAGTCGTATAGATTTGAGCCTTTCTTATGGGTTTGTCGTGCACCATACTTATAATCAGGGTGCTACGAGGCATTTAGGATGTTTCACTTTCTTGGTTATTCTACTTTTGGGCTATAGAGTCTAAGGTCTTGAACTCTTCTCTAAATCTTCTTTGGTTCATCTTTCGGATTATGTCCTCTCAATGATCTAAAGTTCATGGAAACTTCCCTCTTCTACTCAAAAATAACATGGATGGATCTAGTTTAACTTTTAGGGAACAGACCCAGTCAAAGTTCGCCGCTTTTGGTTTTTCTAGTTGAGCCCAATCTGTATCATCCTATTTTTTTATAGATTTTGTGGTCGGTCGCACCATGGATGTTGTGAGGAAAGAAGGAATTTTTGTTTTGGTTGTGGTCAATTGGGTCATATGCCATGGGAGGGTCCTGTTAGGGATTCCACTTGGGCAAGTCAAGAATTGGGTACTTTTTTTGTCTCTGACATTGGTCGAGATTGTCTCACTGTTCTTACTATCCCCCATAAGTCTGAGGCATCTTGTGATACCGACATTGGCAGGTTGGAAACTCTTCTCTTTGTGGTATGTATGGTTTACTTGGCTTGGGGTCCCTTTTTTTTGTGACCCCAATGGTGGTTGTATACTTAGGTTTTGGTCCTAAGGTTATATCAGATTCTTTTCTGTTTCTACCTCGATAGATGACTCTTCGATTGCCAAAAGAATCTACGAGGGTGTGTGGTACCATTGGAAATAAAGGGGTCTTAGTGTATTTGTTTCACTTGAATATGGTGGATTTTGATGTCATTCTGAGGAATGGATTGGTTGCACTCATGCTATTCTTCATTAGATTGTTGAGTCCATAAAAAGGTTGCCTTTAGTCTCCCTGGTGAGTCAGTTATAGAATAAGAGAATGGTTTCATTCGGGTCCTTAGTTTTTAAGGGAAAGGTTATATATTGAAACTTGGATATTGGTCTCCAAAGGTATGGCCTCATTAGTTGGTCCGGGTTAAAGCTCCTAACTTGATAGATCCTTCTTTGGGTTGCTTTCGGTGGTGGATAAATTTCCTGAGTTCTTTTTGACGACCCTCATCATGTCTTTCTAATTGGGAGGTTGGTTTGGGATTGGTCCTATTTTGGACACTTGTCCAATTTCTATTCTTTCTTTATATAATGGTTCCAGCTGGGTTAAAAGGGTCTTAAAGGCAAATGAACGGATCTTCTAGATAGAGGTTCCATCTGTCCTTGTATTTCTCCGTGAGGTGCTTTCATGCATAGGGGGATGGTTTCCTAGGGAGTAAATAGGATGTCGGAGGGTGACTAAGGAATTTAGGGTGTCCTTATAGTGTGGGAGGTCCTTATATATATATTCTATTTTATATGGGGTACTTTGATAGTAGTACATGGTGGTTAGTAGATCCTAGGCTTGAATCTAGATGTTTGATCATGGTAAAGAAAGTATATTAGCTCGGGAATAGAAAAGCGGAAGTTGTGGAGGTAAACCAGTAGGTTGGATGAGGATGATAATTTTGGAAATACAATAGTGGGAGAGTGTGCCATATAGGTTGTAACGCCCCAAATCTGGTACCCGGAACATTACACGGTACTCATGACCTTGAAGGACCACAAGCTAACCCATGACTGATATATGTAACTGAGCACTTAATAATATACTATAAATGTGCAGAATATAAGTTTTAAGGCCATAAGGTTCAAAACTGAACTAATACTGAATATAAAACAATGTCTATAATGGGGTATAATAATACCCAAAATTGAAATAAACTGTCTGAAACATACTGTAGTCTGAAAACCTCTAAACTGTCTGAAATCTGTGGAGTTGATGGGACATGTCCCCAACTAACTCTGAACTACTGAAATATTAAAGTAATAAAATAATCATGCTATCCTCGAATGATGAGGACTTACTACTAGTCTGTCTACTGAACGTTTGATCTACTAAGGATGCTCGGGAGATCGAGCTTCTAAGCCTATAGAATAAAACACCATAGCGCAAATCCGTCAGTATGATTGAATGTACTGGTATGCAAGTGAGGTAGGTTGAATGCAATGGTTCATATGCATGAACAATACTAACTGACTGAATAATATGAACGTGAGAATATATGCATGAATACGTAACTGTAACTGAGATTGAGATAACACTGACTCATTAATTCTGATAATGTGGATTTACTAATATCTCAGTACTAATACTGGGATACTGAATGACAAATTCTATTGAGTAATGAGGAATAGATATCATATTACTGATAAAAGAATGACTATTTTTGACAGTTCTGATTATGAAAAACTTGTCTGATTGACTGTATCTGACAATCTTGAAATATGAATACTGGTAACATAAATTTTGTATAATTAATATACTATTAACTGGGTGACTGTGTCTGATAGTCCTGATTCTGATGGAACTAGCTGAGTTCCGTACTGAGCTGAGCGACTGTATCTGACAATCCTGAAACTGTAGAACTGAACTAAGTTCTATTACTGGGACTTGATCCGAAACTGAGATTATGAGAGGTAATCATCTAACCGACATGCCCTGAAACGGAACTGGTAGGGTCCAACCTGTAACCCCAGCTGGAAGGGTGTAAGTACCGTGCCACGGGTAAAGATAAGTTGTAAGTAAAACCTCTATGACAGGGAGCTCTTCCGTCAATCCATCCTAGTGGGAAAACTCAAATGAGGTGTATAATCCCTAAAATCATAGGGTACATCTCAACCTACACTGGCTATGTAGTTCTAGAATGCAAGGATCGCTTCTAAGGATCACACCCTCTATAGGCTAACATGTGAGTCTCCATCTTTGGGTTCACTCAATACTAAATCCTACTCCCAACTGAAGAGACACTGAACTGATTTAAACTGAACTAAACTATTACTGATAGTATTATTTAGCTGGTTTGAATAGCGTTCACTAAATATCCATTGACTGGCAAAATACTACTGAGATCTGATAACTGACTGAAATTACTGAGATTACCGAGAGTACTGAGATTACTGAGCTTTCCCTGAGTCATGTAACTGACTAAATTCTAATGATCATGGCTTGACTGAGAGTATCATGAAAACTGACACTGTCTCTAGGCACACAACTAAATTATCGGGTACAAGTAACCCCAGGACTCGATAGCATAAAACTGACAAGACTTGACACTTCTTGAACACATGACCAATATCAACAATTCATAATACAATAATTTAGGGATTTTATGAAGCACATGGTTATCATAATGTTGTACATGTATGGAATTGCATATAGACATGTCATACTTTCATCAACCTAATCTCATGAACATTACATCAAATACTCATAATGCACACAATATCATGGAAGTCATTCTGGGTCATAAGGGTAAAGCATGCATTTATTATTTGAGTCCCAATTGAGCTATAATACATAATTTCTATTCCTCTTAGGCATTTTGTCAAAAACCTTACATGCACAACTTAGGGCATAGGTTCAATCATCAACTTATACACCATAAACAACTCAATTCATGGATTTCAACTTGCATGCTAATGTATTTTCATGAAAAACACATAAAGATTTCAACTTGGAAATCATACAACAAGATAAACATGGTTACAAACAACCCACAACATAAATATTATGTTTTATAGTTTGAAAGAGGATTCTTGGACTTCATGGATGAAAGGAATCCATAAATCAAGACTTGACATACTTTAGTTCTTGATTTTATGAAGATTGGTGGAGATATTCTTGAATTTGAGTATTGAATTTAAACCCTTAATTGAAAGCCCTAACTTGTTCTTGAGAGAAACTTGAGAGAGACACTATATTTTGATTGAATTGGGGCTAAATCCCGTATTTTAGACTTATATAGGGGTGGAAAATTGACCCTTTTGACACTATATTTTGATTGAATTGGGGCTAAATCCCGATAGTCAATGCATCACGCCATCATTGCATCGAGTCTCAGTACTTTGATCCTGGCAACCTGCAACAATATCAACTAACGCGATTGGTGATGTGGTGCGCCAAGATCGCATTGGTCCACTATTTTGGGTTTCCAAACGTGGTCCAAAAAAATTGAAAACTTGTCCGAGACCACCTATGGACCTCTCTGATCATGAATTAACAAAAATACGGACTATTAAAGGACATTAAGGTGGAAAAATGAGATTGTCAACTTTTGAAGGCCAATAATAGGCTAAGTCTGGGATCTTAGTTAGAATTATCTTTTTTAAGTCTGGGACCCCTTGACAAGCTTAAAGGACTAAATTAAGCTTAGAAATTTTATGGAGTCTTACAATATCTCCCCCTTAGGAACATTTATCCTCGAATGAAATTGACAGAGAGAGAAGAAACGATAGACTGAAGTACATGTTGAACATGAACAACTGATACATGACTTCGTGACTAGCATGAATGATAAGCCGAATGTATCATACTAAACATGCATATGTGATGCATGAGTAACTAGTTCATGAATACATGAATGAGATTTCTGATAAGCTGAGTTTCTCAAGATGAGAATGCATGTCTGATGCATGATTATATGACTGAACCGATACATAAATGCATGACTAAATAGGTACTGGTATTTGATACAAAGTTTATGATGAGAATCTAAACATAGAACTGAATGAGTTCAAGGAAGACTGTTACCTTAAACTAAAAATGCTGATGAGTCTGAGATTAATTACTAATTATGCATGAGTGGAAACATGAGAACGTAATTGAGTCTGGAATGTGATACATGAGATGGATTACCATGATCTGAACTAAGAACCTTGAATACGTGGCTTACAGCTAAGGTCGGAGTTTAAGGGTCAACTCATGCATACCACTTACCCCAAACTAGATTCGTTACGAAAAAAAAGAGCGGCACATTTATGTCATAAAAGTTTGGGGAAGTATAGTGTATCTCCCCCTTGGGGCACTATTCCCTTGAAAATATACTAGGCTAACTTTGTTGAGCTATAAGGAAAGTTGTGGCGATGTACGAGGCACCTTCTATCTAAATATCTGAGATCTGAAACTAAGACATGATCTATGAACTGGGCTAAACACGCAACTACCTGGTTAGTCCATCTTAGAATGATCACATCCACGAGACACTGGATAGTGCGACTAGATGGAAAGATGGGAAACTATACCATTTGAACTTGTCCGTCCGACTGCTAAACTGACTTATCATCTTTACGGACTAACTCATTCTAAAACTTATGCTCGACCGAAGTATTTCTATGACATTCTTTCTATAGAGTTCTAGTGACGGTAGGGAAAAAGTGAATCTTGGTCTGGCCTGAGAAGGACATATGAATATGAGATCACTACATGGCTGGAATTCTTCTATTAAGAGACAAGGCCTATGAAAAATCATCTAAGATAAAGTGACTAAAACTTATGCACTACAACTGAGACTACTGAAAAGATTCACGTGGGTGCTGAGCATGAATGTATAAATATACTAACTTATATGATTAATTGAATGACTGATAGATGAATACTAGATATTTAAAACTGAACTGCACTTGATTTGGGATAGCTGGACTGAAACTATAGAGTGTTATGCAGAGAAGGTAATGACTGACTGGGTAATATGAGGTAACTAAGCATGAGTGAGAGAAGGTTGTATTACCTTAGGAACAAAATGTAAGACCAGGCATCTAACATGATTTGGAAACATTCAGTAAACTAAGGTACCGAAATACTAATAACTAAGTAACTGATGGATATAGGTTATGGTCGGGTAATCTTAAAACTCGACCGAGTTTCTGATCTGACTGAACTAGGAATAGGACTAAGATTGTAGTTAAGATGGTAATTGAGATTGTAACCATAACTAAGACTGTAACTGAGGCTGAATGCTGGTTTTCAATATCTAAGATTTAGACTGGTACAGGAGTATTGAAACCTGATGGCTAAGTAACTGATAGCTGAAAGCCATGGTTTTGTGGGACTATCTGAGTCCTTCACTGAATATCGATTACTGAACTAACACTGTAACTGAGGCCTGAGGGATGGAACATTAACACTACGGATTCACCGAGGTATCTAAATTTAGGGTATACGTGGCATAATTTGAGTTTGACTGAAAACTAGGAGTGAAGTCATGAATCGAGTGGGCTAAGCATACTATAAATCATGACATGAGTGCATGAGTCATGAGCTGCACGGACTGGGTTTGGAATTTCTGAATTCGTGGAACATGATCCGCAACATTGGATGAACTTGGAATCCTCATACAAGGAACTTGAAACACACACTATTCTATGAAAAGTGCATGGATATAAGTTGTATTCATGAGACTGAAACATAAAGCATGTGTAAGTATCAGGAGGGTTGAAGTATAAAACTTTGCACTAAGGTAGGAATGGGTCAAGAATCATTTTCCCTTATTAATTTTCTACACATACTGACATTACTACTAGAATATGAAGGCCTAACTTTCTTATATATCATAATCGTACAGTTACTGAATACCTGTCGAGTTGTGTTAGACTCACTCACTGGGGTAGAGACTGGAAAAGGTCCTATTAACATTTGGTCTGACCTTAAAGTTGACTGTTATGAAAGGAGTTACAAAAGAACAAGGAAGCTCTTGAATCTAAAGAATCGTGAACATGTAAATGAGGGATCCATAACATACCAGTAGCTGGACCAAGAGGACTTTCCTAATCCTGTCAAGACTGAAGTGCATAGAGTCTATTTGGGCGTTGCCCATTGATAGCGCTAGAACTGGCACCCTGCTGATTCGGCGATCGGACTGAGCTGAAGGACGATCATGCTTGCTTCTAGGGCCAGTCTTAGGACAATATCGGACCTTGTGACCTAACTTTCCACATCTGAAACACACATCACTGTCGTCTCTACATATACTCTTATGATGCTTACCACACTCTTCGCAAAATAGATGAGTAAAAACCCTACCCTTACTACCATGGGCCTTGGATCCTGGTACCCCATCTCTATGGTAATTTCTGAACTTTGGTATTGGTGTACTATGTCTATGCTGAAACTGAGCATCGATGCTATTATCGACGCGGCACGTCGACGGCATCGATGCGATAAATCAACGCATCACGCTATCATCACGTTGAGTCTCAGTACTTTGAACCTGGCAACCAGCAACAATATCAACCAACACGATTGGCGATGCGGCATGCCAAGATCTCATTGGTCCATTGTTTTGGGCTTCCAAACGTGGTCTAAATATGGTCCAAAAAATCTAAAACTTGTCCGGGATCACCTATGGACCTCTTTGATCATAAATTAACAAAAATACAAACCATTAAAGGACGTTAAGGTGGAAAAATGAGATTGCCAACTTTCAAAGGCTAATAATAGGCTAAGTATGAGATCTTAGTTAAAAAAAATTCTAAGTTTGGGACCCCTTGACAAGCTTAAAGAATTGAATTAAGCTTAAAAATTTTGTGTGGTCTTGCATAAGCCGGGAGTGGAGGTTGAACGGGGGGATGAGGATCGCGTCATTCGACAGGTTAGATCATGGAGCTTGCACGTGTCTTTATCCCTACACTTGTACTTGATTGTTAGCATGCAAGTGATTATTAAATTCATGATTTTAAATGTGAGTTTTGGCATAATTGAAGGATTTGACATGATTACTTATTTAATTGATTTTCAATGGATTATGATGCATTATTCATGCTTTATTAAATATTTTTTAACATTGTGGGATGCATGGGAATGCTAAATGGATTTTGGGGTACTATGGGTTTTCCCAATTACTTGGTTTTTGTAATACCCCGCACTTTTCTTAGCTTAAATTTATTCCTAGAATGTTAAGATATAGCTTCCAAAATAAAGAATATTTATTCCGTGTGGAATTTTTCAGATTTATACCTCCTATTATGTGGGAAATTGAATAGCTTTCCATCAATACAAATTCGCCCAATTCCGACACTCGGTTGAGGAGTTAGAGAGTTTTTAAGTTGACAGTGTGCCACCTGGGCACTTGGGACATCGCGGAGGAGGGTAAAATGATGATTGTCAAATTCCAGTGGCCCTCCGCGATAGCCACGCATCACGAAAAAGCCTTAATTCCCAATTTTCCCATTCCAGTAGACCGACGTGATATTGGCGCATTGTGGATAAAGCCAATTCCCCAGTTGTCGATTTCCAGTAGCCCAACGTGATGTTGGCGCGTTGCGCCAGTGGACGAAATGGAAAAACTATAGGTCACCGTGATAGCTCCGCATCGCAGAGAAAGCCCAGTTCCCATTCATCATTTTTCAGTGAGCCACCGCGATAGTGGCGCCTCGCGGTGGCCAGCCAAATTGGGAAAATATTACGTTTTCTAGTTCCTCTTAGATGTTTAGAAGGGGTATTTTGGTAAATTCCCAAGGCCCCAATCCTTCCAAAATACAAGGTTAAGCATATTCAAAGCACTTTGTTCTTATTATTCATCATTCTATTCAAAAGCAAAACCCTAGAGCTCTAAAATCTCTTCTCTAAGAAATCAAAATCCTCCATTGATTCTCCAAGAAATCTTAAGATTGAGGATTTCCAAGGCAAGATAAGCAAGAATCCATCTCCAAGAACTCAAATAGGAATCAATAATTCAAGTTTCTCCATCTAATTCTCTATCAAGGTATGTAGGGTTTATGAACAAGGATCTTCTTCCATCCTTGTGCCCAGGACCAAGTTTTTATTTAAAAGTTATATAATTTTGAATAATTATTCATGAGATTTGAATTAGGGTTCATACCCATTATTGCTCCTTGCAAGATTTTGAGATTTCAAGTATTTTAGCAGTTGAATTGCATGTCTAGTTTCATATTTTCATACCTATTGCAGTAATTTCCAGATTTTGAGATGAATTATCATTGTTTTCTATATCAAGCATGATTAATATGATGTTTTGACATGAGATTGAAGCATGGGTTATTCCCCAAGATTGAATATTATTATTTTAAGAAAGATGATGCTTTAAGCATCCAATTACCAGATTATTTCTAGATTTTCAGTAAAGCTTTGATCTTTTGATCATCAGATAAGTTTTGAAATCCCCCTTTCAGATTATTACAGATTACAGAATTTAGATCATCTTTATTTACAGATTTTGTAAGATAAATGCATAATTGGTTTTAGATAAACCCTTATTCTAGTTTTAAAATAGATTTCCAACAGAATGGGCATAGCAAATAAAAAGGGGAGTAGTATTTAGCGCCGAGCGAGAAGTGTGGGTCTAGCGCATCCTACTTTCATAGAACTATATAGCCATTATAGGTACAAATTATCAACTTATTCCCACTTCTATGTGGATGATAGTTACAAATACGATCACTTAGCTCAGGTTATAATCCCTGGCAAGAGTATGACACCTCTTCCCAATGTGAGGATTCTTCTTTAGTAGAACTAGAAGTTGGACTCCATGTTAGCTCACATGGTTTATGTCGATTAGAAGAACCTTCCTACTAGTAAAGAAAAGCTTTGAAATAATTTTCTTAAGATAAAGTATTTTCCCTATAGTTTAATAGTAAAGATTATCAGAAAACTAAGTGTAAAGGCTCACAGTTTACTAGATTATGCTTTACAGAAAGATAATAGTTACAAACTTTAGCTTTAGATTTTAGATTTCAGAAGTGAGCTCTTTCTATACTTAGACAGTATGATTTACAGACAGAATACAAGTATAATTTTCATAACTTAATGTTATGACTTACTTGATTTATAAAGTATGATTGATTTATTATTCATGATCTCAGTATTTCAGATATTTCAGCTTTTGTGAGTCATTTACATTTAGCATGCATTGTTTTATAAATTATGATGATGAAATGATGTTTTACTTATGCATTTCACCCTCATATACTCAGTACATCCTTAAAGTACTGATCCACATATATATCTATGTGCTACATTATCTCATAATGTAGGTTCGGGTGCTCAGTATTAATAGCTTGAGTAGTCTGAGCATCTCCATCTACATCTTATAGTTGGTGAGTCCTTATAGTTTGGGGACTTGTTTACTCAGATTTTCCAGCTTATCAGTTTACATGATCCAGTATTCTTTTCAGATAGTTCAAGTTAGTTGGGGGTTTGTCCCAGTGACTCTCTAGATAATAGTAGTAGAGTCTTGTCAGGCTACTAGTTATGATTCAGCTTATTCAGTATTGATGTTTCATACATTATATTCAGATTATTCTTAGTTATTTCAGACAGTTTCCATATTCAGTATGACTTTCATGTCTATATTGCCTTGATTATGAGATTTACATCTAGTAAAAGACAGAAAGGGTTAGCTTAAGGCTACTCGTAGTCTTGAGCACTGTGTGACATCTTGGGATCAGATTTTGAGGCATTACAGTTTTGGTCTTGGAAATTATATGTCCTCAAACTATTTGTGAAATTTCCAATGAATATAATTTTGTCATATGGTTTGACTATTCTTAAATCTTTGTATTGCATAAGTGATTAAAGGGACATAAATTGGTTTTGGTTGGATTCAAATAATTTTTTAAAATGCCTTGGTTGCCATGTTTTGATCTTGAATGATTTTGGTTTAATTGGAAGCCTTGGAGTCTATTTGGTCTCATGGTTTTTTCATGTCTATGTTGGGCTCTAGGTAGCATTGGGATGAAGGTTGGTGGTTAACCTAAAATTCTCTTTTAGCGGTGGACTTCAAGGGAAGATCGGGTCGCATATTCTAGTGATACACTTCCCTCCCGATTAAGAGAGTACTCTACTAGTGTTGCATATATTTATTTAGCGCTTATGCCTAAGGTTTGTATTTTTTTATTCACCTTATTCTCTGGATATGATTTTTGACCTTGTGTTAAGTTACTCATGATATAGGTGGTTGTGTTTCTTTAAGTGTCCAATCTAAGGGCTCCTTCCATGGTATGGTTTGGTTGGGATAATTCTCCCTTATTGTCTAGGTGGTTTCTATGAAATACTTCCTGCCTATGGTGTCGTGTCTTATTTCGGGGGTCTTTGTATTCCCTTAGGTGGCATGGATAATTCTTGTACCTCAATTTCTTAAATAACTCTTCTTGTGTTAGGATGGTAGTGGTATTGGAGGTGTGGTGATATTGTGAAATGTGGAATAGAATCCACTAAGTGGGTGAGAGTCTTGAGTGACTACCAGAGTTAGGGTTTTAAAAGGTGAGGTAAGGTTGTTGTCATGATAGGTCATTACGAAAGGGATAGGTGGTCGAAACCCTTGTTAAAATTATAAAAGGTATTGGATCTTTTGGTTGATAGATCATACTGTAGGTATATAAGCGGTAGGCTTAAACGTTGTGGTTGGTGGATATACCAATAAGTTGTGTTAGGTCCATGAGAGATTTGATAAGGCATGGTTTTATGAGTTATTCTATGGCATAGTAGTTGTATCATTTTGGGTGTTCAATTATAGAATAGAGGTTTTGGTTATAGTGGGTGGATATAGGTTTATCTATGACTTTTTCTCCTGGTCTCCATAATAATGAAAGTGAAGTGGTGTTTCGGGATAGATGAAAGGAGTGGAGCCCTGTGTCTAAAGTTAACTTCTTTTAGCTTTAGATAGTCTTGATCATGGAAGTGGTGGTGTATAGTTAGACTCAACCTCTCGTAATGATGTGTCTCAGAAAAATCTAAGATGAATTGGACTTGCTTTAACATGAGTTCACTCACCCGGTATTCTATGTGTTTTCTTGGGGTAAGGTGTGGATGGTACTTAGTTGGTTGGTCCTTTTGGTTAGTTTTGGTATCTCGACTTCCTTGATCTTTGAGGAGGTTCTCGATGAGGATCTTGGGTTAGTAATTTCACCGGTTGTGAACAATAAGATATAGCTTCGGTAAAGGTTCCATGGTGAAACCCAAAGTCCAAGGAAGCCATTTGGGGATTTGAAAGAGGACATGGAGTCCAAGTATCCACGTTGGTTCTTTGTTTTGGGAATTTGTGCGTAAAGTGTGTGTTCATCAAACATATCTTTGTTTTCAAACTTTGTTAAAGGAAAGATTAATTTCCTTGCATCTTTGTTCTCTAATTTAGTTAGAGATCGGAGTGAAGGTATTGGGGCATAAATCGTGCTTAGGGTATGTGATGATTTTCTCATCTTGGTTTGTGTTCTTTTCCTCTATTTTGGTTGGAGAAAAGTTTGATATGTGTTAATGTGTTACATCGTGCTTATTCTTACCCTTACCCATCATTCAAGGATGAATGATCCTAGTAGGGGAGAATGAAACACCCTAGGATTTAGACACTTGCAAAATTTCTCAAGTTTTGGACCTTTTTGACTTGGTACGACTCAAGGGTACCAATCATACCCTTAAATACAACCCTTAGGTTGTCTTAAAGGTTCACTCATACCCTAGGCAGTATGGTTGTCTTGGCTACTGCCCAAGATACGACTCACTAGGGTACAAATTATATAGGAGCATATGATTGGTGTAGTACAAGTCGTATGGTGCATGATCATCTTGGTCTTGTGAAGTCTACCCTAGATATGGTGGGTGGGTACAATTGGGGGTATCACTCGTACCCTTAAGGTACAACTAAGGAGGTTTGGAGGTATCACTCGTACCCTTAAGGTATAACTAGGGAGGTTTGGGGGTATCACTCGTACCCTTAAGGTACAACTAGGGAGGTGTGATTCATATAGAAACCAATAGGTAGGGCCTTGGCATAGTCTTGGGTACGATTTGGGGTACCACTCGTTCCCTAGGATACGGATGGTAAGGGGGAGTCGTACCCCTGAACGTGGCTTGTTTTAATTTTTTTAAGTCAAGGGTAGTTTGGACATTTCCTACTCCTAAAACCTTATTTCCTCACGTTATATAGCCCTTGGTGGCCTTCTATAACACTTGTTAAAGGGTTAAAACACTTCAATTACTCTCTCAAACTCACTCTTGAAGATTGGAGGCTAGGGTTTCTTCATGTGTTCTTCAAAGGGCTCAAAGGTCAAGATTTCTTTCATCAATCTTCTTGTATAAGGCATGTACTCCTTCCTTCATTGTTATTTCCAACTAAAGGAATGTGTATTGTGTTTTAAACAATGATTTATGAAAAATGAATGGTGGTTTTTGGAATATATGTTGGGGGTTTTGATGCATATGGTTTGGTATTGATTTAAACTATGTTTTTACATGTTTTTGGTAATGGTTTGCTTATGTGGTTATATTTTGGTTATGGTTTAACAAATGGTTCTTGGGTAACCCAAATTATGGTGGTTTATGCATTGGTTTTGGTCTTGATATAGGTATGCCCTCAACATAGTTGATAAAATGCTTTGAAGAATGTTTTTACTTTAATTGTTGAACTTTCATTGGGACTCTGGCATGGTTTGATTTGGTAATGGAAATCTAAATGGTTTTGGATGGTTTTGCATGTTTTAAATGATATAAATGCTTTAAATTATTGGCATGGTTTAAAATGGTTTGGAATGATTTAAAGGGTAAAGGTTTTGGTGGTCATGGTTGGTCTATTTTGAAAACCTTGTGGGTTACATGGAAATCCTTCAAGTGAATGCATTAATGGCATTAGTTTAAATGGTTTGGAAAGGTAAAAACCTAAATGGTTATGCTTTTGGGGAACATGGAAGTCCCCCAAGTGATTTAATATGGTAAATATAAGGGCACTTAGAAGTCCCCTTAAACCTATATATGGTTGGCTATGGATAATACTTTCAAGTAAGAATTGGTATGATGATAGCAATAATAATGGTCTTGGTTAATAATTGGTTAATGGTTTGGTTATTTGTAAATTGGTTTTAATTGGGAAATAATGGTAGAAGGTGTAGCTAATCCATGAAAGGTGGAGGTACCTGGGGGACCAAAACTGGAAACTCATATTTGTTGATATGAGGTTGGTCTTGGTGATCGTGTGCATGATGTCACACAATATTTAGGTATGTACTAGTCATCCTAAGGGATACTTCCCTGGCCTTGCGGCTACACGCACTAGGACCTTTCAGCAGGGGGAGCTAAGACCATATAGACCTTGGGTGGTTTAAGATAACAAAGCTACACAGCCCAGGTAAATATTTTAAAGGCGTGCTAAACCCGGTTCTCATTCCTGGCATGGTTATATATATATGTATGGTTGTATGCATCATGGATGGTTTTACTTGGTTTTATAAATGACATTATCTTATCCTTACCCTGAGTGCATGGTCGTGTTTACCACTAACCTGTCTTCGGGTGGCTGTATACCCACGTTATGCAGGGACCAACCATTCTACTTCTCCTTCTTAGTGATCAAATTCGGGGACAGTTGATGTTGGATTGAAGTGGTGAGCTTCTATATTTCAAAAGGCATCTATTTCATGTCATGGTTTATCTTACTTATCTCTTGTTTTTCATAGACTTTGGCTTTTGGCTATAGTCGGGGGCATGTCTTGACTAGGTACTCTTTGGTTGGTCTAGAGTCTTTGTATGGACAACTGTGGACTTGGGTCTAGTATGGATGGTTTATGTTATATATATATATATTCATACATTGGCTTATTGTCATGATATTGGCTTATGGTTTCCACATTATTTTAGGTTGGTTATTGGTTGTTGGATTTGGTTGGGTCGGTCTCGGATATTGAATTATCCTAGATTCACCAAATTAGTGAATATGCTATCTTGATATATGTTTCGACATCAGCCGAATCAAGGTATGCGATTGGTGGTCGGGTTGTATAACGGGGGCGGTTCTCGGTCCTGGTTGGGCTTGGGATTGCCCATTACGTCAAGGCCCTGATTCGGGTCGTGTCAATGTAGTACCATGACACTCCTCTATCACAAAGTTTAGCCTCCGTGCCATGCCCTAATCACAGAGGCTAAGTGGTGTGGCACGCCACTATCGCAAAGGCTTACTGCCTCAGGGTCTCAAAATAACCCCGAACCCTTTCAAAAATTCCAAAACTTTCCAAAAGTACCCTTTTAACATCCCTAATCATAGTCCAAGTAAAAAATTAATGTTACACATAGGGGAGGGTCAAAAATAAAAGGATAAAAATCTTTTCGGGTCTCACATTAAACCTCTTCTCTAGGCTTTTAGCGAACATTAGAAAGGTATTGATGGCATCCATATTTGTATCTCTAAGCTCAGCCTTTTTGAGCTACTTATCTTCCAATTGAACTCTCTTCACATTCTCCTTCTCTGTACTCGAGGATTTTGTCAGTTGTCATCTTTGGTTTCTCAAAAGTTGGAGGTTCTTCAATAGAGTTCAATAGATTTTTCCCAACCTAGTGATGTCCTATCCTTTTGATCACCAGACATGTATTAGACAAGGCCTTACCATCTGTCCTGATTGGTCTATTTCTTCTTGTTGCGCTATAATTCCTGAAGCTCCTGTTTGAATCCTTGGGGATGGAAGAGCCCTTTGCATTCACCAAGGTTTTGCCAAGAAAGTCTTCTTGGAACTGAAGTTGCGGCAATAGAATTGTTCAAACTAAACTGTACCAATAGTGTTGAACCCTCATCAAGGAGGGTAGCAAAGTTTAAGTAAGTTACATTAATCTACTAGGCCAACAGATTTGTTTGTTACTACGTTTTCAACAAATATTTTTTGGATAGATGTTATAGATCTCTAAATATAAATCCAAAAATTGCTAAAAGTTAGTGTGTTCTGGGGAATTGCTTCTACCACCCTAGATCCGCCATAGGAGTTGATGTTGGGTGAATTTATGCATTCTAGCACTACTATTCTAGCTTATTTAGCCTTGTTTTGAGGATGATTATTATGCTATATGTGTTAATAATGATATAAATCAGCAATTATGTGTCCAAGTATGTGTTCACAATGTTTAATGGTGTTTCCACACAAGTTTTGATTCAATTCAACCATTTAGAGTTCAACCGAGAAAACTAGTGTGACTAGCTTAAGCTAGGTGTTTTTCTAGTCTATTGTGTTGAGTTCTATTGTGTTGTAATGAGTTACTAAGGTTGTTATTATGTGTTTATATGTGAAATAGCTTAGTTATAATGTTCAAGGGTCAATTGGATCAAGAAAAGAGTGAAAACAATGAGTTAAAGCTCAATGTAAATTTACCCTATGCTTAGCTTGTGTTTTTAGTTCATCGGTGAGGATGTTGTGCTGTTTTGAGCTCTTAATTGAGGTGTTTAATGATTTACGATGCTTGGTGAATGGATTATGATGATATATTAAGGATATACAAGCTTCAAATCAAGTGGAAATAACTCAAGAAGGCTCGGAATGCTCAACAAAAGCACAAGACGCAAGTTAGATGCAAGTTGGACCCCTGAAAGGTATTGGGCGAGTGTAGACTGTACAGGTGGCCAATGGAGGATATCAAAATACCACTAGATTTAGAAGAGTCCCAAGTATTTGGAAATATGGCGCGTGTAGCTTAATTTAGAGTTTAAGGAGGCCCCGCGATGCGTTGAAATCACGAACAGCTACTGGAATTGGACAGATTTTTTGACAATTGTGAATTTGCATGTCTCTGCGTCGCGCCGATGCCCAAAATCGGGATAAATCTGCCCAGTTGAAGTAAAATAGCGTGGAAACCCAATCCAAGTTGGTTTATTACATGTATACTATAAATATAACATCCCAAACTCCGTTTTAATCATCTTTGGACCTCTTGGAAACCCTAGATCAACGTGGAACATCTTGAACTTATTCCAAAGACCAGTTTACTTCTTTTTGGGCTCTGAGCTTGTAATTCAATTTTCAATCCTTTGATTTAGTTGTGGGAAATTCTTATAGTACTTGGAGGAGAATCAATCTTGGATTTCATCTTTTGTAAGTTTAATTGCTTTAAATTATGAATTCAATCGTTGTTATCTCTTTCTATCTTATTAACAACTAAAATCCACAACTAGGGTTGTGGGATCTATGACTATTCTTTCATTGATTTAGTAGTTGGTTAGGGTTCGAGTGATTATGGGAACATCTTGATAATTCTTTTGTATTAATTATTTTCTGTTGGTTGCAAACAATAGGCTTTGCTTACTGTTGATTTACTTGAGATAAGAAATCAACTCTAGTAAGAAGTGAACTATCAACGAGGATTTGGGAAGGTTAAGTTCTCATCTAATAATTAATGTTGTAACAAGATTGATCAGCTTGAGATAAAATCAGTATGAATAGAATGACTTCTTCAGTTCGAGAGAATTAGGGAGTTCAACATCTAGGTAGGTTGAGAAACACTTAGATGGACTGTAGAAACTGATAATCTGGTGTTTCCCGCAAGTCATGAGAACCCAATGCCGAAGCTATTATTTAATGGGGATTAGTAATCATAGTGATCACAACCCTAGTTTATTCTTTATCATTGATTTGAACTATTGAAATTTTGGCTTTGAGTTCTGAAGCAAGTTACAACTTTAACATTTGTTTGATCATTGAAAACCCCCACTTTATCTTTTCGTGTCAGTTGTTTGAATTTAACTTGTAGATTTAGTTTCAAATTACTTTAATCGCCACTCACATTATTCCCTGTGGATTCGACCCCGACTTCAAAGATGGGTAAATATATTGATTACGACCGCCTTGCACTAAATTGACGTGTAAGTTGAGTGTTATCAGGAGTCAGGTATGTCGACGGGGGTTCACAAAAAAATTGCTTTGTTTATATATGAATAAATTTATTTTTATACATATAAAGTAGATGTTGAACCTCTTTTGGATCCTATGTGTGTTATATACTTTTAATATTTTATACCCCCAAATAAAAAAACCTGGCTTCGCCACAAACCTATCAGAACCTCTGACCTAAGTCGCAAGTTTCTAAACCTAGGCCACTTGAACTAGGCCCCAAGGCCAATATATTACTACTATTTTCACTAAATCTCTTTTTACATCCCATTTGACAGTATATGACCATCATTAATGTACATAAGATACAATTCCAGTAGTTTAACTTGTACTTATTTTTGTTTCTAGTAGAAGTTGACAGCACGAGACAGGCAACAAACAAGAAAAACACTGTATCATTTCATTATGGTACATTAGATTCAAGTCCAGCGTATTTGATTGATTGAGTTAGGTCACTTAGATACTTCACAATGTTAGATTTACCTTTAGGCCAGACCCATCGATAGGACCTCAAACTTGTCCCGAAAATTCACTTAGGCCCCTAAACTAAGGCCTGTACCTATCAAACCCCTAAACCCCCTGAATTTTATTGCAATTGGGCATTTTTTGTCTAATCAGCAATAGGCACAAAGTGTGTGCAATACACTCACCTGACGTGACAAAATTAACCAATTAAAAAAAACATGTGGCAAAAAAAAAATACGTGGAATTATTGATTTTTTATATTTTTCTATTTAATTATCTATTTAATAATAATTTTAATTAAAAAGGGAAAAAATACCCCCTCCCCACTTGTCGTCATCTTCACACCACCCCTCCCCCGTTTCACAGCTCTCTCACACACAAACACACGCATTCACTCACGCGCACACAGTTCACACACATACACGAGAGCAGCAACACAGTAAATATTTTTCAGCGAGACTCGCCAAAAAATCAACTCCAAAATCAGACACAAACACACACATTTACTCACACGCACACAGAGTTCACACACACAGAGTTCACTCACGCACACACACGGTTCACACACACACACGAGAAAGAAGCAACACAGTCAATGTTTTCCGGTGAGACGCGCCGAAAAATCAACTCCAAAAAAGAAAGATTTTTTTTTCCAAATCTTTGATGTTGTTGACAATGGTGAAGAATGGTTACTTCTTTGATGTTGTCTTTAATGGTTAAGATTGATTAGTGATTTTTTTGTTATTCGGAGTTGCTAATTTTCAACTGATTTGGTGGATTTTGGTTTGAAGCTTTTCTTCAAATTGTTGCAAAGGAAACAATATTTGAGGAAGCAACAATCATGTTCACTGCTAATAGATTCAAATCTTGTGCAAAGAAAATAATTTTGTGCTTAATGGAGCTTCAATTCTTGAAATGTTTTTTACTGCTAATTGTTGTGGGAGGGGGGGAGAGGTGTTTGTGAAGAAGAAGATGACTGTGGGGTGGGGGGGGAGCTTTTCCTTTTAAAAATAAAATAAAATATTAGAAGAATTAAAAATTAAATTAATAAAATAATTTAAATATAAATTTTTAATAAAAAATATAAAATATTATTTAATTTACTGTTCAGGCGCTCAAGGAGAGTGTAATACACTCTCCTTGCCAAATCAGCATTTTGTGCCTGATAGGTACCAATTTTAGCACTTGAGGTGCCTAGGTACAAGCCTTAGTTGAGGGTTCTAAGTGAATTTTTGGGACAAGTTTGAGGTCCTATCGATGGGTTTGGCCTAATGTTAACTTAATATATGTCATCATTTTAACATATATTATTTATTGTTTCATTACCCTTGGATTTGCTTGGTACATGACAAGAGTTTGGACCTTCAAAAGTTGACCTTGTAAGAGCTAGTCCACAAATAACCAATTTTGGACCTTTATTATTTAAGACATGGTAGAGTTTATGAATTTTTATAAGTTTACCCACTTGATAATTAAACACTGTGGAAGAGGAGGAGAACTTACTACCAAGTGGAAGAGGAGGAAAACTTGCTATACCAAGTGGAATTTCTATAATCATGTTTAATTTATAAAGTCCAAATTAATTGTTCAACCTAATAAAGTTAGATCTTAATGTCAATCCACATATTTAGACTTGAAGAGGGTTAATGTGATTGTTCCAATACATTACGAATTAAAGAATCCAAGCCAATTTTGCATATTTATAATTGATCATAATAAGAGGTTATCTAAAGTTGCATTTTCTAACAATGTTAATTTTTTATTGAACCATATATTGCATTTTGTAAATGATTGCAAATGTTAGAAGACAATCTCGTTTCGTATGTAACGGCCTAAAAAGGGATATTTGCATAAATAGTCCTGACTGGATTAAAGAAAAAATATTCTCTATAGGTTTTAAATATTCATATCAAATTTTTGCGACAAATCAAGTAAATTTATTACACTTACGTGATTTAATGAGATAACAATTTTAATGTATGTTAATTAGTCATTATGTTAAAAATCTATGTGCAAATACAAGTCATACATTTATTGGCTATGTATATGTAAGTTTTTACCAATACAATAATATATTGTTAATTAGGGGTGTGGCCTAGTGGTCAATAAAGTGAGTTTCTAACAGAGACAAAAAGCACTCCTAGCTTGGTGGACAAAGTTACCCGATATTTAATTGAGGTGCGCGAAAACTAACCTTGACACTGCTGCTATCCAAAAATAAATTAGTATATTTTACCTATATCCCGACATGTTTGTCAATATTTACCTAAAATTCCAACATTTTATTTAATTTCATAAAATTCTAATATTTAGCCGTTGAAGATACATTTAATTAACTCTAGATACATCCTAGAGATACATGTAGTTAGTAAACTAATTTTCTTTAATTAAGGCCTCTAAGAGTTAAATTTCCTTAAATGTAACAATTAACATTAATAATAAATGCTCAATAAAATCTCACAAAAAAAGGTTATTTGTTTCTTATTCCATATTCTTAAACGAAATATCTTCCATTATCACTTTTCAGAAAGACTTCAACTTTTTTTTTACGTTTGTTGATTTTCTTTGACATACTTGCAATGAACAATTCCGTGTTTTTACATCATTCTGGAGTTTGGATTAACGATACAAATTACGAGGGTTATAAAAGTGATGGAATCGTTATATAGTTGATGGTAATGCGGCACCTTTGTTGATTCGTAATGCAATTGAGCATTCCTTAAACTTCTATATGAAAAGATCGGACAAAAAAGGTAAAAAAAGGTATGTATCTTGTTTAACGTATTAGTTTTTGTTAATTGTCTCTAGTTTAATGAATTATGTATCTAACTTTAAATTGATAAGTTTTTTGACGTAACTATTTTTAGTTATGTTAATATCGTCGAGATACATAAATTTTTTGTGTTCATGATACATTTTTCGTGTTCTTGTATATGTGGTGTTAAATTTGAGTATAATTATGTATCTTGTGATATTTTAATTTTAGCTATATAAATATACAAAAGATACATATGAGTATTGTTAAAGATACATATTGTACACGATTGTGAAGTTTATATATCTATCATTTTATTTTCCAGTACGTTAAGAAACAACTTATTTTTGTAACATCTTATTTGAGTATAATTTTGTATCTTGTGATGTTTTATTTTTAGCTATATAAACATGCGAAAGATACATATGAGTATTGTTAAAGATACATATTGTACACGATTGTGCAGTTTATGTATCTATCATTTTGTTTTCTAGTACGTTAAGAAACATCCTATTTTTGTAACATATTCTGAAATTTAGTTTGCATGATTACAGCTATGTCCTAAGATGTCGTTCGGAGAATTGTATTTGAATATTTAAAGCATCTTGTCGATGAGGGACTGACATCTTTAAAGTGTCGGGGTAAGTACTAATATACATATTTCTTCATCTGCTACTCTCCATAAGCAAATCGTCTTGTATTTGCCCTTCACTTTAAAAAAGATCTAGTATGGACTAGGTTGATTTAAAGTGTCAAAATACCGCGTAATAAACTACCTCCCTTACAGTCAAGGGTATATATGAGATGATTTGCTAATGATAAGAGTCTGCTTTAATATTGTTGGCTGATTTCTAGTTTATGTTAACAATTTGTGTATGTTGTTGTTAGACAACAAAAATTATGTTGTGCAGCATGTTCTTGAACTCGGAGACAAAGAGATTTTGTGTTATATATTTAGCCAAATTGAGAAGCAGTACTTATCATTAGCCTTCAAAAGAGGTGGTAGTCATGTTGTTGAGAGATGCATAGAGTCAGAAAAATATGAAATGTTTCAGTAGTTGATGTTCTTCTATCTGAAGCAAAAACACTAGTTCAACTTGCCAACAATCGTTTTGGCAATTATGTGATTCAGAATGCATTGAAATCCACTAAGAAAAGTTATTGCATCTTCTCTTTTTTGTCACTACAGTCAAACGTCTGTATAACGTCAGTTATACAAAAACTTGATTGCTATAGAGGATGATTGTTATAGAAGGGTCCGACTTTAATAGCAAATTAACATGATTGTAAAAGCTGATTTAAGATTCATTTTCTTTTTACAGAAATATAGAGAAGAAATGCGTCATCAAGCTTTAGCAAGAGTTCTAATGTCACATAGCTCGGTTCTTGTAAAAAATAATCCTGAGAAACATGTGATCATCAGTATCAAAAATCTAAATCCAGTTTTTCATAGAGCTCTGAATATATAATCAATATGCAATACAATGTAGAGGAAGACAATCTTGTTTTTGTGTTTTTTCTTTTTATGTTACTTCTGTGTAATCTGTCTCTTTTGTTATTACTTTGTAACAGAAGGGTGAATTTAGGATGATGCAAATCAGTGTAGCTGGTACTTTGGTAAAAATATTTTGTAAGAGCTTTTGTGTGTAGTACAACAACATTTGTTTATCTACAGTGTTGTCCAATAGCCTCAGATCTTTTATGTTTTTAACACTTGGGATATGTGTTTGGGATAAGAATTTTAATCCTTATGATTCAAAATTATGTATTCATTATTTAAATTTTTAAACAAAACATAGTAAATCACGTGTATCAACCATATTTAGAGTTAAAAACATGAAGACAAAGGAAATTAAAAGTGCTATAAATACAATAATTATAGATAGCCATTTCACTTTCATCACTTTGAAGGAACACTTTCCAAAATATGACTTGGAAGTACAATAGTATATTCTTAACTATGGTGTCCGAGATAAATTGCTCGCACCTCAAATATTTCATCGAACAACTAACAACCTCCCACTAACACATACACCGAGCAACTCTGTCCTCAAAGACTTTGAAAGATGAGAGACTTGGAACTACAATAGTTGCTTAACATTTCTAAGCAAATGTCCTATTTACTACCTAGCTATTGAAAGTGCAAAGTTTTATATAGAAAAAGTTGCAACAATACCCCTATTATATTGCAAAGAAAAGTGGCGCTTGAGATATTACAAAATAGAGCTTCATTCAACCTTCTAAGACTCTAGAACACATCTAGCAACCTCTTTGACTAATTGCCCACTCACATAGTGCTTGCGACACACGAACATATATACTTCTGCTTGTGCAATCAACTCCATCCTTGTTTTCTCTGTCTTTCTTAACGTGAAAGAAGCACGTTCACCACAAAGTTCACATCGGGCGGTAAGATTGGTCACATAATCAGCAATAGGTATTATGTCAAGGATTGAACTAAAGCTTCTTATGCAAAACCCGAAATATGAATCAAATGCAGAATGACTACACTAGTAAACTCACATTCAGAACATCAAAGCATTGAAGCAAAAACAAAACACTTTTTTCCAAAGAAGAAAATCGATGTGATTAAGATACATATAAATGTATAAACAGATAACAATTTATGCAAGATAATACAATATGTATCTTTAAGCTTAAAAACATGTATCTTTTGTTTGCTTATTTCAATAATACTTAAAAAAAGACTAGATACATTTTAATGCATACTCAGGTAACTTTATATACAAGATAGTACAATATGTATCTTGGATGAAATAACATGTATCTATTGTAATGCTTATTTCAATAAAAGTTAAACAACATAAGATACGTATAAAAACAGTGGACCACTGATACAAGATAAAACAATATGTATCTATAAGCTTATAAACATGTATATTTTGTTATGTTAATTTCAATAATACTTAATAAACACAAGATACATATAAAATCATAAACAAAGAATCAGATATCCAAGAAATTTTAAAATGTATTATACATGTCTAAATATATCTCGGTCTAATATTCAACATATCTGAACATGAAAATTCCTTTGGAAACATAAACTGCTTTTTTCTTATCCTTCTTGGAATGTTTTTCCCGTAATTTCTCCATAGTATGTGGACCGTTTCTATGCTTGGATCTATTTTCATCAAAACAATCAGATTCGTAGTCAAAACTATCAGGAACAAAGTTTACAACTTCTTTATATTAGTTGATACTGTCTAATTGATAGATTTCAAGACTAAAGATGGTACCGAATCTCTATTCATTCTGTAAATTCAAAAAATATTGACTGAAAAGGATGAAAATCAAAGACTTAGTTGAACAATGAAAGCGAAAAAAACACAAATTGTAGAAAAATGGTAAGAAAGAATAATTTTTGATAGAAATTGTAAAGTATGATAATAAGAAAGTGATTATGATTTTAGGGGGGAATTTATCTTAGTTCAAAAGTTTGAAATCAAGACAAAAAAATTGATGAAAACCACCATAAAAAATAAGGCATAGAATGCGGATGCAGCCGGAGCTAAAATTGGTAAAGTAGAAAACTGTAAAAGGAATTTTTAATATGTATCTTCACTTTTTCAAAATAAAGGTAAAAATAGTAAATGTTGGGATATTTATAACTTTTTAAAAGTGAAGAAATTTTTAGTAGTTTTGAAACATTAGTTGTTGATTTATGAATTTTTTTCAATATATTACATGGTTTCCCTTAGCCCTTTCTTTTCTTAACTAATTAAGTTTCCAAAAGCAGATAGGATTTGAGCCCAAACCTATTAAGGAAAGTTATAGGAAAAGGAAATTAACCGTCATTTGAGTTAAACCTAATCCAAATTGAATTGGGAATACTACTCTTCAAAAATACTTCCTATTTATACTTAGTGGCAAACTAAATTTGTATCCTCATTACTCTATTTTCTGCTCAAACTCAAAGAATTTTGTTCCTTTATTTATTGATCAAAGAAACAATGAGTACTCATCCCTCTTACTATAATCACTCTTTACCAAATTATTATTATGGAAGTCATCAAGAACAGCAACCATGCTACAATCCGCATATCGTGAATTATCCGTCATTTGAGGGTAGTGGTTCTTCTTATATAGCAGGTGATCATGACTACTTTGCTCGAAAAATTTTGGATCAATATTATCAAACTCTTGTTTTTCAACCTCCTCTGACATCCTACTATTCAGTGGATATAGTCTTGTCGTCACTTGTTGATACTCCATACGACCTAATTTGGATCCATCATGTGCCATATTATGAACAGATCATTGATGATGTCTATGTCGTTAATCATCCGAATGAGTTGATCCAGACTAGTGGAATTTTAGACAATATCAACTACATGACTGGTCAGCTGACTCATTAGGAGAGAAATTCAGACGTTGAATTTGATTCTCTGTATGGCGTTGTATTCCATATTTTGGATGATATGTATGATCGTGATCATGAGAAAAGAGAGGGTCCGGACAACAGCGATGTGTTGAAGTATTTGAAAATAAGAACTCATCATGTTGCTTCTAAAGATGGAGTTAATGCCGAAGTAGTTGGAAAATCATAAATTTTCTCTATATGTCAATCTGAATATGAAGACGAAGAGAATATAGGGACACTGCAGTGTGGACACGATTATCATATGAATTGCATCAAACATTGGTTGTTGAAGAAGAAAAATTGTCCCATGTGCAGAGCTTCAATTTTGCATTCACGGGAATAGAGATTATTGAGAGAGAGGGAGGCATTTATTTAATTTTTTTCAATTTGAGAGTTATTTCTTTTCATTTGTAAAGGTGAAGCAGGTCCTTGGTAATTTGTATTTGGTGAAACTCATGTCATTAAACTTGATATTATATAAGCAAATTGTTTTAAATTGTGTATGATTTACATTATTTGATTGTACATACAAGTTAGCAAGATTTTTCTTTCTTGTTCTTCTTAAACACTGTAAAATAAGCAACTAAATATATTCATTAGATGCTCTAACATACTCATGATCATAAACATAATCAGTATTTGATACCCTTCTAGTTAATCACTGTAGTAATTTATTTCATTGATATTTCTTCTAATGATTAGGGTGTGCAAAAATAATTCTATAAGATAATATGGATCGAAAATAATGTTATTGGTATCAAGTTATTGGGTTAACGATTTTTAAATAATTTTATATTTTTTTAATTAGGTAATCGCTTAGATTTCTGGTTTCAAGATTTTAGTTAATGGTTAAGCCCATAATCCAATAAGATTATATTAAAATTATATTCTTATTCGTAATTATATAATATTGACTTTAAATTTTAAATGCATACCATGTTATTTTTTGCATTTAAAGGTGTCTTAGTGTTGTTGATTTCTTTCTAAAGTCATTGACTTAGTGGAGTTCTACACTGATGGCTTACTATGAGCAAGGCCTTATTTTTCTTTTTGAGAGATATTGCTACCGTTGCTACTGCATTCAAATTTGCTACTTATTAACAATTATCATTGTGGCTAGTATACACATCTAGCCACCATTCATCATTTCAACACTTTTCCTCATGTATATATAACAATTATCCACTCAGACTTTTCATAAGTTATCAACCTAAGCTCTTTCACACGTCAAATCAAGCCTACTACTTCATTCCCTATAAATCTTACATCACTATCCTCGAGCTACTATTGTATCCACCACACTCCACTTTTAAAGTTCAAACTTAACGTCTATTATTGCCAATGAGACATCCCACATATTGTACTAGTCCATCAAAATATATGACAAGTTAATCAATCTAAATTCTCATTCCATTTAACTAAGGTCTACACGCACATCATCATCACAATATTTCTAATATACTTTAAAATTGAATACATATCTTCTCACCTACTAAACTGGCTTACAACTGCTAGATTAAAAAAATCAAGGGACTCTCAGCGTAGTAAAATCACACAATAAGAATAATTGATCTTAATCCTAAAATATCCTATTATATCCCATTAGCATATTCTCCTTCCTCAAATCACATCTACTTACTCATACAATACCTTTAAACTACCCTCAAAATTCTATAAACACCATTGAGGCCCTCTTTCTAAGATTTTCCAATTGAATGCTATATTTCTAAATTAGTAGCCATTCTATCCTTCTGTAGGACCCTGCAAAATTTCTAGCTTAATTCAGTCCTTTAAGCTTGTTAAGGGGTTCCGGACTTAGAAAATTCTAGCTAAGTATTCAGACTTAGTTTATTTTAGCCTTCGAAAGTTGGCAATCTCATTTTGCGATCTTAATGTCCTTTAAATGTTTATGATTTAGTTAATTCATGATCAAGAAGGTCAATAGGTGTTTTCGGACAAGTTTTGGATTTTTTGAACTTCGTTTGAAGCTCCTTTGGAATCCCAAAACAGTGAACCAACGCTATCTTGGAGCGCTGCATCACCTATCACGTTGGTTAATATTTTCCCTAGATACCAGCGTTAAAATTCCAGTGAGTCAGCGCAATCTTGGCGTGACGCGTTGACTATCACGTCGATACCATCAACGCACCGAGTCGACCTATTCGTCGGTAACCCAGTTTTAGTTATTAAAAGACCGCATTCTTGGGGGTATTTAGGTCTTTTCCCCCGACCCTCAACCCCCAAAACATAAAATTTAATACCCTAGAAAGCAAATAAACTCATTGTTTTTTAATTTCTCTCAAGAACAAGTCTTAGAGTATTTAAATTTCAAATCAAGAACTAAAGATTTCTACCATTAATTTCCAGAAATTCTACACAAGGTATGTAAAGTGTTCATCCAAGGGTCCCTTCCACCCTTGGAGTTCAGGAAACTTCTTTTAAAAACATGAATTGTGATTTTCATGTTGTGGATTTGAATGTAATCATTTTGATGTTGTGGTATGTGTTACAAGTTGAAATCTTTATGTATTTCTTGATATTATGATAGCATGTAAGTTGAATTTTGATTCTCTTATATTGTAACCCTTGAATTATGAAGTCAAGATGTATTAGTATTGTTGTTCATGCCCAAGTATGAAGCTACGCCTACAATGTGTTTGATAAAATGCTAAATTGAGATTATGGTGCTTTTGTGATCCTTTGGTGATCTAAATGATGAACTTATGCTATACACACGTCTTCACAATGTTTTCCATGCTAAATCTATACCTTGTATGTGTTTGATGGAATGCTCATGAGACTGGTTTAATGTAATTATGATGTGTTAGCATGCATTCCTATTCATGTGCAAGTTCATGACTTTTAAGTGACTGATGAAATGCCTCATAGATTGTATTGTGAGTTGTTGACTATTATCAAGTATTCAAGAATTGTCATATCTTATTATTTTTATGCTATCGAGTCCTGGCGATATTTAATACCCGATAATTTAGCTGTGTGCCTAGAGCCAGTGTCAGTTACAGAACAGTATTAGTCATGTCACGATCAGTAGTACTCTAGTTCAGTTATAGAACTTAGGAAAACTCAGTAAACTCAGTATCGATCTAGTAACATTCAGTATTCAGTTCAGTCCTCAGTAATCTCAGTCAGCTAAGAAAACTCAGTAGTATTCCATCAGTCAATGGAACTTAGTAAACTCTGTTCAGTTCAGTTAATCATTACAATCAGTAATAGATCATTCCAGCCTTGTATGAACTAGAAAATCACTTCAATGTTTATTCAGTTGGGAGTAGGATTCAACATCGAGTATACCTAAGGATGGGGTCTCACCCACCAACAGAGGGTGTGATCCTTAGAAGCAATCATTGCATTCCAGAACTACATCGCCAGCGTAGGTTGAGATATAACCCTACGAGTGTAGGGTTAATATATCTCATTCGAGTTTTCTTACTAGCAAAGGGTTGACAAAAGAGCTCCCTATCAAAGAGGGTTAACTCACAACTTGTCTTTACCTATGGTATAGTACTGATACCCTTCCAACTGAAGTTACAGGTTGGACCCCAGATAGTTCAGAAAAGGGCATGTCGGTTAGATGATTACCTCTCACAGTCTCAGTCCCAGTCATTAATAAAGAACTCATAGAGTTCTATAGATTTTAGGACTATCAGATACAGTCACCCAGCTCAGTACAGAACTCATCTAGTTCCATCAAAAATAGGACTGTCAGACGCAGTCACTCAGTAAACAGTATATTAGTTATCAGTTACATCAGTTAACCAGTATTTAGACTCAGCATTCAGTATTATCATGATCTCAGTTACAGTTCACGTATTCATGCATGTACTCTCATTCAGTCATACTCATGTTATTCAGTTGTTATTATTCATGCATATGAACCCGTGCATTCAGGCTTACCTCACTTTGTGTACCAATACATTCACACGTAATGAAGCATACTTTTATTTTGTACTATGGTTTTTTATACCATAGGTTCAAACGTACGGGCTCCAGAGCATCCTTAGCAGATCAGACTTTGAGCAGACAGAGTAGTGGTGAATCTTCTTAGTTTGAGGACATGTTTATTCATTTAGTATCTCAGTTTATTTTTAGTAGTTGGAGTTAGTTGGGGGCTTGTCCCATCAACTCCACAGTTCAGATAGTTTTAGAGGTTTTTCAGACTAGATGTTCAGACAATATTCAGTATTTTAGATTCTGATATTTTATTAGATTTTATCATTTCTCTTTATTAGTCTTACAGTTTTGAACCTTATGGTATTTCATCCCATTATTCTGCATTATACAGTATTATTACTTAGTTATTATAGCAGGTACCAGTCATGGGTTAGCTTGTGGTCCTTTGGGATTATGAGCACCGTGTAGCGTCCGAGGTATCAGACTCAGGGTGTTACAAACTTGGTATCAGAGTCTACGGTTTAATAGAATGCTAGGAAGTCTGAAAGCCGCATCTAGTGGAGTCTTGTGCATGAGTGTGTAGTGCACCACACTTTTGTACAAGAGGCTATGAGATGTTGTAGGAATAATTTTCCTTTTTTTAGTATTGATGTCGTGCGAGTGAGCATGAGCTCCAGTTAAATTCTCATTGTTATCTTCTTCTACCTTTCGGTTACAGAACATGCCTCCCAAAAGGACTAATGAAAGAGGAATTGAAAACCAGTCAGCACCTCAGCTCGTTCAGGCAGATCCCCTGGACGAGCACGTCTCTCATGAAAAATTTAGAACTGTATTCACTACTCTAGCCAATTCAGTAGCAGCCCAGAATGAACGGCCAGCTGCTCTTCCGGCTAACCCAGTGGCCAATATTGTTGCAGCCAGGATTCGGGACTTCACCCGAATAAATCCTCTTTTATTCTCAAAATCTAAGCCAGAAGAGGATCCAAAGGAGTTCCTCGATCAGGTTCAGAAAGTCATAGATATCATGGGAGTAACTTCCAGTGAGAGTGCTGAGTTAACTGCCTATCAGCTACAAGATGTAGACCATACATGGTTTAAGCAGTGGGAGGTAGACAGGGGTATAGATGCAGAGCCCATAGAATGGGAAGAGTTTTCTACGTCCTTCTTAGATATATTCTTTCCCTTAGAGCTGAAAGAATACAAGGTGTTAGAGTTCATCAGTCTCAGGCAAAATAGTATGAATGTGAAAGAGTATTCCCTTAAGTCTACTCAGTTAGCCAGGTATGCTCCCCATGTAGTGGCAGACAATAGATCCAGAATGAGCAAGTTTATGTCTAGGTATCAGGTAGAGTGGTTAAAGAGTACAGGACTATGATGTTGATTAAGGAGATAGACATATCTAGGCTTATGATCCATGCTCAACAGATTGAGTAGCAGAAGCTTAAGAATAAGGAGAGAGAAAATAAGAGAGCTAGAATAGGTAGTTTCAGCTTTGCTCAGCCTAAGTCAGAGGGTGAGAATTGTTCTCATTCCTACCCAAAATATGTAGCCCCAGCTCCATCTTCAGCTAGTGCACCAGTTCCAAAGTTCAGGAATGACAGTCATGATTGGGCACCAGGCTCCACGACCTAGAGTAGGGCAAGTTGTGTTCGTACCAACCCTTTTTGCGAAGAATGTGGAAAGAATCATAAGGGGGGGTGTAGAGCTAGTAGTGATGTGTTTTTTGGATGTGGCGAGTCAGGTCACAGAGTCTGAGATTATCCTAATCCTGGCCCACAAAGTCAGTACAATCGTCTTTCAGCTTTGTCCGGTCATCCGAATTAGCAAGGTGCCACGTCCAGTGCCTCCAGTGGGCAAAGACCAAATAGGCTTTATGTACTTCAGTCTAGGAAGGATCGGCAAATTTCCCTTGATGCGGTTACTGGTACGTTACAGACCTCCCCTATCACATGTTTATGCCTCATCCAATTTAGGAGCTTCTCTATTTTTTGTAACTCTTTGCATAGCAGTTAACTTTAAAGTCAGACTAAATATTAACAAAAATTTCTCAGTCTCCACCCCAGTCGGTCAATCTATCATAGCCCAATGGGTATACAGAAACTGTTCGGTTATGATATCTCAAGAAGCCAGGCTTCCAAATTTCAGTAGTAATATTAGTACGTTTAGAAAAGTAAAGGGTTGAATGATTCCAAACCCATCTTTACCTCTGTTCAAAGTTTTGTAATTCAGTCATCATGATACCTACGCATGCTTTACGTCTCAGCTCCATGAACACAGCTTATATTCATGCACTTTCCATAGAATCACGTGCGCTTATATTTCCTAGTATGAGGAGTTCCAGTTCACTCAGTAGTATGAATCATGTTTAATGAGTACAGAAAACTCCAAACATAGGTCATCCAGCTCATGAATACTACTCTCATGCCTGACAGTGTGTTCATCCCCCGTTACTGTCTTGATTACAGTCATCGTTACAGTCTCATACATAGTGTCAGCCTCAGTCCCAATCCAGTAATCAGATTCATAACTCAGTTCAGTTTCAGGATTACTAAAATATAGCGTACATTTACCAGTTACTCAGATTTTTAGTATTTCAGTACCTCAGTTTATAGACTATTTCAGAATCATATCATACGCTTGGTCTTGCAATCTCAAATAATATGGTTTTCATGAATTCATGCTCAGTTATTTTATGTTATCGAGTCAGTCCTTACCTCGTATACATGACACTCTACGGTTTCAGTTCAGTTATTCAGGCTAAGTACAGTTCAGTCTTGCAGACAAAGTAATTCAGTTATCCGTCATTCAGTTAATCCGATAAGTTAGTATGCTTATGCATTCGTGCTCAGCACCTATGTGAATATTTTCAGTAGTCTCAGGTAAAGGGTTGTACTAAGGTGGAGAGTATAGTTGAAAGGATATTCAAGGGATATATCTAAGCTCAAAAATTTTAGTTACAGTGCATAAGGCTTAGCCACTTCATCTTAGATAATATTTCGTAGGCCATGACTCACATTACAAAACTTATTCAGACTATGCCAAGAGCTCTTTACCCCCTAAAGCCACTAGAACTCTAGATAAGGAGTGTCATAAAAAGGACCCAATCAAGTATAAGTTTTAAGTATAAGTTAGTCCGTAGAGCCCATGATTCAGTTTAGCAGTCAAACGGACAAGTTCGTATGGTTTCCCGTCTTTACATTTATTTGTGCTATCCGAAGTCTTATGAAAATAACTGTTCCAAGATGGGGCAACCAGGTAGTTGCGTATTCATCCCATTCCATGTATCGTGTCTCAATTTCAGACCCCAGATATCATATCCAGTCACGACTCAGTTCGTAGGTGCCCTGTGCATCATCCCAATTTTCATCAGTATCTCAGCAAGTCAGTATTCTTCGAAGGACATAATGTCCCAAGGGGGAGATGCTCTATAACCCCTGAGCTATCATGTACTAAACCCTCCAGCTTCTCTTCACGTAAAGAATCCAGTTTGGAATGGTGGGTACTCATATTTTAACCCTCAAGTTCCAAGCTCAGCCGGTATCCATGTATTCAGGGGCTCAGTTCAGTGCCTGATATTCAGTCCATGTATCACACTTTAGACTCAGTAATATCCCCAAGTCCCTCTAGTCAAAGTTCTTTGGTGGAATCGGTCCATTGGGGGAGCTACTTGGAAAGCAGAAAAAGACATGCGTACCAAGTGTCCTCACCTCTTCTTCACTAATCCAGAATCAGCCCACGGTAATGGCTTTCCTTAAGCTTATTCAATTTCATGCTCAAATTTCCATTACAAACTTGGTATCATTTACCTTTGCGTACTTAGTCATATGTTCATGAGTCAGTTCAGTCATGTATTCATGCATCAGATATGCATGATCAGTATGAGAAACTCAGATTATCAGTACTCCCAGTCATGCATTCATGAATCAGCTCGGTCATGTACTCATGCATCAGATATAAATATTCAGTATGAAATTCAGCATGTCAGTAATATCAGTCTTATAGTCAGGTCCTAGATGTTCATGTCCATTAAGTAGATTTAGCCTACTATTACTGTCAGTTCAATCATTCTCATTCGAGGACGAATGTTCCCAAAGGGAAGATATTGTAAGACCCCATAAAATTTCTAGCTTAATTCAGTCCTTTAATCTTGTTAAGGGGTCCCAGACTTAGAAAATTGTAGCTAAGTATTCGGACTTAGTTTATTTTAGCCTTTGAAAGTTGGCAATCGCATTTTGTGACGTTATTTTACTTTAAATGTCTATGATTTAGTTAATTCATGATCATGAAGGTCAATAGATATTCCCGGACATGTTTCAGATTTTTTGAACTTCGTTTGAAATTCCTTAAGAATCCCAAAACTGTGAACCAACGCGATCTTGGCGTTCCACGTCACCTATCGCGTTGGTTAATATTTTCTCCAGCTACCAGCGTTAAAATTCCAGTGTGTTGACACGATCTTGGTGCAATGCGTCGACTATCGCGTCGATGGCGATGCCATCGACGAACCACAACGACTTGTTCGTTGGTAACCCAATTTTAGTCATTAAAAGACCGCGTTCTTGGGGATATTTGGGTTATTTACCCCCGACCCTCATCCCCTAAAACACGAAATTTAATACCATAGAAAGAAAATAAACTCATTCTTTCTCAATTTCTCTCAAGATCAAGCCTTAGGGTTTTTAAATTTCGAATCAACAACTCAAGATTTCCAGCTTTAATTTCCAGAAATTCTTCAACAAGGTATGTAAATTGTTCATCCAAGGGTCCCTTCCACCCTTGGAGTTCAAGAAACTTCTTTTAAAAACATGAATTGTGATTTCCATGTTGTGGGTTTAAATGTAATCATGTTGATGTTGTGGTATATGTTACAAGTTGAAATATTTATTTATTTCTTGATATTATGATAGCATGTACTTTGAATTTTGATTCTCTTATATTGAAACCCTTGAATTATGAAGTCATGATGTATTAGCATTGTTGTTCATGCCCAAGTATGAAGCTACGCCTACCATGTGTTTAATAAAATGCTAAATTGAGATTATGGTGCTTTTATGATCCTTTGGTGATCTAGATGATGAACTTATGCTATACCCACATGTTCACAATGTCTTCCATGCTAAAGCTATACCTTGTATGTGTTTGATGGAATGCTTATGAGATTGGTTTAATGAAATTATGATGTGTTAGCATGCATTCCTATTCATGTGCAAGTTCATTACTTTCAAGAGATTGATGAAATACATTATAGATTGTATTTTGAGTTGTTGACTATTGTCAAGTATTCAAGAATTGTCATGTCTTATTATTTTTATGCTATCGAGTCCTGGGGGTATTTAATACCCAATAATTTAGCTGTGTGCAACAGTCTCAGTTATGGCATGATCAGTAGTACTCTAGTTTAGTTACAGAACTTAGAAAAACTCAGTAAACTCAGTATCAATCCAGTCCCATTCAGTTCAGTCCTCAGTAATCTCAGTCAGCTAATAGAACTCAAAAGCATTTCGTCGGTCAACGGAACTTAGTAAGCTCAGTTAATCCGTACAATCAGTAACAGATCAGTCCAGCCTAGTATAAACTAGGAATTTAGTCCAGTGTCTATTCAGTTGGGAGTAGAATTCATCACTGAGTTAACTCAAGGATGGGGGCTCACCCGCCAGCAAAGAGTGTGATCCATAAAAGTAATCCTTGCATTTCAGAACTACGTAGCCAGCATAGGTTGAGATATAACCCTACGATTCTAGGGTTAATACATCTCATTCGAGTTCTCCTACCTGTGAGGAGTTGACGGAAGAGCTCCCTATCAGAGAAGGTTAACTCACAGCTTGTCTTTACTCATGGCAAGGTACTGACACCCTTCCAACTGGAGTTACAGGTTGGACCCCAAACAGTTTAGAAAATGGCATGTCGGTTAGATATTACCTCCCACAGTCTCAGTCTCAGTCATCAAAAAAGAACTTAGATAGTTCTACGGATTTCAATACTGTCAGATACAGTCACCCAGCTCAGTACAGAATTCAGCTAGTTCCATCAAAAATAGGACTGTCAGACACAACCACACAGTAAATAGCATATTAGTTATCAGTTACATCTCTTAACCAGTATTCAGACTCAGTATTCAGTATTATCAGTTACATCAGTTAACCAGTATGCTCTTAGATTGGATACTTGTGGATTGGTATTCGGACATGCTTGAAATTGTTGATGTTTGGATTGTTGATTCGTGTATAAATATTTATTGAAAATTGACTTGATGGAATTGTCTTATGACTTTAAGTGTACTTATAAACTTGGTACGTTGTGTTGTATGTTGTGAGGTTGTGTAAATTGATATTAATACTTGTTTATATTTATGTTGATCGGGTACCATACTGATATGTTTATATTTATGTTGGATCGGGTACCACGCTGGTACGTTTATATTTATGTTGGATCGGGTACCACGCCGGTACGTTTATATTTATGTTGGATCGGGTACCACGCCGGTACATTTATATTTATGTTGGATTGGGTACCACGCCGGTACGGTACATGAACATAGATTATTCCCTGCAGGTCATGACTATTTGGGAAAAAATAAGTCCCATAGCATGTGTGTACATAATTGTGTTGATTCTGTGGATGTTTACAGTATGGTTGATACTCTTGATGGTTATGTGACTTATTTGTTAGCACTGTTTGACCTGTTATTGTTGTATTATTTATTCATTGAGTATTTGTTATGTGATGAAGCCTATCTAATTGTTATTTTATTTATGTTTTGTAAATGTTATTAAGTTGAGTTGGCCTATGATATCTACCAATACATAGTGGTTTGTACTGATACTACCCTGTACTCTTCTTTTGTTGAGTGCAGAATGTTTTTCAGAGGCTCAAACACTGCCTCACCTCTAGAGTTTGATAGCAGATCTTGATCCAAGGGTGAGCACTCCGTATCTAGTCTTCCATAGGTCATCTTATTGGTTCTTGTCCATATTTCGGGCAACAAAACATTCATTATTTACTTTATTTTGGATATCTCTTTAGACACGATCTTTGTTAGTAGTTCTTGTACGACGACTTTTGGGTCTTGGAAATTTTAGTAAGTAGTTTGTTTGACTTTCATATTAATAATGATTAGTCTTGGATTATTGTTATTATGTTGATTTTATAATAATATTATCTTAATATTGACTAAGTGATTGGGTAATGGTTCGGATTAGATGGTTCTCCCTCAGGAAGATTAGTGTGGGTGCCACTCATGGCCATTTGGGTTGTGACAAAGTTGGTATCAGAGACCTAGGTTTGTCGATCTCGTCGTACAAGAACATGTCTAGTAGATTCTTGTGGAACGGTATGGAGACGTCTGTACTTTTCTTCGAGAGTCTATAGAACACTAGAAAAATTCAAATTCTTCTTTCTTACATGCTATTACTTGAATTCCATTGGTATCAGGCGATTCCAATTGGTATCTGTTAATAAGAGCAAGTCAAGTAGAGTTCCATATATTAGTGTGTAGGTCCCCACACCCAATCTTCGGAAGGATATGAGGCATGTAGAAATCATTTTCTTTTCTTTCTATCCATCGTGTCATTCTAAGCTTGTACTATTAGATTGAATCCAATTGGTGTCTAGAAAATTCTAATTGGTATCTTAACAAAACTCAATTGGAATGTAGTTGATTTCAATTGGCATCTTAGTAAGTTTGAATAAAAATCTAGGAGATTTCAATTGGTATTTGTTAATAAGGTGTAAAAGTTATTGTTAATAGGTAAAGACTTGTGAAAAGTTGTGGACTTATTGATTGTTTGTGTTTGATGTTTGGCGAAACCTATGTTGCTAGATTTTTATCATTGTTGTGAATAATTTTTGTTTGAATTTAAGTGATCAAAAATTGACTAAGATGTTTTTGTTGATAATTGTGATTGAATTATTTGATTTCTTGTTATTGTGAAACTAGCAATTCTATGGTGCTTACTTACTTTTGGTACTATTATACTGATGAAATTGATGGTATGAGAATTGAGAGGATTATATGAGAATATGATGTCAAGAAAAGATAGTGACATGAATAAAAACAGAGGTGATATGTGTTTTATGTAATGAGAGGATCTTGTTAATGATGTTGTGGCTGGATCTTTGTGTAGTTCATTTATTTTATATTATATGGGGATCCTTGTGTGGTCTAGTCATTGAGACTGTATTTAGATTTTTGTGTGCAGTTCTATTATTGAAATTATAATGGGTTTCTTATGAGGACTAGCTAAGTGACATTATCCTTGAGTTCCTTATGTGAACGAATTCTTAATGCTTGGCAAAATAATGAGTTTTAAATAAAAGTGACAAAAACTAGTAAAGGTTGTTGATACCTACAAAATTTGATCGATGACTTGTCTTGAATGTGATATTGGTGATGAGACTATCAATGACCTATAATCGATTTATTTTGTTTTGCCTTACTTATGTGCTATTGGTGTGGGGACCACTCTTGAGGTGATTAAGAGTTAAGTAAAGCCCGTAATAAAAATATTGTTAGGTAGAAATAAGAATGACTCTGTATATCTTAAATTGGTGTTAGTGATATAAGAGAGGTTTGACTTGACCATGACGTGTTGTCGTTGAAAAATATTGAGTTAGTGATTGTCAGGACATAAGTTGTAGCTATGGATTTATGCATTAGGAAAAATTTTGAGAAGATAAATTATTATTGACTGGACCTTGTGGCTGAATTATACATTTGCATGTCCCATAAAGTTGGCTGATATATGACACTTTTAAAGGATAGTAATTTCCATGATAGTGGCAATGCAAAATCAAATGACTTGGTTACATTCATAAAATAATTAAGGATGATCCTGAATGGGAGAATAAATGAATTATTAAATGGCATGATTAATCTTTTCTTGAGTTATACTTGATGGATATTTCTTGTTGAGTGATTAAGGTATGATGATTAGATGGATATTAGAGTTGTTGTGGAGGATAATGGGTTGTAGGCCCTAAAACTGTGGGATCCATAAAATGACATGTTTATACCCCTTTTGAATATTATTGATTTTCCTCTCTAGCTTAGATTAGTTGTAGCATAGTGATGTGTGAGCAGATGCTAACACATTTGAGGCTTTTAACTAAGAATAATTGCAAAGTCTTAAGCAACTTTAATCATTTTTTATTGTTTTATGTTTGATTTTGCAGTAGAAGCTGATATGATAGAGAACCAACAAGAATGGAAGCAAAAAAGTTGAAATCTGAAGAAAAGTGTGGCTGACGACATTTGTGATAAGTCGTAATCCCTGTGATAAGCTATCAGCTTCATCGTCAGCAGTAGACAGAGAATTGGCCTAAGTTAAAAGTTGTGATGATATTTTGTGATAGGTCATCAAGGGTCTGATAAGCATTCAAGATTGTCGTTAGCCTAAGGCAGCACAGGAGAACTGATAAGCTGTGGATTCGACCCCGACTCCAAAAGTTGGGTAACTATATTGATGACGACCGCCTTGCACTAAATTGAAGTGTAAGTTGAGTGTTATCAAAAAATAGCGTCGTTGTCGAGGATTGAACCCGGGTCACCCGCGTGACAGGCGGGAATTCTAAACTTACACTTCAATTTAGTGTAAGGCGGTCGTCGTCAATATATTTACCCAACTTTTGGAGTCGGGGTCGAATCCATAGGGAACAATGTGAGTGGCGATTAAACTAATTTGAGACTATAGCTACAAGTTGAATTCAAATAGATGATACGAAAAGATAAAATGGGGGTTTTGGAGATTAGCCAATAAATTGTTGGTCACTTTAACTTTAGTGTTCGTAATCAAGAGTTAATGAAAAAATAGAATTATGTTCACTAGGGGTTTTGGTACTTGACAGAGACTAATAGTAGTTCAAGATTCTCACAGTAGATAGAACAAGTTATCTTTATCGAAGTTATGCCTAAATGTCTCTCGACCTACTTAAGCATTTAATTACCTAATCCTCTCGGACTTAGGGAATTTTTATTCATAGCCCAGATTTTTGCTCAGGTTAACCAACCTTGTTATAGTGCTGATTATTAAACGAAGTATTTTCAAGTCCCGGTTGATAATTCACTTCCCACTATATTTTATTTCTTTCTCAAGCAAATCAAAGTGGGTTTTATCTATTGTTTGCAACCAACAGACGTTAATTAAAACCTCAGAATTATCAAGAATTCCTACCACCGTTCGAATCCTGATCACTCAGCACTTTATCAATCCCTAACCCTAGATCCCATAATTCAGGTTAATGGAATTTAGCCACTCATAATGCTAAAATCAAAACAACGAGTTGTATTCATGCTTTGAAAGTTAAACTTACCACAAGAAAAATAATAACTAGTGAATCGCAGATTAGATCACAAAGAAAATCCCAAAATAATGATAATAATATCTTCAAAGTATTTGTTTTTTCAAGCCAAGAAATTAGAGAGAGAGAATATCAAAGGATCGTCAAAACTCAATGTGCGGGCCTCCCCAAGAAAACCCTAAACAAGGCTTTAAATAGTTCACCCTAATTAAGGAAACAAAGTAATAAAATTTTAGAAATCCCTCGAATTAGGTGACGACATTTGTGATAGCCTATCAGGAGGCTGACGACTTATCACAAATGTCGTCAACTCCTTCTTCAGTTTTGGCTCTTCCTGCTTAAGGCTGATGACAATCTTGATGACTTATCATCTCCTTGACGACCTATCAAAAAATGTCACCAAGGCTCTACTTCAGTTCTCTTGTGCTGTCATAGGCTGATGACATTCTTGAGTGCTTATCAGACCCTTGACGACCTATCACAAAATGTCGTCACAGCTTTCAAATTAGGCCAATTCTTTGTCTACTGCTGACGATGAAGCTGATAGCATATCACGGGGCTGACGACTTATCACAAATGTCGTCAGCCACACTTTTCTTTAGATTTCTTCAGATTTCAACTTCTTTGCTTCTATTTTTGCTGGTTTTCTATCATAATAGCTTCTACTGCAAAATCAAACATAAAACAGTCAAAAACGACAAAAGTTGCTTAAGACTTTACAATTATTCTTAGTTAAAAGCCTCAAATGTGTTAGCATCTGCTCACACATCAACACCCTCAACATAAAACAATTGCTTGTCCTCAAGCAACTAAAACACAACATTATGATGCTTAACCAAGAGACACATAAGATACCTATGACAGTTGATCATCAATTTTAGTTCAAAACACATTACCCTGTCTATTTTCAATCACTTTAAACCCATCTATGTATATCCATGAAGATCAAAAATGTGACAGAAAGGAATCAAGCTATGGCATCAACTTAGAAAAAATAACCATGCCTATATACAAATTACACTACCCAAAAAAGTAGGCAACTAGCAATGCAACCGATGTGCCCTTACAACAAAGAAGTCCTTCCTCACTCATATATGAAATCAAGCATGTAAATGCAGGGACGGTCAAGAGACACTCACTCTCAGTAAGAAATTCCAGTCAATGTATGCCAAATACCATAAGCTTACCCTTATTTTCATTACCGAAGCTTTCAGACAGTTAAGTTAGGATCACTATAGGACTTTACTTCAGTTTGTAATGTAGGCTTGGGGCTGGTATGACATGCAAGGATATTTAAAGTAACTAATCCTCCTTGGCACTACACTATTTTTTAATTGGGGGGTCTCACTTATTAAACTTTACCTTATTTCTCCCTTTCTTGATTAAGCAAATTAGGATGGGTGTGGTCATTTAATCAATCATTTTCTCTTTTGCACAACTTTTTTTTATCATTCTTTTTCTACCACACCCAGTCTTGCATATATATATTTTTATTACCCTTCTTCATACTCATTTTACATCACGCACCCCTATGATAGACACCCTCAACTTAAGCTGTTTGTCTAAGTCAAAGTGCATAATATCCAAGGAGGATCAGGGCCAAAACAGGTTCATTGTGATACAAATGGGAAGGTGATACGTATAATAAAAAGAATAGGCATTCAGGCTAAAAATCAGGATCAAGGGATATTATTCATACATGGAAGGTGATTTAGGCTAAAAGTGGACTAATATCAACAACGGCCTATGATCTTTTCCTAACCGCTCTCCTACAACCAAGGCAAGACCAACCGGGCAAGTTCGGGATTTAACACACAGTGGGAACTAGGTAGCATCTCATACACATATGGCACAAAGGAACATCACAAGCTACTACCCATTCGGTTCATGCAATTGGTAGCAGTGATTATCATGTCCCTAATACTAATGACATAAAAAGATTCACAATAGTCACATATAGATGCTCATCACACAGTTACCAGATAGACAATTGAAGAGGTATTTATCATTCCAAGAAAAATCAACAAAAATATGTCAACTGTCCTAGATACTTATTTTTCCCCCAGTTAACCAAAACACATCACAAAACAAACACAATATGCCTAAATATGCCGGCTCTACTAGGAATAAGACTCGGGGGAAAAGAGGCACGACAACAAAAACCCCAAGAGGACATCAACACCCACAAGTAGCTCCACCATCAACTTAAAATCATGCAATGTCCCCAATGCATTAAACCAAAACAAGAGAGTTAGAAACATACCTGTGGCACCATGGGTGTGAAGATCTGATGTCAATCACATAATACGAATACAAATAACAAAATACCTTGGGTTGCCTCCCAAGAAGCGCCTAATTTAGTGTCGCGGCACGACAATATTTAGTCATCCTTTATACCTCCACTTTGATGATTTGAATTATCATCCCATCTTTCTATCTTTACATCTTTTAGGTCCGTTGGGCAAATGTGAGGGCATGATAAGGAATGTTCTATCACGCCACTTTGAAGAATTGAACTGCTTGCCCAATTTTGCATCGAACTTTCGTGTGGGATCATTGGGCAATAGTAAGGATCTTAAAAAGCCACTAAATGGACATCGATCTTTAAGCTTATTGGCCTTCAAGATTGGGGTTGTAGTATACCCTTTTGGAATGATAAACTCTAAAATGTAAGAATTTTCTTTCTTATTTTCAAAATTCATCATTTGCTTGGGTGATTCGACTTCATCACATCCACCAAGCATAATGTTTAAAAGTAGTTCGAATGAGGACTAACTCTCAATTTCGGAGTAGCATCCATAATAGAATATTTACCCCGAAATGGACTATAATCTTCACAAGAATTGTGCTTGATTTCTTCTTTCGACTCTAGTACCATTTTCTCATCTTTGGCATATTTGTTCATGAATGGTTCGGTTGGTTGGGAAATCATCAAGGGTTGCTCAACATCACTATAGGATTTTTTTTCCTCATCTTCACACTCTTTGATTAGTCTAAATGATTCCACATACAAGATATCATCTAAACATAATGTAGAAGAGTGCTTTTGATGATTGACCTCGATATCCATCTCCCCAATCCTTTTTATTTCCTTGATAAATGCCCTAATGTCTTGACGGATATCACATATGATATCATTCGTTGTGTTCATACGATACAATATTAGTTGAAGCGTAGCTTCAATGCCACTCTTTTCGGTGCTTCATTCGTCCTTTTTTTTACCAAAAGACCTATCAAAATCATAATAAGAACTAGACTTTGGGTTAGCACAATAGGGGGAGGGAGAATTTTGGCAATCACTCCAATGTCTATCTTGACCACCACATAAAGAACAATTATACTCCTGGTAGGATGGAGATGGTGCACACATCTCTCTCCGGGGAGCATATCTACAATTTTGCCAAAAGTGAGGTCTATCACAATATGGACATGGATCATCAAGATAAGATTTCCAACCACCAAGCTCATTTTCATTCCACAATACCACAGTAATAAGTGAACTATAATAAAAATCTACCTAACGCAAGAAATAAAAGAAAATTAAAAACAAATATTTACAAGTTTGAATTCAAGCAAGTAGGCTAAAATTCCAAATCAACTCAATATGCCAAACTGTTCCCCGGCAACAGCGCTATTTTTTTATAACGCTCAACTTACACTTTAATTTAGTGAAAAGCGGTCGTCGTCAATATATTTACCCAACTTTTGGAGTCGGGGTAGAATCTACAAGAACAATGTGAGTGGCGATTAAACTAATTTGAGACAATATCTACAAGATGAATTCTAACAGATGATACGAAAAGATAAAATGGGGGTTTTGAAGATTAGCCAATAAATTATTGGTCACTTTAACTTAAGTGTTCGTAATCAAGAGTTTAAGAAAAAACAAAAGTATGTTCACTAGGGGTTTTGGTACTTGACAGATGCTAATAGTAGTTCATGATTCTCATAGTAGATAGGAAAACAAGTTATCTTTATTGAAGTTATGCCTAAATATCTCTTGACCTACTTAAGCATTTAATTACCTAATCCTCTCGGACTTAGGGAATTTATATTCACAGCCCATATTTTACCTCAGGTTAACCAACCTTGTTACAGCGCTGATTATTAAATGAAGTATTTCCAATTCCCTGTTGATAATTCACTTCCCACTATATTTGATTTCTTTCTCAAGCAAATCAAAGTGGGTTTTATCTATTGTTTGCAACCAACAGACGTTAATTAAAACCTTAGAATTATCAGGATGTCCTACCACCTTTCGAATCCTGATCACTTATCACTTTATCAAGCCCTAACCCTAGATCCCATAATTTAGGTTAATGGAATTTAGCCACTCATAATGCTAAAATCGAAACAACCAGTTGTATTCATGCTTTGAAAGTTAAAATTACCATAAGAAGTATAATAACTAGTGAATCGAAAATTAGATCACAAAGGAAATCCCAAAATAATGATAATAATCTCTTTGAAGTATTTTCTTTTTCAAGACAAGAAATTAGAGAGAGAAAATATCAAAGGATCATCAAAACTCAATATGCGGGCATCCCCAAAAAAACCATAAACAAGGCTTTAAATAGTTCACCCTAAATAAGGAAACAAAATAATAAAATTTTAGAAATCCCTCGGATTAGGTGACGACATTTGTGCTAGCCTATCAGGAGGCTGACGACTTATCACAAATGTCGTCAACTCCTTCTTCAGTTTTGGCTCTTCCTGCTTAAGGCTGATGACAATCTTGATGACTTATCAGCTCCTTGATGACCTATCACAAAATATCATCAAGGCTCTACTTCAGTTTTCATGTGTTGTCTTAGGCTTACGACATTACTTATCAGACCCTTGACGACCTATTACAAAATGTCATCACAGATTTCAACTTAGGTCAATTCTCTGTCTACTGCTGACGATAAAGTTGATAGCTTATCACAAGGCTGATAACTTATCACAAATGTCGTCAGCCACACTTTTCTTCAGATTTCTTCAGATTTTAACTTCTTTGCTTCCATTCTTGTTGGTTCTCTATCATATCAGCTTCTACTGTAAAATCAAACATAAAACAATCATAAATGAGAAAATTTTCTTAAGACTTTGCAATTATTCTTAGTTAGAAGCCTCAAATGTGTTAGCATCTGCTCACACATCACATAGTTATGATGTTAACCTATGTTTGGGATATGGTTTTAGTATTCTTAGCATGATTTGTATATTTAACCTTATTGGGCTAGTGTGGTAGTCTTGAGATTGTAAGTTGAGTAGAGTTGACTTGAGTACTTTGTTTATAGTTTAAGCATCTATCTTTGGCTTGAATATGAATCACTTGACATCTAGAAGATGAACTAGATACCTTAGCCTACTTTGGGACATAGTGTGCCTAATTTTGAAAATTGAGGATTAGAATTGGGATTATCTGGACCACTTAGGCCTAAACTTTTGTTAAATATTGTGGGCTTAGTTGTGGATGTTATACATAGATATGGCTAGTAAACTTTATAATAAGACTACTTCACAACTTGGTAACTTGTATTGATATTCCGGGGTTGTGGCTTTTGAGTTATAGTTATGATATTTCTTATGGAAGCAATAATGGACCTTTAGAGATAGATATTCCTCCTAGACCCATTAAGTGGCCTATAGAGATACTATTCTTCTTAGACTTGATGATTGGCCTATAGTGATGATGTATTTGACCTATCGATATAAGATATCCTATAGATGATTACATGACTATCTATATTATGCCTTCAATATGAAATATACCTTTTATAGGTGAGATGATTAGAAATATGCTACGCTTATAAATATGATTATCGATATGAGTTTTAGATATCTATATGGGCCTAAGGCCATGATTATAATGTTGTGACTATTTTGGATAAATTAATGTGCCAAGGATTGTGTTATGATAATGTTTAAATATTGGAAGAGTGTATATCTGTAACACCCCGACGTCTTCTTAGCTAAATTTCGTCCATGGAAAGTCTAAGCATTAGCTTTTAGAATGATCTAAATTAATTTTCACGTGGAATTTCCTGGATTTCAACCTTTCATTATGTAGATGACTGAATTATCTTTCCAAAAATATAAGATTCATCCAAAACAGACCCTCGATGAAGAAGTTATGAATATTGTAAAGTTCCAGTCATAAACATCGTCATTTTGGTGTCTAAAAAATCGCGGAGAGGGTCAAATTGACAATCGTCAAATTCTAGTAGGGCTCAGCAATGGTGGTGCATCGCGGAGGCACTCAATTTCCCACACGTCAAATTTTGGTGGACCACCACGATTGTGGTGCGTCGCGGTGGCACCCGAAATCGGGTTTTTAAGTTCAAATTTTCAGTTCCGTTTAGGAGTCATTAAGGGTAACTTTGACTTTTTCCTAGTCTTTTAAACCGTCCAAACAAAGGATTTAAGGTATGTTTGTGCAACCTAACCCTACTTTCATCAAAATAATCAAGAATCCTCTCTAGAGCTTCAAACAAGAACTTCAAGAAACTTGAGATTTAACCGTGGGTTTTCAAAATCGATTGAAGATTCAAAATCTCCGGATCATAGGCTTCAAGAAACACCCATTTTTTCCTATTTTGAGGTATGCAGGATTTTCCTAAAAATCTCATGGGCATAGAAATCATGATTTTAAGAAAGGGGTTTTCAGATTTATGAATACATTCATATTTTAGAAATCTTGATGGTATTGTTTTGGTCTTTTCACTTTCCCCAAATTGATTTGAAATTATATATATGTATGCATATGTTTTATGATTTATGAATGAATTGAGAGCATGATGCACATGAATCCCTCTCTTGGTATGATTTTCCCAATTTTCTTATGATATGGATTGTTTTGAATGTATCTTGAAAAGCATGATATGAAATATCTTGATTAATGCTACAAATTGATTTAAGGTTTTGAATTCGAAAGAGAGGGTTGTGCATATTGATAAACATTGATAATATTCATATAATGAAAGAGTGCATGATTTCGCCAAAACCACATGACCACTATATGTTTGAACAATCTCAGCATAATTTTGACTTGGGTTCTCGGAACATGAAATCTTTTATATTGTTTGCATGTTTGGGTGGTCTGAACTGTGTTTTAATGAAAGAATTATGCATGATGCACTATGTCTCATAAATAGGATTTGCAAGTCTTGGTGTGACGACACCAATTCAAATTATGCCATGATAATTCAGAACAGATTTAATGCATGTTTGAAATCAGACTTTTCAGATGTTGAAACTAGAAACATGCATGATTTAGAATAGGATAAAATTGGGCATAAAGAGAGTTTAGATGGTTCCCCAAAGAAGGCGTGATTATCAAACAACTCATCACCCAAAATCGTGATTTTTCGATCCGGATTTACTTATTATGCTGGCCTAGAGCCCTGTGGCATATCAGATTCAAGAACTCCAACCCTTGTGGCATACTTGGGTTGGGGGCTTCCCCGCCGAGTCAATGGAGGATTCCATACTACCTGTGGAATATCAGAATTGTAAGGGAGTGCCACCTAACTCAGAAGTAATATAAAGATCAGAACTTGCATTGACAGGCAGGTTACATGTTTTTCAAAAATACGCCCATGTGTTTCGAAAGCCACTTGATGTATGATGTTTTGAAAAAGTTGTTTCCCAAACTATTTTATTTACATATAAGATTTATTTTGGATTTTTTGCGTACCAGTACATCTGTATTGACCCTCTCTCCTCCCTCCAGGTTTTGAGGCTCAATCTAGGGGTCCAAAAAGGTAGTAGATTCATCAGACAAAGTTGCAGTGATTAGTTGGTGAGCCTTATCTATTCCAGAAGGCCCGTCTTTTAGATTATGTCCCTTATTATCATTTTGGTCTCCTGGGGGCCTTGTCGCAGTGTTCAGATAATTGTCAGATTTTCCTGTAGTAGAGATTTCACAGACTGAGTCAGATGTTATTAGATGTAGTTAATTTTTATTTTTCATACTTATGCTGAATTCAATATTGACCATGTTTTTGTAGAAGATTATGTTTCCGCATCTTCTTTATTTATGTAAACGTGTGCATGATTACAGATAGAGAGGGTCATTTTGGGCCCTCAGGGTTCGGTATGTCCTTTACGGTCAGACCCTAGTTCGGTTCATGAAAAATTTGGTATCAAAGCACAGTTCATGGTCCCAGTGTGTCTGTGAAATCACACCGAGTTGAGTCTTGTTTTAGAGTATGTAGCGCGCCATAATTATAAGCAGGAGGCTACTAGGCGTTTAGGAATGTTTCTCTTCTTTGTGATTTAGTTTGTACTTCAGAGTCTAATCTGTCCCCTAATCAATGATCTCTTGCTTTTTAGAAAAATCAGTTATGCCTTCCCGTTGCACCAACGTTAATGCTCAAGAGGACGAAGTCCATCCCACTCATGGGATGAGGACACGTAACAGAGCTCACACTTCAGAACCTGTCCCTACTACGGGAGTCCCTCCAGTCCTAACTAGTCCACCTAGGGCTCCTTGGACTAATGTTAACCGACCCCCGACTACTCAGAGGGATATTTCAAATGCAGAATTCAGATAATCTATTCATATGCTGACACAGTTGGTGGCTAATCAGGCCTAACGATCAGAAGATGTTGGGTCTGCACCTATTACATCTGAAGCTACTAGGGTGGGTCAATTCATGAGAATGAACCTGCCTAAGTTTACTGGCACTAAGGTAGAAGAGGATCTGCAAGAGTTCATGGATGAAATGAAGAAGATTTTTAGAGTGATGCATGTGGATCTGGTGGAAGGTGTTGAGCTAGCAGCATACCAGCTAAAGGATGTTGCAAACGATTGGTATAATGAGTGGGAAGAGGCGAAGGGTGACAGTACTGAGCCCACAGTGTGGGACGATTTTGTGGAAGCTTTTCTTGGCCGATTCTTTCCTCTAGAGTTGAGGAAAGCCAAAGCGGAGGAGTTCATGAACCTTATGTAGGGTAAGATGAGTGTTTAGGAGTATACTTTAAAGTTTAATCAGCAGGCCCGTTATGCTCCTGAGATGACGAGTAGTATGAGGGCCCGAATGAGGAAGTTTGTTTCCATCCTTTCAGATGATCTGGTGCTTGAATGTCAAGGGGCGATGCTAAACAGAGAATTGGACTTTGCTAGGCTGACAGTCCACATGCAGCAGGTTGAGGAGAAGAAAAAGAAGATAGCTGAATCCATAAAGAAAGACAGGTAGGCGAAGAGATCCAGATCAGTGGATCAGAACCCCAGTCAGCAGCAGGGTGGTAATTGGGGTAACAAATGGCAAAATAAAAAGTTTTTGGGCAAGGCGCAGTCTGCAGCTAGCATCCCAGCGCCCAGACCTCCAGTTGATAGACGATCTCAGAGTTTTCAGGCCAGCCAGGGACCTAGAGATCAGGATACTCAGTCGCAATATAGTGAGGCTCAGCAGTACCATTATTATCCGCAATGTGAGACTTGTGGCAAGCATCATCCGGGAAGGTGTCGGTTAGGCGCGTCAGTGTGTTATTCATGCGGTCAGACGGGCCACTTCCAGAGAGAATGTCCCTCTTCTAGGAGGAATATTGGTAGAGCTAAGTCTCAGGCAAACTCTTCTGCACCACCACCACCTCAAAAGGGCACCAATTCAGCTATCGGGAGCGGTCTCAACCGGTTGTATGCTCTGAATAATTGCCAAGAAGTGGAAGCCTATCCAGACGTAGTCATTGGTACATTACAAATCTTTTCCCGTGAGGTATATGTATTGCTTGATCCTGGGTTTACCTTATCTTATGTGACCCCGTATGTGGCTGTTGGTTTTGGGTTTGAACCCGATGTGATTGTTGAACCTTTCTCTGTTTCCACTCCGGTGGGAGATTTGATTATGGCTAAAAGGGTGTAAAAAATTGTATTGTGGCTATTCTTAGTAGGGATATTGTAGTAGACCTCATAGAACTTGATATGGTTGCTTTTGATGCTATCCTAAGGATGGACTGGATCCATCGGTGTTATGCCATACTAGACTGTAGGACCCAAAAGGTTACCTTTTCTTTTCTGAATGAGCCAGCAATAGAGTGGGAGGGGCATTCCTTAGCACCTAGAGGGCACTTCATATCTTATCTCAGAGCCCATAAACTTATTTCCAAGGGTTTCTTGTACCATCTTATTTGGGTTAAAGATTCTAACGCCGAAAGTCTCCCCCTTCAATCTGTCCCAGTAGTAAATAAATTCCCAAAAGTTTTTCCAGATGATCTCCCAGGAATTCCACCTGATAGGGAGATAGATTTTGGCATTGATGTGTTGCCAGATACCCGTCCTATTTCTATTCCGCCATATAGAATGGCTCCTTCAGAGTTAAAAGAGTTGAAAGAACAGCTAGCAGATCTCCTAGATAAGGGTTTTATCAGACCTAGTGTTTCTCCTTGGGGTGCACCTATACTATTCATGCGAAAGAAAGATGGTTCCTTGCGTATGTGCATAGATTACTGCCAGTTGAATAAGGTCACGGTGAAAAAATAAATATCCTCTTCCTAGAATTAATGACCTTTTTTATCAGCTTCAGGGTGCTAAGTGTTTTTCAAAAATAGACCTTCATTCGGGATATCATCAGTTGAAAGTTAGGGAGTTAGACATTCCAAAAACAGCCTTTCAAACCAGATATGGTCATTATGAATTCTTAGTCATGTCCTTCAGGTTGACAAACACCCCTGGAACTTTCATGGACCTAATGAATAGGGTCTTCCATCAGTTCCTAGACCTTTTTGTCAAAGTTTTTATTGATCACATCTTGGTTTACTCTAAAAGTGAGGAGGACCATGCCAATCACCTCCGCACTGTTCTTCATACCCTCAAAGATCATAAGTTGTATGCGAAATTATCCAAGTGTGAATTTTGGCTGAGTCTTATTGCTTTCTTGGGGCACATTGTGTCTAGTGAAGGGATTAAGGTTGATCCCCAAAAGATTAAGGCAGTAAAGAAATGGCCCAGACCCACGACTCCAACCGATATTTGGAGTTTCTTGGGTTTGACAGGGTATTACCGGAGGTTTATAGAGAGTTTCTCTTCTATAGCTGCTCCACTTACTAAGTTGACTCAGAAAAAGGTGAAGTTTTTATGGTCCGACTCTTGTGAGAATAGTTTTGAGAAGTTGAAAGACAAGTTGACTACGACTCCTATTTTGACTCTTCCGGAAGGTACAGAGGGTTTTGTTATGTACTGTGATGTGTCCCATGTGGGACTTGGGTATGTACTTATGCAGCACGGAAAGGTGGTGGCTTATGCATCTAGGCAGTTAAAGGTGCATGAGCGGAACTACCCCACTCATAATTTGGAATTAGCAGTTGTGGTGTTTGTGCTTAGAATTTGGAGGCGTTATCTTTATGGGATGCATGTTGATATTTTCACTGACCATAAGAGTTTGCAGTATGTTTTCTCGCAGAAAGAACTAAATCTCAGGCAAAGGCGTTGGATGGAGCTTTTGAAAAACTATGACATGAGCCTTCACTATCATTCGAGTAAGGTAAATATGGTAGTCGACGCCCTCAGCAGATTGTCTATGGGCAGTCTTTCTCATGTTGAGAAAGGGAAGAGAGAGATGGTGAAAAATATTCATTGGCTTACAAATCTAGGAGTGCGACTCTTGGATTCAGAAGATGGGGGAATAGTTGTTCATGAGATAGCTACGTCTTCCCTTTGTGCGGAAGTTAAAAAAAAGCAGGTTGAAGATCCCATATTGATGCAAATTAAGAATGATGTGGGTTAGAAGAAGGTGATGTCATTTGAGATCGGTGGTGATGGTATTTTGAGATACCAGGGTAGATTATGTGTACCAGATATTGGTGATTTGCGGAATAGAATCCTTGATGAAGCTCACACTTCGAGGTATGTTTTTCACCCAGGCTCTACTAAGATGTACAAAGATCTGAAATCTTTGTATTGGTAGAATAATATGAAGCGTGATGTAGCTAACTTTGTTTCCAAGTGTTTGAATTGTCAACAAGTTAAAGTAGAACACATGAGGTCATGTGGTTCTTCCCAAGAGATAGCTTTTTCCTTGTGGAAGTAGGAGATGATTAATATGGACTTCATTACAGAGCTCCCGAAGGCTCGAAACTAGTATGATTCTATTTGGGTGATTGTAGATAGACTGACCAAGTCAGCCCATTTTCTGCCTATCAGGACTAACTATTCAGGAGAGAATTATGTCAAGCTGTTCATTGCAGAAATAGTTCATTTGCATGGTGCGCCTGTGTCCATCATATCCGATCGAGGTACACAGTTCTCTTCTCAGTTTTGGAGATCTTTCCAGAAAGAATTACGTACCCAAGTGAACCTAAGCACTACTTTTTACCCTCAGACCGATGGGCAAGACGAACGCACTATTCAGACCCTTGAGGACATGTTGAGGGCCTGTGTGATTGATTTTAAAGGTATTTGGGTAGAGCACTTGCCGTTGATAGAGTTTGCATATAATAACAGTTTCTATTCCAGTATTAAGATGGCACCATTTTAGGCACTGTATGGGAGAAGATGTAGGTCTCCTATAGAATGGTATGAAGTAGGTGAGATGCAAATATTTGGGCCCGATCTTGTTCATCAGGCAATGCAAGATATGAAAGTCATCAGAGAACGACTTAAGACGGCTCAGAGTCGTCAGAAATCTTATGTCGATATTAGGAGAAGAGATTTAGAGTTTAAGGTCGGTGATTAGGTATTTCTAAAAGTTTCTCCTATGAAGGGGGTCATGCGATTCGGGAAGAAAGGTAAATTGAGTCCTCGCTATATAGGACCATATCAAATTTTAAGGAGAATAGGTGGTATTGCGTATGAGTTAGAATTGCCTGCCATTTTGGGTTCTGTCCATCCAGTATTTCACATATTCATGTTGAAGAAATGCATTGGAGACCATTCTTTAGTGTTGCCTATAGAAGAGATCAAGGTGACAGCCTCCTTATCATATGAAGAAGAACCTATTACAATCCTAGATCGTCAGGTCCGGAAGTTCAAAAGTAAAGAAATAGTTTCAATTAAGGTGTTGTGGAGAAATCAGAAAGTTGAAAAAGCCACTTGGGAATCAGAGGATGACATGAGAGCAAGATACCCACACCTTTTTGACCCAGTAGATGATGGAGTTGAAGGTACAACCCTTACCTTAATCTTTCTATGCTTTGGTATGCTTGGAATTGTGCTTGTCTATTTTTCCGCATCATCATTCGGGGACGAATGATCCCAAGAGGGGGATATTGTAACACCCCGACGTCTTCTTAGCTAAATTCCATCCATGAAAAGTCTAAGCATTAGCTTTTAGAATGATCTAAATTAATTTTCATATGGAATTTCCTAGATTCCAACCTTTTATTACGTAGATGACTGAATTAGATTTCCAACGATATAAGATTCATCCAAAACGGACCCTTGGTGAAGAAGTTAAGAATAATGTAAAGGTCCAGTCGTAAACGTCATCATTTTGGTGTCTAGCGAGTCGCGGAGAGGGTCAAATTGACAATCATTAAATTCCAGTGGGGCTCCGCAATGGTGGAGCATTGCGGAGGCACTCAATTTCTCACTCGTCGAATTCCAGTGGACCACCGCAATTATGGCGCATCGCAGTGGCACCCGAAATTGGGTTTTTAAGTTCAAATTTCCAGTTTTGTTTAGGAGCCATTAAGGGTAATTTTGAATTTTTCCTAGTATTTAAAACCGTTCAAACAAAGGATTTAGGGTATGTTTGAGCAACCTAACCCTACTTTCATCAAAATCATCAAGAATCCTCTCTAGAACTTCTAACAAGAACTTTAAGAAACTCGAGATTCAACCGTGGGTTTTCAAAATCGATTGAAGATTCAAAATTCCCGGATCATAGGCTCCAAGAAACACCCATTGTTTTCCTATTTTGAGGTATTCGGGATTTCCCTAAAAATCTCATGGGCATAGAAATCATGATTTTAAGAAAGGGATTTTCAGATTTATGATTACATTCATATTTTAGAAATCTTGACGGTATTGTTTTGGTCTTTTCACTTTCCCCAAATTGATTTGAAATTATATATATGTATACATATGTTTTATGATTTATGAATTAATTGAGAGCATGACGCACATGAATCCCTCTCTTGGTATGATTTTCCCAATTTTCTTATGATATGGATTGTTTTGAATGTATGTTGAAAAGCATGATATGAAATATCTTGATTCTACAAATTGATTTATGGTTTTGAATTCGAAAGAGAGGGTTGTACATATTGATAAATGTTGAAAATATTCATATAATGAAAGAGTGCATGATTTTGCCAAAAGCACATGACTACCATATGTTTGAACAATCTCAGCATAGTTTTGACTTATGTTCTCGGAACATGAAATCTTTTACATTGTTTGCATGTTTGGGTGGTCTGAACATTGTTTTAATGAAAGAATTATGCATGATGCATTATGGCTCAGAAATAGGACTTGCAAGTCTTGGTGTGACGACACCAATTCAGATTATGCCATGATAATTTAGAACAGATTTAATGCATGCTTGAAATCAGACTTTTTAGATGTTGAAACTAAAAACATTCATGATTTAGAACAGGATGAAATTTGGCATAAAGAGATTTTAGGTGGTTCCCCGAAGAAGGCGTGATTATCAAATAACTCATTGCCCAAAACCGTAATTTGCCGATCCAGGTTTATTTATTACGCTGGCCTAGAGCTCTGTGGCGTATTAGATTCAGGAACTCCAACCCTTGCGGCACACTTGGGTTGGGGGCTTCCCCACCGAGTCAATGGCAGATTCCATACCGCCCGTGGAATATCAGAATTGTAGGGGAGTGCCACCTAACTCAGAAGTAATATACAGATCAGAACTTGCATTGACAGGCAGGTTACATGTTTTTCAGAAATACGCCCATGTGTTTCGAAAGCCACTTGATGTATAATGTTTTGACAAAGTTGTTTCCCAAACTATTTTATTTACATATAAGCTTTATTTTGGATTTCTTTACGTACCAGTACATCTGTATTGACCCTCCCCCTCCTCTTTCCAGGTTCTGAGGCTCAGTCTAGAGGTCTCAAAAGGCAGTAGATTCGTTAGACAGAGTTGCACTGATTAGTTGGTGAGCCTTTTCTATTCTAGAAGCCCGTCTTTCAGATTATGTCCCTTATTATCATTTTGGTCTACTGGGGGCCTAGTCCCAGTTTTCAAACAGTTGTCAGATTTTTCTATAAGAGATATTTCACAGACTGAGTCAGATTTTGTTAGATGTAGTTGATTTTCAATTGTCATACTTATGCTAAATTCAGAATTGACCATGTTTCCATAGCAGATTATGTTTCTGCATCTTCTTTATTTATATGAACGTGTGCATGCTTACCAGATAGAGAAGGACGTTCTGGGCCCTCAGGGTTTGGGATGTCCATCACGGCCAGGCCCTAGTTCGGGTCGTGACATTATCAGTGTAAAAGATATGATTACAGTTCATGAATAGATATATGTTTGTATACACATCTCTCCGGTATGGGATAGAGAAAGATGCAGTGTTTTGCTAACGATATTATTGATTGTATACTGGTGATGGCTAGGAATCTAATGTATTAGTTAATGAATCTTACTTAGTTGAAATATGGTACTAGCGATGGTTAATGCGTGACTTATGGTTAGGTCGAGTCTAGCATATGTGAAGATTAGTTGGTATTGATGACTAAGTTTGTGATATTGATTAGTTGATTAACGAGGAGTTGTGTTATAATGAGGTTAGATAATAAGAGATGATGTTAGTAAAAAGAGGTGACTAGTTAATAACTTTGAATAGTTGCTAAATAGTTAACTAATGAATAGTTAAGTAAGGATTAGTTGGTAAACGATGGTTAGATACTGGATGGTGTCAGTTAATAAAAGATGGTTAGGTGATAAGTTGTAATGTATTGTTTAGTAATGATTAACGGATATAGGATGATTAGTTGATAATAATGAATAGTGGATAAATGACGGTTTTGGTCTAGTGATGAACCTTGACTAGATGTTAGATGTTGGCTATTACGTAAATGGTGGTTAGTTGCTATCTTGGGAATAAGGATTATGTGAAGGATAATGTTTAGACTAATAACTAGAGCTTATGTGATGACTAACGAACTAGTAATTCTATTATAAGAAGTGTTGGTTAGCTAATAACGAGTAGTTGGCAAATATTAACTAAATATATATTCTATGGTGATATGACTATTTTTATGAGTATTTTAGTGTATGTTATTTGACTATTGTGATGAAATTGACACCCGACAAGGTCGGTGGATACTATTGATAATGTGTTGATATCCGACAAGGCCAGAGGTTGATTATGATAATGACGGTCATGATGAGGACAGTTATGATGAGTTGTGGTATTAATTGTATGCTTTACATTCATTCCTGTATGTGCATCACCTATCACCAGTATGAACTTAAATTTATCAGCCGGTATAGGACGATTACATGTATATGGGTGAAGAATATGCCTTGTTTTGTTGTATTCTGATTGAACTTTTTGAGTCTGGAGCGGTGGGGGTACGCATAGGCTCGACTAGGTATTAGTTGTACGTAAGTTTAGGACTAGGGAGATTGTGTCTGTGAAGGTCCAGTGGAAGAATCGTCCTATTGAGGAGGCCACTGGGGAGACCGAAGCGGACATGCGTAGCAAGAATTCACATCTTTTGCGGATTCAGAAAATTCTTTGTTTTCCCTTCTTGTCTCTTGTTTTCCCGTTCTGGGACGAACGGTTGTTTCATTGGTATCTGATGTAACGACTCTCTCGATCGTTTGTGGAATTTTCTCATCTTCTCTATTTTAGCGCTCTCCGTAGTTTGTATACGTGGATTACGACTCACGGGATGATAGTACCAATTCTTGAGGTGTTCGGAGGTTATTAAAGTCATTAGTTGAATTATTGAGTTTTAATAAAGTTAAACCCAGTCATGGCCAATCTTTGATCGAGATGACCTCGAGTTAGTGTCGTAGTATTTTCAATAGGTTCGAAATGTACTTTTAAGTGAATGTACATATTTAATGTATTTCTACGTCGTTCCGAATAAATTTTTAGGATTTAGTAAAAGTTTTGGGTCTTAGATAATTAATTAGTTATTTAGTGGATCAAAATAACAAGTTATTTAATTATGCGGTTAATAAAAGAATAATTTTAAATAACTAGGGTTTATCATATACATAGCAAGAAAATCAGAAAGTGAGGAGAAAAGGGGTATCTTGTGGTTTCTCCATTGTACCTACGCAGTATTCTGCAGGTAATGTAAAATTTTGTACCCCATATATGCAGGTGTTAAATTTGAATATAGTAATTATAGATGAAACCTTAGATTTCACTAACAGATGGTATGGAAATTTTTTCCGTAAGACTTTTTTTAAGAAAAAGGGACGAGAGTGGCTTGTTTATTGCTACTATTAATACCGTGTGTTCAAATATCAATTAATTCATATGTTGAGGTCTACCAATAGGGGCTAGAAGTTATATATAGTAAGTTGTGCATGACAAAAATATTACTGCTAGTAATTTGCCAACTATAATTTCTTACAGGACAAAATTGATGATTAGGTGATGACCTAATCAAGAATTTATAATGAAAAAAAAATGCCATTGTTGGCAGATTAAAGGTAAGGTCATGAAGTCAAGTGGCGTAGGCCACAGCTACTTGAATTCACGTTTTCCGATGAAATTGCAATGGCCATGGTTGGCTGTTTTTTAGTTTTTCACAAATATTAAAGTGGTGTTGGTGTCTTATGAAATTAATTATTACTTTTGAATAAAACTAAGATTTAATCTTAAGATTTTTAGAGTAATAATTTATAAGTAGGTGTTATTAAATTTATATTTTAATCGAAAAATTGAAGAAGGACAAAACACTTATGGACTAGTGATATTTGAGTTCTTTGGTTGAGATAGGTTATGGTTTAATTAGAGTTTAGACTCGACTTAATTGTGTATATGCTCCTAGATTGGATACTTGTGGATTGGTATTCGGACATGCTTGAAATTGTTGATGTTTGGATTGTTGATTTGTGTATAAATGTTTATTGAAAATTGACTTGATGGAATTGTCTTATGACTTTAAGTGTACTTGTAAACTTGATACATTGTGTTGTATGCTGTGAGGTTGTGTAAATTGATATTAATAATACTTGTTTATATTTATGTTAGATCGGGTACCACGCCGGTACGTTTTTATATATGTTGGATAGGGTACCACGCCGGTACGTTTATATTTATGTTGGATCGGGTACCATGCTGGTACGTTTATATTTATGTTGGATCGGGTACCACGTCGGTACATTTATATTTATGTTGGATCGGGTACCACGCCAGTACGTTTATATTTATGTTGGATCGGGTACCACGCCGGTACTTTATATTTATGTTGGATCGGGTACCACGCCGATACGATACATGAACATAGATTGTTCCCTACAGGTCATGACTATTTGAGCAAAAATAAGTCTCATAGCATGTGTGTACATAATTGTGTTGATTTTGTGGATGTTTACAGTATGGTTGATACTCTTGATGGTTATGTGACTTGTTTGTGAGCACTGTTTGACCAGTTATTGTTGTATTGTTTATTCATTGAGTATTTGTTATGTGATGAAGTCTATCTATTTGTTATGTGATTTATGTTGTGTACATGTTATTAAGTTGAGTTGGCCTATGATACCTACCGGTACATAGTGGTTTGTACTGATACTACCCTGTACTTTTCTTTTGTTGAGTGTAGAATATTTTTCAGAGGCTCAAACACGGCCTCACCTCTAGAGTTTGATAGCAGATCTTGATCCAAGGGTGAGCACTCAGTCTCTAGGCTGCCATGGGTCATCTTATTGGTTCTTGTCCATATTTCGAGCAATGAAACATTCATTATTTACTTTATTTTGGATATCTCTTTAGACACGATCTTTGTTAGTAGTTCTTGTACGATGACTTTCGGGTCTTGGAAATTTTAGTAAGTAGTTTGTTTGACTTGCGCATTAATAATGATTAGTCGTGGATTATTGTTATTATGTTGATTTTATAAGAATACCATCTTAATATTGACTAAGTGATTGGGTAATGGTTCGGATTAGATGGTTCTCCCTCAGGAAGATTAGTATGGGTGCCACTCATGGCCATTTGGATCGTGAAAAAATATTATCCCAACATTCGAAGACATATCTTTTCCCTTAAGTGAGATATTTGTAATAAAGTTTTGAAAGGGAATGAATACACATTTTACCTCGGGCTAAAACGCACAACTCGTGAGAATAGAGGTGTACACTTGAATCCATGCATTTTGATGCTCTAATGGACTTCTTTCAAGTCCTTGTACTGTTTCATAACTTTTTTGACAACTCAATCAAAAAGGACCACATAATTAGGAATCTAAGGTTTTGCACTTGTATTGCTTCGATAATGAGACATAGCCCACAAAATTAGAAGAAGGAAGGAATTTGGATAACTTTTATGTGGACAACACTGTTGCACGATCTAGAGTATGAAAGAACAAGAAATATTTCCTAAATGCCTCGTATGGTGGCACGCTACACACCCATAAATGGGACTCTACTCTACACGCTTTGTCAACACCCTGGGACCCTGAACTGTTCTCTAATATCAAGTTTGTCACGATCCTAACAGAGGCCCTAGCTGTGATGGGCACCCCAAGGCAACCAAGGCCTGAGATGACCCCCTTAGCCTTACATCATAAGCATAGTCATGGTTAAAGTTACGGAAACAAGCCCAGAAGAAAAAGGGCTTAACATTTAAATAAAGTAATACTCATATCTTAGAATAAAATCCAAGTCAATTACCCAACACCTTCTACAAAGCCTATATCCTTAAAAACATCCACTAAATCGGGACATCACCCCAACTATGCCACAGAAAATCAAAAGATCGAAGATGATAGAATAGCTGAAAAGTATGAATGACTTTCGAATGATGGAGGTCTTACCACTTTTCACTAGCTTTCCAGTAGAGGAAATAAACAACCTAACGCTGCATAGGGTCATAAAAAAGGGCCTCTGAACCTGCATCATGAAACACTGTAGCATTCGGGGACGGTCAGTACTGGCATGCAACCAAAGAAAAGAGATAAAATATTAATTTATAAAACCATTCATAAAACTTATTTTCTTCATCCATAATAATAATAAATAAGTACAGGATAGAGAACAAAAAACACAAATACATGACCCTTTAAATTTTAATCTTGAACTTTGTAGCTTGCACAGACCTTAAGACACCCACATGCTATATAGGTATGGTTCCCCCGATCGGACGATCCCTAGTCCATGTTAGCCTCATGAACCTAGGATTAGGCTAAAGTCACCAATAATGTGATACCCCATATTTTTGGGCAAAAATTTGAACCATCATCTCTACATGTATAAATTTGAACCCAAAATTTTTATCTAAAAATTAGTGGTATGATCAATTATTGTGTGTGAGAACATCTTTGAATACTAATCAAAGTGACAAAATCTACCAGCTCAAAGTTGGGTTGAGGACTTTCCTACTGATTGAGTTTTAGTATACGTTTTTACTTGGGTAAACTTCCAATGACCATTACTATTAGTATATAATGAGTTAGGTGGCCTACTATACACCAAATTAAATCTCTTTGAGTTTTCTTTCCAATGCCACCAACCGTTTGTCAATCTGAGTTTGGAGTAAAATGTTATGAGCGTTTTTATAAGATGTTGTCCAGGTGTGCAATTGGCGACGCGACGCGACTTCCCTGACGTAAAATTTTTCTTTTATTTAATTGAATAAAAACGCATCCTTTCACTCTATGTAACTCCCCCCATTCAGTTTTTAATCTCAAAAATCATCCTAAACTATGAGAATTTGTAATACTTCACAAGATTCTAGACACTTTTTCAGCTCCTAGACGCATGTTTAAAGGGGTTCAAGGCATTAATTTCACACTAAGTATAAAAGACTTAGCCATTTTAAAACCCCAAGAATGTGAACATTTTATTTTGGCCTTCCCAAGTCTGAAACATTGATTTTTGAGTGGAAATGTATTTAGGGATGCTAAAAGGGCCATTCGAGAGAGTTTCAGAATTTTTGGAATAGGTTTTGGGTGTTTTTGGACCACGGAGGCAGAATGCCTCCGTGATATGGGTGTGTCATGGAGGCAGGACCTTCATGATACAGGGCTAGTCACTAAGGTTAGCCTCCGCTACACGCCATGTCACAGAGGATAGCCTTCAGATAACCTCCATGACACGGAGGTTGTGTTTTTTACAACATTTTCATTAACTTATAGAGGGGAATTTTGATCTTTCCCCTTACCCCCAAACACCCAAATTGACGACTTAAAGATCAAAAGGGGAATTATTTTCCCCATTCCCTATCAGTTATCATACGTAAAACCCATCCCCTTTCTTATAAACATAAAATCAAGCCTCTTTCAAAGATTCAAGCATTCAAGGTCCAAATCCCAAGCTTTTTCTTTAAGGATTCAAATAATTAAGGTATGTGGGTATTCATAAATTGGTTCCTTCCACCCATTAAGTCCCTAAATCCCTTTTTGTTCAAGTATGAAATGTTTATCCTCTTTTATGAAAATATCCATGTTAATTATGAATTCAATCCATGTTTTCCTTAGTAGTTTTGAATTCAATGCCATGCCAATATGTTTCCTAGGAAAATTATGTTATTACATGCTTTCAATTTCAATCAACCCTATAGTATTCCGTTGATACTATGTAAATTCATCAAGTTATGAATTAAATCATGTAAGGATGTTGTTTTCATGAGTTTAACATATCCCCACACTCAAATTTATGGATTTCATCAATTTAGTCAAGTGTACTATGTTTTGGGTCTATGAAATATGAATTTTCGTACTAGGTTATGATGATTTGATAGTATTTAAAGTATTTTTAGTGCTGGAGGATTATGAACACCCGATACCTATATGTTTATACATGTTTTCATTTTCAAGTAACAAGTCGGTCAGATCATGATTCTTTATCATCACATTAAGATTATTATATTCATGATGAGCACCTATTAGTTGTGATGCCCAGTTAACTTTAATCAGCGCCAGTGTTAGTTCAGTTGGGAGTAGGATTTAATACCGATCGAACCTAGGGATGAAGGCTCACCCGCCAGTAAAGGACTAAGACTTTTAGTAGCAATCCCTAAGTTCTAAAACTACATAGGCAGCATAGGTTATAAGATGTCACCCGCTAGTAGAGGACTGACACTCTCTTAGGGCTCACCCGCAAGTAGATGACTGACACCCTAGTCCTTTGGGATACCAGTTTAGTGGATCCATATAACCAGTATCAGTACCCACAGTAAGGTACTGGCACCCTTCTAACTGGGTTTATAGGTTGGTCCCCGATTAGCTCAGATTGGGGCATGTCGATTACATGATAGCTCCCACAATTTCAGTCAGTACTCAGATTATATCAATTCAGGTTTGCTGGACTAAGTATTCAGTTTATCAGTTATTCAGCCAGTCAGTTTTATAGATTATTTTAATACATATTTTACTTGGTCTTGCATTCTTTTTTATCAACTATTCAGTCAGTCAGTTAGCTTTACAGATTATTTCAATACATGTTTTACTTGGTCTTACATTCTTTTTTTACATGTTCATATATCCATGTTCAATATCCATATGTGTTTCAAATAGTCTCTATCTCACGTACCAATACATTTAAAGTACTGATTGCATACTCTCTTTTGCGCTATGTTGATTTCACAATATAGGTTTGGATGCTCAGTTCCCCGATCACCCTTAGTCAGCTCAGACCCACTCAGCAGTAGTAGTGAAGAGTCCTCATCCATCTAGGACAAGTTATGTTTAGTTATTTTCAGTATTTTATTTATTTTAGTTAGTCATAGTCATTGGGGTTTTGTCCCTTCAACTCTACATATCTTAGAGGCTTTCAGACTAGATGTTTCAGATATTCAGATTTGTTTTTAGTATCTTTTATCAGTAACTCAAACATGTTGGTATTTATTTCATTATCCTACCTTTATAATAATTATATCAGTTCAGCTTCCGCATATGATACTTTATCATTATTTTGTTCAGTGCTCACAATAGGTACCAGATCATGGGTTAGCTTGGGATTACTTGTGGCCTTAAGCACCGTGTCATGACTAGGGGGTAGCCTCAAGTTGTAAAAAAACTTGGTATCAGAGCCTAAGGTTTTAACGGGTCCTAGGGAGTCTGAAAGCAATATTGAGTAGAGTCTTGTGCATGGGTGTGAAGTATGCCACCATTATGGGAGAGGGTCTATGAAATGTTTTAGGAAAGTCTCCCTTCTTTTAGTGTTCATGTCGTGCAAAAGAGCATGAGCTCTATTGAATTTCCTTTTTTAACTCGTCTTTTATTCGATTATAGAAAATTCCTCCTAGAAGAAACAACGAAAGGAGAAACGAGAATCATCCCGCACCACCACCTATTTAGGAAGATACCCCGAATGATCATGTTTTTCATGATGAATTCAGGTCCACTATCATAGCTTTGTCCCATTCTATGGCTGATCAGATTAACCTACAGTTTGTTGCCCCAGCCAATCCAGCGATAAATACAGTCGTAGCTAGGATTTGAGACTTTACACGGATGAATCCTCCATTGTTTTTTAAGGATTTGCAGGAGTTTTTAGATGGTGTGCAGAAAGTGACATACATCATGGGTGTTACTGCTAGTGAGAGTGCTGATTTAGCTACTTATCAATTTCAGGTAGTAGCCAATACTTGGTTTAAGTAGTGGAAGGAGAATAGAATTATTGAGGCAGGTCCTATAGAGTGGGAGGAGTTTTCCATGGCCTTTTTTAGATAGGTTCTTCTCACTAGAGTTGGGGGAGGCCAAGGTTTAGGAGTTTATCAATCTGAAGTAGGGTAACATAAGTATGAAGCAGTACTCACTCAAGTTTACTCAGTTGACGAGGTATGCTCTAACTATGGTAGCCGATTCTAGGTCTAGGAGTAAGTTTATATTGGGATTTTCTAAGGAAGTGGTTAAGGAATACAGGATAGCTATGTTGATCAAGGAGCTAGATCTCTCTAGGTTGATGGTCCATGCTCAGCAGATTGAGAAGGAGAAGGAAAGAGAGAATAAGAAGGACGGAACAGGTATCTTTAACTTTTCTTAGCCAAGGTCAGAAGGTGATAATCATTCTTAGTTACACCAGAATTCTTTAGCTCCAGCCCTATTTTCAGCTAGTGCGCCAATGCCTAAGTTCAAGCAGGATAATAGCAATAGGGCATTAGGCTCTAAGTCCTAGGGTAGCATGAATAGTGGTTGCACTAATCCACTTTGCAGGAGGTGTAGTAAGAATTATCAGGAGGAGGGTAGGGCAGGCAAAGATATGTGTTTTGGATATGGGAAACCAGTCCATAGGATCAGGGATTACCGAGTGGTTTCCCAGAAGGGAAAGGATTTTTGCCAACAAGGTTAGTTCAACTTTTTATCAGCTCTAGGCGGTTGCCCTACTCAGTAGGGTTCCACCTACAGTGCCACCAGTGGGCATTATTATAACTGACTTTGTGCTCTCCAGACTCGGCATGATCAAGAAAGTTCCCCTGATATGGTTGCGGGTACATTACAAGTATTCCATCTTCATGTTTATGCATTGTTAGACCCTGGAGCTTCACTTTTTTGTGGCTCTTTATATAGCTATAGACTTCGGTATTAGTCCCGACATATTAGCAAATCCTTTTTTAATGTCTATGTTAGTGGATAACTCTATTATAGCCAACAGGTATATAGGAACTGCGCGGTCACAGTGTCTCAGAAAGTTGCTTCAGTTGATCTTGTGGAGTTAGAGATGACTGATTTTGATGTCATTCTCGGCATGGATTGTCTCCACTCATTCTATGCCTTAATTGATTGTAGAAATAGAATTGTCCAGTTCCAATTTCCTAATAAGCCCATTATTGAATGGATGGGTAGTACTTTAGTGCCTAAGAGTCAATTTATCTCCTATCCTAAGGCAAGGAAGATGATATCCAAGGGATGTATTTACCATTTCATCTGAGTCAAGGACTCAAATTTTGAAACTCCGAGTCTTAATTCAGTTCCAATAGTGAATGAGTTTCCAGAAGTGTTCCCTAATAATCTTCTCAGAGTTCCTCCCGAAAAGGAAATTCACTTCTGAATAGATCTTCTCCCAGGTACCCAGCCTATCTCAATTTCACCATACAGAATGGTTCCAGCTGAGCTTAAGGAATTGAAGGAACAATTGAAAGGTCTTTTAGATAAGGGTTTCATCAGGCCTAGTATTTCTCCATGAAGTGCTGTAGTTTTCTTTGTGCGCAAGAAAGACGGTTCTCTCAGAATATACATTGATTACCATTAGTTGAACAAAGTCACAATCAAGAATAAATATTCTCTCCCCAAAATTGATGACTTCTTCGACCAATTTTAGGGAGCCAACTATTTTTCTAAGATAAACCTCAGATCTGGCTATCATCAGCTTAGAGTCAGAGAATGTGACATCTCAAAGATAGCTTTCAAAACTCGGTATGGTCACTACGAATTCCTAATTATGTATTTTGGACTAACGAATGGTCCTACATTTTTTATGGACTTGATGAATAGGGTGTTCAAACAGTACTTGGACATGTTCATCATAGTCTTCATAGGTGACATCCTTGTCTATTCTCGTAGTGAGAGTGATCATACAGACCATTTGAGGATTGCATTGCAGACCCTTAAGGATCACTGGCTATTCACTAAGTTTAGTAAGTGTGAATTTTGGTTGAGATCAATAGCTTTTCTTACTCACATCATTTCTGATGATGGCATTTGAGTTAATCCTCAAAAGAATGAAGCAGTAAGAAACTAGCCTAGACCCATCTCTCCATCAGATATCGGGAGTTTTTTTGGTTTAGCTGGTTACTACAGATGGTTTGTTGAAGGGCTTTCTTCTATTTCTTCTCCCATGTCTCGATTAATCTAGAAAAAATTCAAATTTTAGTGGTCAGATCCTGCGAGAAGAATTTTCAGGAGTTGAAAACTCAACTCACTTCTGTTCTAGTATTGACTTTCCCAGATGGCACAGATGGGTTTGTAGTTTATTATGATGCTTCTAGAGTTGGTCTTGGTTGTGTGTTAATGCATTAAGGTAAGGTCATAGCCTATGCCTCTAGATAGCTTAAACCCCATGAGAAGAATTACCTGATCTATGGTCTTGAGTTGGCAGCAGTTGTCTTTGCATTAAAGATTTGGAGGCACTACCTTTATTAGGTTTATTTTGATGTATTCACGGATCATAAGTGTTTACAATATATGTTCACTCAAAAAGATCTAAATCTTTATCAAAGAAGGTGGCTTGAATTATTGAAAGACTATGATATGAGTGTGTTGTACCATCCGAGTAAGGCCAATGTAGTGGCTCTTGAATGATTAATTAAACTAGGGTTGAGGGTTTTTGGTTATTAACACTTGCATTATTTTTTATCTTATTTTAAATGGTTTATTCATATTTTAAATGATGGATTGTGAACTGAATGTGTGCATTGTGATGATGGTGGTATTTGGTAATTTGTGTTTCACAAAGTTGATGAACTTTTGACATAGTAATGACATGAACCTCAACTCACATTATAATCTTGGCTTTGAATAAGGATTTGATGGAGTTAAACTCATCTTTTGAAATATTGCATTGCGTTAAAAGGTAAAAGGATAAAAAAGTTTTGGAATGTCCTTGGAGGCTATGGTTTTGGATTTTTGAAGGAATATGGAGTCAAATTGGTTAAATGGTTATGGTTTGGCATAATTGGAATAGCTTGGAAGTCTAATGATACAGATATATCAATTCGGTAAATGCCTTAAGTAAAGACTCCCTGGATAGTATTGGTGTTATGTGTAAAATTATTTTAATTTGGGCTTAAAGGGAATTGTGTAGCTCACCGAGAAGGTGTAGTCCTGAAGGGACCAACAATAAAAACCATGTTTGCCAACATTGAGAGGTCTTGTCCTGAAATATGGATGACAGCTATGTTTACTTTACACAGTTTATTTTGGGAGGCTAATAGACTATTGGTGGCTTTATCCTATTTCTTCAGTATATGCGGCTAATATGGACTAGGGCTCTTTCGACAAGGGGAGCTAGACCCATATAGCCTGTGGGTGCCTTTAGGTCGGTTTGAGCTTTACGGTTCAGGATTAAATTTTCAAAAGGTCATATTTCTTCTCCCTTGTCCCTATATATATATATATATATGTATGTGTGTGTGTGTGTAATTGTTGTGCATGTGATTTATGACTGGATTTTTGGTAAATATATATATATTTTATCCCTTTTCTTGGATTGTATATCAGTACTCATCGTACTGACCATCCCCAAACGCTACATCATTTCATGATATAGGTTCAGAGTGCTTTTCTAGTGACCTTGTGTAGCGTTAGGTGACTTGGTACTTCTGTTGGTCAACGTTGAAGTGGTGAGCCCTCCATCATTCGGAAGGCGTAGTCTCTGTATTAGTTTCATTTATTATTTTAGTACTTTTGAACTTCTATTGTTATAATTAGTGAAATGTACCGGCTTGGTTGGTATTCTTTGGATTAGAGGCTTTGTGGATAGTATTGGGATATTATTGTTGTTTTTGTTTTGACTGACCAACCTTCTTTTGCATTTATATTTTATCTTATTACTTTGGCTAACTTCTTTGTTCATTTTTACTACTGTGTTGTTGAGGTAAGGCTAGGGTTCATCTCAGGTCTTGGTTGGTTTAGGATGCCCGTCATGGCCAGGCCCCAATTTGGGTTGTGACAAATAGACAATAGCCTCCAAAAAGAATAACTGCGTACCTTCGCTTAAAGTTGTTTCTCGGTAAAGCTACGCAATTTCTATTAAACCCAATTAAAATATTTTCACATACCATTAACCATTGAGTTTCCATAAAGGCATTTCCAATTTGGTATCGTAATACCAAAACTTGCAAGCCATCCATATAATTCCATACCATTTCCATTTAGCCATTTGAACTCCAAATTTTGACTTGAAAATCCAATATAAACAATTTTTCCATTAATTCCATGTCGTACCATGTTCGAAGAACGAGTTAAACACTAGAAAATCTCCTTACAAATCAAGTTTATGAAGTGGGTTGAGGTTCATATTTTTATCATGCGAAATCCATTAGTATTATGAAACCATATCACCAAATTTCACCATTCTTATAAGACACAATTTTAGTATACAATCCACCATTTTCTTTGTATAGAAAACTATTAGAAATAAGAGAAAAACAATAAAATTACTTTTTACCAAAATTTCTCAACCTAACTTTAAATAACCATCAAAACATGATAATTTCAAGTAAACTTCACAATTTAAAGATAATTGAAATAAGGCAGTGTCCAACATGCCTTTTTTACGGAAGGAATTTGAGAAGAACTTGAATTTTATGTCTTGCAAAATAGAAATTTGGGAAGAAACCCTAGTATTGATTCTCTTGAGAGTGGAGAGGAGAGAAACAGAGATGAAAAAAATTGATAACTGTGAGTAAATAATTCATATAGACTAATTTTTGAAGACCTCAGAAATTTGCGACTAATTTATTTTGGACCCTTTCGCATGTTTATGTTAATTTTTGACTTGAATCACAATAAGGGGTGTTAACGGGATGATTTGAAAAAGCTTTGAAATTTTCGAAAAGGGTTCAGGATCATTTTGAGATCTCGAACTAGTGAGGGTCCGTGATAGTGGTGTGCCATGCCACCTAAGAGCCGTGATAGGAGCGTGACACACTGTCTAGTCACCGCGATAGCGGCATGGCACGCGGTTGGGTAAATTTCACCCAGTTTTATTTTTTTTTCAATTGGGGCAAGGAATTTTTGGTCCTTAACTCCATTAAACGACATAAAACACCTTTTTATCTCCCATAAAATCAGTTAGCATATCTTACATTGCCCTTCTCCTCTTAAAATTTCTCAATTCAAGAAACACAAAGTTATCTCAAGAATTCACTGCTCCGAGCCCTAAACTTCAGATTATATCCAAATTCTCTCAATTTTCATTCATGTTGTACACTCCTTGTTTTAATTATGAATATATTGCATAAAATTACTTAATATTTATATGTTCTTAAATGTTGATTCAAACTAGGGTTGAGATTTTTTGGATTGTTGAACACTTGCATTACTTTTCCTTGTTTTAATGAATTATTCATGGTTTAAAGGGTGATTTGTGAACTGAAATTTGGTTTCGTAGTAATGGGGAAATTGACAAATTGGTTTTCACAACGATTATGGAACTTGTCTTATGTAAATGGAATGAATCTAAACCCACATTATTAATATGGTTTTAAACAAGTATTCTTCATAACTTAATTATCTTTTGGAACATGGAATATTAAAAATTATTGAAATCATGGCTTTCAAGTCCTTTGAAAAGGCTTTGCATGAAGATGATGAACAAAGATGATACCCATCATTTTGAAGATATTGTAAGTGTTGAACTTTATGACTGTTTGAGATTTGATGCAATCTAATTATGATGATGAGCATGATTTTGAATGATGGGTCTAAGGAGTTGTTAATGTTTTATAAAAAAAAATTCTTAGCATGATATGAACGGTTTGTATGTCTTGGTATGACGATACCAATACAAATATGCCTAATGAACGAATCCATGATAATGATTTTGTGCAATTGTTTGATATGTGAGCAAATGCTAACACATTTGAGGTTTTTAACTAAGAATAATTGCAAAGTCTTAAGCAACTTTTATCGTTTTTGATTGTTTTCTGTTTGATATTGCAGTAAAAGTCAAGATGCAAGAGAACCAGCAATAATGAAAGTAAAAGAGTTGATTTCTAAGCAAGTAGAGAGGGAAGTATAGCTGACGACTTGTCTGATAAGTTGTCAGCCTTGTGATAAGCTATCAGAGTTTTCATCAGCCTTAGACAGAGAATGGGCTTTAGCTGGAATTCGTGATGACATCTGTGATAGGCCATCAGAAGTGTGATAAACCGTCAGGCTCGTCGTTAGGCTTAGATAGAGAATGAGCTTTAGCTGGAATTCGTGACAACATCTGTGATAGGCTGTCAGAAGTGTAATAAGCCGGCAGGCTCATCGTTAGCCTTACGCAAGGAATGGGATTTGAAGTGAAGAAGCGACGACAATTTTGATAAGTCATCACATGTCTGATAAGCTGTCACGTCTCATCGTCAACCTAAGGTGGAGATTTTCAAAAGTGAAGAGGAGCTGACGACATTCCTGATAAGTCGTAAGACTCCTGATAAGCCGTCACACACGTCGTCGCTTATCTGAGAAAATATTGTGATTTGTAATTTTATTTCCATAATTAAGCTGAAGTATTTAAAGCATATATTAGGATTTTCTAAGAGGGTGTGGAACATCTTGAACTTATTCGAAGAGGAGTTCACCTCTCTTTGGGGGCTCAAAACTTAGAATTCAATTTTCAACTCTTTGATTTGGCTGTAGGAATTTTCTCTTGAACTTAGAAGAGAATCAAATTCAGACTTCATCTTTTGTAAGTTTAATTACTTTGAATGATGATTATAATTGTTGCTATCTCTTTCTTTCTCATGTGGAACTAAAACCCATAACTAGGATTGTGAGATCTATGATTATCCCCCCTATGGATTTAATAGTTGGTGAGAGTTTGAGTGATTGTGGGGACATCTTGATAATTCCTTTGTTATGATTGTTATTTATTGGTTGCAAACAATAAATCTCGCCTTATGTTGATTTGCTCGAACTGAGAAATAAACTAAAGGTAGCAAATTATCAACAAGGATTTGGGAAGGTTAATCTCCCATCTAATGATTAATGTTGTAACAAAATTGATCAACTTGAAATACAATCGGTATGAATAGAATGATTTCCTAAGTTCAATAGAATTAGGGAGTTCAACATCTAGGCAGGTTGAGAAACACTTAGATGGACTGTCGAAACTGATAATTTGGTGTTTCCCACAAGTCATGAGAACCCAATACTACAGTTATTATTTAATGGGGATTAATAATCATAGTGATCACAATCCTAGTTCCTCTCTATCACTGATTTGAACCATTGAAATTTTAGTTTTGAGCTCTGAAGCAAGTCGAAACTTTAATTATTGTTTGATTGATAAAACCCCTCATTTTATCTTTTCGCAATATTTGTTTAAATTCAACTTGTAGCTATAGTTTCAAATTAGTTTAATCTCCACTCACATTGTTCATCGTGAATTCGACCCCGACTCCAAAGTTTGGTAAATATATTGACGACGATTGTCTTGTACTAAATTAACGTGTAAGTTGAGCGTTATAAAAAATTGGCGCCGTTGCCGGGGAATAATTTGGCATATTGAGTTGGTTTGAAATTTTAGCCTACTTTCTTGAATTCAAACTTGTAAATATTTATTTTTAGTTTTCTTTTATTTCTTGTGTTAGGTAGATTTTATTTTAGTTTACTTATTACTATGGCATCGTGGAATGAACATGAGCTTGGTGGTTGGAAATCTTATCTTGATGATCCATGTCCATATTGTGATGAACCTCACTTTTGGCAAGATTGTAGATATGCTCCCCGGAGAGAGATGTGTGCACCTTCTCCATCCTACCGGGAGTATTATTGGTTTTTATGTGGTGGTCAAGATAGAAATTAGAGTGATTACCCAAATGCCCCATCCCCCTATTGTGCTAACCCAAATTCTAGTTCTTCTTATGATTTTGATAGGTCTTATGGTCAAGAAAAAAAGGAATGAAGCACTGGGAAGAGTGGTATTGAAGCTATGTTTCAACGAATGTTGGATCTCCAGAAAGAAATGTATGATATCATATGTAATATGTGTCAAGACATGAATCCAATCATTCATGAGGAGATGGATACAGAGGTCAATCATTTAAAGCATTCTTCTATATTATGTTTAGATGATATATTGTCTGTGAAATCATTTAAAATAATGGAAAAGTGTGAAGATAAGGAGAAAGAACCCTATATTAATGTTGAGCTTGATGTTGACCAACCCTCAGTGATTTCCCAACCAACCAAACCAACCATGAGAGATGATGCCAAGATTGAGGACATGGTGCTAGAGGCAAAACAAGAAACAAAGAAAATCTCTAATAAAGACTCTAGCCCAATTCGAAGTGAAGATGTCGAGAAGGTGAATAAAAGTGAGTGTGTAGTAGATAGCGAAAATTTTGAAGTAGGATCGATTGGGCCACATTCAAAGCACTTTTCTACATTATGTTTAGATGACATCTTGTCTGTGGAATCATTAAAATAGTAGAAGAGTGTGAAGATGAGGAACAAGAATCCTATATTCTTGATTTTACATTAGACAAGCAACATAAAAACATACCTCACTTTAAGGCTGAGTGGTTTACCACGCTCAATCCATTACTCGACTTCTTAGTTTTTGTACCACCCCCCTACGAGCGAGGCAAGAAGATAGACTCTAAGTTGGGGGTGAAATTCATATCCTCAAGGTGGAGGAAAAAACTGAGTTGGGTCATGTCGCGACACTAAATTAGGCGTTGCTTGGGAGGCAACCCAAGGTATTTTGTTGTTTGTATTCGTATTATGTGATTGACACCAGATCTTAGCACCCATGGTGCCACAGGTATGTTTATAACTTTCTTATTTTGGTTTGATGCATTGGGGATATTGCATGATTTTAAATTGAGGGTGGGGATACTTGTGGGTGTTGATGTCCTCTTGGGGTTTTTGTTGCCATGTCTCTTTTCCCCAAAGTCTTATTCCTAGTAGAGCCGGCATGTTTAGGCGTATTCTGATTTATTGTAAAATATTGTAGTTGACTAGGAGAAATACAAGTACCTTAGGCAGTTAACATGTTTTTGTTGATTTTTGAACATCTCTCCAATAGTTTATTTGATAACTGTGTGATATGCATTTATGTGTGACCACTGTGCATCTTGTTATGGTATCAGTTCTTATGACTTCATAATCATTGCTAAACAATTACATGAACAGGATAAGTAGTAACTTGTGATATACTTGTGTGCCATGTGCGTGTGAGTTCTTACTTAGTTCTCTTTGTATGTTGAATCTAGAACTTGCTTGGTTAGTCTTACCTAGATTGAAGGATAGGGGTTAGGAAAGGATTATAGGCTGTTTTGATATTAGCCTACTTTTAGCCTAAATGACCTTCCCTGTATGCATAATATCCCTTGATCCCTATTTTGAGACTGAATAGCCTATTTCTTTTTTATGATACCTATCACCATCTCATTTATATCATAATGAATCTGTTTTGACCCTGGTCCTCCTTAGACACTGTGCACCTTGACTTAGGCAAATGGACTAAGTTGAGGGTGGCTATTATAGGGGTACGTGATGTAAAATGAGAATGAAGAAAGGTAGAAAAAATAAAAAGTTGGGTGCGGTGGAAAAGAACAAGAAAAGAAAAGTTGTGAGAAAAAAGAAGTGATTGTAGAAAAGACCACACCCATCCTGAATATTTGTGATCAAGAAAAGAGAAGAATAGAAAAAGGTTAATAAGTGATACCCCAGAAGCTAGTGTAGTGTCAAGGAGGCTTAGTCACTTTAAATATCATCGAGTATCATACCAGCCCCTAGCCTACATTACAAGCCAAAGAGAAGACTTATAGTGATCCTAGTTGACCTGTCTGAAAATCTTGGTAATGAAAATAAGGGCAAGCCTATGGTATTTGGCATACATTGATTGGAACTTCATTCTGAGAGTGAGTGTCTTTTGATTGTCCCCATGGTTACATATGTGATATCTGATATAAGTGAAGTTTTGTAGTAAGGGCACACTGGTTACGTTGCTAATTGCTAACTAGTTTGGATAGTGTAATCTTGGTATATGCATGGTTATTAATCGCCACTCATATTGTTCCTCGTGGATTCGACCCCGACTCCAAATTTAGGTAATATATTAACGACGATCGTCTTGCACTAAATTGATGTGTAAGTTTAACGTTATCACTATTTAATTAGGCTCTAAAGGAAATTATGTAGCTCACCGTGAAGGCTTAAATCTTTGTGACCAACTCCTGAAACCTCTATTTGCCGTCATAGGGATGTTGTACCTTAAATGGACGACCAAATTTTTATCCTAAACATGAGAATTATATGTATGGTGGCTTTAGTCTAAATGTGTCTTTAGCCTAACCTCAATTCGTGCGGCCAACACGCACTGGGGCCCCGCCGATTGGGGATACGGGACCCATATAGCCTGTGGGTAACTAGATGACTCATACTACCTATGGGTCATTTGATGACGGTGAAAGCTATATAGTTCAGAATTAAATTTTAAATACTCATATAACTTTCCCCTTAACCCTATCCCGGCATCCTATTGAATATGTATTTACTTGATGTGTGTGTGGTTTATAACTAGTTTTGGTAAATGCATACATATTTTATCCCTTTTTGTAATGCCCCGATTTTCTAAACCGAAATGCTACACGGTGCTCATGACCCCGAAGGACCACAAGCTAACCCATGACTGATATCTGTACCTGTAAACTGCATAATATCTCATAAAATATGCGGAAACATGAACTGTAATGCCATAAGGTTCAATACGGATACATAGCTGAAAAACATGGTATAACAATATCAAAAAGGAATATAAATACAGAAGTCTGAACATCTAATCTGACATCTAGTCTGAAAGCCTCTAACTGAACTGAATAAGGAGTTGAAGGAACATGTCTCTAACTAACTCCATGAACTGAAAAGACCAATCTGAAATATTGTAATAAAGTAATAATAATATTGTCCTCGAATGAAGAGGAGCACTGACTGCTGAAATCTGCAATGCTACTGTTGCTCTGAAACTCGTGCCTCTGTACCTATGGCGTCAAATAAAACACCATAGCATGAAAGTGTCAGTACGACTGAATATACTGAGTATACGAGTGAGGTAGGCTAAATGCAAAGGGTTTTATATGTATGAACAATGCTGACTGATATGAACGTGAGAATACATACATACATACGTAACTGCAACTAAACTCGTGGTGATACTGACTACTAAGTCTGAATACTGACAACATGAGCTTATTGATGCTGAGATACTGAATCACTGAGTTTAGTGATATTGATATACTGAATTACTGAGTTTACTGATATTGATATGTAATTCACTAATAAGTGAGGAACTGATATTGTATTACTGAATACTGGGAGACTGATACTATATTACAGATAAAGGAATAATTATTTCTGATAGTTCTGATTATGAAGAACTGATTTGATTGACCGTATATAATAGTCCTGAAACTGAGCTCGTGATAACATGACTACTAAGTATGAATACTAATGACATGTATTTACTGATAACATATCATGAATGATAACTGAATTCTGATAACTGATATATCTGATAATATGAGTTCTGATAACTGATAGCATGAATGAATGTATCTGACAGTCCTGATATCCTAAAGAGCTATCTGAGTTCTTTTACTGAGACTGATACTAAAACTATGGGAAGTAGTTATCTAACCGACATACCCCAAATACGCTATAATAGCTAAGCTGGGGTCCAATATCTGCCCTGATTGGAAGGGTGTCAATACCGCGCCACTGGTAAGGACAAGCTGTGAGTGACCCTCATCTGGCAGGTACTCAATGAGAATGATGGGAACCCTAAAATGACATGCTAAACCACCTCATCAACCCTAATCTGATAGGTTAAGATGTCTCAACCTATGTTGGCTACCTAGTTCTGGAACGCAAGGACTGCTTCTAAGAATCACACCCTCTACTGGCAGGTGAGTTCCCATCTTTGGGTTCGCTCGGTGCTGAATCCTACTCCCAACTGAATGACACTGAACTAATTATACTGAACTGATTTCCTAGTTCGTACTAGAATTAACTGAACTGTTACTAATTGTTCTATTTAACTAAACTAAACATGGACTGATTTTATTGAGTTTCGATGACTAGCGAAACACTACTGAATTCTGTTAACTGACTAAATGCTACTGAGTTCTGTTAGCTAACTGAGTTTACTGATGTCTAAACTAAATACTAAACTAAATTGTACTGATACTGAGATTTACTGAATTCCATAGACTGACGGAATATTACTGAGGTTTCGTAGATTACTGAGTACTGAGTAAAACTGAACTGATACTGCCTTTACATGAGTTTTCCTAAGTCATGAGACTGATTGAAGTCTACTGAACATGGCTTGACTGAGAGTATCGTGAAAACATGACATGGCTCTAGGCACACAGCTATATTTTTTAGGTACGAATACCCCCAGGACTCGATAGGAGGAAACTGACACACATGACATGACTTGATCATAAGATTTGAGTCCACAATTCACAATATCATAAGCAGGGGATAGTATACTTCATGTATTTATTCAACATTTCACACATGATAGGAAAAGCATGGATATATTTTGTGTACATAATTTATATCTCCATTATCATACATGCTTTATACCACAACAATAACAACACATAATTTGCATGGAAATTCATATTGGAGTGTATGGCTAACATGAACTTGTTATTTAGATATCATGAAATCATGCAAATATGAAGTTCTAATATACAAGTCATTTTATCGAACACTTTGCATGCATTCTTTAAGGCATAGGTGGATTTCATACTTGCATTCTATCAATCCATCCAAAGATCATGTTTTTCAACTAACAACATAACTTTCATGAGATATACAGTCACGATACTATTATATAGCAAAACAAACAAGCATCAACATGGGTATGATCATATCACCACAACCAACCAAGATTTTGTATTTTAAAGATTGATTCTTGAACTCTGCGGACGAAAGGAATCCATGGATGAACACTACGCATACCTTGGAAGGGAGGTTCTTGATGATTGACGGAGGAATTTTCTTGAAATTTGATCTTCAAGCTTGATTGTGCAACCCTAGTTGATTTTCTCCTATGGTGCTCTTGGATAATGAACTTTGAGATGTTAATAGGGTTGTAATGTGTTTAGAAGCTATAAATTTCGTGAGGTTAGATTTAGGAATATGTAAGGAGTGTTAAAAAACTTAACTACTCTCGAAATAACTCAAAAACTAAGTGTTTTCGTGGCTGAAATCATACATAGGCGCCGCATATGATATTGCTTATATTTACATAGGCGCCGCATATGATATCACCTATATTTACATAGGCGCCGCATATGATATCGCCTATGTTTTCTAGTGGCCATGTGCGATTGGTTAGGCGACGCATTCTACTTTGAAAGGCCTTAACTCCTTGCTCGGGTGACAGATTTTGATGAAATTGGTATCGTTGAAAATCTAATTCAATTCTATACAATTTGGTGGATCTAAATCTGCCAAAATACCACATATCAATCACGTTATTCTTTTTCAAAGATGACCCTTACAAAATCGAACACTAAGACTTGATGGATTCAAAAACTCTTAGCTTGCATCACTCTAAGCGACTCATATGAGCATGCTGAAGACATCTCAAGATATCCTATCGCTAGGATATTCATTGTAAGTCATGCACTAAAATGCTGCTCATAGGATAGGAGGTTTCATACGTAGGAAAACTTATTCACTTCCTAGCTTAGAAACATACGGGGTATTACACTTTTCTTGTGTTGCATGCCAGTACTCGTCGTACTGGCCATCCCTGGACACTACATCATTTCATGATGTAGGTTCAAAGGGCTTTTTTGTGCCCCTGTGCAGCTTTAGGAGGTTGATATCTTGGTTAGTACGCTGTGAAGTAGTAAGCCATCCATCTTTCAGAAGGCCTGGTCTCTCTTGTAGTTTTCATTTGTAGTTTTTGTACTTTTGGATTTCTTTCGTCATTGTCGGGGGCATGTCCTAACTCAGATAATATACTTTGGTTTAGATGCTTTTGTGGACAAATGTTGGATATCGTCACCGGTTTAGTATTAACTCTCAAAATTTTCTTTGAGTTTTATATTTCTCTGTTATTTTGTTGGTTGGTTTCCGCTGTTTGTCATTACTGTTATGCTCTTGAGATAAGGCTAGGGGTTGTCTCAGGCCTTGGTTGGTTTGGGATGCCCATCACAACTAGGACCTGATTCGGTTCGTGACATATTTAAGTCGTGGGGTAAGGAAAAGACCAAAAGACCCCTTAACAAACTGAAAATAATTGTAGGAATTTCTCAGTTGACGACTTCAGTTGACAGCCCGTCAACTAGTTGATGTCCCGTCAACTAGTTGACGGCCCGTCAACTCCGTCGTCAACCTCTGGAAGATTTTGAGTTTTACTGTCTAAGGTTGACGACTTCATTTGACATCTCGTCAACTAGTTGACGGCTCATCAACCCCCGTCATTAACCTCGGACACATGGACACTCTCTAATAAAATGTTCATTACTTTCTACTCCGATATCGAATTAAGGTAAAATCAGATGTGTTGTAAAGAAGACTTGGAGATTTTTAATTTGGTATATGATTTAATGAGATATATAACAATATTAATGTATGTTAGTCATTATATGTTTAAAATCTATGTGCAAATACAAGTCATATATTTATTGGCAATGTATAGGTAAGTTTTTACCTATAGAATATTATATTGTTATCCAGGGGTATAGACTAGTGGTCAATGAAGTAGGTTCTCAACAGAAACAAAAATCACTCCTAGCCTTGATGGATAAAATTACCTAATATTTAGTCGAGGTGCCCGAAAACTAACTCTGACACGGTTGTTATCAAAAAAAATATTACTCCCTCCGTTTCATATTAGTTTGCCACTATAGACTTAACACACCCATTAAGAAAAATATTTATTAGGGGTCTATTTTATCAAATTAGTCTTGTTAATTATGCTTTGAAAATATAAATTTGAATATATACAACTTGTTTAATCATTTAATAATAAGGGTATTATTGGAAAAACATATTAAAATCCTCTTGATTTCATCAATGGGATAGTTAAATTGAAACAAATATTTTTAGAAAAAAAGGGCAGCTACAATGAAACGGAGGAAGTATATGATTTCCGTTAGCCCTTTCTTTTCTTAACTAGTAAAGTTTTCAAAAGAAGATAAGATTTGAGCCCAAACCTATTAAGGAAAGTTATAGGAAAAGGAATAAACCGTCATTTGAGTTAAACCTAATCCAAATTGAATTGGGAATACTACTCTTCAAAAAGACCTCCTATTTATACTTAGTGGTAAACTAAATTTGTATCCTCATTACTCGATTTTCTACTCAAACTCAAAGAACTTTGTTCCTTTATTTCTTGATCAAAGAAACAATGAGTACTCATCCCTCTTTACCAAATTATTATTATGGCAGTCATCAACAACAGCAACCACGCTATAGTCTGCATATCGCGAATTATTCGTCGTTTGGGGGTAGTGGTTCTTCTTATATAACAGGCGATCATGACTACTTTGCTCGGCAATTTCGGGATCAATATTATCAAACTCTTATTTTTCAACCTCCTCTGCCATCCTACTATTCAGTTGATATAGTCTTACTGTCACTTGTTGATACTCCATACGGCCTAATTTGGATCTATACTGTGCCATATTATAAACAGATCATTGACGATGTCTATGTTGTATATCATCCAAACAAGTTGATCCAGAGTAATGAAATGTTACAGAATATCAACTACATTACTGGTCAGCTGACTGATCAGGAGAGAAATTCAAATGCTGAATTTGATTCTTTGTATGCCGCTGTATTTCATATTTTGGATGACATGTATGATCATGATCATGAGGAGAAAGAGGGTTCGAACAACAGCTGTAATACCCCGCATTTTTGTGCTAGTCTATGAACCGTCGTTCTTACGTGTATAAGCTATAATCTAAGTGATTCCCATGTGGATATAAGTTTCATGATCTTTAACCTCATGTTTTAAGTACTATTAAGGTTAAAAATGTTCATAGGAGTCGCTTAGAGCCAAGTAGAGCTAAGATCCTTTGATTCATCCAAAGATTGGTATTCGATTCAATAAGAGTCTACTTTAAATATGTATAACTTTTTATATACATGGAATTTTTCATCTCAAGACCCATCAAATTTTAGATAATTGAATTATCTTTCCAATGATACCAATTTTGTAAATATCCGATAACCGAGCGAAAAGTTGTGCAGTTTTCCGTGTGAGGCAGTAAGCCGACGCGAGCGTGATGCGTCGAGATCTCGTTACGGCACTATTTTTCACACTAATTCAGTTTTTTTATGGGTCTAGGGGAATTTTGGTCATTTATCCTCACCCTAATCCATTTATAACATACAATTTCCGCCCTTAGAAGCATAAAATTGCTCCTTTACTCAATTTTTCTCTCAAGGACAAGATCAAACTAGGTTTCCTCAAGATCAAGAATTCCAAAGAACGGATCAAGATCCGGGTTCCATCTCTCAGATATGATAATCTAAGGTATGTGGGATTTGAACAAGAATACTTCTTCCGTTCTTGTGCTCAAAGCTTTGATTTTATTAAAGAATTTCATATTTTTACAAGTGGGTTATATCCAATTTACTCTATTTTGAGTTTATGAATTTATAAATTGTTCAAGTCTTGAAATTGCATGTTACCTCAATTAATTATGCCTTGAATTGAGGATTTATGTTGTGAATTGTATTTCCCTGTTAAGAATTGATATTTTCAAGTGTTTTTAAGTTAATTGTTGAGAATTAAACCTCATTATCATATTGTGATCATTCAAGTATATATGTTGTAAACTCAAGTGTGAATTTTGATACTTTTGAAGAGTATGTTATAGTATGCTTTTAACGAGCAAGTACTTAGATTTTTAAAGAAAGATTTGGTCTTTAACCCTAAGCTAAGATAATCCACACCTATCATTTAGTTCGTGATTTAAAGCAAAGAGAAGCATAATTGGCTTTCATTATACAGTCTTGTACTATTTTAAGGTGGATTTCCTAAAAGTTCTGAGCCTAAGTATGGGAGTAGTATTTAGCACCGAGTTGGACTTAATTCCAAGGTTTCATGCCCCAGAACTACGAGCCACCGTAAGATTATGCTTTACCCCAAGTGGATTAAGATAGTGATCACTAAAGTTAAGGTTCTATTCCGATGGCAAGGATAGAACAGCTTACCCCAACGTGGGCAAGACCTTGGACTCCATGTCAGCTCACATGATTTATGTCGGTTAGAAGAAACTCCCAAAGTTCCCACAGTCTCCCAAAGTTCTAAAATCCCTTAGATTCAAAAGAAGTCCTCTATTCTTCTTAAGATAAAAGTATATGTTTTGAAAGCTAGTGTTTTAAGATTTCTCAAGTTCCCAAAGTTTTCCCCGAAGTTCCAAAAATATCCCCCACTCTTGAAACAAGCCTATTGAGTTAAAGTTTTGAGATAAAGTATTTTCTATGCAGAATGAATTTTAGATTTCATTTAGCTTGCAAGATTTGAGAACAAGAAGAGAATACAGAATTTAAAACTAAGTGTAATGACTCACGAAATTTATATTACATGCTTTATTATTTCATGATTTACGAGATTTAGATTTCCGATTTACTCAAGCTATGTGAGTCATTTACATTAGCATGCATGATTTTATAAAGATTGATGATATTGTTTACTTATTGCATGCACCCCCATATACTCAGTACATTCTCAAAGTACTGATCCACATATATGTTTATGTGCTACGTTGTCTCATAATGTAGGTACAAGTTGTAGTATGTACAGTCAGAATCAGACAGCGGCAGATTCCAGCCAGCAGATGATGAGTCCTCCTATTTTGGGGACTTCAGTTAGATTTACTATTGTTATTTACTTTCTTATTCTTATGTATTGATTAGTGATAGTTGGGGTCGCGTCCTAACTAAATATAGTCAGTATAGTAGAGGCTTTACAGATGTCAGTTAGAGTCAGTTATGTAAACTTTAATTTTCAGTTTTGTTTTGTATAAGCAGAGTTGTATTGTATTCATCTTAATGTAGTTTTGTATCGATCAAGTTCAGAAAAGATTTATTTTCCGCACTTTCCTTCAGATTTATGTGTCTTAATCAGTTGCTCATGAGTTATGTCAGTATAAGGATTAACTTGGGATCACTTGTGGTCCTAAGCACCGTGTGACGTCTTGGGATAGATTTTCGAGGCGTTACAACAGCGATGTGTTGAAGTATTTAAAAATAAGAGCTCATCATGCTCCTTCTAAAGATGGAGTCAATCCCAAAGTAGTTGGAGAATCAGAAATCTGCGCAATATGCCAATCTGAATATGAAGACGAAGAGAATATAGGGACATTGCAGTGTGGACACGAGTATCATACGAATTACATCAAACAGTGGTTGTTGAAGAAGAAAAATTATCCCATGTGCAGAGCTTCAGTTTTTTCTTCACGAGAATAGAGATTAGAGAGAGAGAGAGAGACATTTATTCAATAGCGCACGCTTGATATATATGAAGATTATTTTATTTTTGTCAATTTGAGAATTTTTTCTTTTCGTTTGTAAAGGTGAAGCAGGTCCTTAGTAATTTGTATTTGGTGAAACTCATGTCATTAAACTTGACATTCCATAAACAAATTATTTTAAATTGTGTATGATTTACATTATCTGATTATACATACAAATTAGCTAGATTTTTCTTTCGTGTTCTTCTTAAACATTGTAAAATCAGCAACTAAATATATACATTAGACGCTCTAACATACTCATGATCATAAACATAATCGGTTTTTGATACCCGTCTAGTTAATGACTATAGTAATTTATTTCATTGATATTTTTCCTTTAACGATTAGGGTGTGCAAATATAATTCTATAAGATAATATGGAACGAAAACAATGTTATTGGTATCAAGTTATTGGGTTAACGATTTTTAAATGATTTTATATTTTTTTTATTGGGTAATCGGTTAGATTTTCGGTTTTAAGATTTTAGTTAATGGTTGAACCCATAATCCAATAAGATTATATTAAAATTATATTTTTGTCCATAATTATATAATATTGACTTTAAATTTTAAATGCATAACATATTATTTTTTGCATTCAAAGGTGTCTTAGTGCTGTTGATTTCTTTCTAAAGTCAATGGCTTGGTGGGGTTCTACCCATCAGTAGCTTACTATGAGCTAGGCCTTATTTCACTTTTTGAGAGATTGCTATCGTTGCTACTGAATTCAAATTTGCTACTTTTTTGAGAGATTGCTAACGTTGCTACTGAATTCAAATTTGCTACTTATTAACCAGAAAGAAAATAATTTTGTCATAGCAATTATAACGTATTTTGGAGTTGCTTCTACTTGTAATTTGAGAAGACTTTTATGTGTGATGATATATAGTTCACATACGAACGGATAAAAATAAAAGAAAGAAAAAAATTAGATGAACACTTTCTTATCAATTAAACCGACAGCAATTAAGTATCAAAAATTGATTAACCGAAAGTTGATTACAAAAATATCTTATTGGTTAATACATCAAATTAATACTAGATACATAGGACATTGGTAGAATGTCCTCTTAAATCGAAGCGGGAGGAATTTGCTAGGATAAGAATTGATTTATCATGACTCTTCTTTAAAACTCACCATCATGAGAAAATTCAAGACCTGTCTTAGTCCATGATCTTGCTCTTAGATCAAAGGTCACTATCCTAGACTTGCGGATATATCCTCTCATTAAATCTTCAAGCACAACACTCAGTATAATGGGATATCACCATACACATGAACCCCAAACTCCCCCCGATAACTATAACATGAGGACACTAAGTTCTTTCTAGGATATCCTTTCCAAGGATACTAATCCTACTTTTTGTTAGGTTCTATAGTCATCACCCTATAACTCACACTCTCATCAGCATGACTGGTCCGAATGACTTGATCCAGACAATTGAATGTTAGACAATATCAACTACATGACTGGTCAGCTGACTCATCAGGAGAGAAATTCAAACGTTGAATTTGATTCTCTATATGCCACTGTATTTTATATTTTGGATGATATGTATGATCTTGACCATGAGGAGAGAGAGGGTGTGGACGACAACAATGTGTTGAAGTATTTGAAAATAAGAGCTCATCATGCTCCTTCTAAAGATGGAGTCAATCCTGAAGTAGTTGGAGAATCAGAAATCTGCGCTATATGCCAATCTGAATATGAAGACGAATAGAATATGGGGACATTGCAGTGTGGACACGAGTATCATACGAATTGCATCAAACAGTGGTTGTTGAAGAAGAAAAATTATCCCATGTGCAGAGCTTCAATTTTGCCTTCATGAGAATTGAGATTGCAGAGAGAGTGGGGCATTTATTCAATAGTGTGCGCTTGATATGAAGATCATTTAATTTTTGTCAATTTGAGAATTGTTTCTTCTCGTTTGTAAAGGTGTAGCAGGTCCTTTGTAATTTGTATTTGTTGAAACTCATGTTATTAAGCTTGATGTTACATAAACAAATTATTTTAAATTGTGTATGATTTACATTATCTGATTGTACATACAAATTAGCAAGATTTTTCAATTCTTATCGATACTAACTAAGTTCTGAATAAAGGACAATAAATGCTCGATTATATATGGTTTGTCAGCCAATTGAACTCTCTTCACATTCTCTTGGACAAGCAACTTTCCATACTCGAGGAGCTTCTAATTGTCATCTTTGGTTTATCAAAAGTTGGCGGTCTTTCGATAGAGTTCAGTAGTTTTTTCCCAACCTGGTGATGTCCTGTTGATCATCAGACATGTCCGAGACAAGGCCTTTCTATTTGTCCTAATAAAGTTAGATTTTAATGTGAATCCACATATTTGGGCTTAAAGAGAATTAATGTGAACTTGTTCCAATACATTACAAATTCAAGAATCCAAGCCAAATTTATACATTTGTATTTGATCATAATATGAGGTTATCTAAAGTTGCATTTTCTAATAATGTAATTTTTCATTGAATCATATATTGCATTTTGTAAATGATTACAAATGTTAGAAGACAATCTTGTTTTGTATGTAATGGCCTAAAAAGGAATATTTGCGTAAATAGTCATGAGTGAATCAAAGAAAAGATATTCTCTATTGGTTGTAAATATTTATATCGAGTGTTTAATACAAATAACGTTAATTTATGACACTTAAGTGATTTAATGAGATAACAATATTAATGTATGTTAATTAGTCATTGTGTTAAAAATTTATGTGCAAATACATGTCATACATTTATTGGCTATGTATATAAACAGAGTATAGGTAAGTTTTTACCTATAGAATATTATATTGTTATCCGGGGTGTGGCGTAGTGGTCAATGAAGTGGGTTCCCAACTCACAATAGTGCGACAAAAATGTCTAATGGTCCATATCTATGTTACTGTATATGTCGATCTAGTGCCAAGCATGTGTTTATTTCAAGAATATAACTATCTCCATCCGAGAACGAGCAATATCCTTTTAAATTTATTTGAAAATAATTTTCATGATTGTGTTTATATACATTTACTATATATAAGCTCATAACTTGCCGCCCGCTTCTTTGTCAACAGGTCCTTCATGAATTTAGCATACCCAGGCATCTGTTCCAGCGCCTCCACCAACGGAACATTAATAGTCAGCTGTTTCAACATGGTCATGAATTTACTAAACCTGGTGTCCTCAGCTTTCTTCTTCAGTCTCTGCGGAAAAGGTGGTGGTGGAAGAGGAATCGTTTTCTCCACCACTTTCTTTTTATCTTGCTTCCGATTATCACTCTTTTCAGGTTGCAGACGTCTAGGGGTAATGTCAGGAACACTATCTTCAACTTCTATGGCATCTTCACATTCTGCATCAATAACATTATCTGCTATATCATCCACCACCTGCTTGCCTTTGGATGGATTTTCCAACGCTTTACCACTCCTGGTAGTAATAGCCATGCATGATCCATCATTCCTTGGGTTTTGCACAGTGTCGCTAGGTAAGGTGTCAGCCTTTCTTTGATTGAATGCCGCTGATAGTTGACTCAATTGTTGCTCCAACTGTTTTATCGTGGTAGAATGTGAATCAACCAATTGATTTATTGATGACAAATCATTCTTTACCTTAGTAACGCCTATATTGGTTGCCTCCACCCCTTTCAACAGCTTATACATCATATCATCCATGGACATCTTTCCAGAGCCAGACGCCACAGCCTCACGGTTTCCAGGAGGAACATACAAACCACTCCTGTCAGTCTTATTCTTCCAACCACCTTGATCGCGGTCCTTGTATCCAGATTTATCATAATAGTTCCGACCTTGGTTTCCTTGGGCATTGCCTCGGAAACCCACCTGATTATTCATGTAGTTCGCTTCTTCCTCGGAGTCGAATTCATCTCTTCCCTGTGATACAACGGCCCTAACCTTTTCGGTCTTCCCTGATAATAAGTGCTTGGTAAGAAGATCCATCTGCATTTTCATGTGATCCATATCTTGGTCACGTTCCTCTTGTCTACGCCTCTGCTCTGCAGTCATGCCAACAGATACGGTAGAGCTTGCTACCTCAGAATCCCTAGTATGCCAAGCTCTACTCTGCTTTGTCATACGATCTAGCATATCACTTGCCTCAAGAAAAGTAAGGTCCATGAATGACCCACCTGCAGCATTATCAACCACTGGCTTTGTCACTGAGTTCAAAGCCCTGTATAATATCTCCATCAAGTGGATTTTGGTCATCTGATGATTTGGGCACCGCATAAGCTTCTTTTTGAACCTCTCCCATGTTTCGTGGAGAGATTCAGTTGGAAGCTGTCAGAAATTGTTGATCTCATCTCTTAACTGTGCTCTCTTGGATGGAGGAAAGAATCTTTCTAGGAAAGCGTCTTTCAGTTTCCTCCAATTAGTAATAGAATCAGGAGTTAGACCGTTCAGCCATAGAGTTGCCTCCCCAGACAGAGACAATGGAAATAAGCGCAGCCGAATTGCATTCTGTCCAACTCCTGGATTGTCAAACGACTTGCATGTTGAAATAAAGTTGATCAGATGCATATTCGGATCATCGCCTGCAAGTCCACCAAATAAACCTTTGAGCTGCAATAGCTGAATCATGGTGCTAGTGATATTGAACTTGGCTCCAGGTGCCAAGGGAGGAGGAATAATAGCCCCTGTGGAACCAGCTCCATCAAGATCGTCATCATCATCATCAAAAGGAGCCTGCACAGCTTGGCGTTCAGGTCTCATTCTAGCTTGACGATCTCTCCTGTTCACAGGCGCTACCACCTCATCTGCACGTCGTGGATTAAGTAACTCATCATCACCCAGGTCCTCATCATCAGGATTTGTTTCCCGACCTGGGTTATTAATATTCTGTTGATGCACTTGAGCAGCTGCCAACGCAGCTAATCTAGCCTGCTCCTGTTGAGCAACCCTTCTTTCAATGTCACGTTGTGCATCCATTCTGCCAATAAGTTGTGGTTCAGGATTTATGGGTAATAATGGCTGACCAGAACTTCGTGTATTTGGCATGCACTCTACCAAACCTGAACAAAACAAAAACAACAAACAAAAAGTAATATTCGAGAATCTTTGACCAAAGGGTCTATTAACTATCACAAACTTAGTTGACAACTGTATTCCCCGGCAACGGCACCAAAATTTGATAACGCCCCAACTACAGCTCTCGTAAGAGTGTAAGCGGTCGCTGTCAAATATAGAACCCAACTGGGTTGGGTGTCGAATCCCACAGGGAATACTTGGTCACTAAGTGTTGCAATTGTTAGCAGACTGTTGGTCGAAAATTCTACAGAAAGGGGGGATGGTTTAGGCGTGAATTAAAAGTATCAAAATAGCAAAGTAAAAGCGGAATGCTTTGTTTAGTAAGATTTTAATCAATGAGAATTGTAAGTTAGGGTTATGTCCACCTTATGAGTTCTACGTATCTATTAACTATGAGTAATGCGGAATTCAGACATGCATGCACTTATAGAGATTCGTATTCTAATGGTAAATCCTAGTGTCTCTCGACCATCAAGGATTATCTCATTTTAAATCTCTCGATCTTAAAGCGTATAACTAATGGTACGAACTCTCCAAGAGGTTAATCCAGTTACGGCACTAACGTGTAAATAGGGGTTGGTATCCCTATTTCCTTGTCACACTCTCTTTTCCAAACATGTAACTTTTCTCTCGAACAAGTTAATGCTATAATGGCGTATTCTATATGTTTGCAACCACAAGAATTTAATTAAGATGAAGAGAGTAATGATATAAGTAGCATACGTATCAAGAATTCACAAACTCATAATAATAGATAGTATATCATAAGGCTTTCATAACCCTAACAGAGAAGTTTAACTAATCATGATTACAACGGAAATCACAATAGACATCATCATCGTACCAAAGTTAGAATAATCTCACGATGGGGATAGATTTTGGCGTCTAAAGGAAATCACGTTGAGCTCCTCAAACCGTTCCTCGTAGCTTTTGCGTTTTTTCTCTATAAAAGTCGAATGAAAATAACAAAATAGAATATCGAATAATGAAAAGCTTGAATGAATGCATGCATGAATGCTGAAAAATTCAGCAAATAGGGTTTTTATAACATCCTAGTCCTAGTGCTAATAAGTTACTGCTGATCCCCAAGTCTTTAGAAATACTGTTTTTGCCCGGGACAAGTTCTCCATGCATCACTTTTAGTCCATAAGCTTCCAAAAGTTGTCTTCCCTCTTATGTGAAGTTTTCCTTGCTACCAAAAGGTCCACAAAGTGCTGAAATCTTCATCATTAATACCTGAAAACATGTTAATCACGTTGGTTAGCTCACTTACAGGAAAACGGACTAAAAATGCAGGAATTATATATTTTGTCCTTAAAACTTAGCTAAAATATGGGTAAATTAAGGTGCTTTAGGCGTGTAAATACGCCTATCATCAACACCCCACACTTAAAGCTTTGTTCGTCCTCGAACAAAATATTACGTCCATGCAATCATCTACTTAGAATATCACAGCAACAACATAAAATGTTCAACAAGACAGGCACGGCAATTATTAACAAAGAGTAGTTTTCTTGTTCACTACTAGAAACAATTCAACCTCCAACATAGACTCGTGATGATGGTTAATTCGTATCCACAAGTTAAGGCACAAAGAATCATACAAAACTACCCAAAACTCATCAACCAAGTGTGTCTCACACAAGATATCACCCATAATCACTCACAAGTTTTGCATTTTTCGAAACATGGGTATAAGATTCTCCTTGCTCTCACTCTCGCAAAGAATTCTTATGTTGCAACTGATGATCATAGGCTTGCCCTTAGTGTAATTCTCCACTAATATCAGAATGCTTAAGCTTAGGATCAAGTAGGTCTTTACAGGTTGTAATGTAGGCTAAGGGACAGGTAGGACTATTTTGGCCAGAAATAGTGACTATGTTCCCTAAGCGCTTTAATACACTACATTATTCCATTAACACTCTCTTTTAAACAACCCTTCTACCTTTGTTTTCATCTAACACCCCTTTTCACCTATTTTGTTATTCAATTATAAACACAAAGATGAGAATATACAACTTATTTTTTTTATTTTTTTTCTATTTCTGTGTTTTTTTTTTCTTTTTTTTATAAAACACCTCTATGATAGTCACTCCTTTTCACAACAATTTCAAGTACCAATACATTCTGAGGCATCACTCTCACCCAATTTTCTCTTATTTTGTCACATGACTCTACAATTTAAAGCGCTTAGGAATTTGGATCAAATTATGGTCTTGAAAAAAAATGGATTAGGCTACATATGAGGCTGTCAAAGAAAATAGCTAAAGGCTCAAAGGGGGTTAACTAGGATAATGTCCACGGGTAGGTAAAAAGAAGGTAAACAATCACAGGCTTCCAAAGAAATGCCTAAATCATCTCCTAAACTCACACTCTTTATTTCTCTTTACACACACACCAGGCAAGTTCTAGTATCAGTCACAACACAGAATATACTATAACCTCACACACACAAGGCACATGGTCAACTTTATTGGGAGCAGTATAGACTCTTGACCCAACAGGTGAATGAATTAAACCACACACTTATCACACAGTGAGTCACACTTAGAGCCTAAACGTCTCAATAGTAATGATTTTGGCACAAACTCTTGTCATAATACCATGCCGCCTATCAGAACAATTTCATGCAAAATCTAAAAAATCTAAAATTAAACTAACTAATTTCGACTAATTAAAACAAACAAGAACTAGAATAAATGTAAATGCAGACAAAGAAGTGTAGCATACAAATACCAACACCCCACACTTAGACGGGACACACTGCCCTCAGTGGAAAATAAATAAGAAAAACTTGATTAGTCGGACTCCTCCGCTATGTCTGGGGTCATACCCCCTGCATCGGAATCATCATCAGAGTTTTTGTTATCAGAGTTCTCCTCCACGTCTGAGTCTGGCATTCGGCGATCGTCATCGGTTGGCACGTCATCATCAAGAGGTTCCTCGAAATATACACCTACTCCGCACATAGCCCTCGCATGCTCATTCATTGGGTAGTCATAATCCAACTGTTAGAGCTCTGCAGCAGTTGGAACATGACCCCCTCTCATCATGGTGAACCTCATCATGCCATATAAATGGCGAAAGAAGCTTTCGTCGCGAGCATGTCTTTCTGCAGTGGTCAGGTTGACGCCATGCATAGATTCAGCATCTTTCACCTTTGTGAGGTCAACTTCCTTTGGGTTGTGCGGAAGCTTATGATCTGCAGGTTCCTCTTCGATGTCCTCCTTCCTCAATATCACAGTCAACAGATTTCCAAAGCTGAATTGGGACCTCTTGTGCAGCCTAGCCTTACGCATTGAAGATAGAATAATCGCTCCAATGTTGATGGGGATGTTCGTCATCAAAGCATACACCAAGCACACTCTATCACGTGTGATCTTTGTTTACTGTGACCCTGGAATCAGGCAAGAGTTGACTATCTGCAACCATATCCGTGTTTCTCTGTTCAAGGAGGCATACGGGAAGGTATTGTGCCGACCGGTATCCTTGTGACGACTCCACCGTGCCATTGATCTTGTTCCGCACAGTGTGTGTCTGATTGCCCTGTATGGAGGTCTGTGATAAAGCTCCTTGAGCGGTGATGTATCCACAGATGGAAGACCCAGAAAAGAGTTGAAGAACTCCGCATTCAGTTGCAAGACTTGGCCCCGAATCTTCACTTCACTTCCTGTAGTCTTTGGGGACCAATTGGCATAGAATTCTCGCGTTAGATCAAGATTGCATTCTCCCATATCTTGGAAAATGAAATCAAGATGTAGCTCCATGATTTTAGCCAAAATGCGAGGTTCTCTCTTCGCTAGACTCTCCTTTTGTATCAACTCCATGTGAACATATTTTTTCACTTTGTTGTTCTTGTACCACTCATTTCCTTCCTCCTCTAGGACCCATTTTATCCCGAACATGCGGCGAGGTATTTGTAGCGAGGAGGATTTAGCTTGCTCTTTTCTTCCCCTTTTCTGACCTTTCTGTGAGGTGGACGCTTTTTCTTTTCCTGGTCGACTTTTTGGTGCCATTGTGCCTGAGATTAAAATAAAGTCATGTTAGCTTCATCTCGGTAGATACAATCGACAAACAAATAGTAGTGGCACTATCCCACACTTAATTTGTGGTGACAAACTAATTAAGTGAACGATGTCGATTACTCAGACTTCATCGCCATCCATTTAGGTGTTATGTTCCAACAATATATTCAGCACAGTCATATGTTCATGTCATCTTAACTATCCTTTCCAATTCTATTTCATGTAATCTTGTCTATACTTTTATGTTTGGATGAATGCACTTTTTGAACAAAACTACCACATAATGATCGTACCACAAATAGAAACAAGTTATTGCATAGGCATAATCACACCATTTTATACTTGTGGTTAATCATAATTGGTATCTCGATGAACGAGTCATTCAAACATTCAAGCTTTCAACTTACAAGATTATGTATTAACTTCACAATTTTGACTTTATCAAATTATGACAGTGTATAACAATCAAATACAAGTCGGAACAAAGTCAAGAACACCCACACGTATTCTTTCACTCAACTAGATATATCATAACAAACCAACCTCATTCAAATCACCAACACCACTTCAAGCTTTAACAAATCATTATAGGCGTAGTATTGTAATAACTACGGAATATAAAAGAAGTACTTACTTGGTGATGGCCTCGGAAGATGATCTTGCAAGGTTAGAAGAGCAAAAAGAAAAATTTTGAGAGATTTGGAGAGTAAAGGCGGCTCCTAGGTTGAGCAAATAAGTGTGTTTTGTTCTAATGTTGAAGTTTTATTTATAGGACAAGGCTTGGGTCAGGTTTGACCCATTTAAAATCGGATTAGGAGACCAAAAAGTAAGCATAGGCGGCGCCTAATGCTTTGCCTATGTTTAGCATAGGCGGCGCCTTTTGCAAAGCCTAGTTGAGCATAGGCAGCGCCTATGCTATGGCATTGTTAGGCATAGGCGGCGCCTATGCTATGGTATTGTAGATTCAAAGAGCAAAGGCAATGGAATAGGCGGAGCCTATGCTATGGCATTGTTGGGCATAGGCGGCGCCTATGCTATGGCATTATTGGGCATAGGCGGCGCCTATGCTATGGCATTGTAGATTCAGAGAGCTTAGGCCATAGCATAGGCCTTGCCTTGTTCGTTGCCTAGATTTACATAGGCCTTGCCTTGTTCGTTGCCTAGATTTGCATAGGCCATGCCTAACCAATAGCCTTTGTTTCTTCATTTCAAACTTACCACCTTCAACATGACACAATTCCAAATTAAAATTTGGGCTAGATCTCCTTTTTTATACATCTTACACCTACATTTACTCAAAAACAACAAAAACAATTAGAACGATGGGTTGCCTCCCACCAAGCGCCTTAGTTTTGGTCGTGGCTCGACTCTTCTTTTTGGATTTTTATTTAACAAAAACAAACTCCTAGGAAAACAAAACAATTAAAAACGATGGGTTGTCTCCCACCTAGCGCTTGATTTATTGTCGCGGCACGACATAGTTACCTCGATTACTTAGACTTCGTCGAGCTAGATGGTGGATCGTTTTCTGAATGGATTCAGACGACGCTGATGCGTACTTGTAGGCATGCAATCTTCTTCGAGATGACTCTTGTGCATACATATCCCAGGAGGGATACCAATTATATCATCAATAGTCCAACCCATAGCTCTCTTTTACCTCTTCAGAGCAGAGATGAGAGCCTCTACATGCTGTTCACCTAAATCAGCCGCAACACTCACCGAAAGTGTATTTCCACTTCCCAAGAACGCATACCTTAGGTGACTGGGGAGCTCTTTGGATTCTAGCACTGGTGGCTCTTCAATGGAAGTCTTCGTTATTGGTGACGGTCGATTCTTAAGATCAAGGTCCAGCTTCTTAGGAGCATGAGAATAGGACCTTATTCCTGTTAGAGCACAAACGGTTTCTTCATATTCTTCAACCTCCTCACGCTCAAAATTCAACAGTACAGCAGACAATGGCTCAACAGTAAGCTACTTCTCTACAGATAATTCTTTCTCATCCTCATAGTAAACATCAGCTACAGAGAACACATCCATATCTCTAGGCTGCTTCATTGATTTACATATGTCAAAACGAACCACTTCATTATTCAGCCGAAATAAAAGTTCATTAGCTCTTAAATCAATCAGCACACTTCCAGTTGCGAGGAAAGGACGCCCCAAGATTATGGGAACTTCAGAATCCACCTCGCAATCCAAAATAACAAAGTCTGCAGGAAAGATGAAGGTGGAAACCTTCACCAATACATCATGTAAGATACCAACAGGCCGTTTAACTGACCTATCTGCCATCACGAGCCGCATATTGGTTGGTGTAGGATCGCCCAACCTCAACTTTCTATAAACGGATAACGGCATCAAATTGATGTTAGCCCCCAGATCGCACAACGCCTTAGAAAAATCCAACGATCCAATCGTGCAAGGAATAGTGAAAGCACCAGGATCTACCTTCTTCTGTACTAAAGATCATGTAGCGATTGCACTACAATGATGAACATTATCCGCTAGCTCATAACTTTCCGCCCGCTTCTTTGTCAACAGGTCCTTCATGAATTTAGCATACCCAGGCATCTGTTCCAGCGCCTCCACCAACGGAACATTAATAGTCAGCTGTTTCAACATGGTCATGAATTTACTAAACCTGGTGTCCTCAGCTTTCTTCTTCAGTCTCTGCGGAAAAGGTTGTGGTGGAAGAAGAATCATTTTCTCCACCACTTTCTTTTTATCTTGCTTCCGATTATCACTCTTTTCAGGTTGCAGACGTCTAGGGGTAATGTCAGGAACACTATCTTCAACTTCTACGGCATCTTCACATTCTGCATCAATAACATTATCTGTTATATCATCCACCACCTGCTTGCCTTTGGATGGATTTTCCAACGTTTTACCACTCCTGGTAGTAATAGCCATGCATGATCCATCATTCCTTGGGTTTTGCACAGTGTCGCTAGGTAAGGTGCCAGCCTTTCTTTGATTGAATGCCGCTGATAGTTGACTCAATTGTTGCTCCAACTGTTTTATCGCGGTAGAATGCGAATCAACCAATTGATTTATTGATGACAAATCATTCTTTACCTCAGTAACGCCTATATTGGTTGCCTCCACCCCTTTCAACAGCTTATTCATCATATCATCCATGGACATCTTTCCAGAGCCAGACGCCACAGCCTCACGGTTTCCAGGAGGAACATACAAACCACTTCTGTCAGTCTTATTCTTCCAACCACCTTGATCGCGGTCCTTGTATCCAGATTTATCATAATAGTTCCGACCTTGGTTTCCTTGGGCATTGCCTCGGAAACCCCCCTGATTATTCAAGTAGTTCGCTTCTTCCTCAGAGTCGAATTCATCTCTTTCCTATGATACAATGGCCTTAACCTTTTTGGTCTTCCCTGATAATAAGTGCTTGGTAAGAAGATCCATCTGCGTTTTCATGTGAGCCATATCTTGGTCACGTTTCTCTTGTCTACGCCTCTGCTCTGCAGTCATGCCAACAGATACGGTAGAGCTTGCTACCTCAGAATCCCTAGTATGCCAAGCTCTACTCTGCTTTGTCATACGATCTAGCATATCACTTGCCTCAAGAAAAGTAAGGTCCATGAATGACCCACCTGCAGCATTATCAACCACTGGCTTTGTCACTGAGTTCAAAGCCCTGTATAATATCTCCATCAAGTGGATGTTGGTCATGTGATGATTTGGGCACCGCATAAGTTTCTTTTTGAACCTCTCCTATGTTTCATGGAGAGCTTCAATTGGAAGCTGTCGGTAATTGCTGATCTCATCTCTTAACTGTGCTCTCTTGGATAGAGGAAAGAATATTTCTAGGAAAGCGTCTTTCAGTTGCCTCCAATTAGTAATAGAATTAGGAGTTGGACCGTTCAGCCATAGAGTTGCCTCCCCAGACATAGACAATGGAAATAAGCGCAGCCGAAATGCATTCTATCCAACTCCTGGATTGTCAAACGACTTGCATGTTGAAATAAAGTTGATCAGATGCATATTCGGATCATCGCCTGCAAGTCCACCAAATAAACCTTTGAGCTGCAATAGCTGAATCATGGTGCTAGTGATATTGAACTTGGCTCCAGGTGCCAAGGGAGGAGGAATAATAGCCCATGTGGCACCAGCTCCATCAAGATCGCCATCATCATCATCAAAAGGAGCCTACACAGCTTGGCGTTCAGGTCTTATTCTAGCTTGACGATCTCTCCTGTTCACAGGCGCTGCCACCTCATCAGCACGCCGTGGATTAAGTAACTCATCATCACCCAGGTCCTCATCATCAGGATTTGTTGCTCGACCTGGGTTATCAATATTCAGTTGATGCACTTGAGAAGCTGCCAACACAGCTAATCTAGCCTGCTCCTGTTGAGCAACCCTTCTTTCAATGTCACATTGTGCATCCATTCTGCCAATAAGTTGTGGTTCAGGATTTATGGGTAATAATGGCTGACCACAACTTCGTGTATTTGGCATGCACTCTACCAAACCTGAACAAAACAAAAACAACAAACAAAAAGTAATATTCGAGAATCTTTGACCAAAGGGTCTATTAACTATCACAAACTTAGTTGACAACTGTATTCCCCGGCAACGGCACCAAAATTTGATAACGCCCAAAGTACAGCTCTCGTAAGAGTGTAAGCGGTCGCTGTCAAATATAGAACCCAACTGGGTTGGTGTCGAATCCCACAGGGAATACTTGGTCACTAAGTGTTGCAATTGTTAGCAGACGGTTGGTTGAAAATTCTACAAAAAGGGGGGATGGTTTAGGCGTGAATTAAAAGTATCAAAATAGCAAAGTAAAAGCGGAATGCTTTGTTTAGTAAGATTTTAATCAATGAGAATTGTAAGTTAGGGTTATGTCCACCTTATGAGTTCTACGTATCTATTAACTATGAGTAATGCGGAATTCAGACATGCATGCACTTATAGAGATTCGTATTCTAATGGTAAATCCTAGTGTCTCTCGACCATCAAGGATTATATCACTTTAACTCTCTCGAGCTTAAATCATATAACTAATGGTACGAACTCTCCAAGAGGTTAATCCAGTTACGGCACTAACGTGTAAATAGGGGTTGGTAGCCCTATTTCCTTATCACACTCTCTTTTCCAAACATGTAACTTTTCTCTCGAACAAGTTAATGCTATAATGGCGTATTCTATATGTTTGCAACCACAAGAATTTAATTAAGATGAAGAGAGTAATGATATAAGTAGCATACGTATCAAGAATTCACAAACTCATAATAATAGATAGTATATCATAAGGCTTCCATAACCCTAACAGAGAAGTTTAGCTACTCATGATTACAACGTAAATCACAATAGACATCATGATCGTACCAAAGCTAGAATAATCTCACGATGGGGATAGATTTTTGCGTCTAAAGGAAATCACGTTGAGCTCCTCAAACCGTTCCTCGTAGCTTTTGCATTTTTTCTCTATAAAAGTCGAATGAAAATAACAAAATAGAATATCGAATAATGAAAAGCTTGAATGAATGCATGCATGAATACTGAAAAATTCAGCAAATAGGGTTTTTATAACATCCTAGTCCTAGTCCTATTAAGTTACTGCTGATCCCCAAGTCTTTAGAAATACTGTTTTTGCCCGGGACAAGTTCTCCATGCATCACTTCCAATCCATAAGCTTCCAAAAGCTGTCTTCCCTCTTATGTGAAGTTTTCCTTGCTACCAAAAGGTCCACAAAGTGCTGAAATCTTCATCATTAATACCTGAAAACATGCTAATCACGTTGGTTAGCTCACTTACAGGAAAATGTACTAAAAATGCAGGAATTATATATTTTGTCCTTAAAACTTAGCTAAAATATGGGTAAATTATGGTGCTTTAGGCGTGTAAATACGCCTATCATCACTTAGTCACATGAAAATGGTTAAGTGTAGGGACTTTAAAGCGGATTTTTGTGTTTTGAATGTGGTTTGGTAGGTGATTTAGTTACTTGAAAATGGTTAAGTAGAGGGACTTTAAAGGGAATTTTTTTCTTTTGAATGTGGTTTAGTAGGTGACTTAGTTACTTGAAAATGGTTAAGTGTAGGGACTTTATAGGGGATGTTATGTTTTGAATGTGGTTTGGTAGCTGACTTAGTCACTTGAAAATGATTAAGTGTAGGGACTTTAAAGGGGTTTTTTGTGTTTTGAATGTGGTGTGATAGGTGACTTAGTCACTTGAAAATGGTTAAGTGTAGGGACTTTAAAAGGGATTTTTGTGTTTTGAATGTGGTTTGGTAGATGACTTAGTCACTTGAAAATGGTTAAGTGTAGGGACTTTAAAAGGAATTTTGTGTTTTGAATGTGGTTTGGTTGGTGACTTAGTTACTTGAAAATGGTTAAGTATAGGGACTTTAAAGGGAATTTTGTGTTTTGAATGTGGTTTGGTAGGTGACTTAGTCACTTGAAAATGGTTAAGTGTAGGGACTTTAAAGGAAATTTATGTGTTTTGAATGTGGTTTGGTAGGTGATTTAGTTACTTGAAAATGGTTAAGTGTAGGGACTTTAAAGGAGATTTTTGTGTTTTGAATGTGGTTTGGTAGGTGACTTAGTTACTTGAAAATGATTAAGTGTAGGGACTTTAAAGGGGATTTTGTGTTTTAAATGTGGTTTTGCTTTGATACTTATTCACTTGAAAATGGTAAAGTGTAGGGACTTTAAAGGGGATTTTTGTGTTTTGAATGTGGTTTGGTAGGTGACTTAGTTACTTGAAAATGGTTAAGTGTAAGGACTTTAAAGGAGATTTTTTTTATTTTGAATGTGGTTTGGTAGGTGACTTAGTTACTTGAAAATGGTTAAGTGTAGGGACTTTATAGGGGATTTTGTGTTTTGAATGTGGTTTTATTTTGATACTTAGTCACTTGAAAATGGTTAAGTATAGGAACTTTAAAGGGGATTTTTGTCTTTTGAATGTGGTTTGGTAAGTCACTTAGTTACTTGAAAATGGTTAAGTGTAGGGACTTTTTTTTTAATGTGGTTATGGTTGGTGATAATTGAATTTTTGTGACTTGATCTAATTTGTTGAATCTGATTGATTGTGTAGATGGAACCTGATTATAGCTAGATATATCAATGGAACAGTGATAATAGAATGGGTATTTGGGAGGAATTTATTGAAGGTGTCAAAAGATTTGTTGAACATGCTAAGAAACTTGATGTTTGGACACGTTTTTGGGCTATTCATTGTCCTTTTGTTAGATGTGATGGTATAAATCTTGTAAGTGAAGAAAATGTAAAGGAACATCCTTATAGAAAGGGGTTTCACGAGGACTTTTTAAGATTGTGTGGTATTCATGGTGATGTTGCGGAAAATAACTTTGTTGTTGGAGAAAGTAGTAGGTCTGCAGGGCATAATGAATATCAAGATACTAGGATGACAGAAATGGTGCACGATGCTTTTGGGATGCAACACAGGGGTGACTTTAGGGAAAATGTCGAAGATGTTCCTAATAATGAAGCGGGCAAATTCTATGAACAATTGCATGTTGCTAGTCATCCTTTGTTTGACGGGTGTTCACACTCTCGTTTTTCTGTTGTTGTTAGATTATTAAGTATTAAATCTAACTGGAATATTGTTGAAGGAGGAATGGACTCAATGATAGACCTTATTAAAGAGTTAGTTGACCCCGACTTGGAGGTTCCTGATTCTTTCTATAAGGCAAAAAGATTGGTGTCAAAGTTAGGTCTCTCCTCGGTTAGAATTGATTGTTGTGAAAATGGTTGCATGTTATACTTTAAGTAAGATACTAACCTAGAGTCCTGTAAGTTTTGTCAACACCCTCGATATAAGCGTGGTTCTAGTGGCAATCAAATTATTATTAAGGCGATACATTATTTACCTCTAATACCAAGGTTGAAGAGGTTGTATGCTTCAAACAGCTCAGATCCTCATATGAGATGGCACAGTGAAAATAGAAGGTCCATTGGTGTTATGTGTCATCCATATGATGGAGAGGCTTGGAAGCATTTTGATGCAACTTGTCCAGATTTTGAAGCTGAGCCACGAAACATTCGTTTGGGATTATATGCGGATGGGTTCTCTCCTTTTTCAGTTGGTGCTACGCCATATTCATGTTGGCCTGTATTTATCACTCCTTATAATCTTCCTCTTAAAATGTTGATGACTAGTCCCTATATATTTCTGAATTATGTTATTCCTGGACCGCGTAATCCAAAAAGTGGAATAGATGTCTACTTTCAACCTTTGATCGATGAACTTTAAATTTTATGGCATAAGGGGGTTGAAACTTGGGACATCTCTCTTAAACAGAATTTCAATCTGCGTGCATATCTAATGTGGATTGTTAATAATTTTTTCGCTTATGGAAAGTTGTTTGGGTGGATGACAGTTGGAAAGCTGGCTTGTCCATAATGCATGGAAAAAGCAAAATCTTTCACATTGAGACATGGCAGAAAAAATTCATAGTTTGATTATCATCGTTGTTTCTTGACACTTGATCATGAATTTAGGAGACTCAACAATGCATTCAGAAGGAATAGAAGGGAATATGATGGTCCACCTCCAATGCTGTCTGGTCATGACATCTGGGAGCTAGTTCAGGATTTGCCTAAGGCCAACGAAGAACCATTGTACAATCTTGATGGATATAGCGTTTCTCATAACTGGACTAAGAAGAGTATATTTTGGGAGTTAGAATATTGGCCAGATAATTTACTTAGAAATAATGTTGATGTCATGCATACTGAGAAGAAATACTTTGACAACTTGTTCAACACAGTTATGGATGTCACCGGTAAAACAAAGGATGATCCTAATGCCAGACTTGACTTACCAGAATATTGCAAACGCAGCGAATTACACTTACAGGAGGGCACCAATGGCAATGTTCTTAAGCCCAAGGCTAGTTTTATATTCAAGTTGGACGAAAATCGTCAAATATATGAGTGGGTTCAAAGTTTGAAGATGCCCGATGGATATGCCTCAAATTTTGGAAAGAGGGTTGATATGACACAGGAAATATTGTATGGAATGAAAAGCCATGATTGTCATATTTTCATAGAACAATTACTTCCAATTGTTTTTATTGGTTTACCTGAAAACATATGAAAACCAATAGCAGAGATCAGTTTGTTCTTTAAAGACTTATGTGCCTCCACATTAAAAGAAGAAAATCTGGCGCGAATGGAAAGTAATATTGTTGTTATCACCAACAAGCTGGAGGAGATTTTTCCGCCAGCATTCTTCGATGTGATAGAAAATATTCCCATTCACCTTGTGCATGAAGCTCGGCTAGGCGGTCTAGTTCAAACTAGGTAGATGTATCCATTTGAACGGTAAGAAATTGCAACATATTTAAATTCATACATATCTTTTTTAAATATAGTAAACATCTAATCTTAAGATTGTGCAGGGCAATTGGAAAATTGAAAAGGGGTCCCAAAAATAAACATAGGGTGGAAGGATCTATAGTTTAGGCATATCTTTCAAGAGAAACGTCTCAATTTTGTTCATACTACTTTCGTGATAAAGTTGCTTGTTCAAGAAACCGACCGAATCGTCATCAGGACGATGTAAATGAGCCTCATTTGCAACCAATATCAATTTTCAATCAACTTGTTGTAAGTCTAAAAAGACCATACGTCGCCGGCTTACTCCCACGGAGCGCAAAGCAGCAACTTTGTATGTCTTGCTGAATTGTCTGGAAGTTGAGCCCTTTCTGAAGTAAGGAGATTAAAACTTTAACATATCTTATTTATTTACTCCTTCCCTTAAAGAAACTAATTGTGTTTCGCATGTTGGATCTTCAGTTCATTTAAGACTCAATTCCACGAAAATCAAGTGTATGCATCCTTTGCAACATGGTTTACATATGAGGTTCGTAAGTGTATTAATATTTCTACAAATTTTAAACATTTACACATTCCTCGACTAACATATATAGTATATATATGTATAATATTCTTAGGTACACCATTCACCAAATGCAACCGCATACGATCAACTCTTGAGAGATATTTCTTTGGGTCTAGTTGAAGCTCATGCAATGTCCTATTACATAGTAAATGGGTTCAAATTTCTCATCGAACAACACTCCAGAACAAGGAAAACAAATAATAGTGGTGTTTGGGTTATGGGCGATGATGATGTTGATTACTTTGGCATCATACACGAGATCTTAGAACTGGAGTATACTGGTTTTCCAATAAAAAAAATTATCCTCTTTCGATGTAAGTGGTTTGATCCAAGCACAAGAGGCACAAGAGTACATAAGGAGCATAACATCATTGAAGTAAATCATAATAGGTCATATCCTGTTTACGATCTATTTTTTCTGGCGCAAAATGCTAAAGAGGTGTATTATGCTCCTTATCCATTGCGTAGTGGCAAGTCTGATTGATGGGCTGTATTCAAAACAAAGCCTATGGGACGGGTAGAAGTTGAGAATCTGTTGTAGACTGCATATCAAAATAAAATGCATATTGATCACCAGCTAGTGGACGTTGACTTAGTGGATAATTTGAATCACCCGAAAAATATATTTGAAGAAGTTAATATTGCGCAAGAAGAGGCTGAGTAGGTAGGAGATGAGAAAATTTTTGAAGAGGGTGAATGGTTTAGTGGAGAGTCTTCAGAAGAGGAGGATTAGTTGTGTAGGTTGTATTTATTATGTATTAATGTTTTTATGCTTTGTACTATATATTTACCTTTATGTTTATCATTTAAGATTGATATGTAATATACTGTTTAAGATTGTTGTTTTCACTGTTCCATAATTTATATAGTAATAAAAATATTCTTGTCTATCTCGTGTTGTTGGAGCGATTTGAAATGTGAATTAGTAACTTAAAATTAGTTACTAGGAATATTTTCTTATATATTCATTTTGTAGGAACTAACTACTTGTTAAATTTATATAATTTAGATGTCAGGCAGAGGTGACAAATGTAAGGGAAAAGTTGATCTTACAAAACCAAAAAAGAAAAGACAATTTCCGCCTTATAGACGACCGACAAATATTCATATATCTGAGGGTCGGTTTGCTGACGCGATAGCACGACCCTCATATTCTAGGTCATCTCAGCATTCGGTTCCCACTCCTATGCATATGGGTCCACTTCATGGTCTACACCGACCCAATCTGCTCCTATCACCTTGCCACGGCCATCACAGTACTATCAGACGGCCGCTGGCACATCCAAACATGTACCATCATCGATACCCTCCTATAGCAGTCACGCAGCTTCTCACAGTGATTCTGTTGGATCTATTGGGTTGTTAGATCTTCATCTTGGAGGCACTCGATATGGTTCTTCAGATCCACCCACGCCAGTGCATCCACCATCACTTGATCCGCAGCTAGGAGACAAAAATAATTATGAGAGGTGTTATCTCATTCCATTTGCGACAGGGTAAGATTTCTAAATATAATAACATTATTCATTTTTTAATTACTATATTATTATGCTCTATGAAATTACTGTTTGATCTTGTGTTGTAGGTTTAGGTCGGATGCTAAAGTTGGACAAGCTGTGAGAAAATACATTTATCATAACTTCAACGGCTATTGAACCAGTTGGCATCAGGTTCCAGAACTTGACGGGGAGAAAATGTTTAAAGAATTTAATGTAAGAATTTAACTTATCGACTACTTAACACTTTGTTAGAACAAAAGATTGAATATTATATTTTTGTTTTTGTTGTAGAAATTTTACTAGTGGGATGATGCAAACACATGTCTTATAGGGAGGAACTTTTTTAGAAGATGTAGATTCAGGTTTAACGGTCTGTTGGATTATGCCCGAACCAAGTTGGTAAAAGTTGACTAGATTAGTGAACCCTTATGGAAATAGTATATTTGCCTTTGGAATAGCGAAGAATACCAATTACTGAGGGAAAAAGGAAAAAAAGTCTGGGCATCATCCAAGGGTGGCTCCCTATATACTGCAGGTGCCAGAAGTACCCTTGTTGTGCAGAAAAAATTGGTATGTAACTTTTACAGTTTTAACTGTTTGTTTCTATTTAAATTTTTAATTATTTGAATATTGATAATTTTTTCATATGCAAGAAAAAGAAATGGGTAGGAGCATACCACACGATGAGCTATTCGAGAAGACTCATCTGAGAAAGAAAAAGAACTCGACTGATGAAGATGTCTGGGTTGAACCTTGTGCAAAAGATGCCCGTGTAAGAAACAAATATTGCATTTATGAATCTTTTTCTCAAATTTGATATTATTCAATTATAAGTACTTTAATATTTTTTTACTTTTAATTTTAACTTTACTTTGAATTAATATAGGACAAATATACGCAGCTCGTTAGTGAGTATCGTAGTACTCAGCCTCTTGAAAGTGAGGGTAACCCACTACCCCGACATGTAGAGGATGAGTTATGGGAAAAAGTTGCGGGTCCTGCAGTTAGAGGCCATTACTACAGATACCACAATAATTTTTTTGGTGAGAATATATTAGGTGTTCCTCGGGCCCTGCATACTCTAGCTCTTCAGTTGATAGAGAAACCATTGAAAGACTATAAAATACCGTTTCTAAACTCACTGAAGTCTTTGCTAAACAGAGAGGGAGGGCACAGAAGAAGGAGGAGGAAACTTCATCACAAATTAGGACGCTGCAGGAGCAGTTTAGCTCTTTCATTCAGACTGCAGGGATTATTCCTCCGTGTCCTGGTGATGCAGTTCGGGCTGCAAAAGGACTAGGCCCCCTGGATGATATCAGCACAGATGAGCATATGGAAGACGAGGACGAATTCGATGAAGATGACTTTTAGTTTTTTGACTTTTGTATGTGTTGTACTTTGAATTTAGACATTATGTTGTAGTTTGTACACTTTTGAAACTATTGTTGTAGTTGTTAACACTTTTGAAACTATTGTTGTACTTTGAATTTAGATATTATATTGTAGTTTTTACACTTTTGAAAGCATTTATATTTGTTGATTTAAAAAAAAAATCCAGAAAAAACGACCATAAGTGGTCGATTTTTCAAAAAAAAAGAACGATCACAAGTGGTCGGTTTTTTTTAAAAATTATTTTTTCAAATTTTAATAACATAATAATAAATTTTAAAAATAAATATATATTTTTAAAAAACCGACCACATGACCACATGTGGTCGGTTTTTAAAAAGCTACCACTAAATTACTGACCACATAGTTTGGTCAATTCTGTGGTCAAAAATTGGGGAAAATCGACCACTTGTGGTCGGTTTTTGTGGTTGGCTTTTCCCTTTTTTTTAGTAGTGCTTGTATTTTTTTTCTCAATCTCTTTTTTTATTTCTCTATTTTGTTTGATCTCTTTATTCTTTTTCTCAACTTCTATTATATTTTGCTAATAAATAAAAAGTGAAATAATCGGCAAAGGGATCTTCTTCTTTTGACATCAAAGAAAATTTAAGGGAATGAATTATTGTTAGGAAGTTCTTTGGGATAAGTTTTGCTTCTAAGGCAAAAATTATAGAACAACTCATAAATCAAGGCACAATGTGGTAGTGTCAAGTCTTGCTTATGGATCATAACTTGTTGTTTGAAAATCCTTGAGTTAAGTCTTGATTCTAAGGCAAGAGTTATAGAGCATCTCATAAATCAAAAACTATGTGGTAGTGTTAACACTTGTCTATCACATAAATCAAGACACAATATGAGAGTGTCAACTCTTGTCCATGGGGTGTAACTTGTCAGCTAAGTCTTGCCTCTAAGGAAAGAGTTATAGAATATCTCATAAATCAAGAAACGATGTAGTAGTGTCAACTCTTGCCCATGGGCCGTAACTTATTGTTTAAAAGTCCTTGGACTAATTTGAGCCTCTAAGGCAAGAGTTACAGAACATCTCACAAATCAACATATAATGTGGTAGTGTCAACTCTTACCCATGGGGCATAACTTGTTGTTTAAAAGTTCTTGATTTGTAAAATATCTCATAAATCAAGACACAATGTGGTAGTGTCAAATCTTGCCCGTGAAGCATAACTTGTTGTTTAAAAGTCTTTGGGCTAAGTCTTGTCTCTATGACAAGAGTTATAGAACATTTCATAAATCAAAACATAATGTGATAGTGTCAACTCTTACCCATGGGGCGTAACTTGTTATTTGAAAGTTCTTGGATTAAGTTTTTCCTCTAAGACAATAGTTATAGAATATCTCATAAATCAAAACACAATGTGGTAATATCAACTCTTGCCCATGGGGCATGACTTGTTACTTGAAAGTCTTTGGTATAAGTCTTGCCTCTAAGGGAAGAGTTATAAAATATCTCATAAATCAATACACAATGGGGTGATGTCAACTCTTGCCCATGAGGCATAACTTGTTGTTTGATGGTCCTTAGGATGAGTCTTACCTCTAAGACAGGATTTAAAGAGCATTTCATAAGTAAAAAACACAATGTGTTAGTGTTGACTCTTGCCCAATGTATGTAACTTTTTTAAAAATTCTTGGGATAAGTCACGCATCTAAAGCGAGATCTGTAGAACATCTCAAAAATAAAATCACAATGTGATAGTGTCAACTTTTGCCCGTGGGGCATGATTTATTGTTTGAAAGTTCTTGAGCTAAGTTTTGCCTCTAAGGCAAGAGTAGTAGAACATCTCATAAATGAAGGCATAGCGTGATAGTGTCAACTCTTACCCGTGAGTCATAATTTGTAGTTTGAAAGTCTTTGAGCTAAGTCTTACCTCTAAGTCGGGAGTTGTAGAACATCTCATAAATGAAGACATAATGTGGTAGTGTCAACTCTTGCCCGTGGGGCATAATTTGTAGTTTGAAAGTCCTTGAGCTAAGTCTTGCCTCTAAGACAATAGATGTAGAACATCTCATAAATGAAAACATAACGTGGTAGAGTCAACTCTTGCTGGTGGGGCATAATTTGTTGTTTGAAAGTCCTTGAGTTAAGTCTTGCATCTAAGGTAAGAGTTATAGAACATCTCATAAATCAAAACACAATGTGGTAGTGTCAACTTTTGCCTATGAAACATAACTCTTTGTTTGAAAGTCATAAGTCTTGCCTTTTCAATGTGGTAGTTTCAACTCTTGCCCATGAAACATAGCTTGTTGTTTGAAAGTCATAAGTCTTGCCTTTATAATGTGATAGTGCCAACTCTTGCTCATGAGATGTAACTTGATTGGACGAAATCGAAGAAAAGAACAAAAATAATAAAAATTGTGAAAAAAAGAAGAAAATGAAGAAAAATATTTAAAAAAATAAAAGTCAAAGAAAATCTAGAAGTTGAGAGAGAACGGGAAAAAATAAAGATTGACAAAAACAAAAAAGATAAAATAAAAATAAAGGCTGAAAAAAAATTAAAAAGAAAAAAGAAAAGAAAAGAAAAAATAAAAATCAAAGAATTTCTCTCTCTCTCTCTCTTTCTCTCTCTCTCTCTCTCTCTCTCTCTATATATATATATATATATATAAGTAGATATTGAGAGGAGTAAAGGGGAATGAGGTAAGAGTTGAGAAAAATTAAAAAGAAAAAAAGAGGAAAGAAAAAATAAAAAAATAAAGTAAAAGTAAATAGAAAAAAAAAGAGGTTGAGAGGAAGAAAGGAAAAAAAGTAAGGGTTGAGAAAAATAAAAAGAGAAAAGGAAAAATAAAAATCAAAGTAAAATTAAAAAGAGAAAAAAAAAAGTTGAAAGATGAATAAACATGGAGTTGTTATCCATTATGAGGATCATTTATGTAATTTACTCTATTGGTCAGGGACAATTTTGTCTTAAAATAAATCACTTAATAACTGAAGGCTATTTTTATGAAGCTTTTTTATTTGAGGTCAAAACTTGAAGGGAGAAGGACAAAAATAGCCCTTCTCCTAAACTTATTCCACAAAAATAGCCCCTATTTTTAATTCCCACTTAATAGCCGTTAAAATAATACCATATTCTAACCATTTTCTAATCACCGCTAAAAAGCCACAAAAATCGCATAATAAATTTCTTTCCTTTTCAATTGAAACTCACACTTTCCTTCCCCAATTTTACCTCAGGATTCCTTTCTATTAAAACCTCACAAATCCTCTTTCAAATACACCATATTACCTTAAAATACCTTCATAAATTGTATATAAATAAATATACAATATCCTCCATTAATTAGCTTCAAAAAGTTTTTTTCATTCACAATTAGCTTTAGTTGATACGAAATTATGGATTCAGGTTTGATTTTAGTTCCAGTTATGCTACAATACAGAGGAGAGTGGTTAAGTGATGTACAGTTTGAAAAGTTTGCAATCAATGGAGTACTTTTGAATTCGAATTGCAGGTACGAATATTTTGTTAATGAACTGTATAAGAAGTTGAATCTAGAGCGAAATTCTGGTTTAATGATAATAAAATACATTGTAAAGAGTGGATCTATGACTATTTACAATGACATAAGTGTTAGACTTTATATGGAGATAGAGAAAAAAAATTGGATATAAATGAATTTCCATTGTGTATAACACTACAAAACACATTTGAAAATGGAGAATCCTCAATTGGAAATTTGATCGAAACATCTCCGACTGCTATTCAAGTTCATCCGATACCTATTTATGATTATACAATTGAAGATGAAGAAATGAAAGAACAGCCTGAATCGATAATTAAGGATCCACTTCATAGAGATGTTGAAGGAGGGCAGCTATACTGGGATAAAAATACAATATCAAGTGTGATGAAACATTATCCAATCCATGAGAGATTCTAATTTATGGTAAAAATATCATCATCACCAAGGTATAAACTATATAACTACTTTATATTACTTGTGTCAACAATGTGTAAGCTTTATATTTTATTAGAATGTTGGTATAAATTTACATAAATACTGCATATAAACTGCATATGACCTATGTACAGAATGTGTAACTACTATATAGGACCTGTATATATACTGCATATAAAGTACTGCATATGAACTGTGTAATTTCTGTATAGCACCTGCATATATATTGGATATTAAACTATATAACTACTTTATATGACCTGTGTCAATAATGTGAAAGTTTTATATTTTATTATCCCAATGTAGTATAAAGTTGCATAAATACTGCATATAATATTGTAACTACTACATAGGACCTGTATATAAACTGCATATGACCTGTGTACAGACTGTGTAACTACTATATAGGACCTTTATATATACTGCATATAAAGTACAGCATATAAATTATGTAATTTCTGTAGAGCACCTGCATATATATTGGATATGAACAGTGTACTGAATATACATTTATTGTATATAAATGTATCTAGGTACTATCTTAAGTGTATCAATCAGAGATGCAATTGGACTTTTAGATCTTCAAGTCAACAAAATTCAGAAGTTTTCATGGTGACCGAATTTGTCGATGATCACACCTGTCCAATTATGGACAGAATGCTTTCACAGTGGCATGCTACTTCTTTAACCATCGCTAAAATTGTGAAGCACAACTTTCTAAATTTAAAGTCAACATACACTCCAGCAGAGATCATAGAAAAAATGAGAAACTTGTACGGAATTAGGATGAACTACAAAAAAGCATATAGAGCCAATGAAAAAGCACTTGAACTGGTCAGAGGTTCCTTGCGTGAATCTTATGCTAAATTTCCAGCTTACCTATACATGGTAAACACAATAAATCTCGAAACATTCACAAGACTACACAAAACGGAGGACAATCACTTTTTATATGCTTTTGTCACGTTGAGCACATCAATTAGGGGCTGGAGATATTGTATGCCTACCATTGTTATAGATGGAACTTTTCTAAAATCTGCATACAAGGGAACAATGGTGTCTGCTAGTGTGCTGGATGCAGCAGGTGAGTTTTATGAAATTTTTTTAGACAAAATTATGTATATGCTGGCATGCACTGATAGACACTTTCCTACTTGTTTAATCAGGACATATTTTGCCACTAGCATATGTTGTTGTTGATTCTGAAAATGATGCTTCATGGGAATGGTTTTTCCGCATGTTTAACACTGCTTTTGGTGAAAGAGAAGACATGTGTATAGTATCCAATAGGCTTGACAGCATATTAAAAGTTGATGCACTTGTATATCCAAATGTGGCTCACTGTATATGCATCTACCATCTATGGAACAACATCAAGGGTAGATTTAAGAAGAATCAAATGCAATTAAAAGTGATCTTCTTTACAATGGCCAGAACATACATAAAGGTAGACTTTGATCATCTTATGGAAGACATAAACAAAATCGATAATAGGGTGAAGGAGTATCTGTTTGATATAGGCTATGAAAAATGGTCCATAGCTCATGCCTATGTCAAAAGGGTGATGTTCATGACTTCAAACATAGCAGAGTCCCTAAATTCAGCAAATAGAGATAGAAGAGACCTGCCAATTAAAAAATTCCTACAATTTATGATGGATCGGGTCATAAGATGGAATAATGAGCATAGACAGCATTCAGAAGCAACATTTACAGAACTGGGAAACAAATACAGTATAATAACAAGGGAAAATATCATTCTATCAAATAAAATGAAGGTATTACTTCTTATTTCTACTTCACAGACACTTACATATTCTAATGTGCACACTATATACTAATATATTTGTACATTGCAGGTGATGGGTTCTACTCACTATTCTTATGTAGTCATTGATGAAACTGAAAAATGAAATATTATTTACATGCGTAAAAAAAATACTCCTGCCTACAATTTCAAGTAGATGGCATACCTTGTCCACATACTATGGCGGTCCTAACTTACACACATATGGACTTACAAAGCTATTGTGCTCCATATTACACAAGAGAAAACTTCTTGAAAGCATATGAACTTCCAGTTATGCAACTTCCTGATGATACAGCTTGGCATATTCCAGTAGAGATATCAGCTAATATAGTATTGCCACTAATCTGAAAACCAAAACCAAGAAGACCAAAAACGAACAATCGAGGAAAGGGCATTATGGACTATTTTAAGCAACAAATTTCATGTGGGCGCTGATCGAAGAACATATGGAAATGCTCCAACAAGAATCTAATAGGATGTTTCTACAAGAACACTTTTATCTTTCCCATTTTTTTCCTTGAAAAAAGACTATTCTTTTCATAGCAATGTAATAGCAACAATATTATTTTACTTCAAATGCATTCTACTCTTATAGAAATCTGTACATTATGGTGTTTAATTTAGCCACATTCTTTGGTGAGGTGAACTAATCAACTCCTCTGAGCTGGGGAAGTGTAATTTTTCAGGTACAATGCCTAAAAAAACTACATATCATTTGTGTCAATCATGTATAATACCTATTTACAGTTTGAATATATATATATAAGTACTAGTATTTGTCTTTTGAATTAATTAGCAGATACATAGCACCTCTATATTTTGAATATAACTACTTTTATAAACTATATAAATACTTTATTATAACAATATATAAGTTTTATATCTGGTTGGGATAAATGTATTAAATTGTAGAAATAGTGTGCTTAAACTGTGTAACAACTGTATAGAAACTGAATAAATGTTGCATATATACTGAATATTGGTATAAATTTGCATAAATACTTTATATAATATTGTAACTACTATATAGGACCTGTATATAAACTGCATATGACCTGTGTATAGACTATGTAACTACTATATAGGACCTGTATATATACTACATATAAAGTACTACATATGAACTGTGTATTTTCTGTATATCACCTGTATATATATTGGATATTAAACTATATAACTACTTTATATGACCTGTGTCAACAATGTGAAAGTTTTATATTTTATTGGAATGTTGGTTTAAATTTGCATAAATACTGCATATGACCTGTGTACTGTGTAACTACTATATAGGACCTATATATATACTGCATATAAAGTACTACATATGAACTATGTAATTTCTGTAAAGCACCTGCATATATATTATTTATTAAACTATATAACTATTTTATATGACTTGTGTCAACAATGTGTAAGTTTTATATTTTGTTGGTATAAATTTGCATAAATATTGCATATAAACTACATATAACCTGTGTACATACTGTGTAACAACTATATACGACCTGTATATATACTGCATATAAAGTACTGCATATGAACTGTGTAATTTCTGTATAGCACCTACATATATATTGGATATTAAACTATATAGGAACTGAATAAATGTTGCATATGTACTGAATATCAACTGTGATCAACATAAACTAACATTTCAGCATCAATTGTACAGAATTGTATCAATTACCAAAACATATAGTATTCAGTATAACATTTCATAATAAGAATCTCCGAGTGTATCAACACAAAACAGAAACAACCCTAAGCATTTCAACACTAAAACATATCTAACATCTATGCTTCAAAGACATTTCTAACTAAATTTGTTGCACACCATCCTTTTTCTTCAACAATCGACCAGTAGATTTATCTTCACTAATTGCACATTGGCTTTGTTTCTTCTTTCCATAATCCCATAGCAACACACCATACCGAATACGAATAGCATCAATATCATCTAAATGATTAGAAATTTCAAGACCTTAAAGCAAATACTCAGCAAAGGAAGCAACAAATACACCACAGTCCCTGCAAACATAATATATCATTGGAATAATTGACAAAAAGTATGTAAAAATGAGCAATTGAATGTGCATTTAATATATTACATGTTAGCTTCCGTTGGCAGTCCATCAACAATACGAATATCAAAAGAATTAGCCACTGGAAGTCCATCGCTCCTACTTTTTCAAAATCCAATACAAGAAAGAAAGTGTGGAATTAATTCTGAATACGCTGCAACTGATTTATGAAAATGAACGACATGCCTTGCACCATGCATTGAATCATACACATATATGCACTGATCTTTAAAATATAGCCTCGCCAAAATCCAGTGAAACTCCTCAACAAGATTAATTGGGAAAAGAACACTGTCAACGCTATTCCATGGGACGTTTCATCTCATAAAAATCCAAGCATGTACTCAACGATTTGATGTTCTTGAGTGATAAGTATTACATCTTTATTGTTATCCACAAAATGCTTATACAAAGTCTAAATCAAATAGTTAAACCAACAATCGGTGGTTGTAAATTTAACTGAATCACAAACAGACCCGTATTTTGACTTCTTTCGCAAATAGTAAAAGATAACATCAATATGCTGAAAATATAAACAACAAAACCACGTTAAAATGCTAAAAATGAATACAGAACACTAATTTAAATCGTATAAATACAAGATACTTATATAACATGCATCATATCAACTACTGCATATAAACTGTGTATCTACTGAGTAGGACCTGTATATATAAAGAATAGCAACTACTGCATTTAAACTATGTATCTACTATGTAAACACTACATAGGACCTGTATATACATTGCATATTAAGTGCTGCATATAAACTGCACATATAGTACTGCATAAATAAAGCATAGAACTTATATAACATGCATCATATACAAAATTTCAGTATTTCAATTAGATTATCACTATCAAGTATAAAAATAAAAGATATATAACCTACTTAACTAACAAATTCATTACTTACTGAATCGGTTCACGGTACTCCTGGATATGCCAATGTGAAGAACCACTCTTTCATTTTAACAGTATCAACTCTATAGTCCAAATGTTTTCTGAGAGCATTGACAGAATCTGAATAAACAGGACTGCAAAAAAATATTAAAAAAATTATAATATATGATAAAATAAAATAAAACAAAAAGAAAATTCAAACAGAAACTTACATCTGTTTAACGTGCAACGATCTCGCAACAAACCTGTTAAACTTTAATGTCACTTTCATATCATCAATTCGCTCCGTAATACTCTTCACAAAAGGATTCTTTATAGACAAGACACGTTTACTTGGATGAGCATTCTCTACACAGTTAGATGATTGGCCTTCAACTTAACCACAACCAGAATCAAATTTTGACAAAAATGGAGATTCACATACTGCCGCTGGCTTATGTAATCGGCAAGGAATAGAAGGTGTTTCATCCAACATAGCAGACGCAGCCACCATGTTTTCCTCAATTCCTTTAACATTATCACTTGCAGTTGCATTAAATTTTCTAACATTATCACATACGAAATCAGTTGCACTAGTTGTTGCAACACTCTTATCAGGTAAAGTGAACTTAGAAATTTCAGCATCTGAAATTTCTGACCAGTCAAGCTCATTCTGGCTAAGCACTACCACATCACCTTTTTTTGTGTCTTTTGATCACGAAAAGGTTGAGTAAATTTAGACACTTCAGAATCAGTAAAATTAGACCAATCACTATCAACCTGACTATTTCTGCCCTCCCATGTATCCTTATTTTCACCTGAGCTTTGTGTGAACTTCAAAAAATCAAAATTTGGAAAATTCTTCCAAGCACCATCCTTAAAATTTTCTGCCGCAGAATCAACATCGACATGACCACCTACACTATCACCTATAAAATTAACTTTCTCTCCAACGGCATCCACCAAATGCCCAATTACGTCACCACCTACACAATTTGTTGCTTTCCCTACCTCATCCATCAAATTGTCACTTATATGATCCACTTCCAGTACAACATCATTTTGTTGTCCCACATTGGGTGGATGATTAACTTGATCATCACCTGTACCACCAACATTAGGTGTCTCATCATCTTTTTCAATTAAGTTGTCTCCATCGTTATCACCAATTGATGTACCAACCTATAATAAAAACTATGTAAAATAAGTACAATAGTGTATATAAGTTTTGTTAAAAAAATAGGAGAAATTCAGGAAAAGAATACCTTAGGCTCATTCTTTATATTTAGAGCTCGAAAAATCAATTCAAATGAGGATTTCGTAAACTTCTCCATCGAGGAAACCTTTTTCGTTAACTAAACATAAAAGAAAAAAGTCAATACATCAATTAACAAAAACATACAAATATTAATAAAAACCTTCGACATACCATTTTAACATCACTTCTCAAAAGTGCCAATTCATTATCTGAGCTCGACTGACTACATTCTTGTTTACTGATGCTAGGTAAATCAATAGAGTGCACAACCGCATCCACAGGTTTGGAATCAGGTAATTAAAGGATTATTTTTTCAAGAACTGTCGGAATAATGTTACGCAACACAACCTGCACATACAAAACAGCACTCAATATTTAAGAAGCACATTACAATTTAACAAAGCATATATAAATTATAATTTAAAACAACGATATATCTGCTCTTGACTAATATCAAAAAATACACACTTGACCTCCTTGTATGTTGGTCTATACTTTACAAACCAATTCAGTATACGTGGTACACCATCGCCCACTCGGTCAGGAAGATGGCCATCGGCATAAGGACAACACTCATAAAACCAACACTGAAATGCAAGAGAAAAACCAGCACAACGATACATAGTTTTTCGCTGATAAACCTTAGACTTCATTGACTCCAACATCAGACGAAAACATAATTTTCCCCAAGGAAATGTTTCATAGTTCCCATATTCAACCAATAAGAAATCATTCTTAGTTATAACATAACTATACGTGACAGAAAAAATGAAGGAATAAATAAAGAACAAAACAAAAATTTGTAAAGCATCTTCATCACATAGCCACTTTTTCCCCATGAAACACTCTTCTAAATCAAGTTTTGTGACCTTGGACTTTCCTGAAAAATACGACTCCATCATCTTACTTTCTTCACTAACTCATTATTGTAATTTCTGGTATATTTTAAGCCGCTAATTATAGAAAACTCTTGTAAGCCGAAACGTAACTTAGTGTTATTCACTTTAATCCATATTTCATCATCTCTCTTACAAATAAGTTTCCAAGCAATATTTCATGGATAAGTTGATTTTGAGAAAAAACATTTGGTAAAGATAAGAAATACCCAAAGCAACTATTGTTAAATAAATCAAGTTGTTTCTTGTCCAACTTAGATTTCAATGCAGTCACAATACCACATTTTGTGTGCACGCTGAGCTGACACTTATAATGATCAGACGGACCAAGAAACAAATCCCAAACCTGCAATACATAAGTGTACTTTTAGGTATAAATATTTTAAAAAGCTGCATATATTACTCATACAGTATTTATTACAACAGTGTTGCTAATTGTACACAATTACAATATAAATAGTCAAACTATACACAGGTCTTATACAAACCTGATACACAAATAATTATACAGTCAATATACACTAATTTTACTCATACAGTATAAATATTCAAACTATACATAGTTCTTATACAATCCTGATACACAAATAGTTATACAGTCAATGTACACTAATTTTACTAATATAGTATTCACTACAACAGTGTTGCTAATTTTACACAGTTACAATATAAATAGTCAAATTATACACAGTTCTAATACAATCCTGATACACAAATAGCTATACAGTCAATGTACAGTAATTGTACTCATACAGTATAAATATTCAAACTATAAAAGTTCTTATACAATCCTGATGCACTATTAGTTATACAGTCAATGCACACTAATTTTACTCATACGGTATAAATATTCAAACTATACACAGTTCCTATATAATCCTGATACACAAATAGTTATACAGTCAATGTACACTAAATTTCACAAAAATCACTACCCAATATATTTCATATACAACACTGACACATATTGTATACATCAATAACACATATTTCAAACATACACAAATTCTACACAACAAGTGAACATCTATCAAACATAATTAATACATATAAAGCACAAATAATGTTCCTCAAAATCAGTTAATTTGGGTATTTTTCTCTTTCAAGGAACTTTTTTACTCTTCTTTTTGGATGATTGAGCATCATCTTCTCCATCATTTGATCGATTCTTTTTTTTTATTTTTTGGGAGGAATAAGAGCATCTCCTTCATCATTCACACTTATCTTCTCCTTTGGTTTAGATGACTTACCATCATCTTTATCATTTTTTGAATCACTGGCTTTTTTGATTTTTTTCCGAATAACAACAAGATTTGAATCATCACTCACATCTGTATGTGCCTTTTTTAGCTAATTTTTTTATTTTGCCATTGATGGATCACCTACTAATTTACCTCGAGACCAAGTAATTTGACTAGGACTAGCATGAATATTCCTCAAATCGTTCAATCGAACATCAGGATTTGTTAAATCTTCAAAATCATCATCAGGAGCAACGAAATTAAGATCATATCTTATACATTTACCAGTTAATTTCGTATCAGTATTAACTTTTTTCTTTATTTTCAGCACAACAAACGTCAGAAAACCTAATCACAAAGAACAGTCGAAGTAAGGGGACTGTAGGTACCAGTTATTTTTTTTTGGGAAAAGGACAACTGCAAACGTTTATCTTTTAGCATGAACTGTAGGTACAAGTTATTTCTTTTTTTTTGGGAAAAGAACAACTGCAAAGGGCGCGTGTGGTTTTTTTTATTCTTTAGCGTGTGGTTTATTAAAATAGAGGGCGCGTGTGGCTTATAAAACAAAGGGCTAATATATGGTATTAAAAATAGACGAAGTGTTACTTTTGTCCAAAATGGAAAACGTGGACCATTATTGTCCATTACTTTTTGAAAAAGCTACGTGGTGTCCTTTTCCCAAACTTGAAAGCCACCTTATTTTGAGGCTATTCTTGTAGTTTTCCCAATAAACTCAACTCAGTATTAGATCCGGCCCATCTGAAAAAAGGAAACAAATAAAAGCAAACAAATCTAATCTAAAAAAAAAAAAAATATCAAACAAAAGTAGAAAGTAATTGACATTGCAATAGTGGAACACTGATAATCTTCTTCGATTCCCGGTTTGCCTCTTCGATATCTTAGGTTTGAATCTCAATCATAATCACATCTAAAGGGTTTTCAGGTGAATGATCCTTTGAGCGTGATTTTCGATGCATTTTTAGCTCTCTTCCACCTTCATGTCAATCTTGAAAAAACAAGCTTCGTCTGCAGCTAGCACAAAATCAAAGGAGAAGAGAAAAAACTTTTCCCTTCAATTTGTGAGCTAGGTTAACAATAGTCGATTCCTTAAATCGAATGTTTTATCCCATTATCTAGAGTCCCATCAATAGAGCTCATGATTTTTGGAAAAAGACCACAAATTTAGATGTTAACTTCAATTGAATTTTTTTTTTGCAGGTTTTAGATATAAGCCAACTTAGATTCAGCAATTGAAGCCTTCTCGCATGACTAAAACTAGTTTAGTAATAGTTTGACACCCTACACACTCTCACCAGGTGCAAATACGATAACCAATTAAAATTACTTCAAACTTTAGTACTTGATAGAGTAGTATAATATATACTAGATCATCTTAGTTTTTTCTTGTGAGTATGTGACCTACCTCAAGATATTTGCATTTTGTTATATATGTATTTATATTATAGTTAATGTCTATCAAAGATCTAATAAGATCTATCAAGATCTAGTTGATATCTATCAGGATTTGAAGTATCTGTCTTTTAGTCAAAAACTAGGAGTATTTTCCTCTATAAATAAAGGGGTTTTGTTCATTGTATTGAACAATCATCTTATGGTCTCTCATCCCTCAAAAGAAATATCAATTACTCTCTATTCTCTCCATTTTTCTTCTTCTCTATTCTTTCTTGTTTTATAACACGTTATCAGCACGATACTCTACCAAACAAGGTGAGATTATAAATCTAAAGGTAATTTCAGGGTTAAGGCATTCCTTATGTTATTTATCTTTTGTTGCTAATGATATAATTATTATTGGATTTGAGGAAAAAATAATTGGTTTGGAACCATTTATGTTTAAAAGTTATTCCTCAAGAATAATATTATCCAAAGGGGTGATAATATGTTGGGTTCAAGTCTCATCGATTTATGCCTAAGATGCCTTTATATGGATAAGACGTTGAGTTTGAATCTCAATGCACCATATTGATGATATTATGATGGCTAAGGCAAAATAATGAGTATTTGGTGAAACATGTCCAATTAAATATGCTCTATTTCTTGAATTGAATATGGTAGCAATAAACCATATGTATGCCACAATTTGCTTTTTGTAGTAGCTATCATAATTTGATACGCTTAAGGCATAATTATATTTCATTCTTGGAGAATGAGAAGCTTATTAATGCAACGTGCAATTGATTATAATGGTATCACAACTCACCTCCAAATGAGGCAGAATAACTGAGAAGAGTTATTTTGAAATCTATTTCTAAAGTAGTAAATCTAAAATTTATTCATGTAATAGTAAATCTGAAATTTACTAAAGAAAAAGTACATGTCATAGTAAACTTGGAGTTTACTAGAATAAAAGTTCATAAATTGACATGAACGATTGCAACATCTCAAAGATGTGTAGACTGAGTATTTAACATATATTGATGAATTAGAAACTTCTTCATTACTTTTAATGTTGCTTGTTCTCGTGATAAGTTGGTTGGACCAACTAATTTTGGGATTGGATCCCTTAAAATCTGAAAAGTATAAAAGGTGAATAAGGGCCCGTTCACCTATCATGTGATATGTTGAAAAGATGAATCCATAAGATGATCGCATGTACATTCATTGTCAACCTACGTTTGACATTCATAAAGTTACTTGCTCAATATAAATTGAGCATAATTTTTAGATTGTATAATCAAGATAATTCATCTTGGTGATGATGGTTTAGCATTGAATGTCTTCCATAAATAGCTGAACCATTACTAATGAGAATAAAGTTTCATACATTGGTATGAAATATGATATGTTGCATTCAATAGAACTTGTATGTATTAGATCAATATATTATGATTATTTCTTCCCTCTCAATTGGTTCTAGGTCAGGAACCAACTATTCCATCTAATAGTTTTGATATGCGGTATACGATTAATGAATATACTATGATGCACAAAGATGGATTCCTCAAAGAAGATGGAGGATGTATGTTAGTTTTCCTAACATAAGGAAGAGATTATAAGCAGCTAAGAAATATGTTAGGAATTATCATCAGATCATCATTCAAAAGATAATTCAAGCCAAATGCCGACAGCATCTCATATTTAAGCTGCAATTGCTCCTATTTTGTTTCCTTGAAGGACAAAGTCTATGCATGCATGAAGTATGGTAGACTAATCGGTTCTAAATGAAATAAGGAGAAAATAATCATAATAAGAAGGTAACGTGATTTTGAAGAGCCTATGACATAACACTTCATGAAACCTTATGAGAGGTTCAGGTACCTGAAAATAATGAAGTGATGAGATCTCAAAATGTTATGTCACATTATGAACTGATATAAAATGATATATCATTAATATCCTTGATACAATATTGACGTAATATTGTGAAAGATTACGAGGATCTGAATTCTACATTTATTTAAGAATGCTGGCGTAGAACATTATATTTATCAAGTGACATGAAAGGATGCATCTTGGTAAACATAAAACTTATTTGATTTGCAATCCAAACACTTGAAGAAGTCACTCATGAAATGTTGAATATTGTCACTTGACAAAATTTATATGAAAACTTCTTTAATGATTCAAAATATAAAAGTTTCTGGGAAACTTATTGATAATCCTTATATTGTATAATCTTATAGCATGAAAATTATTGAAACTCTTGGAGAATTTTCAAAAGCAATAAGATTATTTGCTGAAATGAGAAACATACCAAATTGGATTAGTCCTGAAGTACCATATCTTAGTCCAATTGGTGTACTAATGTATCTTGCAAATGCTACAAGGCATGATATAGCTTTTCGGGTATTTTGTTAGCAAGGTATATTTATGTTCCTAATAGGAGACATCAAAATGGGATAAAATACATGAGATTACTTTATTCTAAAGCTTGCAGTCCCGATCTTGTTGGCTATACTGATGTTGGGTACTTATCTAACCCGCACAAAGCTCGATCTCAAACAAAGAATGTGTTCATAAGTGGGAATATTGTCATATCTTTGAGATATACAAAGTAGTCTATCGTAGCCACTTCATTGAATCATGTTGAGATAATATCTATTCATGAAGCAAGTCGGGAATGTGTGCGGTTGAGATCCATGATACATCTCATTCGAGAAAAATGTGGTTTAAAATATGACAATGTACCCATAATTTTATTCAGAGATAATGCAGCATATATATCACATCTTAAGGGAGGATTCATAAAAGGAGATAGAACGAAGCACATTTTGCCAAAGCTTTTCTACATACATGAGTTACAAAAGAATGGTGATATTAACGTACAACAAATTCATTCAAGTGGAAATGTGGCTGATTTATTCACCAAACTTTCAACTGCAATTTTCATAAAGATAATACACAAGATCGAGATGCAAAGGCTCAAGAATGTTCTCATTAGGGAGAGTTAATACGCGTTGTACTCTTTTTTCCTTACGAGATTTTATCCTACTGGGTTTTTCTTGTAAGGTTTTTAATGAGGCAGTCTATATGTGTATTGTTAGAGATGTGTACTCTTTTTCCTTCACTAGATTTTTTCCCACTGGGTTTCCTCTAGTAAGGTTTCAACGAGGCACATTATCTATCTATCTAGACATTCAAGGGGGAGTGTTATCTAGTCAGAAACTAGGAGTATTTTTCTCTATAAATAGAGGGGTTTTGTTCATTGTATTGAACAATCATCTTATAGTCTCTCATCCCTCAAGAGAAATAAAGAAGCCTTTTATCTCCTCTCTCTATTTATTCTTGTTGTTCTTTATTTATATTTCATAACACATTTGCTTTAAATTATATATATGTCAATTTAATAAAATTCTTCTTAATTGAGGAGTATCACTCTTGTCCACTGTCCAGATTGATTATCTTCTGTCTTCACTAGAAATATGTTAAAAATAATTAATATGAAAATTATCTGCGCAAAACTAAAAATTAAGTTAGCAAAATAATAGATAGGAGTATTTCCTTCTTGTGGGAATATTGTACTCTTACTGAAAAAAATCTCCTTAAATTGTATATGGAGTTGACGTCCAATGTCACACTCCATGAAATTCCCCATATCCCTGCTAGGATTTGAACCATGGTCATAGTATATGTTTCTATAATGATATGAGTCAACATATTTTCCTTACAATACACCAAACCTTCTCTAATAGCCATTTTTTCTGCTATCAAATTAGTAGTATCATGTATCTTGAGCCCTTTAGCAATAATTAGACTTCCTTCTCATGCAAAAAGCTGCAAAGTTGGGTTCAGGATTTCTCCTTGAAAGCTCCATCTATATTGCATTTTAGCCAGTTAATAGGAGGAGGAAACCAATTTGATACTATAAGTAACCTTGTAACCTTCTATAGAGGCTATCAACATAGGTCAATTGTTGATTCCAAAGGTCCAATTGAATCTCAATTTAAGCATCTTCATAATAGTGTAGCTGATTTCCCAAATAACCTTACCAACTGAATAGTCCTCTATGTAGAATTGTGTTTTTTCTTTTCCACAAGAACCAATTACCATTGTTTTGATTTTAAGAATAGAAAACTATTGTTTGCCTAGATTCATAATTCTTTTAGCTTGACTTGAAATTCTGAGAAAGAATTATAAATAAGTAAGTCTGAGTTATCAAAGGCTAGGTTGGCAATGTAAAAACTAAATTTTAACGTGCAACAACCAAATGGTGGATTTTCATTATTATGACACTATACGAATCAAAACATGTATTATCACTACAAAAAACGTGTAAAATTACGGGGGGATTTTGTGGGGGTTATTTTAACCCCCGTAAAATTATATGAAATGTGGAGGTTAAAAAGTCGCCGCTAAAATTTATAAATTTGCGGGGGTTTAAACCCCCGCTATCAATAGAAAAAATAGCCTATACCATTAAAAGCAAAATCCTCATTTTTTTTCCATTGACCAAAATTTTTCCTCATTTTTTAATTCACACCTTACATATCCCCAAAATCTCCCTCTCTCTCATATTTCCCCTAAATCAGCTTCACTGTCGTCAAACCCCACCCCCCAAAAAAAAAAATTAACTCTATTTCCCTCGAAATTGACTCCATCGGCCGGCCGTTGATACGCCGGCCGGCCATTGGAATTGCGCTGGACTCCAAAATTGTAAGAATCACTTGTTGTGTTATTGTTGTTCTTATAATATTGTTGTTCATCTTCTGTTTATCATCTTCTTGTTGTTAATATAGTTTGGGTGGCTGATTTGGTGTTCAAAACACCTTGTATTCTTGTCAGTTTCTTCCTGTTATTTTTGGCCGTGTTGTGTAGTTGTTGGGTTCATGGTTTATGCTTGAGTTGTGGACTATTTTAGGACTGTTTTGGTGCATTCCAAGTTTGTAGTCATGTATCTAAAAAGATTCTTATATTTGCTAAGTAGATGAAACTCTTCTATACTTTCTCAAAGTTTGCTGATGATTTCAGCCGAGCGAGCTTCGTCTCTCTGTGTAGCTGTTAGATATACCAACAAATCATGTTGTCGTTATTAAGATATTACTGTACATTGTATTTCAAATTTTCCTTTATCTTTTCGCAGACGTATGAGGAGAATCTTAAAGCTCATATCAGAGGCAGCAAAAGATCGAACCAGTCTGTTGGTACTCTTTTGAAATTTTTCTTGTTATATATTCCTTTATTATAGATAAACCCATGAATCATGTTCTTTTGGGTTGAATTTTGCAACAATTGTAAAACGTGTCTCTATTTTGGAAAATTCTATTCTAACTTTCTTTCTGTATTGAGAAAAGTATTTAGCTTTCCCTCATTGTGCAATAAGCAGGAGAGAGCTATTAGCTCAATTAGCAGAGGTTGAGGGACTTGTTTGTTTAGTCATTGCGTGAATCTAAGTCAGTCTAGTACTTAGTGGATAAGGATAGAGGAAGGTTCATTGTCCCCGAGGTTCGAGAGTTGTGGTTGGCCCAAAAGGCCGACTCCAGATGAATTTCTCGGTTATCAAAATATAAAAAAAGCTGGAGAGAGAATTCTCGGAGGCAACTCCCATCCTCCTTTTCTCGCTATGCCATCTAGTGATTGATTTCCCGGGGAAAGGATTGCTACGAATTAGAATGATATACGAAGGTTCAAAAGTTCAGTCTTTGATCTGCAATTTGTCAATGATGCTTTCATTTTTCTTCTCTAGCATAATTAAGTGGTTCCATTTATGTATTTACGCCCATATTTTGTGAGTGTTGTTCGATATATGTATCCATCAGTTGAACCTTTATATGTAAGAATCAAAAGCGCCTAAGCACTTCAATCTGATAGTATTTATCCAACAAAGATACATAACATTTCCAGGACTAAAGATCATACCAGAAGCAATCCACTGCCCAGTAGATTCTGTAGATATCGTTAAAAACTCATGTTTAATTTTCACATCATTGCACTACTTTCAAATAGTTGTAGTTTTGATTGCATGTTGAATTACATTGCTTGCTACGATGCTCATTGGATTGTTATGAGAATTATTATAGAATATACTATAATTTATATCTGCAGTTGTTATATCATTGCTCTCTGCTGAATTTTAGTCTTTTGTATAATTGTATGATATGTCTGTTTATTAGCTTGTTGCATAAGGTTGCAATTTTTTGATTTTATGTGGCGGGGCTTAGTCTCATAGTCATTCTGATCTACCCACCCTAGTTCTTACTTCCCTAATCTACAGATATTTGAATATGAACCCAGTTATTACTGTTTTACTAACTTGGGAGTATGTTTTGAGACTAAAGGCATGAATTATGGTCTTAAAGATGTTGGTTGAGATCACATTGGATATTTTGACAATCGTTTCAAGAATATCTACAATAATTTTCCAGTCATCCTTTTCCATATCGTGTCTTGTTAATGATAGTCAGTGATATTTTGGGCTTTCATTTACGAATTTCTTCTTTATGAACTCTTATAGGTGATATTTTGCATATTCATCAAATTCTTCAATGGATAAATCTTGGATTGGAATGCCAAGAAACACACCAGAGTATTTGCTAGGTTTGAATCAATTTTTAGATTTTGCATTTACCAATGGAGCTATAGGAGATAAAATAAAGTGCCCATGTTCTATATGTGATTTTACAAAGTGAAAAACAAAAAATGTGGTATTTCACCATTTGATGAACAAGGATTTTCCTCAACATTACGTCACTTAGGTTATGCATGGGGAAATGAATGTTTTGCCTAATTCCATAAACATAGAGGTCGCTCAAGATGCACCACCTTTCAAAAATCCTATTGAATTATTGATTAATGAAGCATTCGGGGGTTTAAGGCATGAGGCTTTTGATGCAGGCCCGTCACGAGTAGCGGGAGAAGAAGAAACTTTACATGATTTTTCTGGTTCAAATAACCAAGATTATTTTGAATTGCTTAAAGATGGAAGTGAAGATTTGTATGAAGGATCCAAGTACTCAAAGTTGAAATTTTTGTTAAAGCTTTATCACATAAAGTGTTTGTCTAGGTTAAGTGATAAGGGAATGACTATGTTGCTAGATCTACTTAGGGATGCGTTTAAATTTGCAACGATCCCTATATCTTTTTATGAGGCTAAGAAAATCATCAACAAGTTGTGTCTTGATTATATCAAGATAGATGCTTGCCCAAATGATTGTATGTTGTACTGGGAAGATGATGTTAATGCAGAATCGTGCAAGTATTGTCACACTTCTAGATGGAAGCCCGAGTGACAATGAACTTATTACTGAAATTAACCTTATAGAATCGTGTATCCCAGTGTTTATCAGTTGAAGTAGAAAGTTGTGGACTTGTTGTCACTTCATAAATCAGCTTTTGTTTACAAATTTGTTTCATAATCTTTCTAGAAATGACTAAGATGTCCAATCCTTGGTGGACAAAGTTACCTGGTACTTGTGCTGGTGCTAGAAATAACAGTTTTCCATTTGGTTTGGACAGGGACGGAAGAAGAGGAGTTTAACACTCTTAGATGATAAAAAACTATTTTTTTTCCAGATCTCAGGACCTCCATTCAAATTCTTTCTAAAAAATTTGTCATGCATAGATTTTTAAGGAAGACGATCTGGGATAAATATGATTTTATTTTCATTTCCTTGAATGCTTTTTATTATTAGAGTTAATGTCCGTTTTCCAAAATTGCTTTTTATCATTAGAGTTAATGTCTATTTTCCAAAATTATAAGGAATTCACTATTACTTAATATTGTTGTGGGTTTCTTGACTGAATCATCTTAGACTTTTTGTGATAACCATGTTGAGAAGACAACATTTCCAACTAAAATTACTAAAAAGAGATAAAAGAAGGAAAGGAAGAATGCAATCCACCTTTAAGTCAGGTGTGCAATTAACATTAGGCATGTCTGCAAATTGTTCTGCCTTGTGCTGCTGTCTCAAGTGCACTGGTGCCTTGTGTGGATTTTTTAATATTGCTCTTGCTATTGCAATTCTATGTTTCTATCCACCTGATAGTTGGAGACCCCTTTGCCCTACCTAGAGTAGGACATTTTGAAGTTGCATGATGTTTAACTTTCCAATCACTAACTTTGTTTTTCTCTAACGTATCAAAATTAGTACTCCCGAGCATTGGTCGTCTAATTTGCTTATTTTTCTTTGTGCTTCACCTTTCTTTGAGGTGCATATTTATCCAATGCTTATGTATCAAAATCTCGGAATGACATTAAGAAAATATTTGTACTTGAGTTATAAGGACTGAAAGTTTATCGATTGATTTTTATACTTTGCATTTTTATGTAGCCAAGTGATGCGGCTAGTGGACCCATTTCGCTCATGGATGCAAGGAGACCACGCGATGATAATGATGTTAACAATATTCTTTGATTTCGTTGCATTTGTCTTGGTTATTCAATTATGACGATGTAATTGTGTAGTTGGAGTGAATCTTAGAATATTGAAGGTTTTGTGTTTAAATTTGATTTTGAAGTTTGAAGATGTTAATGTTTAAAATTTAATTTTTGAAGTTTAATGTTCAATGTATTTTTGATATTTGTCAATTACAATGTTTAATTACTCTGTTGTATTAATGAAATATGAGTTGAACAAATATTGGATTGTACGTTATGCCTAAAGAAACAATTAAATTTGAGCTAAAATTAGAATCTATAATTAGTTATTAAAAATAGATGGGCCCTATTAAATTAAAAAGAATAAAAAAAAATTGCGGAGATTTTAAACCCCCGCAATTTCAAAAGAATCAAATTAAGATTATCGGGGGTCAATAACCGCCGCAAATAATTACGGGGTTGCAACCGCCACAATATAACCGCCTCAAATTAATTATGGGGGTCGGAAAAAAATTGCCGCAAATTATTTGTGACGGCTCAAATTGTGAGGGTTTTGAAAACCGCCGGAATTATATTTTGCGGGGTTTTAAAACCCCCGCAAACTGTAAATTTAACCCCACAATTTGAACTATTTTTTGTAGTGTAACATTATCTTTAGCCACTAAATTCATCTTTAATAATAATAATAATAATAATAATAATAATAATAATAATAATAATAATAATAATAATAATAATAGTAATAATAATCTTTCACTAAATTAATATTTCATGATTTGACAACTTATAACAAGTGAAGCAACTTCATGCCAAAACAACATTAATAATGAATCCTTCTTTCAAATACTGAAAGTTATTTTTAAGAAAAGACATAAGAATGTATTGTTTGGATATTTGAAATTGATCTAGAAAATTTTTAAACAAACGACAATTCAACAAATATTTTCAAAGACTATGAATGTCAATCAAGTACCAAAATAAATCTCTTTAAAAGAGAATAAATAATCCTTCGTTTAAAAATAAAAATGCTAAAACAGGCATCAAAACTCTGAATTAGATCCTTAAAAAAAATATTGAAAACTCGCCTAATGATCTAACTGGACGATCTTGGGTGAATTTATTAAAAGCCTTCTTACAAGTGGTATCAAGAGCAATGTCTTGTTAATTCATTAGGCATGATAGCAAATAAAATCTATCGTTTGTTATATTTTTTGGTCCCTTATAGAAAATAATTTACGTATTCTTGCATAACATTTTCTTGCAAATCATTTTTTAGTTGTGATAAGTGATAAAATTATATAAAAATATAAAAACACTAACCTCGTTTTACAGCAAGACTTGGATGAAGGAAAACTTGATCTTCCAAGTCATGATATTTCTCTCAGTTTATTTCTTCTTAGAGATGGTGTAGAAAAGAAGAGAAATGTTATATCTGACTTAGGGACCAATCCTTATATAATTGTCTAAATGTATTTTCAATTAAAAGGGTGCATTTTCTGGAAAACTGTCTTTTCAGGAAATGTACCTTTTTTATAAGTTTTCATTAAATTTTAGGAAAGGTTAATTAATTTTCTATAATTTTAATTAAACTCATATTGATAACCCAAAAACTTTAGTATTTTATTAGATCATAAATTGAATTTCTTTATACATAACATATCTATGTATAGAATATTAATATGTGAGTCTACAAAATAGAAAAACATTGTAACCTTCTAAAGAGGCTATCAACATAGGCTAGCTGTTGATTCCAAAGGTCCAATTGAATCTCAATTTAAGCATCTTCATAATGGTGTCATTGATTTTCCCGTGTTTTATCAAAGTTTGTAAAAATGTTTACAAATAATGCATACCAAATTGGTTGCTCAATGGTGGATCATGTATGGTCCTTCGGCAAAAAATTTGCATGAATCTTTCAAAAGTCTTTATAATGACTGGATAGAAGTATCATCAATACTTCTCAAAATGCAGAAAGAGAATATCTATTTTGAAGGAATATCGATAATCTATTTCTTCATCGAATTCTCTATTCCTTGGATCTTGAAATGGTCCATAGAGGTAAAATCAAACCTCGACAATCTCCCATGTTTAATGAGAATTTATTATACTAAATTCTGGAGTAAGTTAAATCAATAAACTGGGAATAGAAATGTACATAGCCATCAATTAATTGAAACAATAAAAACAACTGTTACTCAATATAAACAGCAGAAGGAGATGGCTCCATTATATGAACAAGAGGAACACAGTCCGTTCAAAAATATTGCTCGTAAACTTCAAATGAAGAAAGGAACAATGTCTAAATCAGAGATATTTGTTTCATATATGAGAGAAATCAAGCGAGATCTAATGAGGAATATTGATCAAGGATGTCTTTCAGATATGTCCATATCATCCGCAAGTCACACTACGAAAAATGAAAGAGATTGTTTAGCTGGGGAATCCCAAAGCATCCAGAGTGATGAAGAACTAGATCTGGATGAATACTTGAAGCGGTTCTAGAATACACTGAAAGAATCTTCCACGTCTGCAAAAGGCAAAGGAAAAAAATGAAATAATTAAATACCCCACTGCTAATAGCATTATTGGGGGACACAACTTGATGGCAGATAGTTTTTATAAGGCATACAGTAGAGGCCACTGACTTTTGTAAAAGTAAAGGCCATATATAAACAGTAAAGGCCAACAATTTTCTTTTATTTTTTCTTGGAGCATCCATTATATAAGAAAGCCCAATTTTATTTTGAGGGACAAGTTTTAGAACCCCTACTCTCTCTACTACTCTCTTGTAATATTTTTCTTGATTTGCAATAAAGCTTTGGTTCTGAGCACAACCATCCATTATAAAGGTATTTAAATTTTTATAATTTTAAATTTTAATTTTTTTTTATCATAGCCTAATGATAGGCTAAATACTTAGTGTTGAACTATGGCTGACTACGTTACTAGTATGATATGGCATATGTTATTCAAATAAGAATTAAATCATCCAATGAAATTAAGGTCGCAATACATAGACCTGCAGTAGTAGTTCTTATTCAGGCTTCATGCCGGAGGTTCATTTGAAAGGCTTGTAAGCCAGGAAGGCATTAAAGGTTGTGTTTTGGACCCGTTTTGAATTAAAGCTATGAATGTGGGCTTATGCTTTGCTTGTAAATATTTTTGGAATATCATTGAACCAATTCGGACAATAACAATAACAATAACAATAACAATAACAATAATAATAACAATAACAATAACAATAACAATAACAATAACAATAACAATAACAATAACAATAACAATAACAATAACAATAACAATAACAATAACAATAACAATAACAATAACAATAACAATAACAATAACAATAACAATAACAATAACAATAACAATAACAATAACAATAACAATAACAATAACAATAACAATAACAATAACAATAACAATAACAATAACAATAACAATAACAATAACAATAACAATAACAATAACAATAACAATAATATTAACAATAGCAATAATAATAACAATAATAATATCCTGAACTAATATTAGACTTGTACCTTATGTACATTAATAATCAAAAATCTTTGTCGGTTATCTTTTTTGGGATAATAGTCCGTTGTTATGTAACCGATCCTCTCTCTATTAAGTAGGACAACATCATGCAAGTGTTTGGCGTTCAAGGTCAATTTTAAATTTTAAAAATTAGGGAATTTTCCATCCTAATCTACAGGATTTGCCAACAAACAGGTCCAACATAATAGTTTACCCCAAAAAATCATAAACCCAAACTATATTATCTTTTAGTCTATTGAAGACCCTAGAAGAAAGGCTAAAAAGCAATATAAATGGTGCATTTAAAGGCTGTCCAAAAGAAGTACTTATGACTTTTGTCTGAAAAATTCTAAAGGTGATCTGGTTTACACACATGGGAAGAGATACATGAGGGAGCTAAGAATATTATCGTGATCGCAGAAGACATAAAAGGACTCTTACAGATATACCGTATTCAGATTTAACATATTCACATAGAGAAAAATAACTTGGCTGACTACATTCCCAACCTAGCCTTTGATAACTCAGACTTACTTGTTTATAATTCTTTCTCAAAATTTCCAAGCCAAGCTAATAGAATTGTGAATTAAGGCAAACAATAGTTTCCTATTCTGAAAATCAAAACACAAAAATTGGTTCTTGTGGAAAAGAAAAAACACAATTCTACATGGAGGACTATTCAGTTGGTAAGGTTAAGATCGCCTTGAAATTTTAAAACATATTTGACTATAGCAAGGATTTTCTTAGTCACAGTTGCATAATTTTTCTGGCTGGCATTTTATTTTTCAGAGTAAAATTGAATAATATAAACTTGCTTATTTTGTGGGGAATATTGCTTCAAAATTTCACCATAACCAATGTCAGAGGCATCAGTCTCAATGATTTTTTTCCAATTGGGATTTGCGAAAGTAAGGCATGGTAGGTTGTTAACCCTTGCTTTAATATTTTTTACTGTGGGAGTATGACTCTCTGTCCATGCATTTGGACTTTTCTTTTGTCTATCATACAAGATAGTTGTGTATTTTGTCAAATCCTTTATAAAAGGAGAGATATAATTTAGACTATTCAAAAACTTTTTCAATTGGATTTTATCTGTTATAATATCTGTAAATTTAGAAGCAAATTCAATACTTCTATTTATAGAAATGATTTTCTCTAGGTCAATATTATGATCGAGGAATCTTACATTTGTCTGAAAAAGAAATATTTTTGGCTTCGATATTACTAAGCCATTTTGTATAATGATCTTTTTGAAAAGATTCAGATATTTAAAATGTGTCTCGATATTTTTGGAGAACACCAATATATCATCAATATAGACAATTATAAAATTGCTATGGGGCATGAATATTTCATTCATGATGTTCTGGAGTTCTGAAGGAGCATTCTTCAGTCCAAATGACATGACATTCCATTCAAATTATCCCATTGAAACATTAAAAGCAGTTTTATATTTATCTGCTTCAAATATCTGGATTTTCCAGTAACCTGATTTCAAATCAAATTAAGAAACTATTAGAGCATCATATAATCTGTCTAATAAAATTTTTTTATTTGGAATTGGATACCTGATCCATCTGAGAATTTTGTTGAGAGGTTTATAATTTATAACCAACCTCGAAACTCCTCTTTCCTGTTCAGCATGTTTATTAACATAGAAGGTCGTGCATGACCATGGAGATTTTGAAGGTCGTGTAAAACTTTTATGCAAAAGAGAATCAATTTTTTTACACAATTCTAAGTATTTAGAATTCATTTGGCAAGGTCTTGCCTTAGTAGGGATATTAACCTCTTGAAAAGTTTCTTCATATAGAAGGCTAACCACAATATTTTTTCTTTGCCAAAAAGCATTTGGATGGTCTCCACATATTTCTATTGAAAATTAATTTTTTAACATTTCAATTTTTTCAATCAGTTTAGAATTTTGAAGAGTTTGATCAATAGTTAAACTGCAAATTTCATTTTTCAGAAAATCAATTTGTTTAGTTTTGAAAAGTATTTTTTCTTTATTAGGTTTATATACCTAGTGTAGGGTGGTTCACACCATTCAAACTTAATTTGTTTGTTTTCAAAAGTGTTAATCACACCATTCTCATTCCACCAAATTATGGAATATATACGCATAAATCAAGATTTTTCTAGAATAATTTCATCACTGATATCTTTTATTAAAACAAAAGTTTCTGGCATGCATAATTTATCCTGACAAACATGATTTGGAGATTTTATATTCTACCTTCATCTTATGACCACTAGCATTTCTTACAACATGAGTGATTTTTACAAAATATTTTGAAGGTATCAATCCTTCTCGAATACAATTACAGCCTGGCCCACTGTCAATGAGAGCTGTAAACTCTCTTTTATAATTATAATCGATTAAAAGAGTTATCTTAGCATAAAAATATTATTGGGTAACAGCTTTCAAAGTTTGGAGGAAATCTTTCTCAGGCAAAGGAAGAGTAGGGCTTACTACAGTAGGTGCCACAGTTGGGTTTTCTAAGGCAAAAACTCGTTTGTCTAAAGCCAAATTGTGACTCTTAAGAAAGGATATTTCCTTTTTGAGATTATCAATCTCATTCTTAATGTCTTGGGTTGTTGCAGGGACATTGACAAACTTTTATCTTTTCTTTAGAAGTTTATGAACTTCTGTCATGGTATAAGGTCCCTTTTGAAAGGAGATACAAGAAATTTCCTCCTCTTTGTGAGAATAACTGATAGATGGTTGGTTATCCTCCTGGTTTAAGTTTTTTAGCATTTTCATCAGAGCTGCTAATTTATCTTCTTTCAAGATATTTATTTCCAAATCTTGAAATTGAGAGTAGATGTTATAAAAAATATCTTCTTCTTTATTGTTAGTACAAGATTGTCCTTGTTGGCAGGAAAGATATTCATATTCTGGAGACATATAATTTTCATCTTGACGGACTCGTAAATCTCCATCTGTGGACGAATAGTTTTCCTCATTATCACTATGATCCGAACTAGAATTTTTTGGAGAGGAATTAAGAAATATTTTGCATAAAGAGTCTTTAACTTCCTCATCTAAGGTAAGACTCTTAATCTTTTCTTTTACTTTGCAATCTTTTGCAAAGTGACCAACTCTGCCACATTTGTAGCAAGCATTAGTCTTCTTGGCTTTTCTATAATATTTTTTGGATTTATAATCCTTTTTTCTCTTATATTTTCTCTCAATTCTCTTAGCCTTTCTATCTTCAGAGAATTTTTCTTCTTGTGCCTATAAGGCTCCTTAGAAGTTTTGGGAATGTCTATGGCGAATTGCTCACAGAATTCTCCAAATTGTTGTATCTCATTAAAACGATACTTCTTAGCATGTTGGTTTAGCTTAATCTCATTACACAAAGCTAAACCTTCTTGAGTACAAACATTTATCAAGCTCTCATAGGTGTACTCATCATAGTTAATACTCAGGTTAGGTCCTCTCAGGGTTTTTCTAACTTTTTCAGCAAATAACATGGGAAGACTATCTATTAATTTACACTTTCAATAAGAGCTATTACTCTCTGGTAATTTCATGACTCTTGATAAGAAAATATATTTATACCACCTAAAAGACGTTAGAGTCTTGCACCTCAAATTTGGGGCAAAGTCGTGATACTTTCACTATTATCAGTCTCTGAAAAGTGCTCAATAATATTAATAACCAAAGTATAGACAGCATTTAAGGCCTCTTGGCCATTCTCTGTCTTTACTTTCCCTATAATTTTGGTTTTATGACCTGGTGTGAGATAATTATCCCACCAGCCTTTAAGTTGTCCAGTAAAATTTGCAGTAATCATTTTAGCAATAGCCTTATCATTGTTCTTAGGATTAGCCTTGCAGATTGTACAGTACATCAATATTCTATGTACCATTGTAGAAATCTATCTATCACTTAGACCGTCTACATTTCATTCATAGATTTCATCCCCTCTAAAACTGTTAGGAACATACAATCCTTGTTCTTCAAACAGAACATGTTGAGGAGTAGGCCTTTGATAATAAAACATCTTCTAGGCCGGCTTTCTCGCAAATTTTTCTGAGAGTTTATTAACCTAAGTAGGACCATCATTGTCCTTTGCGATATTTTCGCCATGAATAGGATTAATCCGTAATCCACTGAATTTTTCTTTCAATAATTTTTCTATATTTTTTAAGTCATTACTTAACTTAAAATCTCTAATTTTAGGTGGAGGCTGAATACTAGAGGTAGCAGTAATAACTTTGTCCTTATCTTTTTGCTTAGTATTACTAAGCTCTATCTTCTTTATCACAGAAAGAATCTTATCCATTCTATCATGCAGAGAAATAATTTGTTCTTCTAGAATGCTCACATATATATTAGCATAATTATGTTGTTTTAACATCATATTAACATACTGAGTAGTAACAAAAGCAGAATCAGTCTCAATCAGTTTGGCAAAAGCAGTGAAATGAAATATTTTATTATCTTTTTCCAGTTAAAAAAATTATTGGGGAGGGAAGACTGATATGATGATCTCACCATTAGTCAATTTAAAATCCCTAGCAAGCATGAAAATATAATTATTCACATATTTGGCCATAAATCAAGGGACAAATGCAATCATGATGTTATGAGCAGAAAGATCTTTATAAAATTCTTCCTGAAAAGTAATTTTTTTCTTCTTTATTAAAACTTTGAAAAAATCATCTTCTGAAAAGTTTCCATCGTAGTTTAAAGAACTCATTTGAGGTCTTTTTCCTTGCCGGAGATCCCGGACTAAAATCAATTTTGTCTTGATTCATTTTAAATTTGTGGGAAAATTCATTTCGAATTTTGTTGGATCCAAATCAGAAATAGCACTAGCAATATTATCGCTATCTATTCTGATATTATTCATTCTAGAACTTTCTCTAATTTGAAAAGTAGAAACTCTAGATGAAGAATTAACAATATAATCAATAGGAGATATATAAGATGATGTTAATTTTGTTAATCTCGATGCAGATGTAATATGCAAATCATTAGCTTTATTTATTAGAGGTAAAGAATCAGAAAATCTTATCTTAACAGTACCATCAGCGATTTGTTCTACCTCCGTTATCTTACTATTGAGATTATTCTGAGGAGGAGCTGCATCCTCAAGAATCCATTCTTTCGGAAAGTCAATTTCATCCCATATAATAGGTCGTCTAGTAACAACTTTAGACCTACCAAAGTTGGTTTTCATCAGAATAGTTTCATTCTTGAAATTCATCATTTTACACATAGGATTCAAAGTATAAAGAGGTTTATAGTAAATTCTATAACTAATATATATAACCTCAGTATCAGGCATGTAATTATAACCATGCAATTTAATGCTCAAAATCAAAGCATTCAATGAATTCTCATCATTAAGAGAAATTATCAAATTAGGATAAGCATTAAAATAAATAGGGCCATAGGCCAAGCTTGTTTGGACAGTCCCTATGAGAGACTTTTTTCAATCTTGATTTCTACCATCTCTTAAAACTGCTATAAAGCTTTCTGGTAGTCCTTTTAGGGTTATTGACTTAAAAGCGACTTGAATTAACCCAATATGCATGAATCTATAAGATTCTCTATATGAAGCTAAATCATTTTCAGATAATAACCTGAAAGTAGCATGGCCGCTGTCAATAGTGAGGGTTTCCTCAGTGGTCTTAACAATTTGTTTAAGACCCAATTTTTCAAGAGTACCCATTTGGTACATTACCCTGGGTCTAATATCTGGGATCGTCCACTTATTAAACAGATTCAATTGTTGAGGCATATCATATTCTTCTTTTTTACTATTTTTAACAATATTATGTTTTCTCATGATATTCATGATGAAAGAAGTGTTGAACATATATATAACAGCTACGTATACAAGTATGTCATGGCTTTGATATCAACAACAGCTATTATTATTATTATTATTATTATTATTATTATCATTATCATTATTATAATTATTATTATTATTATTATTATCATTATCATTATCATTATCATTATCATTATCATTATTATCATTATTATTATCATTATCATTATTATTATTATTATCATTATTATTATTATCATTATTATTATCATTTTCATTATCATTATTATTATCATTATCATTATCATTATCATTATCATTATCATCATCATCATCATTATCATCATCATTATTATTATTATCATTATCATTATTATTATTATCATTATCATTATCATTATCATTATCATTATTATTATCATTATCATTATCATTATCATTATCATTATTATTATTATTATTATGGAGTATTAAAGTTAATTTATGACCTAGACAAGGATTTTGAGTAAATTAACCTTAGTGAATTAAATAATGATATTCTCCAAGTAAATACTCCCTTATTTGTACCGAGCATTTATATCAAATCTTATAAATTTACCGTATCTATGTGATTTAAATAAAGTTAGAGTGCATATTAATTATTCCCTATGTTGCTTTTACTCATACCCATGTTAAATGATGTTTACTAGTGTGTTTTGAAATGAAAAAAAAAAAATAATGTTAAGGGTGTAATACGAAAAAGAAAATTATCTTTTCTTGATTTGTCAAAAATAACAAATAAAAATGAAAATCAAGTTAGAAAAATAGGGACAAGTAAAAGCGAACGGAAGGAGTAATTAGTGTATTAAAAGTCATGTGCAAATACATACTCCCTCGTCCCATTTTAGGTGGGCGCACATTTCATTTTACATGATAATTAATAAATTATAAATTAAATGATTAATTTTACTATTTTACCCTTTACCCATAATAATGTTATTCACTGAGCATACGATGGACATTGGAATTATAATTGTTCACATTTAATGTATATTATTAACTGTAGGGGTAAAATAAGAAAAAAATAATTAATTCTATCCTGACTTAGTAAGTGATCAACTAATATGAAACATTTATTTTTAATAAAATGATCAACTAAAATTGAATGAAGTATTTTTTTTCTTTTTGTACAAATACATGTCATGTATTTATTGGCTATGTATATCTATGTTGTGTGGATTAAAAACACACAAAAAGAGTTGAATATTAATTGTTGAGATCTAATTAATGCTCCCTTCATTCCTCGTTAGTTGTCCTTTTCACAAAGCCAATGCATAGTTATTTATTTTTTTAATTTTTATTCTTAGTCATAAATATGGAGAATATCAAAATATAATGTAAAATAGATAAGTATTAAATGGAGAAGACTAATTTAAGCAATTTAAAATGTAGTTAATATTTTTCTTAGGAGGAGTGCAAACAACAATAGGTGATATCTTTAATTTTACAAATATTATTTGAGAAATGCCAGATGTTAGCAAAATAAAAAAAAGTAAAAAACCATTGCTCGGCAAAAAATTATTCAAAGGAAAGAGCGAACTTTTTTTGTTGAGAAATGCCAGATGTTAGCAAAATAAAAAAGTAAAAACCATTGCTCGGCAAAAAATTATTCAAAGGAAAGAAAGAAAACTTTTTAATATATTTAGGAAGGATATAATTTTGTATTTCTTCCCTAACCGAAACCTATTTAGCAAATCCTATACCTAACCAATCTAGGAATACAAATAAAAAAGCTTTTAGTAAAACATCGCAATGGAAATTAAGGTCGACTTAAACTTAATCCAAATTAAATTGGGAATACTAAAACCTCTATTTATACTTTGTTGCAGCTCAAATATTCTCATTACAATACTTAATTTGTTTTTTGTTTCTTGGTCAAAGAGAAACTATGAGCAATTATAGGCAAAATCATCGCTCTTTCCGTAATCACACACATCACCATCAACAACGACAACGAGGCTATTATCCGCGTAACACTCCAAGACTCCCTAGTTATCAGTCTTCTATACGGCATCCCAAAGTTCATAATGATCCAGAAAATGATTATTTATCGTTTTTGTTTGATGGTTCTTATACAACAACTGATCATCATGAGAACTTTGTTCCACAATTTCAGGATCAAACCGTTGTTTCCGATCAACCTCCTCTGCCATCGAACAATCCCGTGGATACAGTCTTACCATCAATTGTCGTAAACAATCATAGTTCAATTGATGATGTCTCTGTAGCTACTGAGTCGACCGAGACTAGTGGAAATATGTTTGTGAATACAAATTACATGACTGATCAGGAGAGAACTTCAGGCTTTTCTTTTCGCTCTCTGCGGTATCGCTGTTTGAACTTCATTAATTGCTACTATTACTATTGTCTTGAAGAGGAGGAGGGCGATGACAGCGTGTTGAAGTATTTGACTATAAGTACTCATTATGCTCCTGCTACAGACGAAGTCGATCACGAAGTAGTTGCTGGTGTTGAACCATCAGAAATCTGTGCTATATGTCTTTCTGAATTTGAGCATGAAAAGGTTATAGGGTCATTGCGGTGTGGACACGACTATCATGTCGGTTGCATCAAACAATGGTTGTCGATGAAGAAAGATTGTCCCGTATGCAGAGCTTTAGTTTAGCATTCATAGATACGGAGATTATAGAGAGGCATGGCATTTACTTAATGGCGCTCGCTTGATGTGAAGATTATTTAATTTTTGTCAATATGAGAATTGTTTCTGTTCTTTTGTAAGGGTGAAGCAGGTCCTTGGTAATTTGTATTTGTTGAAACTCATGTCATTAAACTTAATATTACATAGACAAGTCGTTTTAAAGTGTGCGTGACTTAAAACATTGAAAACAGTTCTGCCTTCACAAACTGCGTGACTTAACCGATGTGCAGAGCTTCAGTTTTGCCTTCACAAAGACAGATTATAGAGAGACATTTACTCAAATTGTGTGCGCTTGATGTGTGGACTATTTTATTTTTGTCAATTTGAGAATTGTTTCTTTTCTTTTGTAAGGGCGAAGCAGGTCCTTTGTATTTTGATTTGTCAAAACTCATGTTAAACTTGATATAAACCTTATATAATTTGTTTCTAGTGATATTTGTATTAATTTTTTATTTTCAGTTCTTTAAATAAAAATATAACTCAAACTTTGTTTGATCTTATAAATGAAACTGAACAAATTTCATGGATTACACAATTTGTATCCTATAACTACTGCCACCAAAGTACTTCCAAAATTTGAAGAGAGATAGGTTCCTTCCATCATTTGTAAAAGGTGTATCAACGTTTCGTTGCGAGCTTCTCTTGGTTTCCTGCATCCACGCAATAATTATCTCAGTGCTATTGGCATCTACAACCTTATCGATAAAACATTTGGAATGAATATCAAACCTTGTCTTTACGTTTCAGCAAACATTAGAAATTTCCCGTGTTGATGGCATCCGCATTTGCGTCTCCAAGTGCAGCCTCTTTGAGGTACTTGTCAGCCAATTGAACTCTCTTCACATTCTCCTGCTCTTGAACAAGCAACTTTCCGTACTCGAGGAGCTTCTCAAGTGTCATCTTTGGTTGCTCAAAAACTGGAGGTCCTTCAACAGAGTTCAATAGTCTTTCCCCAACCTGTTCGAGTCCAGTTCTTTCAATCCACTTTCTGACTTCATCATCGTATACTCTTGCCCTCAGAGCACCAAAGAAATCTGTTTTAAGAACAAATACACTCATAAGTTTTCATCATTTGGACAGTCCTTTTTTTATTGTCACAAATTTTAGTGTTCTTACCAATAGATTGTCCAGGGAAGGCGTCGACAAGCCTTACAACGTGTTCATCAGGTACGCTGTCAGTTCTGAAAATTCCCTTGCATACACCAATCCTGTCTTCCCTGGTTGGTGCCCAGTAGAACTTTTCCATACGGCCATCACGGATAAGAGGGGCATACAATGTGGAGAAGTCATTACCAGTGACTATAATGGGAACCCTGGCATTCTCCTGCTTGTTGTACATACCGGGGAGCTGGACATTCGTCGGGTTATCAGCAATGTTCATGAGGGTGGCATTCACCATCTGGTTGTTAACTGTGTATTGGGTAGTTCCACCCATTCTACCAGCTCCTGCATCGAGATCATTGATGAATAGGACACACATGTTTCCTTTCCTGATGATTTCAGCTGCCTCGCGATACCTTTGCCTAATCAATTTTGCTGGCTCTCCTGCATTTCCACTTTCCAATTCTCCGGCGCTCATCATGATGGGGCTGCAAATAATCAAGATGCGAATGAAGTTCAGTAACTTCGTTCTGAAAATTTATCGACTTTCCCATAATGATCCTATGTGATCAAGTAATTATAATACTCACTTGATTCCCATTTTACGGAAGACAAGCTCACACTGAAAGGACTTTCCTTGACCTTTGCCTCCCCAGATACCCAAAATTAGTGGTACCTATAAGAAAATTTGATAAGACTTAAACCATTCAATGTATTCAATAAAAGACCGTCAAGAAGAATTTCTAAGCCAATTTTTAATACGGACCTTGATGTTGGGCAATTTCAAGAAGTTCTTTGTGATGTGAACAACTAGCTTGTCCATGAAAGCAGGAGCAATATAGAATCCATCCAGTGTATTGTCCAAGTTGTATCTGGAATAAACAATCACGCCAACATTTTCATTTTAGATTCATATTTTCGGATTGATTATATTTATACCTCAAATTTCCAAAAATTAGTCGAGAGAACTTACTGACGAAGACCCTGGCTGATGTATTCGTAGGATGACAAGACAGCATGGTGAGTACCAGTACCCACAGGAGCTTGGAAGAGAGGGTCTACCATACCCTTTCCCCTGGTAATATCCTGTTGATCATCAGACGTATCCGAGACAAGGCCTTTCCATCTGTCCTGTTCGGTCTGTTTCTTCTCGTCTATTTCTGGTTGTTGGGCTGTAAATGTAATCCTGAAGCTCCTGTTTGAAACCTTGGAGCTGGAAGCGCCCTTCGTGTTCACCTTCTTCAAGGTTTTGCCAAAGAAGGCAGTGCTCGGAACTGAAGTTCCAGCACCAGAGTTGTTCAAACTCAACTGCACCAATAAAGTTTTCTTAGTAAGAGGCACTAGATACATAGTATGATTTGATGGAAATAAAAGGCCAAGTGCATGTATCAATCTTAAAACATGAACAATTTTCCAAAATCCATTAAACTTCTTGCTAGTTTTCCACATAACTCAACATTCCTATCAAAAAGATGACACATACCCAGACAAATTAACAATATGCTACTCTTAATCTTTTTTTTTAACCACCTAGAAAATCATCTAAGAAACTTTATTATATGTACGATATGCCCGGAGGAATTGAACACTAAACAAGGAGGGTAGCTAAGCTTAAGCAAGTTTCATTCCTACCGCTGGATAAAGATATTGCTTTGTTACTACTAATTTTCTCTAGTAATAAGGATAAATTAATTAAGGGTGACAAAAAAGTTTTAAAACTAAAACAGAGTGACACAAGTTTTAAATATTAAGTAGAGGTGACAATTTTAAGATATTATGTTAATGACACTAATTTTAAAACCCTCAAGTTTTATTATTTACACAAAGATTCCTATACCATCACCACCACTCCTCCTCCTCCACACCCTTTTTGTTGTCGTCGCCGCCACCTCCTTTTTCTCCTCTATCATTATCACTATCATTGTCACCTCTTCCAAATTCACCGTTATTTCCTTCCTCTACATAACTATCACCTATTTTTCTTTTTTTTCCTCCACCACCATCACTATCAACACCACAACAAATGTCATCTTCTCATTCGGCGTCACCATCAACACCACCACCTCCATTTTTACCATAAATATCACTTTTTTGTGGGCTCCTCCTCCAATCAGATTTTTTTTTCAGAAATTATGTATCGAAGTTGCTGCAGCAACAGTCGAAGGTGCTGCAACAATCAACAACCGAAGTTGCTGCAGCAATTTTGATAGTTGTTGCAACAACTTCGATAATTGTCATAACACAACAACTAATAGTAGTTGTTACAGCAATTATCATAGTTGCTGAAGCAACTCTCGTAGTTGCTGAAGAAACTCTATAGTTGCTGAATTTGTTGTATTATTTCTTCATTCATTTTTAAAATAAATCAAAAAATTTCTTTTCAAACTTTTCATTTTTTTTTTTAAATAGTCCATGAAAATAAAAAAGAAAGAAGAACGAAATGAAAAGAGAAAGAAAAAGAAGAAGAGAAGATGAAAGAAAAGAAAAATGTAGAGACAGGAAAAAAAATAAGGAAGAAGATGGGAAGAAAGAAATTTAGAGAGAGAAAGAAAAATAAAAGAAGAAGGATTGAAAGATAAGAAAAAGGGGGAAATTATAAAATTTGAATTTTGGAGTTGGAGGGCTTTTTAAAAAATTTAAAAGTTTTTAAAAATTATACTTTATACCCCAATTAACTTAATCACAATTTAAATAAAATTTTGACCTTAGCTGATTAAAATTGTCACCATTTTTAATTTAGAGATTTTTTTGTCACCTCACACCTAATTTTCTCACTAGTTACTAGGTTCCCCAGGATCTTATTTGTTTAATAAACTTCTCAATGTAATTTAGTGGATTCTCTCGAGCGCACTCCTACCACCTTAGATTCGCCCCTCCCGAACCTGACCTAAATCACAAGTCTCAATATCTTTGTTACTAGAACTAAGCCCCGAGGCCAATATACTACTACTCCTCCGTCCAATAATACTTGTTCACTGTTCACTTGACACACATGTTAAAAAATAATAAATAATTGGTATAATTTTACTATATCTCCTTTTAAATATAATAAATGTAATGCATTGAGTGATGAATAATATTTAATAGTAGAGGTAAAATAGGTAGAAAAGATAAAACTGGATAAAGATTATTGAGCATTAATCTTTTAATATAGTGAATAAGCAAAGATGGACGAAGAAAGTACTATTTTCACTGAATTTCTTTTATACATCTCATTTGACAATATATGACCAATATTTTTTTTTAATAACCATGTAAACAGTGCCATCAACAAACAAAAGAATACAGCTAAAAACACTCATCTCCTTAACCACCACCTATGAAGATTCTTATGAAGAATGAACCTCCAGCAGACAACTAAATAAATGTGATGAACCAAAAAGAACTTAAATGTAAATGATTTTATTTATTAACTCTCTATTTCTATATCCTCTCTTTTGAAGAATTCAGTATTTCTATCCTGTGTACAATTTCTTGCTTGATCTGTCTATAGTGAGTCTATAGTCACTTCAGTGCTGTGATATATGGCCAACATTAATGTACATAAAATAACTAGTCCAATAGTTTAATTTGTAGACCTGAACTTTTGTTTCCAGTAGAAATTGACTGCACAAGACAAACAATTGACCCAAAAGAGGTATTAATGCTGGAATGTTACTAACAAACAAGAAAAAATATTGTTTCCAAGCTAGACTCTAAAACAAAGGTAAAGACAATTACATTCCATTATTTAACTATAATAAACAACTTGACATATGTTTAAATATGAAGAGGAAAAAATACAGTACCACTACTTTGTTGGCAGTTGCAACAGTTAAGACAGAGCTAGCCATTTTTTAAATTTTTGACAACTCTGAAAATCAAACCGCTGATTGATCACAATCTATTCAAAAAAATCTCTGATGAGTTAAATTAGTTGATTGTTGAATACAGTATAGGGAAGGTTGGGTGAGAATTTATATAGCACAAGTTATTTGGAGTATATAAGAGTTGTTACTGCTTTTTTGGATTACAAATTTATTATAACCACACGATGGTGGATTGTCTATATTACGTGAACATTTTGATCAACACTTTATTTTGTGACATGGCTAGTATTGCTTTTATCTTCTTCTTTTTTTCTTTTAAATTTTGAATGTCCTAGAAGATTAACAACAAAATGGAGGCTTCTGGGAGCTAGATTGTCTTTGATGTCAATATCTAAGTTGTTTTTGGATCCATAAATTTTCTAATTCTATTGTTGTTTTCTCATGATGTGAGTGCTCAGATAATTCGAATGTTAAGATGGATGTATGGTTATATTGTAAATTTCTATGGCCCATATAATTAATTTATTTATTGGTTTAATAATAATTGAATAAGTTAAATCCTGATTAAAAGTTACCTAGTAGGATAATTACTGACTCCTAGTAGGATTGTATCCACAATTACTGACTCCTAATAGGATAATGATTGTATCCACCAATCACGTTGATAAAACGTGAAAACATAACTGACTATTCTTATTATAAAAGGAGTCCTCTCTCTACCAAAAGAAGAATAAGCCTCATTACAATTATTCTGAAAGTAAGGTAAAGAGAAAGAAACAATTCAGTGTTTCTGCTATTACGCTTTTATTTCCGCTAAAACCATGGAGAATTCAGGTAAGTAATTCTTTATTGAATTATTGTTATTATGTGTATGTGAAAATCATTAAGTTCAACGTTCCTGAATAATACAAAGGATTATGGATAGGATTGCTTATGTATAAGATTGTTTAAGTTTATATAATCCATTTTATGCTTACATATGGTATCAGAGCCTGATTTTCGGAACAAGTGATTTTCCATTAAAATTAATGTTTCTCCAGATCTTGTGAATTTTAATTATGTTTGTTAGAAATTTCACAATTATTGAATAACGAAATTTGAAATATTGATATTATTATAATTGATTCTATTTAAAATAACATGAGTTTAATCTTTGTTATTTTAAATATTAAAGAAACAACCCTTTGTTGTTAGAACGTTGTAGTATGCAATAATAAAATTTATTGTTTCTTAATATAACTTGGAATCATATATGTAAGATTCGTTAATCACCAAAGTGGTCGAATCTTTATGAAATTAATTCCAAAAATAAAGGTTAAAGTTTAAATTAATTACCCATTAATCTTGATGCTTATAATTGATCTAATAATTATGGGTAAATTAAATTTTTGGTCATAAGACATTTGTGGATCACCCAAAGGTTGATTGTTTGTTCGTATGACCAATAAATATTAAAGAGATAATTTTGATGTATCGTTAGTTTTATTTATTTATCCAAAGATGATAAATATTATTAATTGATGCATTAAATATTATCGTTTTGTGTTAAATATATTTTAAGCATCATTATGTTTAAAGTTGTATTTTGATGTTTCGCCCAAAGGAGAACATCAATATACATTTAAGTAAGTTATTTCTGAATTTGATAATGTGTTTAAACTCGTAACTCAAAGTATTAACACATAAGCATGTTCTATTTCAGCACTTGCCCTTCATTCGCGCTCTGCCTCTGTTACGACTTTTAATGGACTTAACTTTTCAGATTGGTGCGAACAGATCAAATTCCATCTTGGGGTTTTAGATCTTGATGTTGCACTTTACTCTGAAAAGCCAACTGCTATTACTGAAGATAGAAGTGATGAAGAAAAGTCCTATTATAAGCACTGGGATCGGTCTAACAGATTAGGCCTAATGTTCATGCCAATGAATATTGCGGGCAACATTAAGACTACTCTTCCCAAAATTGAAAGTGCGAAAGAACTTCTAAAACTTGTGGAAGAGTCTTCCCAAACTGCTGATAAGTCTCTTGCTGGGACACTAATGGGTACTTTGACCACCATGAAGTTTGATGGTTCACGTACTATGCATGAACATGTCATTGAAATGACAAATATAGCAGCAAGACTTAAGTCATTGAGAATGGAAGTGGAACAAAATTTTCTTGTGCAGTTCATTATCAACTCATTATCGTCTGAGTATGGTCCTTTCCAAATGAACTACAACACCATGAAAGACAAATGGAACGTGCATGAATTGCATGGTATGTTGGTTCAAGAGGAAATGAGGCTAAAGAATCAAGAAACCCACTTCATTAATTATGTAAATCATTAAGGAGCTGAAAAGAAAGGAAAAAAGCATGGTAAGGTACAACAGAAACAACTTAATGTTAATCAGTCCTCATCTCAAGTACATAAGAAAGAGAACAAGAATGGAAAGTGTCATTTCTGTGGAAAATCTGGACACTTTCAGAAAGATTGTCTGAAACGTAAGGCATAGTTTGAGAAGAAAGGTAAGCCTTGTGCTTTTATATGTCTTGAATCAAATTTAACTGAAGTTCCTTATAATACTTGGTGGATTGACTCTGGTTGTACTGTTCATGTTTCTAATACTATGCAGGGATTCCTTACAATCCAAACCATAAACAAGAATGAAAGATTTGTTTACATGGGGAATAGAGTGAAGGCTTCAGTTGAAGCTGTCGGGACTTATTGTCTTATTCTCGATACTGGGCGTCACTTAGATTTAGTTGAAACTTATTATGTTCCTTCTCTTTCGAAAAATTTAATTTCATTGTCTAAGTTGGATAAGACTGAATATTTTTTTAATTTTGGTAATGGATGTTTTAGTTTGTTTAAGAATAATTATCTCATCGGTACTGCTACTCTTTGTGATAATTTATACAAATTGAATCTTGATAATCTGTTTGCCGAAACACTCCTAACTCTGCATCATAATGTTGGAACTAACTAAAGTTTCGTGAATGAAAAATTTGCTTACTTGTGGCATAAACGTTTAGGTCACATATCTAAAGAAAGGCCGAAAAGATTAGTTAAGAATGAAATTCTTCCAGATTTAGATTTTACTGATCTTAATATTTGTGTAGATTGTATTAAAGGAAAACAAACAAAACACACAAAGAAAGGAGCCACAAGAAGCACACAACTTCTTGAAATTATACACACTGATATATGTGGTCCTTTTGATATCACATCTTTCAATAAAGAAAAATATTTTATCACTTTTATTGATGACTTTTCACGTTATGGATATATCTATTTGTTACATGAAAAATCTCAAGAGATTAATGCCTTAGAGGTATTTATTACTGAGGTTGAAAGATAACTAGATAGAAAGGTGAAAATAATTAGGTCTGATAGAGGTGGTGAATATTATGGAAGATATGATGAAAGTGGACAACACCCAGGTCCATTTGCTAAATTCCTTGAAAAACGTGACATATGTGCTCAATACACAATGTCTGGCACACCACAACAAAATGGTGTGGCAGAAAGGCTTAATCGTACATTAATGGATATGGTTAGGAGTATGTTAAGTAATTCATCTTTACCTCCTTCTTTATGGATGTATACTTTAAGGATTGTCGTTTACTTGCTAAATAGGATTTCCAGTAAAGCAGTCTCAAAGACACCTTTTTAACTGTGGACTGGTAAGAAACCTAGTTTGAGGCACCTGCATGTTTGGGGTTATCGGCAGAAGTTAGAGTTTATAATCCACAAGAAAAGAAACTGGATTCAAGAACAATCAGTGGTTTCTTCATTGGTTATCCAGAAAAATCAAAGGGGTATAGATTTTACTGTCCTAATCATAGTACAAGAATAGTTGAAACTGAAAACGCTAGATTCATTGAGAATGGCGAAATTAGTGGGAGTGAAGAACCACATAATGTGGAAATTAAAGAAGTTAGAGTACGAATTCCTCTACCCTGTACTTCTTTTAAATTTGTTGTTCCTGAAGATGTTGTACAACAAAGTAATCAACAAGAACAACAAATTAATATTCCTATTAATGAAGCCATAATTGATGAACCTGTAGTAGATGAACCACAAGAAGTAGCATCAAGAAGATCTCAAAGACAAATGAGATCTGTTATTTATGATAATTATTTGGTATATCTACATGAGTCAGAAACTGACTTAGGAATTGATGATGATCCAGTTTTATTTTCACAAGCCATTGAAAGCAATGATTCTGATAAATGGATAAATGCTATGAAAGATGAGTTAAAATCTATGGAATAGAATTAAGTTTGGGACCTTATTGAATTACCCGAAGGTTGAAAAAGAGTTGGGTGTAAATGGGTCTTTAAGACCAAATGTGACTCAACTGGCAATATCGAACGTCACAAGGCCAGACTTGTTGCCAAAGGTTTCACTCTAAAGGATGGCATTGACTATAAAGAGACGTTTTCACCCGTCTCTAGAAAAGATTCACTCAGAATTATAATGGCCTTAGTAGCTCATAATGACTTAGAGCTACATTAAATGGATGTGAAAACAGCCTTTCTGAATGGAAATTTAGAGGAAGAAGTTTATATGAATCAACCTGAGGGGTTTTCTATTAAAGAAAAGGAACACATGGTGTGTAAACTTAAGAAGTCAATATATGGACTTAAACAAGCTTCCCGACAATGGTATCTTAAGTTTAATAAAACAATTGTCACCTTTGGATTTAAAGAAAACACAGTTGATCGGTGTATATATCTGAAGGTCAGTGGGAGTAAGTTTATTATGTTAGTCTTGTATGTTGATGACATCTTGCTAGCTACTAATGATCTTGGTTTGTTACATGATGTCAAGAAATATCTCTCTAACAACTTTGAAATGAAAGATATGGGTGAGGCATCCTATGTGATTGGAATAGAAATATTTCGAGATAGATCACAAAGATTGTTGGGATTGTCTCAGAAAACCTATATTAATAAAGTATTAGAGAGATTTAGAATGAAAAAATGCTCATCAAGTCCCGTTCCAATTCATAAAAGAGATAAGTTTAGTCTCAATCAATGTCCAAAGAATGACTTGGAACGAAAGCAAATGAAAGATATTTCTTATGCATCAATAGTTGGGAGTCTTATGTATGCCCAAACATGTACAAGAACAGACATCAGTTTTGCTGTTGGAATGCTGGGTCGATATCAAAGTAATCCTGAAATGGATCACTGGAAGGCCGCAAAGAAAGTGTTGCGATACTTACAAGAAATGAAAGATCATATGCTCACTTATAGAAGATCTGATCATCTAGATGTGGTTGGATATTCAGATTCAGATTATACTGGTTATGTGGATACAAGAAAATTCACATTTGGATATTTGTTTCTGTTAGGTAGAGGAGCAATATCATGGAAGAGTGTGAAATAGTCTGTTATAGCTGCATCCACTATGGAAGCCGAGTTTGTGGCATGCTTTGAGGCCACAGTCCAGGCTAATTGGCTTCGGAATTTTATTTCAGGACTTGGACTAGTCGACAATATAGCCAGGCCGCTGAAAATTTATTGTGATAATACCACCGCAGTTTTCTTCTCTAAGAACGATAAGTATTCAAAAGGTGCTAAGCATATGGAATTGAAATACTTTTCGATTAAAGAAGAAGTCCAGAAACATAAAGTGTCAATTGAACATATTAGTACTAAGCTTATGATTGTTGATCCTTTGACGAAAGGATTACCGCCCAAAACATTTATTGAACATGTTGAAAGGATGGGTCCTATTGATAGCAATGAATGATTTTATGTAAAGACTTTATTATGTTTATGAAATTGACACTTTGAACTCAAATTATATATGTTTCTGTTGTTACCTGTTTTCTCTTGTATACATAATATTGTGAATAATAATGACAGGTTCTGAATTAGATAAAGGATTCTAAGTATTATCGTTGGACCCATTATGTATTTGAAAGGTTATGTTAGGTAATAGACTAATATTGTAGTACATGGAAGGAACTATGTCAAGTAAAGGGACGAACAACCGCCATGACTCATTTTAGTTGATTTATTTAACGATGACAAATGATGTTGGATTTAACGTTAATAGTGCACATGATTGACGTACCTATTAAACCATTAAATTAACATTGTGTGTGTCAAGTGGGAGAATGTAAATTTCTATGGCCCACATAATTAATTTATTTATTGGTTTAATAATAATTGAATAAGTTAAATCCTTAATCTATATGGAAAGTTGCCTAGTAGGATAATTACTGACTCCTGGTAAGATTGTATCCACAATTACTGACTCCTAGTAGGATAATAATTGTATCCACCAATCACGTTGAAGGAACGTGAAAATATAACGGACGATTCCCATTATAAAAGGGTCCTCTCTCTGTCAAAAGAAGAATAAGCTCCATCACAATTATTCTGAAAGTAAGGTAAAGAGAGAGAAACAATTCAGTGCTTCTGCTATTACGCTTTTGCTTCCGCTAAAATCATGGAGAATTCAGGTAAGTAATTCTTTATTGAATTACTGTTATTATGTGTATGTGAAAATCATTAAGTTTAACGTTCCTGAATAATACAAAGGATTATGGATATGATTGTTTATGTATAAGATTGTTTAAATTTATATAATCCGTTTTATGCTTACATATATTAAATTAAATAAGATTAAAAAAGATCATCATAGCACACATTGAGAATAAAATGCAAGAATGTCGCTTGAGATGATTTGAACATATCGTGAAAAATCATAAGTGAAAGTTTTAGGAGGGGAAGTGCAGACCTAAAATCACATTGGATGAAAGTGGTCTGGCAAGACATCCATATAATGCTTGATATCAGATATTAATGCAGACTTAGCTAAAGAAATCATAGCCTCATTTTTTCATAAACGCATGCGTATCAAAAATCTATTAAATGTATGTGAACTCAATCGATAGAGTATCTCTTTCTTAGAATGCCCAGGAGATAATTGTTATTTCATGGTGTAGACCTAAAAAAAAAAGTGCTCCGTGGGTTTCAATTTATGTCACATTTTAGCTTCTCAAAATTCAACTTTTGTTAATTGTGATTAATAGTTTAAATGTGTTCTTTTATCATATTGACACGATAAGATTTGTAATTTGTAACACTTCTCCTATGACTTTAATCCGCAGCCTATTAATAGGAAAAAGCCAATACCCTGTAGAATAAATAGTAAAGAGAAAGCAAGTTTGTCGAATATCACGAGCATAAGAGCCTGTTTGGCATGAGAATTTACAACTTTTTTTTTTGTTTTTGAAAAATTACTTCAATTTAGTCTAAATTATAGTGTTTCGTCGTAAGAATTTCAAATACAACTTGAAATTGTATTTAAAAAGGTGAAAATAATTCAAGTTTGTCCAAACATCACGAGTATGAGCATGTTTGACATGAGAATTTTCACTTGTTTTCAAAAAAATTATTTCACTCCAGTGAAAATTGTAGTGTTTTATTATAAGAATTCCAAATACAACTTGAATTTCATTTGAAAAGGTGAAAACAAGTTTTCACTTTTTTTACTTCAACTTCTCTAGCAGAAAATCAATAAAAAATTTAATTTATATTTGTGATCAAATACAACTCTAACTACAACTCTACAAAAATTTAATTTTCATGACCAAAAGTTTATTAATTGGATGCAAACTGTTTCTAGCCTATTCTATTTCTACTCTATCTGAGAGTGTCACTGTCAAACATCTTTTAAAGTACAGTAACACACAATCTAGTGTACTGATTCCATCTAAAAGACAGTACTGTTCCTTTGTTAGATTTTGTGTAATTTGAATTCCTGCTACCTTGGGTATATAAGTCAGGTTAGTTAAAAAATTTCAATTACGTACTAAATTAAATTAATTATATTGAATATTTATAGATTAATCCAAATCAACAAAAGTCGGATTTTCTAGGATTTTTTATTTTCTCAGTTTTTTAGGTCTTTTTTCAGGTAAAATCTTCATAGCGCAAAACATATAACTCGTGGTTCAAATAATTCTTAATTCTAATAAGATAATGCAATTGTATAAGGCATTCTCCAAAAGAAGACACAAAATAATATAAGATGAGTCATGACATTATACTAAAATATTTAATATTAAAAATAGTGAAATCACATTAAAAATAGGAAAAAGGGTCAAAAATACTCTTCTATTTTCATAAATTAGTTAAATTTATCCCTTGTTATACTATGGGATTAGATATACCCCTGCTGTTAATAAAGTTTGTAAATATGCCCCTCTTTTTAACGGTTTTCCACATAGGATGACACTTGGATGAGATTGACGCCACGTGGCATGTCATCTCAGCGCCAAATATTAATTTTCTTTTTCATTCCCAAATAATAATACTTTCTAGCAATTGTAACAAGACAACGATGCTCCCAGTAAATTATGGTCTACAGATGAGTTAACTTACGGTTCACAAATGAACTCGATAATCCGCAATGTCAACAAATAAAAGACTATAAAAAAAATTTCTAAGATACATTCCATACAGTTGAAAAAATTCGTCAATAAAGAAAACTATAATAACAAGCACCTGAACATAGGATGAAGCGTGAATTAACAGTTCAACCTGGAAACTCTCGAGCTATTAATCAAAACAAAATAAGATCATGTCTCAATAAAAGAGCGCGAAATACAAAATCACAGGGGAAATAAATTTAATGGAGAGGGGAAAAACAAGCTATCAACTCTTAAGCAAAGTCTCGACAACTTCAAAGAAGAGAGGAGCCATTTCAGGGCTTGGAGTCTTCATGGTACACTTGACACCAGGGGTTCTGTTAGGATCGATTAGCAGTTCACACACACTAAATCTATGGAGAGGATGAAGAAAACTAGAGAGAGTTCTTGAGGGGAGAGAGAGAGAGAGGTAATTTCGTGGTAACACCTGTGGGTAACCTCCACGGCAGATGGACTATTTATATTAATGACTTGAAGTATGTACAATTACACAGAGAATGAGAATAAAAAGTACAGCCTAAAACCGCGTGAACATTAATACATAACAGTACGTCACGTATTAATCAGGCTCCACAACCTAACAGGTTCCAATAACTGTTGTTAGTTCGATTAAGAAAGGAATTCCTCGAGGAATCTTGGCAGAAAGATACAACACCTCCTGGTTAGCATGTTTGCGCTTAGCAATAAAGAACATGTTTGATGCAGCTAGCCGATCAAGAGTTGTTTCAACACTAGTGATAACAAGTGATAGGAAGTCCCTGGATACCTCATTTGTATCAGGTAGTGACTTTCAAGTCTCTAGAAAAGTGGAGCGCTCCATCCTCCCATCCTCCGTGAAAAGTACGTGGAAATAGATTTTATCGTTGAAATACCACACTGGTTGTTGATTATTTTTAACCGCAACCTGTAAAAAGGTATTTGGAGGGCCAGGAGAAATGTTCTGGAACAAAACCATCGGTAAGAGAGTGCTTGCAGATGTCCCAGGTAGCGATTTATGTTTGAATCTCAGTAAAAAGTTATACTAAATGTCGACTTTTCTTTTTTCGATCTTGAAGAAACACAGTTTTTTTTACATCTTTATTTTTAGTGATTGAAATGTTATTGAAGATTCGTCAAATTATGCATAAGAAGAGAGACCACTAAAATGAAATTGTAGAAAATGTCATTGAAGCCACCTTCTATTATGAAAGGAAAAAGTATTAAAAGTTAAATGAAAAAAAAAATTAATATTTGACGCTGAGGTGGCATGTCACGTGACGTCAATCTCACCCAAGTGTCATCCTATGTGGAAAACCGTTTAAAAGAGGGGCATATTTACAAACTTTATTAACAGCAGGGGTATATCTAACCCCATTATATATCGAAGGGCAAACTTAGCTAATTTATGTAAGTAGAGGGGTTTTGACCCTTTTTCCTTAAAAATATTACTAGAAACCTCTCTATGACATTACCTCGTTATAACAACATTTCAATATAGCAATTTGATTTTCTCCAAAATTAATTTTTTATATTATATTTTACTTCTTTATAATCACATTCTACCTATAAGTTATAACAACAATATCGTTTATTATAACGGTACACTCTTTGTAGAATTACTTCTCTATAATAGCATACTCAAATATTATGCAATAATAATTTGTAAAAAATATATTATATACAAAATAAAATACTAAATATTTATGTAATCATCACTAACGACATGTACATAGTAAATTTTTAGTACGAATATCTAATTTAAAGAAAAAAATATTTAAATAGTGCAGATCAGTTGTTCACAACTTCACGAGGAAAACGTCACTAATGTTTGCCTTTTTATATTCATGCTCTTTCTAATTTTGCATATTTTTGTTTATAACAGTTAAATGAAATCTGAACGTCAAACACCAGTATAGTATATAACGATACCTCTCTATAGCATCTACAAAATTTTTGAACAAACACTGTCACTATAGAGAGATCCGACTGTAATTAATAAGTCGTAATGAAAATGAACATAATTTATGGGTTTTGTTTAGGGGTAAAATTAATAAATAGCATACTTAAGACCATAATTATGAGGGTCATAGCAACTTGTATTTTGTATCTGAATAAACTGTTGCTATAAAAATACATAAACAAATCATTTTACCGGCCATATTTAACTCAAATCGGTTGAGTTAAATATGGTCTAATTAGCCATGAATTAAATGTGGAGATTCTTTTTTCATTAAAACCTCTTAATTAACATGATTTTTGTTATTTGTTACTAACTGAAATCAAAATTCAAATTTTAGTTTCACATTATCGTTTTCATCCCCAAAAAAATCAAAATCAAATTCAACTAAAACTTCTTCTGTTCAATATCTTCGAAAATTCAAATTAAACCATTACTTTTGTTGAAGGTATTTAATCGTAATATTGTTTTCTTATATGAATTTCATCAGTTGTTTGAAATCAATCAAAAAAAATTCGTTCTGAATTTTTTTCTTGAACCATTACTGTTATTTCATTCAAAATTTTTTGAGTCATTACTGATGTTTCGTTCAAATATAGTGATCAAAATCAATTTTTCTTTAAATTGTTTCTAAATATTTTGAGCCATTAACGATTTTTCGATAGAGTGATCAAAATCAATTTTTCGTTACATTGTACAATTTAACAATTTATTTCATTAGATTACTTTTGAATATTTTGTAAACGAATTTCGAAAAAAAAAATAATGCAACAGTAAATTGAATTGATCGAACAATATAGTGATCAAAATCGATTTCTCAAGCTGCTCAAACTCAATGTTTTTTTCTTTTTCACTTCTTTTTTTATTTTTTTTATTTTTTTTATTTTTCTATTTTTATTGTTTTTTAGTTTTTTTACTCTTTTATCTTTAACTTTTATTTTGAAAAGACAAATATGTATATCACATACACATATTCAAAAAATATACAAAACACATAGTCATACAGATCTAAATATGTATTTACAGTACAAAATATAAATATGTATCTGCATATTTATTTATAAAAAATACATATCTCACTCATATGTATATATAAACATATAAGACACAAAAATTTCTATAGCAAAAAGGACAACTATATACATATACATATAAGTAATAAAAAATACATGATACATATCCTACATGTTTATATATACACGTGAGTCAGATATGTATTTCTGTAAATACATATGCAGATATATATGTATGTTTTTTACCGTAAATACATATGTAGATCTCTATGTCTATTTATTTTGTATATTTTTTTTAAATATATATATGTGATATAGATATTTGTCTTTTAAAAATAATAAATAGAAATAGAAGAGTAAAAAAATAAAAAAAATAAAAAAAAGACAAAAATGAAAAATAAAAATCTAGAAAAAAAAAAAGAAGTGTAAAAGCAAAAGCGAAAAAAAGAAGAAGAAAAAAACGAAAAAAAAAAAAGAGAAAGGAAAAAATAAGAAAACGAAAACGAAAAAAAAAGAAAGTAAAAGAGAGAAAATAAAGTGGAAAAAAAATAGAAAAGAAAAAGTAATTAAAATAAAAAAAATAAAATGATAAAAAAATGAAAAAACTAGCAAGAAAAAAAGTTAGAGATATAAGAGAGTGATTTTTGAAATTTTAAATAACATGAACATAATAATCTTTATAATTGAGTTTGACTTGAAAAAGGAATTTATTATTTTGAATAAGAGTAATTTATGGGGAAAAAAATTGAAAGAGGAATATAAGAAATTTCAAACAATAAAAGGTAAAGTAAAAATAAATTAAAGGAAAGAGAAAAAGAAGTGACATGAAAAAAAGAATCTTATACGTGATAACTTTTCAAATACAGTAAATGAGAAATCACATTTAAAATAATATTATATTTATTACACAATGTAATTTCATTAAAGTATTGCTATTTTTCATAATTTAAATTATGCTAGTTTTCGTAGCTTTTCCTTTTCTTTAGACACCCATACTACTATCGCATATTCGCATAGCATTAGTAGTAGCATGTCACTCGGGTCATTAGCAAAATATTGTCACAGTAATTCAGAGCTCACAAGAAATATCCTAAATTCTGGAAGCTCCTATATTATTCTCAACACAAAAAGGTTCACCATCCACTTGGCTGTTTTCTAGCCAATTAAATTGAGTTGTGCCTGGCAAAATTGACATAATTATGTATTTCCTTTTTATTTCATAAATCTAAGTTGGTGAACTCAAATTTTATGAACTAAAAAGTGTAAAATTTAGGTCCGTTAAATTGTAAAAGAAGTAAAACTCTAACACAACTCAGTTATATGAACTAAAAAATGTAAACTCTCACCATCCACTTAGCTATTTTCTAGCCAATTAAATTTAGTTGTGCCTAAGGTGTCAAACGGGCCGGTTAAAATCGGTCCGAACCGGCTCACATAATTAAATCAGCCCGGTTTGACCCGGCCCGATAAGCCCAAGGGCTTTAGGGGTCCGGGTCCCGGTCCGGTTGGATTTTTTATTTGGGCCCGGTTAACCCAGCCCGGACCCAACCTGGATTGGGCCCGCCGGTTAACCGGCCCGGCACAGCCCGGTTGAGGTTTTTTTTTTTTTTTTTTTTTGAAAATTCAGAATTTCACAAACTGAAATTAAAAACTTAATTTTAATACATTATTAATTTACTATCAAGTATTATTAACTTA